>JASPKZ010007936.1:50000-670000 GCA_030220185.1 Diploptera punctata | reverse complement strand
CAGAAATAAAAAATTGCTGTCTTTAGAGCAGTTGAAAGTATCCCATAAAAATTCGAGTTTCCACTCGAATTTTCGATTTGTCTGATGAACAAACTCGATGTTAAAGCTCTTGTTAAATGTGATATGGCAAGATTCTTCGCGAAAAACTAAAATGACAGCAAGAGCGATTTTCAAATTTCGGCTTTCACGTAATGCATTTTTAATATTAGTTCAATTGTACACACCGGGTTTTGTTGCGAAAATAAGATATTGTGTCAAATTTTCTTTCGGAAAAAATATAATATTCTCATACTCATCATTCAAGCATGAGCAAGTAGTAATGATGGAGATTTAAAAAAAAAAACAAAACATATTTTTATGAGTACTACCTCAATAAATAAATTCATTCGGAATGAAATCAACAGGAGGTACGCCGTAGCGTAGTGGTTAAGACACTGAGCTACAAGCCGGAGCGTCGAGGGTTCAAGTCCCGTTGGGGTCAGGATTTTTAAACTGACCCAAACGCTCTGGCGGCACTAGGGCCCTGGGGTCGACTCAGCCTCTAACGGAAATGACTACCAGACGCTTGTTCTGGGAGTAAAGGTGGCCGTCACGCAGGGCTGACAACCCGGCTGACATAAAGTGCCGATTGTCTAGAAAAAGTGGGAGCCTTAACCTCCTACTACCACAAGGGCCTCCGGGCCTGTTGTGGGATCACTTTACTTTTACTTTTACTTATGAAATCAACAACCAAGAAATATTACCTTTTAGCAAATTCCAAAGAAATGCAGTTTGTTAAGATTGTTCTCATGACATTTTTTTAAATTTTACAGAACTTTACACATCCTATTTATAGACACCGATAATGTACATGTAAGACACAAAGTTACAGTACAGAAATAAAATGTTATAAATGGAGTCATAAAATAAATTTTGGTAAACAACGTCAATCGAAACCAAATTAAGATTACACAATGTAACTGCAAAATCAGGACTGAAATATACAAGGGAAAATTGGATACAAAATTCTAAAATCAAATTAAACTGCAAGCGGCAAAAATGAGTTTTTTTTACGTCCACTCCTAGGTTTGACAAAAATGGACCATCTACGAAACAATAAACGACAAATTAAAAGTTTTGAATATAATTGAAGAAATTCAGAATTATCAAAGCATCTGGTTATAACATGTCTAAATTAGCATAGCAGCATGAACCTAAAGGATCTCTAGATAGAGAAAGGCCAAAATCAAGAGGGACTGACCAAGCACATCTTGAGATCTCATTGGAACAGGCTCAAACGACCTGACCTACATAAGTTTATGATATATATATATATATATATATATATAGTATGATAAGAAAAATAAATGCCTGGACGGGATTCGAACCCGGATCTCTGAGTCTGTACCTCAGCGTGATATCCATTACACTACCAGGCGAATCCATTTCAAACACTTATTTTTTCTTATATGTGTATTATACTCTCCATTATTACTAGATGTCGCGAGAACACTGTCTTCACTGCCATCTAGTAACTGACTATATCAAGTAAGCAAATTAAAGAGAATATTTATTTTACTTTATAGCAGTGACGCTTTATCGATTTTATAATTAAATGTTTAACATTGAGCAATGCAAGCTTAATATGGTATGATAAGAAAAATAAATGCCTGGACGGGATTCGAACCCGGATCTCTGAGTCTGTACCTCAGCGTGATATCCATTACACTACCAGGCGAATCCAATTCAAACACTTATTTTTTTCTTATATATGTATTATACTCTCCATTATTACTAGATGTCGCGAGAACACTGTCTTCACTGCCATCTAGTAGCTGACTATATCAAGTAAGCAAATTAAAGAGAATATTTATTTCACTTTATAGCAGTGACGCTTTATCGATTTTATAATTAAATGTTTAACATTGAGCAATGCAAGCTTAATATGGTATGATAAGAAAAAAAAATAAGTGTTTGAATTGGATTGGCTTGGTAGTGTAATGGATATCACGCTGATGTACAGACTCAGAGATCCGGGTTCGAATCCCGTCTAGGCATTTATTTTTCTTATCATACCATATTAAGCTTGCATTGCTCAATGTTAAACATTTAATTATAAAATCGATAAAGCGTCACTGCTATAAAGTAAAATAAATGTTCTCTTTAATTTGCTTACCTGTTATAGTCAGCTACTAGATGGCAGTGAGAAGACCCGAGTTCTCGCGACATCTAGTAATAATGGAGAGTATAATACATATATAAGAAAAAATAAGTGTTTGAATTGGATTCGCCTGGTAGTGTAATGGATATCACACTGAGGTACAGACTCAGAGATCCGGGTTCGAATCTCGTCCAGGCATTTATTTTTCTTATCATACCATATTAAGCTTGCATTGCTCAATGTTAAACATTTAATTATAAAATCGATAAAGCGTCACTGCTATAAAGTAAAATAAATATTCTCTTTAATTTGCTTACTTGATATAGTCAGCTACTAGATGGCAGTGAAGACAGTGTTCTCGCGACATCTAGTAATAATGGAGAGTATAATACATATATAAGAAAAAATAAGTGTTTGAATTGGATTCGCCTGGTAGTGTAATGGATATCACGCTGAGGTACAGACTCAGAGATCCGGGTTCGAATCCCGTCCAGGCATTTATTTTTCTTATCATACCATATTAAGCTTGCATTGCTCAATGTTAAACATTTAATTATAAAAAAAATATATATATAATGCTTTAGCAGTCGAAATTTTTGTTTCATTGAAATCTAACTTGGCCTATGGCATTTGATTAAAAAGTGAGGTGGAATTCGTTAACAAGTAAAATCGTACAATTAGATGAAGTAATTCATCTGAAACGGAAATTTAAAAATATCTCACAGTTTTGAATGTTTTACAACGAACCCCAGTATATGATATTAAAATAAGCTGAGGAATGTAGTATTAAAAAATAAGCTAAATGCTAACATTGGGTTGTTCCATGTCAAGTGTTCTAGGGGTCCCCACTAGACTACCTCAGATTTTCTTCAAAATTTGTGCATAGCTATGTTACGGTTCGATTGATGCAGTGGCTCCAGAACTAACGCTACCTGAGTGGACCTATGCCATGACATGGTCAACTTTGATATAACCTTGTGCTTCAACTGTAGTGTCTATTACCTTCAATTATTTTATACTAGTCCACCGCTGTGGTCTCGAGGTAGCTTGCTGCCTTGTCACGCAGCGGGCCCGGGTTCGATTCCCGGTCGGATAGGCTCCTGGTGAGGTTTTCTTCGGGTTTTTTCCTACCCTGTAAGACAAATCTCAGGAAACATAGGTCCCCTTCAATCATCTGGCCATCATCATTATCATCATCATCCTTCACCAGTATGGAAAGCAACGGGAAGCTACAACACCTATAATTCTCTAGTAAAGCTACAAAGAATATCATGGAAATGCTATGATTGCAGTGAAAAACCTGCCCTCGGGCAGAATTACTATGGATGGATTTTATACTAGTTACAACAGTTGGTGCTGAATGCAACCATAACATTCAAAGTGCTTGGAAATTATTACCACTTATGGTATTTGGTCTGAAAGTGCCTTGCAAAGTTTGACACACAAAATGTATGCCATAATCTAACCATCCTTTACAACAAGGCAACAGGAGCTGGAACTTTGTTTTCAGGCTCTCAACTAACAACAGGTCCACATTATACTGCACCTGTATTACTTTCTACGAGTTAATAGTTCAGATTTTACTGACACTCCTTCTGAGCAAAACATTGGACATTTTTAGCATTTTTCAAGACCAGTTTTCAATATGTCTGTCATCTCTGATCTTATATTTACTGACACAACTGGAAAGAACTCATCTTGGTCTAAAAGAGACAATAAAAAAGTAAAATGGTAATTTTCCATTAAGGTCTTTAAAATAGCCTTAAATTACCCTAGTAGTTCCGCGTACAGGTGTGTTACAGCAGAGCTTTTGCATCATATTTGAAAGAAAAATTATGCTCTCAGACAGGGACTCCAACCGAGGACCTTTGGGTTTCTAGGCCAATGCTCTACCGATTGAGCCATCTGGGCAGATTCCAATCTAAACGCAAGTTTTTCTCCTATATACTCGTTAATTCCCGCGCACCATATGCTATGAAACCTTTGCTTCTATCTATAAATGGCGGCTTCTTTATGAAGAAGACATTTATTTGGAAGTTTACATTACATTATAAAGCCAGTACAGCTTGTTTTGATGTTTTTATTATCCATTTCATACATCTCAATGAAGGATGAATTATATTTGAAGAGAAAAATGATACACTCAGACCGGGAATTGACACGTAAATTGCGTTTCGATTGGAACTCGCCCAGATGGCTCAGTCGATAGAGCATTGGCCTAAAAAGACAAAGGTCCTGGGTTGGAGTTCCAGTCTGAGAGATTGTAAAATTCCCAAATAATGTTTTTCTTAATAAAGAAGCCGCCATTTGCAAAGATAAGAGCAAATATTCCATAGCATATGGTGCGCGGGAATTGACAACATGTATAAGAGAAATATTTGCGTTTAGATTGGAACACTTCCAGATGGCTCAGTCGGTAGAGCATTGGCCTACAAATCCAAAGATCTTCGGTACGAGTCACAGTCTGAGAGCATAATTTTTCTCTTCAAATATGAAGCAAAACTGTGCTGTAACACACCGGTACGCTAAAGAGCTAGGATAAATTCAGGCTATTTTAAAGACCTTATATGGAAAATTACCATTTTAATTTTTCATGTATCGTGTAGAATAACAGATCTTTCCAGTGGTGTCAGTAAAAATAAGTTCAGAGATTACAGCCATATTGAAAACTGGCCCTGAAAAATGCTAAAAATTTGCAATTTTTAATTTTATGTTCAGAAGGGGGGTCAGTAAAGTCTGAACTATTAACTCATAGAAATTAATACTGGTGTAGTATAATGTGGACCTGATGGTTAGTTGACAGCTTGAAAATCAAGGTTCCAACTTCTTTTGCCTTGTAGCAAACAATGGTTAAAGTATGCCGTAAATGTTGTGGGTCAAACTTCGCAAGACACTTTCAGACCATATATCATAAGTGGTATTAATGTCCGAGCAATTTGAATGTTACAGTTGCATTCAGCACCAAAAGTTGTACTAGTATAAAATAGTTCAAGGTAATAGACACTACAGTTGAAGCACAAGGTTATATCAAATTTGACCAAATTCTTTGTTCCGCGTGCTTCATGACATGGATAGGTCCACTAAGGTGGCCCTAGCTCAGGAGACACTGCATCAATCGAGTCAAAATTTGCACAATAATCTAACGCTCATCTTGGACCTACCGTAAAGCTGGAGTTCCATAGGGTTCGGTGCTCGGCCCATTGTTTTTTCAATCTATATAAATGACATATCTGACTTCCTAAAACATTGAAAACGTCATTTATTTGCGAACGACATGCAGATCTACTTTCACTCAGACAAATATTCTTTAAATGACGCAGTAATCAAAATTAATAAGGACCTTGACTCGGTAACGGCATGGGCACAGTAATATGGACTTCAATTAAATCCTAGAAAGTCACAAGCAATCATTAGGGTCATCAGAGACTATTATCTTCAATTATCACAAATTCAGTATTACATGTGTCACCTAATGGGGTTCAAATCTCTTATAGTGAGACAGTAAAAAATCTAGGAGTATTTATGGATAAAATATAATTTGCAATAAACAAATAAATAACATTTGCAAAACTATCTTCTCAATAATACACTCATTAAATCGTATAATGAATTGTTTACCGTTTCCTCTAAGGAAAACGTTAGCAGAAACACTTGCAATGCCCGATTTTGATTATTGTGTACTCTTTTTACTGATCTAAATACTGTTACTACCCAAAGACTTCAACGTGTTCATAATTCTTGCATACGTTTTATTTATGGTATACGCAGATTTGATCACTTACACCAACCCAGGAACAATTGTCATGGCTTCGTCTATAAGATCGTAGAACCATCGATTCCCTATGCCTTCTCTATAAAATATTACATACATCATTACCTTATTATTAATCACACCGCTTCACTAGACTCTCTGATACACATAAATTAGATACCCGATCCCTTGAGCACATTGTCCTTTATATCCCTCCTCATCACACTATCTATTATTCGAAATCGTTTACAGTTTCTCTTGCTAGAACATGGAATTCCCTTCTACCTTATGTCAGAGACTGCCAAAATTTACCATCTTTCAGAAACAATTTTTTTAATAACTTTATTGCTAATTTACAATCTATCTTGAAAAGACAATAAGTAAATTTGTTAAAAGACATAACTTGTTAGGAGAATACTGCCCATTGACAGCACTCGCTCCATTATACAACATTTCATGCGAAAATGAAAGGAAGTTCTAATATTTTATTTCTTTTTAGTCTTCTTATTTCTTCACTGTTGTCTAGAAGATTGATTGCAAGATGATTAGGATGAACTTCTAGTCGCCTTAGATATCGAGTGCTGTACTTTTCTATTTCTTCTTTTACAGTAGCTATTTTTAAATCATGATGAATGGTGGCGTTGTTTACATACCATGGAGCAGCAACAATAAAACGAAGGGTCTTAGACTGAAATCTCTGTAAAATTTCAATATTGGAATTGCTGGCAGTTCCCCATAATTGAATAACGTAAGTCCAAATAGGTTTGAGTATAGTTTTTATATATTAGAAGTTTATTTTCTAGACTCAGTTTTGATTTGTGACCTATGAGCCAATTAAATTTTGATGTTTTTAGTTTTAATTCTGTACGTTTTTGTTGAATGTGTTTCTTCCATGTTAAACGACGATCAAGATGTATTCCCAAATACTTGACGGAATCATCTGTTGGAAGAGTTTTATTATTTAATGTTACAGTAGGACAGTTACCAGTTCTTGTTCCAAATGTAATGTGAATAGATTTATTTTCACTAGTTCGTATACGCCATGTAGTTAACCATTCTTCTGTCTTATTAAGTTGTTGCTGGAGGTGTTCAGATGCTTGCCTAGCATCTTCATGTGAATAGAGCATGGCAGTATCATCAGCAAATGTAGCTACAAGTACTCCATTTATTTGTGGAAAATCAGCTGTATATAGAGTATATAACACAGGCCCCAATACAGAGCCTTGTGGAACTCCAGAAAATATACTGTAAAAACCAGATAATTCATCTTCATATTTGACTTGAAAAATTCTATTACTAAGGTAAGAACAAAGTAACAAGTAATATGGTTGTGGAAGATATAACTTCAGTTAATACTGTAGTCCTACATGCCACACTTTATCAAAAGCCTGTTGAATATCCAAGAAAACAGCAGAACAATATTTCTTACTTTCTATAGCGTTCTCAATTTCATTTACAACTCTATGAACTTGTTCTATTGTACAATGATTGTTACGAAAACCAAACTGATGATCTGGCAAAATATTACTCTCAAGTAGAATTGGTTTTAGTCTCTTTAAAATAAGTTTTTCAAATAATTTCGATAATATTGGTAACAGGCTTATTGGGCGATATGAGGTCATTTCGTTTGGAGGTTTACCTGGTTTTAGAATCATAATTATTTGAGAAACCTTCCATTGTGAAGGAAAGCAGGATGTTCTAATAATGCTGTTAAAGAGTATGGTGATAAAGACTACAGCTTTTCTTGATATTTCTCTAAGTATTTTAGCTGTTATTAAGTCATAACCAGGACATTTCTTTAGATTTAAATTCTTTTCAATTCCATTCTTCACTTCACTGGGTGTGAACGCTTTTATCGGTAAAGACATTGGAAGTGGAATATTGAGAACATTTTTAATTTCTTCTTCTTTTTCATCATTGGCAATATCTGTGTTAGGCTTGAAGACCTCAGAAAGGTGATTTGCAAAAAGTCTGCTTTTTCTAAATTATTTCTAGCCCAACCATCCTCTTTTTTAATAGGTGGAATCAATTTTTTTGGACGCTTTAATGACTTGGCAAGTTTCCATAGTGAATATTCATCTTTATTGTTAGGACTAAGATTAGTTATATATTCATAAAATGTGTCGTTCTTTAAATCAGAAAGAAGTTTTTTCAGTTCTTTTGCACTTTTATTAAGTTTAGTTTTATCTTCAGGGCGTCTATATGTTTGCCAAATCCTTCGAAGTTTTCTTTTTTCTAAAATCTTTTTCCTTATTTCTTTTGGATAGTTAATACAATTTTCTTCCTTTGCGCTTAAACTAGGCGTCGATTTCCATGTAGATTCTTGGAGTAATTTCGTAAAATACTCTGTTGCTGCATCAATATTCGTCTTCGGATTTTAGGGAAATTTTTAGATTAATATTGTTGTCTAACCACCTCCTAAATGAATCCCAGTCTGTTCTATTATTATATAGTGCAGGAGATTGTGATTTTCTGATGATCATTGTGCTTATTGTTATTATTATAGGAGTATGATCAGAGTATATATCAAGACAAGATTCTATGTCAATATAGTTATCATTAATGCCCTTGACAACAAACATATCTAATAAATCAGGTATTTTGTTTAAATCTGTTGGCCAGTATGTAGGTTGACCTGTAGAAACATGTTCCATATTT
Source organism: Diploptera punctata (assembly GCA_030220185.1). NCBI lineage: Eukaryota > Metazoa > Arthropoda > Insecta > Blattodea > Blaberidae > Diploptera > Diploptera punctata. The sequence goes on along the minus strand of JASPKZ010007936.1, from coordinate 661,451 downwards.
ATATTTATTAGACATTGTTGCAGTTCTCTCCCTCTGGGAGTAATAAGTCTTGATCCCCATATTTGATGCTTTGCATTAAAGTCACCCCCTACAACAAATCTATTTCCTAATTGTTCAAAATAATCTTCAAACATTATACGAGTAATTTTGTGTTTAGGCGGACAGTACACAGCTGAAACGCCTAAAGTTCCCATTCTATCTTCCAGTATGACGTTAGTTGCCTGAATATGCTCCTTTTCGTATTTAAATGATTCATAATGTTTTAAATTAGATTTGATTATTACTGCAGTTCCTCCATGTGCTGTTCCATCAGGATGCTTTGTATCATAAACATTGTATCTTGGAATAGAAAAATAATTTTTATCTGTGAAATGTGTTTCAGAAATAAGTAATACATCAAGATTCTGATTATTTAGAAAAAATTCAACTTCCTGACGATGGTTAGCCAGGCCATTGGCATTCCATAATCCAATCCGGAGTGTTTGGGCCATTATTTCAATTTTGAAATAACAGTAGTTAGAAGGTTTATTAGAGTCATTGTTTGTTCAGCTTGTGTTTCAATACTTCTTCAAGATTATTAAAGGAAACTAAAATTGCTTTAATATCATTACTAGTTGTCTCATGTCATTGTGTCCAGTCCTACTGGAACCAGATACAGTCTGAGAATAAGACATCCTGTTAGACATCGGTCCAGGGTTTACATTTGTCTGTAATTCCTCAGCTTGTGATTGTCGTGTATTCATGTATTGAGTACTATTAGATGGAATAGTTTTTCGTCTTTGAATTTCATGATATACCGAGCAACCTTTATAGTTTGAAGGATGAGGTCCACCACACAGCGCACAAGTTGCTGTGGTATTGTAGGGCTTAGTACATTTCGTAGTTGCATGGTCTTTACCACATTTAACACATCGGTAAGACCTCTTACAATAAGATATTTAGTATGACCATACATTTGACACCTCTGACATTGTACAATATCTACACTTTTCGTCGTGGTGATTCTACTCTAATTTTAGCATGTAAAAGAAATTCTACTTTATATATATTCTTATTATTTTCATTTGGTTCCAAATCAATAAAATGCAATGGCAGCGGCAACTTTGTGACTCTATCTCTAATATTGATTATATTTCGAACTTTATATCCAAGCTCTTCTATTGCAGTTTTTATTTCATCAATTGGGATGGAAGGGTGTATATTTCTCAATACAATGCGATAGGCACGATCTTGTTTAAGCTGATAAGTATGAAATTCAGCCTTTTCTTTATTGAGAAAATGTATTAGCTTTCTGTAGCAATCAATTGTTTTACCATTATTTTTATTTCATTGTTGCGCAATGTTTTGTATATAACTTCATTATTTGTATCTATTCCATTAGCGGATAAATGATGAATTAATTTCACTATATTTGTAACTGCAGGAATAAATACAAGTGGAGGACGTGGTTCATTTCTTCTTTGTATATTGTGATTACTGCTAGAATTCATATCATTACTTACAGGTTGAGATTCTCTTGAAGAATCGTGTTGAGATTCTGATGGATTATCTTGTTGCATTTCATTTTCATTTAATGTAGCCAGAACAGCATATTGATTGGATTCTTCCAAATGTTTTCTTTTAGCTGGATCTTGTAATTTAGGATATCGATTTCGTGTTCTTTTCATATTGGGTTTTGTTATCTGCCATCCATCATCAGAGTCAGATTCACTATCAATGATTGCGGAATTTAATTCATGATTAGGTAACTGGTCTTGCGATAAGCTTGGTTTATTTGAAGTAGAAATAATGTTTGATTTGCTATTCCTTGTGCCAAATTTAATTCATTCGTGTTGATATTGAAAGCATTAGTAGGCTATTATGAAATAACTAGATCAAAAATAACAATAGGTTGCTAGAGTTATGTTTACCTTAGCAACAACAAGCTCTTAAATATTAACTTACTTATTTACTTACTTACTCACTGGCACTATCGAACCCGTAGGTTCATAGCCGCGCAAATATAAGTTCTCCATACATCCCTATCCTGAGCTAATGCTTTCCAATCATTCCCTGTATAATCTACTTCCCTCAAATCATAGTTAATGTTATTCTCCCACCTCATTCTTGGTCTACCAACTGGGCGTTTTCCCTCTGGCTTTCCTACAAGAACCTTCCATGCAAGTCTTTCATTTCCCATACGTGCAACATGTCCAGCCCATCGCAGTCTACGAGACTTAACTCTTCTTATTATATCTAGTTTCCTATAAAGACCATGTAGTTCATTGTTATGTAGTCTTCTCCATTCACCTGTCTGTTCATCTCTCTTTGGTCCAAAAATTTTCCTAAGTACTTTATTCTCAAATACTTGTAATGTCCTTTCCTCCCTTATAGTAAGAGTCCATGTTTCGCATCCATATAATATAACTGGTAGAATAATAGTTTTATATATTTTCTGTTTAACATTTTTTGAAAGGAGTTGGGACATCAAGAGTCTGTGCAATGCATAATAGCACGCATTCCCAGAATTGAGCCTATCTTTAATTTCTTTGTGCATCTCATTCCTATTTGTGATTACTGTTCCTAGATATTTGAATTCAGCCCTTCATCAATATTTCCCTCATTTGTCATTAGCTGTACATTTCCATTATATATTGAATTTCTACGTGTGACCATATATTTAGTTTTATTGATATTCACTTCCAGTCCTAATTTCTTAGTGTTACTCAATAGTGTGTGCGTATTGTCCTTAAGTATCTCCTCGCTATCGGCCAACAATACTACATCATCAGCACAAACTAACAGCTTATTAATACCATTCAGTTGTAAACCTTCCTCATTCTCTAAAGATTTAATGGCATGCTCTAGTACAAAATTGAATAGTAGAGGAGATAGTGCATCTCCTTGCTTCAACCCATTCTGGATTTCAAAAATGTCCGAAAACTGTTTGCCTACACGCACCCTACTCTTTGTGCCATTTAGACACATTCGTATAAGTCTAACTGACTTTTTAGGAATTCCGAACCCCAGCAGGATACTATATAACTTCTCCCTCTTAATTGAATCATATGCTTTTTTGAAGTCTACATATAGTTGATGTACAGTACCATTATATTCCCATTTCTTTTCTAAAATCTGTCTTAAACTAAAAATCTGATCTGTTGTAGACCTGTTTCTTCTAAATGCACATTGATGATCTCCTAGAATGTCATCAATATAGGGAGTAAGTCTGCTTACTAATATATTTGTTAGAATTTTGTACGAAGTTGAAAGTAATGAGATGCACCTGTAGTTGTTGCAATCGGTTTAATCTCCTTTCTTATAAATTGGTACTATAATTGATTCCTTCCATTCATCTGGAAGAGCTTCTTTTTCCCAAATCATACTAAGCAACCAGCGTATCTTGTCCATCAATTTTTCTCCCTCTCATATTATCAATTCTGCTGGGATCTCATCTGAACCTGATGCTTTATACAACTTCAATTTTTCAATCGCCATTTCAACCTCTAATGCAGTTGGCTCTACGACTAGCATTTCTGCTGTCTCCTCAATGTCCTGTTCTGTATGTACATTTAATAGCTGATTAAAGTAACTTTTCCATCTATTTAATATACTTCTGGAATCTGCAATCATATCCCCATTTTCATTCCGAATTATGTTTGTTCTAGCCTGAAACCCTTTCATCTCTATACTAATTCCCTGATATAATTCTCTAATGTTCCTATTTTTTGCATTCATTTCTAGATCATTAATCTTCTCTCTCAAATAATTCCCTCTTTTTACTCTTTAGTAACTTGGTGGTTTTCCGCCTAATACTACCCAATTGCTCTAAATTTACCTCATTTGGCTCATGTAACCATTTCATTTTTGCTACCTTTCTTTTCTTTACAATGTCGGCACATTCCTCATCAAACCATTTCTTGCTTTGCCTCTTTTTTAAACAACCAATGCTTTCTGATGCTGACAATTTAATAGCATCTCTTATAGATCCCATTCTTTATTTATATCAGTTTCTTCTTCGTTTGCCACATTGTCATGTGAAGATTCCAGTACTTCAGATCTATTAGCAATTTTGATTTGGTATTCTTGCCTCATTTCATCATTTTTCAAGTTTTTTAATTCAAATTTTACAGAATCATCTTTAGCGTTTGTTCCTCTCATAAGCGATAGCCGTTGTCTGATTTCCACTCTGAGCAGATGATGATCCGAATTGCAGTCTGTCCCTCTAACTGATGTAACTTCGATGATGCTACTGTGCCAGCGTTTATCCACTAATACATGATCTATCTGGTTCCGAGTTTCTGCATCTGGGGACGTCCAGGTGTATTTATGAATATCCTTATGCTGAAACGTTGTGCTCTTAATAATGAGATTCTTTGATGTGGCAAATGTGACTAATCTAACCCCGTTGTCGTTACTATCTTCATGGAGACTGAATTTTCCTATTTTTGGCTTGAATATATCTTCCCACCCCACTTTTGCATTAAAGTCTCCTAAGATAATATTAAAACTATTAATAATACAAATACACAAATAATTCTTTATTTATATACACTTATCAGTCTCAGACAAATTATTGAACCATAGAAACACAATGTTTCAGATTAATAACACATATAACTTATTATTTCACTAAATATATTAAGACAATTACTATTTGATTATTGCCAGATTCACTGCCTTCTTGATCACTAGAAACAAATTGAAAATAAAATTATTAATAGAAACAGCTCACTAATATTACTTTTTAAAAAATAATTTTTTTTTTTCGTTATTTAATAAAAAATAGTTTTAAGATTTGTCAATAATGCCTTGTATAATAGGCGATAATTTAATTGATTATAGTTTATTACTTTCTTTGTATGATTTCTTTTCTTTTTATGTATAGTAGATTCGAGCTGTTATTCCTTTCTGTATACATTCTATCATTAGTTTAATTTTAATTGTATTTTATTTTATTGTATTATTAGGCATCATTTTCATTGTTATTCAACTTGACAGATAATTAATTGTTTAGTATGTACTATCATTGTAATTTTTTTTGTATTTATATGTATCATACCTTCGTTACTCTTCAACAGATGGTAGCACTGGTATGCGGCAGGTACTGGCTTGTTCCGTAGCCTCTTCTCTACATTTCCAGGTGATGGGAAGCCTTAGCATTGAACGGTTGTATTGTTGCAATGTAAGTATGGAACCCTGCGCAGACGGTCAATCAATCCGATTTAAGCAACGTGCAGACATTGAATTCTTGACAGCAGAATGTGTCACCCCCAAAGGAGATTCATCAGAGAATAAAAGCAATTTATGGTGATTCTGTTGATGTGAGTACTGTGCGTCGTTGGGCGAGTACGTTTAAATATGTTGAGGTGGGTACATATTACTTGCTTGACAAACTAAGAGTTGGACGTCCTGTGACAGCAATCACCGAGTTTCACAAGCCAATTGTTGACTGATTGATTCAGGGCGATAGTCGTATCACTCACATAGTAATTGCAACACAATCGGCATTTCACAAGAATGTGTGAGTCACATTATTACTTTGCTTGGCTACCGAAAGATCTGTGCACTATGGGTACCCGGGATGCTGAGTCCTAAAATGAAAGCGCACTGACTTGAAATTTGCCAGGAACTCCTCTCGCATTACGAGAATGAAGGTGGCGTCTTTCTCCATTCAATTGTGACAGGAGACGAAACCTGGGTTGTGGCTGGGGTACTTCCTAGGATTAAAATTAATTTGAGATCACACAATAAGCTGTTGTTATACAGTGGTTAACGGTAACTCAAGGCTTGGCAGGTACATGTACCTAGCGAAGCGAGACTAATGTTTATTATATAAGTGTAAATTTGATTGATGTGTTGAATATGGCCAGATTTGTAAAACAATAATTTTGTTAAAAGGAATACTTGAGCCAATTTTAAAACTTCCTTGGCAAATGAATATAAAAGCCAAGAAATTTTATTGTTACCAGATTGTGCCAGTAGCTCCCATACGAGTACATACAGTGTGTGGCCAGTAGCTCCCATACGAGTACATACAGTGTGTGGCCAGTAGCTCCCATACGAGTACATACAGAGAGGATCCAACAGCTCCCTTATTGAAAACGGAGTGGGCTAGTTTATGATATTACGAGTATTCAGAGGAGCCTGTTGCTCCCATATTACTACCTAAAGTGTGAATCAATCTCTCGTATGTAAATCTACATTTTCTCAAGTAGTCTACAAGCAATTACTCATTTGTTGTGAATATTGTGTTGTTCATAAGAGGTTAACAAAATAAACTCTTTTTAATTAATTACACAACTCATTGTTACTGATAATCGAATTCCTTATCCTCCACACCGGTAGAACCCAGAAATAAGCTTAATCTAAAACACGCCCTGAAGAGACCCTCGTGCTTACACCAAAGCCTGCTGCAGGGTACACCATTACGACCTGGAGACGAAACGTCAGTCTATGGAATACCGACACAAAGACTCGCCCCAGAAAAAGAAATTCAAGACGCAGCCCTCAGCTGGAAAAATCATAGCCACAGTGTTCTGGGACGCAGATGGTGTTATCCATGTTGATTTCCTTCAACAAAGAACAACAATAAATTCAGTGCGTTACATCACAACGCTGCGAACTCTGAAACGACGGCTAACAAGGGTTCGAAAGGAAAAGGGAAATGTTTTCCTGCAGCATGGCAATACAAGACCTCAGCAGAACTTCAGAGACTGAAACTCACCACCGTACGGCATCCTCAAAACAGTCCAGATTTAGCACCGTCTGATTTCCATCTGTTCCCGATAACGAAACATGATCTGCGGGGACGCCATTATGCTTCTCATGAAGGCGTTAAGAGAACTTTGAGACTGTGATTGCGGAAACAGTATGTCGACTTTTTCTGTGACGACTTCAGAAAACGTGTTCATCGTTGGCAGAAATGTATCCAATTGGCTGGTGATTATGTGGAGAAGTGAATATTGTTAATTGAAGATCACATTCTAAGGATTATTTATGCGTTTGATTTATTAAAATATTCCCATCCAAACCCAAGTAACGAAAGTGGAGGCATTACTTTTTATTCAACCCTCGTATGTTTGTCCTGGAGAGCTGAAGAGAAGGCCGCATGGCCTTAACTCCACCAGACTAAATAAATCTATTCTATATTAACAAATGCATGTGCACATATGCACACATTTTGTACAACATCTGAGATGGTCGATTGGAGACCATTTTTGATTTTAGGACATTTGACGTGGAATTGCTCCATTAGAAGAGGGGGTTTACCAGAAACCCGAAATTAAAAATTGACTCCAGCAACCGCTATGTATGCTTCGTCTTAATGTATGTCATACAAATAGGAATGTATTGGTATCCTATAATATACACTAGTTCAATGTATTTAATATTTAATACAGTAATGGAAAAACAGATCGATATATATTATTCAAATTGGTGTCAAATTATACAACCATATGCAAGTAGGTAATAAATTTATCAACAATTTGTTTTCACTGCAATCTAGTACATTTAAATAAGCTGGCTTCAGAAATTGTGTTTCTCCATTAGATTTAACTAAAGACAGATATTTCGTAAACTAGCAAAATGGGACTATAAATTCGACTTATTGAGGAATTCGCTGAGTTTACACAGTTTCTGTCTGACAGAATTTTAAAAGTGGTATTTTGTATATTTAAGGTCGCACACGTATGAGCGGGCCAGCGATCAATTATGTTAAACATTAGCTTTCACAAATGACTTGAAGGAATTCATGTTCTTTGTGAACAGTCATCTGCAATAACAATAATAGGAATAATAATAATAATAATAATAATAATAATAATAATAATCATCATCATCATCATCATAGTACATTCACGAATTTAGGCCATTTGTTGACCTGTTTCGGCCTCAAGAGAAACACCATCGAAAAGTCTTTTGAGTGGACGTCCTGGTCTTCTTCTTCCTGCAGGTTGATATCTTAACATTTGTTTGGGTATTCTGTGATCTTCCATTCGATGAACATATTGCATCCATCTTGACTTATAATCAGAAATTTTGTTTTCTAAAGGTTCCATGTGTAATTTTTCTAAGATGTCTTCATTTTTTTTTTGTGATCTAGTAGTGTGTATCCTGCAGTCCTTCGAAGGTATCTCATTTCAGCAGATCTAAGTCTCTGTATATCCTTCTGTTTCAACGTACATACTTCGCTACCATACAAAAGAGTAGGAAGAGCCAGTGTTTTATACACTTTTAATCTCGAATGCTTTTGGACTAACTGTGGCTTAAAGATAGAATTTATTAACCCTAAAATTCTTAAAAATTTAGATATTTTTGCATTTACATCCTTTTCTTCTTCATATGAGATATTGCATCCTAGATATGTAAAATTATTCACCTGCTCCAAAATTTTATTGTCCAGTACAATTTTACTTCTGACAGGATCTACACCTTGAAATGCAATAATTTTTGTTTTTTCTGTAGATATCTTCAAACCATATTCTTCTGTAATTTTGTTAAGTTCATACAGACCTTACTGTAGATTATCTTCTGAATTTGCTATTATTATATGGTCATCTGCAAACAATAGGGTGTTTAATTTTCTATTTTCTGATATTCTTATTCCAAATGTATATGTCTTTTTCCAGCAACATATTACTTCATTGATATAAATTGCAAACAGTGTTGGGGATAGAGGGCAGCCTTGTCTCACACCACGATTTATAATTCCTTCTTCAGAAAATCTGTTATTTAATTTAACCTCTATGGTGTTGTCTTGTAAATATTTTGTATCTTCTGCAGAATTAAATTTCGTATATTTCTGTCTTCCAATATATTTAAGAGTTTTGATCTCTTGACTGTGTCGAATGCTTTTTCAAAATCTATGAAAGCAAAATATGTTTCTAAGTTGAATTCTCTTCTTTTTTCATGAAATAATTTTACAGAAAATGCTGAATCAATACAAGATCGTCCTTTCCTAAATCCATTTTGACATTCCATAAGGAATTTTTCACTGAAACTTTTCAATTTTCCATTTAAAATGTCTGCATGAATTTTGTAGCATGTGTTTAACAAACTGATTCCCCTATAGTTGTGCATTTTTCTCTTGTCTCCTTTCTTGAACAGGGGTATAAAACAATGCTTGCCTTCCATTCTTGTGGTATATCTGCATTTTTGAATACATTATTAAAGAAGGACAACAGTCTTTCATGGAACTGTTTGCCTGCATATTTGTACAATTCAGAATTTAAGCCATCTGTGCCAGTTGCCTTCCCATTTTTCAATTTCTTTAAACTATTGTTCAATTCTTCCAATGATATTATGGAATCTGTCTCATTATTATTTTGGAAAATTGTATCTTCATAGCTATTGTCAGTCCAAAGATTTTTATAATAATTGAAAAAATCTTCTTTTGTTTCTCCGCAATTAATTTTGGTAGATTCTTTAATATCTTTATTCAAATGTTTTAACATTTTGAAGGCATTAGGTTGGAGCTTATGCAAGTCTGATTCTAAATGTGTAACAAAATTTAACCATGTCTTCCTATGTCTCTTTCTTATTTCCCTCTTAACAATAGCTGTATAGCGTTTTGAATTCTATTTCATTTTCTACTTTCTTTGTGTTCAAATATTTTTTATATGCTGCATTTTTCTCTTCAATCAATTGTTTTATTTCATCATCCCAGATTTTTAGAGTTCTATTTCTTCTTTGTTGTATATTTACTTTTCCTAAAGTTTCATTAGCTGCATTTTGAATGATCATTAATGTTTTTCTATTCTTCTTTGACATCATTACTTGCTGTAGTTGTAGCCATATATTGCTGAATTCTTCTCGAATATAACCATTTAATGTTGTCATCGTAAAATAATTTTACCTTGTACTTTTGTTCTATGCTCTGTTGTTGTTTCTACTTTTTTAACCATCTTGGTGGAAATCTTATTTTTGCTTCTACTAGGTAGTGATCTCAACCAATATCATATCCTCTATAGGCTCTGACATCGAGAAACAATTTAAAAATCTTATTATTTGCAATGAAATAATCAATGATTGAGTATACTTATATATGTTTCTATGATTGTAAAAGATATTCGTTATCCTCAGTCCATTGTATATAGCAAAATCTGTTAATCTTGTCCCATTCCTATTGCTGGTTGGTTCGCCAAATGTTCCAATATTATTGTTGACTTGAGCATTGCCCACTCTGGCATTTAAATCTCCTATTATGAGAATGTAATCATTTCTATTTATTTTGCTATAAATTTCTTGTAATATTTTATAGAATTCTTCATTATCTTCTTCGCGGCCTTCTTCTGGCGCATATACACCAAGAACTGTCAAATTACCTCTATTTATTTTCAGTCGAAGATCTAATATTCTTTCATTCCAGTAAGTGTAGTGTTGAATTTTATTTCTTAAGGTTTTATTAATCCAAATCATTACTCTAGCTTGCCCATGGGTTTTCCTCTTGACACCGCTATATATTTGTACATAATTTTGTGTTTCTTTCGTTCCTTTAAGTTTATTCTTAGTCTCTGTAGTTACTGCAACATCAATGTTTCTATTCTTAAATATACTGTCTAGTTCCTCTTCTTTTTCATGGATGCTTCGGACATTCCAGGTCGCATATCTTACAATATCATTGTGCTGTTTTCTTTTAACCATATTTCTTTGCTGTGGGTTGTCATATTTCAATTCCTTCTGGATTTTTTCATGTTGAGACTTGAAAGTAGTTTTGAAGTTCCTTAGGACAGGTTACTGGCCCGACGCTAAGTAGTCCAGAGGTAGGGCTGCTACCTTTTAGTCTCTGGACAGACATTAGGATACCGCATTTACTCAGTACCCGATGGAACGGTTATACTTCCGTGACTCGGTCCTCAGAGCCTCGTTTGTGAATATGGGTTGTACCACGAGAAGGTGAGGATGAGAATTGGGTAGAAGAGGTTATACACACGTCACTACCCCTTACAATATACTCGCTATCGCTCGGTTTTTAAACATTTTCTCGATTCTGTAAAAACCACTAATAATAGTAATAATAAATGAGTAATCATTCGAGTAAAATAAGAAGCAAATTTGTTTTAGGAATTATCAGGAATTACTGTAACTCCGACGAAGGATAATATACCGACCACTTTCGGACGTTAAGACAGGGAGTTATTAGAGAACTGAAAGTTAGTGATTGCTCAGAATTGCTATGGTAAAAAAGTTTCTTACAGTGGATTCCATCACATTGTGGAATATTAGGCAATGAAACATTTGTTCTTACGAAGAAATGTTCCCTGATAACATAATCACCAAAACCAACCAATCATTTATCCTATATTTCGACTAAACGGTACATAATATAAAAACCAAGGACTTTAAAAAATACTTCAATCGTCCTCAATACACCACAAATTGGAATGCTTCTTCATCATATTGTTCATCATCATCATCATTACCTTTCTCTTCTTTATATTCTTCTTCTTACTCTTATTATTGTTGTTATTATTAATATTATTATTGTTATTATTATTATTATTATTATTATTATTATTATTATTATTATTATTATTATTATTATTATTATATTATTATTATTATTATTCAAGGAATGCATTAAAAAAATGTTTCCTTACGGTTGTTACTCCGTGTCTTTCCTCATCACTCCTCGAGGTACATATTGCAAAACGTGTTTGGGATTCGGACTTATAATTTTATGTCTCCCAAATTTTCGGCTCTATCATGATATACTGGAAATAGTATATTACGATGCGAGGTTGGGAAGTGGTTTTTACAGAATCGAGAAAATGTTTAAAAACCGAGCGATAGCGAGGATTTTAATTTCCGAGATTCTGTAAAACACTTCACAAACGTACGTTGTACATTATTTTTTGCGTGATGGTATTTTCAAAATAATAAACAATAGTAAAATAATAGCATCGTTGTTGAAAATATTTTCGTTTTTTATAAACAATTGATTAACGTTAACAGTGTGGGCAATGTTTATTAGTTGAAACAACAGGAAGCCGTGAGACCAATTTAGTAATAAAATGACAAGTACGTATTTATTGCTTTATATTGTTTCAAATAAAGTTGAGTTAATTTAAAATGCAGTGCTTTGTTTCGTATAATGTATATTAAAACTACCTTTTGGATATTTTTTGTATATTCATTGTATATGTAGTATCCATAGATTGCAGTGGTATTACTTCCCACACGCGTGTTTTTAATATGTAGTATTACGATATAGTTATTTTTATTAAAGTATAGTTATTTAGGTTGGCAACCCCGAAATATAGGAAATTGAACTTTTTCAATCATGGTCGCCATTGCTGTAAATACGACAAAACGAACTATTGCGCAAAAGATTGTTTTAATATCTTTCAAAATGTTTTCATTATGTCTTATGAACCCGTTTTCTGACTTCTGCACGAGCCTCATCTCCACAATTAGCGGAGTATCCGTGAGGAATCATAGTTTCAGAGACCACGCTTCATATCCGTAAGTTAAAACTGATTGCGAAAAGATTTGTACATTTTAATTTGCGATACTTTTTTAAAAATAAATATGATTATATTGTTGAGTTGGTTGAATTGGAAACATTAATATTTTTTTGAGTAGCGTCATGTTAATATGGGAGCTAATTACTAGGCATTCAGATAATAACTAAAGCAGCATTGATTTAGTTAATACTATACTAAATAAAACCCAATTACCGACGAAATTAAACTAATGCTTGGTGATTGGGTTTTATTTAGTACAGTATTAACGAAGTCAGTTATAACATCACTAAGATGATCCTATATACTGATGTGAAATATGGCTTCGTTGTCACCGAACCGAAATTTATATCATAAATCTATAATTAGACGGATTTCAACTTAACGGTTGGTGATTGGAAACATATTTTAAACCCTATAAAAACAATAGATAGTTTAAAAGTTAAAGTAAAAAAAGTTTTTAAGCCAAATATCACTTCAAGAAGATCTTCATATTGACATGAAATAATAAAGCGGAATTGGCATGACAATATAGAGAATCGCAAATTGTACATTTTAGACAAAATTCACTAACATTTTGCCCTTTTGTGATCTACGCTAAGATTAAACTTTTTACAAGAACAGTTTTTTCGTTATTTCGATTGTTAAATTAATGAAAATTAATAAAACTTGCTAGTTTCCTAAATGTTTATATACTTTTTTATATCGTAAAAATAAGATAATAATTAAGTAATTTCAGTTTATGTGCACATATAATGGAAAGCATTTCGTTATCAATTAATAAATTATAAAAATTATCACTTTATGTAATATATCACGAAATAGCTACTATCACAGTGATACTAACCTAAAATAAAATAACAGTGAATATCCATATTTTGATTGAGCAGTTGAAGAGCTCGGTATGTAAAGAATAATGGTACATGGGTTGACAGCTATTCTCCTCTGAAACCTTCTGCCCTCATCCCACCATTGAATACATGACTACATTTTACAAAATAGGAATCAGGTGTTTTATAAAAATTAGTTCATTGTGGCTTCATTTACATATATTAATCTAATATTTCAGTTGGAGCCAGGTACAAGACAAATTATACCCTTTCTGGCAGCTTCTCATCTTACCCTGCCTCCCACACCCCTCCTTCCTGACCGCATTCCACCGACTCGTTCCATTGTTTGTGTCCAATTAATGCAACTAATCCATCCAACTCACTGCATTAATTTATACGTAATCACTAATCGAAAGTTTTATACACTTTATTATTATATATAGTTCATATTCAAGGGTTAGGTTATAATCTTTAGGCCATCAGTTTTCCATCATCAATTCTTGGTCCCTCCTTTATTATATATTTCATTAAAAGCAAAGCAATTTGACAAAACGCAGTTTGATATGTGTGAATAGAAGGAATGAGTGGCTTATATACTGATTTCATAAATACCGCTTACCTGTATGAATACAGTATAGCACAGTTCTTTTCTGGAATTATTATGACTAATTTCATTTTCATAACTCTGGTCTCTGGAATGTATTCGATTTAAAGTACTGAATAAAGAGTGTGAAATTAGAATTTACAAAAGATTAGTAAGAACTCTAACACTACTGAGTTATTTATTTTTTAAATATATAAAATAACAGAGGTTTGTGTTTATCGACATGCCAGTTCTTACAATCCGTCGATTCCCGGTAGATACGGGTATTAAATCTCTACCTTGACTTGTTTTGCTTTCTTCGACGGTGGGTCGTGCATATTATTAACCATAGAAACCATCGTCCAGAATGTTGAACGATCACTAATAGACAAGAATACAGATTGAAAGCAGTTGAGATGAGATTTTTAAGAAATATAGCAGGATATACCCTGCTGGATAAGAAAAGAAATGAAGTTATAAGAAAGAAACTAAATATATTCAAACTTACAGAACGAATAATTAAATAGAGGAACCACTGGAAAGAACATGTTGATAGAATGCCCGAAGAAAGATTTCCAAAATTATTGTTAAATCATAAATCACACGTAAAGAGAAATGTTGGACGCCCACACAGAAGATGGTCTGAACAATTTTAACAATTCTAGCTTTCATGAGACTGGAACGAGCCTACAGGCTTAATCCTTGGATGATGAGGAAGAAGAAGAAGATGAATCCTGAGAGGCTCGCCTATGTACCCGTTCATTAATGGTCGAGAGTTATTTTTTTTTATTTACAAATTCTACTGCTGTGGTCTCGGGGTAACGTCCTTGCCTCGTATGCAGCAGGCTCGGATTCTATTCCCGGTTTCACAATTTTTCTGAGCGAGTTATTTTTTCGGGGCTTTTCCTTCTTTGTAAGACAAGCGTCGTAAAACATTAAGGCCCAAGAGTCCCCGAACATTATATTGCCATCATAATCAGTATCCTATTATTTTCGCCTAGTTTAGTGTGAATGTATGAGTGGATGGTGTGTCTTGTCTCAAATGTTCTTGTTATTTCGGAGGTAGCCCTGGCATTGAGTTGGAGGCACGACATCTTTCTGTGTGGACAAACAAGTATATATATATATGTGATCGAGAGAATTGTAATCTTCTCCCGACAGGTTGTATTCTTAAGGTCTCTGTGACACGAGGCATGTAATATTAGGCTTATCTATAAAAGAGAGGTAAAGTAAGGTAAATTGAGAAAGATAGAGCGAGAGGATTTACTTAAAGAAGCTCTTTAACAACTCAGCGTTCCAATTAAATTCCGTGTTAAATAGACTTATATTTTGCTCAACTTTATTTTTATACTTGAGTGAATCTGGATCGCGGAACCAAAACTTTATTTCTCTTCCGAAAAAGCACTTAGAAAACAGAAAACCCCGAGCCCGGTTTCAACTCGTGAATATCGGAAGTAGAGGCGAGTAATCCATTAATACCGACAGTTTAAAGTCACATAAGATCCAACATATTTACTTGAAAGTTCAATCAGAACTTAAATACTACATTGAGTGACACATAAAATACAAAGGAAAGACAATGATACGTTCTCCACAGAAATATGAAACGATATCAATAGGACTACCTACATGTGCTTTAAATTGTAAGTTTAGTGAGAACTTCATGTAGACTTCAGAAAAGCATATGATTCAATTAAGAGGGAGAAGTTATATAGTATCCTGCTGGAGTTCGGAATTCCTAAAAAGTTAGTTAGACTTATACGAATGTGTCTAAATGGCACAAAGAGTAGGGTGCGTGTAGGCAAACAGTTTTCGGACATTTTTGAAATCCAGAATGGGTTGAAGCAAGGAGATGCACTATCTCCTCTACTATTTAATTTTATACTAGAGCATGCCATTAAATCTTTGGAGATTGAGGAAGGCTTACAACTCAATGGTATTAATAAGCTGTTAGTTTATGCTGATGATGTAGTACTATTGGCCGATAGCGAGGAGATACTAAAGGACAACACGCACACACTATTGAGTAACACTAAGAAATTAGGACTGGAAGTAAATATCAATAAAACTAAATATATGGTCACACGTAGAAATTCATTAAATAATGGAAATGGACAGCTAATGACAAATGAGGGAAATTTTGAGGAAGTGGCTGAATTCAAATACCTAGGAACAATAATTACAAATAGGAATGAGATGCACAAAGAAATTAAACATAGGCTCAATTCTGGAAATGCGTGCTATTATGCATTGCAGAGACTCTTGATGTCCCAACTCCTTTCAAAAAACATTAAACTGAAAATATATAAAACTATTATTCTACCAGTTATATTATATGGGTGCGAAACATGGACTCTTACTTTAAGGGAGGAAAGGAGATTACAAGTATTTGAGAATAAAGTACTTAGGAAAATTTTTGGACCAAAGAGAGATGAACAGACAGGTGAATGGAGAAGACTACATAACAATGAACTACATGGTCTTTACAGGAAGCCAGATATAATAAGAACAGTTAAGTCTCGTAGACTGCGATGGGCAGGACATGTTGCACGTATGGGGAATGAAAGACTTGCATGGAAGCTTCTTGTAGGAAAGCCAGAGGGAGGACGACCAGTTGGTAGACCAAGAATGAGGTGGGAGAATAACATTAACTATGATTTGTGGGAAGTAGATTATACAGGAAATGATTGGAAAGCATTAGCTCAGGATAGGGATGTATGGAGAGCGTATTTCCGTGCGGCCATGAACCTACGGGTTCGATAGTGCCAATGAGTAAGTAAGTAAGTAAGTAGTAGTAGTAGTAGGACTTTATTAGACAAAAAGTAAGATATTTACAATATTATTTACAAATATGGGTCGCACGGGCAGTAAGCCGTACGTGCTGTTGACAGTCCGTTACAATAAAGTAATAATTGGTACTAGTGTAAAGAAAAATAAACAACAAAAACAGCAATAACATTACAATTACATAAAGAAAACACAATAATAATATTACAATTAAATAATAACACAATCGAATTATACACTAAAACATTAACATTACAATTACATAAAGAAAACACAATAATATTACAATTAAGTAATAAAACAATAGCATTATACACTAAAAACCATTAACATTACAATTACATAAAGAAAACACATTAATATTACAATTAAATAATAACACAATAGCATTATATACTAATTAATTTATATATAATTGTTAATAATTAATGGTAATGCATTTTGATAACATATATTTATTCATGAATGAGTGTTGTCCTTATTTTTCGCGTTTTGTCCAGAAATTTACCGAGGTTTATCCAATTTTCTGGATTTACCAATAATTCGTAGCATGCCAATCTTTCCCGATTTGAATTTAGAAATTTTTCCGGTAATAACTGACGTCTCCAATATTCTAAATCATTACATTTTCCTAACATATATATCTCATCTTCAAAGTTCCCGCACATTGGACATATTCGCATATCGTGATCGTCGCTAATTTTTAGAAATTTCCATGCCCCTAGCCTAAACCAAGCAAGCCCTGATCTCTACTTAAATCCTAGGTTGAATATATACGATTCTTTTCCCCAGACGTGTTTTAGGTCTCTTTGTAAACACAGTGAGCGTTTTCCTGTACATTCGGCGAAAGTATCTTGTTGGTTTATATCTAAGTACCTCCTCCTTATTTTTTCCACACGTTCTTGCGATTTTCAGTCCCTTTTTCCCATATCCAGCCCATCCCAATCTTTTGGAGTTCTCTCCTAACCTCGTCTGCCCAAAATTTAACATCTATGTTTTTAAATTGGTGGTCGTAACAAATTGCTCTAAGCATTGTTTGTTCACCTTGGATTACTCGCACCAGTATTTGAGTACACGAATTTTACAGTTAATGTCGTCCTGGAATGACCCGAATTCATATAAAATTCCACAGTTAGAAACGGCCTTACTAAGTCCTGTAATATACTTTAGAAAATGCGTATATACCTTATTTAGTATTTCCGTTCTTTGGAAACCCCAAATCTCACTACCATAGTGCATTACTGGCCTGACCATAGCTCCATACATTTTTTCTAATGTGCTGACTGGAATATCAGGCACTCGACCCAGAATACCGAGTACACTGTTAAGTTGTCCCCTCCCTTTAAATAATGCTATATCAATATGTTTTTTCCACTTTCCGTTCATTTTCAACGTCGTACCAAGATATTCAAAATGTTTCACGTTTTGAAGTACTTGATATTTGTATTTCCACTCCTCTGCTCTACCATGAACCTTCCCATTTTTAAAGGTCATTGTTTTTGTCTTACTAACATTTACAGTCAATCCCCAATTCCTACAGTATATTTCCAGTAGGTCAAGACCTCTTTGCAATCCCTTGATTGTCTTGGAACAGATAATTAAATCATCTGCATACAACAGGACTGGGATTCTAACATTTCCTATCTCCGGAGCCTCAATTTCTCCTTCTAGCATTACGTCTACAATATCATCAACGAATAGATTAAATAGCATTGGTGATAAAATGCAACCTTGTCTCACTCCCCGATTGGCTTCACTGCTCTCTGTAATGTGCCCTTGGTCTACTTTTATACAAAATTTAACATATTTATAAATTGACATTAAAGCATGTATCATTTTATGAGACAATCCTTTCCGATTTAATTTTTCCCAAAGTGCGCTTCGGTCCACAGTATCAAATGCCATCTTAAAATCAATGAATGCACAAAATAATTTACCCCCCTTCATTTTCAGATTGTCATCAATTAATGTTCTCAGAACAAATACGTTTTCCACCGTGGAATACACTTCTCTAAAACCTGCCTGATATTTTGAGAGCCTATTGTTCTCATTAGCCCATTGTCTTATTCGTTCGTAAAGTACTTTACAATATATTTTTCCGAACACTGACAAGAGACAAATTCCCCTGTAACTTTCTGGTAACTGTGCCCCACCTTTCCCTTTGTATAGCGGTTGGATGAAACCTGTCGCCGAGGCTTCCGGATAATCTCCTCCATTAAAAAGTTTGTTGAACGCAGTTTTCAAAACGTCTGATAATTTATTGGATGATATCATATTTTTCAAGAATTCCCCTGGTATTCCATCAATTCCAGGTGCTTTACCATTCTTTAAACATTTAATGGAAGAAACCACTTCATTTTTCGAAATATCCTGATCCAGTAACTGAATATGAATTGGGTCAGGGATCTCAACTATATTTCCTTGATTATATCTTAACCTCTCATTTCCCAGCACCCTATCAAAGTAACTTCTCCATTCCCCGTGCGTTATTCTTGTCCGATTTATGGACTTTACTTTGAGTGCCCTTAACGCTTTCCATATGTCCGCAATGTTCCCACTCTCAGTCGCGACTCTCATTTCTTCGGATTTCTTATTTTGCCATGCTAGTTTTGTTTCTGCCAATAATTCTTTATATTCCTTTCTCTCTTGCGCATAATTTTTTCTGCTTTCATCTGTGCTTTCTTTTCTAAACTTTAAAAGACTACTTTTGACAAATTTCTTCTTCTTTCTACATGCATTATTGTACCACCCTTTGTCCTTCTGGTTCATTGCGTATTTAACCTTGAATTTTTCCCCTGCTTTTTGAAAACATTCTGTCAAAGTTTTAATAATTTCCTCCCCGCTAAGATCATTTAATTGCAGATCCTGTATTAGCGTTTCCAAATTCCTGATAAAGTAAGTAAGTGAGAACTTCAGTTCTACAAATGGCATAACAATAAAAAAACATGGAAGAAAAGGATCCATTCTCCTTAGAAATACGAAACAATATGAATAAGGCTACTGTCAGGATTTTTAAACTGACCCAAGCCCTCTGGCGGCTCTATGGCCCTGGGGTAGACTCAGCCTCTAACGGAAATGAGTAACAGACGCTTGTTCTGGGGGTAAAGACAGCCGTCGCGCAGGGCTGACATCCCAGCTGAAATGAAGTGCCGATTGTCTAGAAAACGTGGGAGCCTTTAACCTCCCACTACCCCAAGGGACTCCTAAGGCCTGCACTTTACTTTACTTTATTTTACATATTCTTTAACTTGTAAGTTCAGTAAGAACTTCAGTTCTATAAAGAGGGGACAGCATAACAATGAAAAAAAGAACACGAAAAAAATAATTTGTTCTCCATAAAAATACCAAATTATATCAATAAAACTACCTACATAATCTTTAACTTGTAAGTTCAATGAGAACTTCGGTTCCACAAAGAAGGGGTGGCATATCAAAGAAAAAAGAAAGACAAAAGGAAGGGATTCATTATCCAAAAAAACACGAGACAACCAATTAAAGCTACCCATTTATGCTTACATCCACATCCGTGGACAAAGTTGATGAACAGGAAATTAACAAATTGACAAAATATGCTTCATCTTTTCACTAAGAATACATATGTTCAAACTGTTTTCCCTTTATGTTAAAAAAATTAGGAACGTATTATGTCTAATTGGACTAGTCTTCCAAATACCCGGTGCTCTTACAAGATAAATGTTTTTTCCCTACAATATATCATCGGTTAGTTTCCATTTTTTGCCAAAATTCATCTTAATTTAGTGCTTCAGAATATGGTACATTTAGAAGCTACGTCGAATGATTAAAAATACAAATTGGTGAATAATAAACCTAATTATGTAAAGAACCTGAGAATATAATACAATATTTGCTATATGAATGCTCAAAATTTGAATATAAACGTCTGGATTCGAAGTGTCGTCTCGGTCAATGTGATACAAACTTTCGTTGCTAGTATCTGTGTTTTCAAGTATATATATATGAAAAGAAAAATGAATGGTTGAGTCGGGATTTGAACCCGAGTCTCTAAACTCTGTACGTTTAGCGCTCTAACCATCTGATCCATTAATGTATTCCAACACAAACATACATTTTTCTTATATATGTAGTATTCTCAATTCACACAAGAGGTAGCGGAAAGTCGTTCCAACTGACATCTAGTGGTCACCATAACAGGTAAGCAAATTTTTAAAGAGAATATTTACTTTATAGCAGTAACGCTTGTATATTTAGATGTTATAACGTATTTTTGACATTTGGCAATGAAGGCGAATATGACATGAAAAGAAAAATGAATGTTTACCTGTTATGGTGGCCACTAGATGTCAGTTAGAACGATTTTCCGCTACCACTTGAGTGAATTGAGAACACTACATATATATAAGAAATATGTATATTTGTGTTGGGATACTTAAGTGGCTCACTTGGTTAGAGCGATAACGTACAGTGTTTAGAGACTCGGGTTGAAATCCCGACTCAAGCATTCATTTTTCTTTTCATGTCATATTTGCCTTGAATTCCAAATGTCAAAAATATAGTTATAACATTTAAATATATAAGCATTACTGCTATAAAGTAAATATTATCTTTATAAAAAATCCACAAATTGTGGAAAAATCATGGGAATTCAATAAACCAGCATTCTTATGTTTCATAGATATGAAGAAAACTTTTGATAGAGTACAGCTTGTAGATGTTTTACATATCTTGAGAGAGAATGAAATTCCTAATGAACTGATTAGAGAAATAATATCAGTTAACACACACTGCAAAACAGTAATCAAAGTAAAAGAACAGCAAACTGAAGAAATAACCCTAACAAAGGGCATCAGGCAAGGTGACTCTTTACGTCCGTTCTTAATTAATATTATAATGGATAAAATTATTGAAAACATACCACCACGTTTGGGTTATAAAATGGGAAACACTAGATGTCATTTAATATGTTACGCAGATGATGTCGTTCTCCTTTCAGAATCTGAAGATAATTTACAAAGATCTTTACATCAATTTAATATAAATGCCAGAAAATAAAATATGGAAATTAACACGAATAAGACAAAATGCTTAATAATATCAAAAGAACCAGTAAGATGCAAATTAGAAGTAGAAGAAAAATTATAGAACAAGTGTCGAAATTAAATTATTTAGCTGTATTAATAACAAACACTAAACATTTAATAAAATAAGTAAAGAAACAAGCTGACAAAGCAGCACAAATATCAGGGCATATGAAAGATTTAATTTGGCGCAACAAACATATGTCAATAGAAAGCAAAACCCGCATATACAAAACGATAGTTCGACCAGTTATCGTATATGGAGCAAAAAACTAGGGCTGATAAAACAAATTATAAGCACATGGGAAATTAAAATCTTAAGAACTATTCAGGGGAAAACATTATTAGATAAAATACACAACACAGAAATTAGGGACAAATGCCATATTCAAGACATAACCAAATTTATTATAGATAGACGAAAATATTGGAAGGGTCATATAGAAAGATTGGAAGAAAACCGGCTTGCAAAAAGAGCCAAAGAAGATAGACCAATGGACGGGAGAAGAACAAGAGGAATACCAGCCAAGAGATGGATAGACAGTGAATGCACATCCAATACGTCTTCCTCCGAGGAGTGACTTTGGAAATAAACAGGATGAAAATCCTACAAATTAAATTTAAGAAGAAGAAGAAGAAGAAAAATCCTTACCTGTTATGTTGACCACTATATGTCAGTTGGAACGACTTCACACGCTACCTCCTGTGTGAATTGAGAATACTAGATATGTATAAGACAAATGTATGTTTGTGTTGGATTACTTGAGTGGCTCAGATGGTTAGAGCGCTAAACGTACAGAGTTTAGAGACTCGGGTTCAAATCCCGACTCAACTATTTATTTTTATTTTCATATCTTATTTGCCTTCATTGCCAAATGTCAAAAATATAGTTATAACATGTATATATATATATATATATATATATATATATATATATATATATATATATGTGTGTGTGTGTGTGTGTGTGTGTGTGTGTGTGTGTGTGTGTGTGTGTGTACAGTAAAACTTGTTTAAAGCGGAACGTGAATAATGCAGAAATCTGTACAATGTGAACAAATTTATTGGTTCCAGCGAAATAATAGTAATTGTACGTGTATTTATTTTGTATAAAACGGAATCTGTCCAACGCGGAAATGGAAGGATATTTCTACACAATTAATGAAAACATTTTATAAAGCGGAAAGTTATATATATTTATTAACCATCAGCAGTTTTTTTATGAAGGCAGGTGCCAAGATGGCTTTTACAAATAGTTGATTCAAACCAAACGGACAAATGAATATCAAGACAGAACAAACCTAATTGTCACTGACCTTAAAGTTCATTGTTAAAAGCTGTTGTATTTCACATGCCGTTATATAGGCCTAGCTTGATAAATGCCTTCATCGCCACGATCGTTATATTATTGTTCCAATTTGTTCGTTGCAATAATTATGACGTGAGGATAATGAGATATGATGACGTTTTGCTTTTTGTGACCCGCAGCGCCATACATTGTGAATGCGAGAAGGTCAATACAAGTTTTTACTCGAAAATGGTACACATTTCTTGCTTAGCACACTCCATGCGTAGGGTGGCAGAGGAAGCCAGAGCATAGTTCTCTCAAATTGATTGCCTAGTGCCAAAAATGATTGTTTTGTCAAGGCTCCCTCTTCAAGTCTATGACATCCGATATTTTACTCCCACCATAATCCGTCATCACCAGATGGGAGTATGTGGATAGATTCAGCAATTGTTTATTGCGATCACTTCCAGATGGTGGAAGTACTATTTCAAATAGTGAAATTGAAGGGCAGATGGCCTTCATAAAAGCGAATTTCAGTTGCTTGACACAAGAAATCACACATGTACAGGAGTAAGGGGGAAGTATGGAAGGTTCTCTAACTCGAGTTAACATATTATTGTATTCGATTTTAAAAGTGTAGGGGGAGAAGTTGGATCAAGGATATCTAAGAAAGTGAAAAGTGTTTTTGACTAAAACTCTGGATACAAAACTTTATGACGCATATCTCATGTGCTAACCAGTCGAATATATGATACTTCCTGCCAGTGATTCAGCGTATTCCTAGTATGCTTCAGTTATATCAGCGAATGTGGAAAGGAGTTTTTCACAGTAAAAAATATGATTTCCGATAACAGACGTTTTTAACTTTAGCGAACCTCCGCATGCCGCTGGTTACGTAATGCAATAATTCTGAATATGATAATAGACAAAGAGTCCGTGACTGTCCGACATTCTTTATTTTATAAAAGCTAAAATTTTCTCAGCGCATGCTTCCAACACAGATAGAAACGATGGGCTACTATGTACTTTAGGTAATCACGGCTTTGGCAGCTAACAGGTAGCAAAGATGTATAAAATACCGAATTAAATTTATCAAATAATAAAGTGTAATTTTCTTATATTTTTATTTGGAACAATATTATAAATCACTTTTTCCATTGCCAGACACTTAATATAGTGGCAAACCCTTGCCAGACACCCTTAAAATTCAATAAATTGTAACTGTACTTACGTTATAGTATACAAACTGAATTTTATACATGTTACTTCGGTAACTATTAAAAATGTTTTCTCAGGAGCCAGACAGCTTCGACAGTTCTAATCCATAGCCAGACAGACATAGAGTAGCTGTAGGTGCGAGCGCGAAGCAATATATTACACCACCAAGTTAATTTCGCACGGGCGGGGGCGGAAGAGTCGCCGAACTACTGAATCTGTGGAAGGGATGTAGGAGAAGACTGTACATCCGATCACGTACTGAATTGGTTCAGTTTTAAATGTGGTCGGAGGATCCCTAAACACGTGTGAAAGATCTTAACATGGTTGTCAAATTAGTAATTTAAGCACGGAACGCTCAAGTGGTCGGATCATTTAAAATCACAGTATTTGTCGTCTCTCTGTTACCAATCTCACAATGATTCACAAGTGGCAACATGTAATGAGAAGGGACAGCCCATTCCTACACGTAACCCCAATAGTAACAAGGTTGTCAAATTAGTCATTTTGCTAATGACCGCCTAGAAGGACGGATCATTAAAAATCCATAATATTTGTCAACTCTCAGCCAGCTAGACAAAGAACACATAGGAGGGCAGGAAGTAGCAACATAGTAACGAATGTTGTAAATGGCTACTCAATTGCAAGCGTCAAGAGTTGACGTTATATTTGATCAGTACTTTACACCATCCATCAAGGATTACGAATATTCTCAGCGTTTTGAATCAGCACAATTGGAGTACACCATAACTGGACCTGATCAAATTCGGCCGAGTGATTTTGTGAAGGAATTTAAAAATTCAAATTTTAAACAAGCTATTGTTGACTTTTTCATCTTGCATTGAGCCACGGATGAAATGGTGCCGTTTGTTGGTAACAAAACCATTCACATAAATTTTAAACAGTGTAATTCTTTCATTGTTCCATCCATCCATAGTAATTCTGCCCGAGGGCAGGTCTTTACTGCAATCATAGCATTTTCATGCTATGATTTGCAGCTTTACTAGGGAATTGTAGGTGTGATAGCTTTCCGTTTCTTTCCACACCGGTGAAGGATGATGATGATGATGGCCGAATGATTTTTGGGGACCTTTGGGCCCTAAGCTTGCTGACATTTGTCTTACAGGTGATGAAAAACCCCGTAAACCTCACCCAGGAGTCTGTCCCGACCGGGAATCGAACCAGGACCCGCTGCGTGACATGGCAGCATGCTACCTCGAGACCACAGCGATGGACTGTTTCATTGTTAATGACTCAGAAAGCATAGTATCAAGGATTGTGGAAGAGATATGTCCAGAATATGAAGAGATTGATACCACAATAATATATCATGCGTGTAGCATTAGCGATCAAACGAATATAGTGATCAGATGTATCAATACTGATATTGCTGCTAATATGCTTGGTCATATGTACCATCTACAAAAGGACTAACTTGTTTGGATGCTGACAGGTGCTGTTAACAACTTGAGGTATGTAGACCTCACGAAGATACAGGCAAAGTTAGGACTATCTGTTTGTAAGAGCTTGCCTGGATTTCATGCAATCACAGGTTGTGATTACAATCCTGCATTTTTTCAGAACAGGAAAATTAAGACCTTACAAAATGTTGAAAAATTAGAAGAATATCAAAAAGCTTTCATCAAATTTGGTAACAGGTAACAGCGAATTATTTGAAAATAATGTTGAACAACAAAACACTTTAGATATTATACAGCAGTTTATATGTGAGGTATACAATTTTGGTGAGATAATTGATGTTGATGCTGCTCGGCTTCAATACGTATACTGAATCAGATGTAAATGAAGCGTTTGATCGTAAACAAATTGCGAAATTTTGATGCTAGCAGTCTGCCACCCTGTAAAACCGAGCTGTTACAGCAATTTCTGCGAACAAACTACATATCTAGCATTTGGAACAATGCTCACCAGAAGATTCCAACTATATATTAACCAGAGATTATTGTTTGGATGCAAGAAGACAACCAATATCATTTTAAATGGTTTGAAACAGATCATTTGCCAAATTACGTCAGATATTCACTACAAACTCTCTCAGGTAAATATACATATATACTATTTCAAATTATTGTACATAACGTTTAGCTATTCATTATAACATTTTTACATTTTTACAGAAACTAACGAAGAAGACGATATTGAAAAAGATGAAGCAACGGACTGGAGTAGCAGTGACGAAGATAATGAAGATATCGACTATAATAATGGAAATTAATACGTATGTTCATTAAACATGTGTTAAAATCTAGAAATAAACAGATAAATTCATTATTTTATTTTTATAGAATGGCTCTTAATAAAATTAAACTATTTTTCTTATTATTTAACACCATACATGAATAAACAATCATTTTTTCAGAATTTCGAATTTTGTATTGAACTGAAATTGAAAAATAAAGTTAATGAAATTCCAAACCATTATTTACTAACTTATTTGCTCTTTTTTATTTATCAATATACTTACTTACTTACTTACTTACTTACTTACTTACTCACTGGCACTATCGAACCCGTATGTTCATGGCCGCGCGGACATAAGCTCTGCATACATCCCTATCCTGGGCTAATGCTTTCCAATCATTCCCTGTATAATCTACTTCCCTCAAATCATAGTTAATGTTGTTCTCCCACCTCATTCTTGGTCTACCAACTGGGCGTTTTCCCTCTGGCTTTACTACAAGAAGCTTCCATGCACGTCTTTCATTCCCCATACGCGCAACATGTCCTGCCCATCGCAGTCTACGGGACTTACCTGTTCTTATTATATCTGGCTTCCTATGCAGATCATGTAGTTCATTGTTATGTAGCCTTCTCCATTCACCTGTCTGTTCATCTCTCTTTGGTCCAAAAATTTTCCTAAGTACTTTATTCTCAAATACCCGTAATCTCCCTTCCTCCCTTAAAGCAAGAGTCCATGCCTCGCACCCATATAATATAACAGGTAGAATAATAGTTTTATTTATTTTCAGCGTCCCGCGCCGTAGCCGAGCGGTTAAGGTAGGAAGCCTTGGCGCAGAGCTACGGGACTTGCGCTGGTTCGAGTCTCCATGGGGGAAGAAATTTTCTCATGGTATTTCGGCCAGTATGGGACCGGTGCCCACCCAGCATCGTAAGGCAATTGGGTAGCTACAATAAGTAGCGGCTCCAGGTTGAGGAACCAGCTATAACGGCTGGGGGACTCGACATGCTAACCACATGTCACCCCTACACTGGCTGTTGATCATCTACCTCTGTGATTGACACATGTGGATGTGAAGGGCCAGCAGCCGGCTGGTAAAAAGGGCAACCGCTGAAAAAGTGGAAAGACCCTCAATCGGATATATTTTCATAAGTAATGCCACACGAGTGATTTCCAAATTATCGATAAATTCACGACTCACGAAGTGAGGAGTGAATTTATCTAGAGAATTTGGAAATCAAGAGTGGCATTTGTTAGGACTATTTAAACGAATAAAATTAAGCTGTTTACTCACAAATCATTATTTAACTGTAGTTATTTCAAAATATTTATATATTTAATGCAAACGGCGATGTTTGAAAACAAATGAGAAACGATAGGTACGCTTCTACTGCTTCTTTTGTTTATCACTGCAACCAGATCATACTATTTATTGCCAAAGGAACGCAATATTGTAAGAATGCTCTCTAGTGGAGAAAAAATGAAACATCAATCTGTATATTAATTCATTTCTGATGTCGTATGATGTAAATATTACAATTATATTTTTCTGGATTATTACCTGGGAAAAAATACATTTAAGAAAGTCAAACAGTGGTTTCTTTTTTTGGTGGTATAATAAATTGCTACAAATGTTGACATGTATGCACTATATATACAATCTGGTAGCCGTATTTCTTATAGGCTCAGTCACTGCAAAATAACGGTCAGACCTGTTCAGAATATTAAAAACGAGGAGCTTTGTTTAATATATGGTAATTATAACACTGATAAATATTTCGTGAAACACGACTCTGATTGGTTGTAAAACAGAAATCATTGAAACGTGATTGGTCATTGTCTCCCATTTGGGGCATGAGTTAAATAGTCAGCTTAACGTTTTTTGAAAGGCGTTGGGACATCAAAAGTCTCTGCAATGCATAATAGCAAGCATTTCCAGAATTGAGCCAATGTTTAATTTCTTTGTGCGTCTCATTTGTTCTTTTTTATTTATCAATATACTTACTTACTTACTTACTTACTTACTTACTTACTTACTTACTTACTCACTGGCACTATCGAACCCGTAAGTTTATGGCCGCACGGACGTAAGCTCTCCATACATCCCTATCCTGAGCTAATGCTTTCCAATCATTCCCTGTATAATCTACTTCCCACAAATCGCAGTTAATGTTATTCTCCCACCTCATTCTCTGCGTCTACAAACTAGGCGTTTTCCCTCTGGCTTTCCTACAAGACATGGCTTTGGCCATTGCACCAAGTCTCCCATTTCCCCCATTAAGTGCAAAAACATGTCCTTGCCATCGCAGTCTACGAGACTTAACTCTTCTTATTATATCTGGCTGCCTATAAAGGCCATGTATTTCATGTTTAAGTAGTCTTTATCAATCACATGTTCTGGTCATCTCGCCTCGTGGTCCAAAACATTTTCCGAGAGTACTTGATTCTCAAATACTTGTAATCTCTTTCCCTCTCTTAAAGTCTATCTTAAAAGTAAGGATCCAGGTTTCGACACCCATATAATATAACTGGTAGAATAATAGTTATATATATATTCAGCTTAACGTTTTTTGAAAGGAGTTGGGACATCAAAAGTCTCTGCAATGCATAATAGCATGCATTTCCAGAATTGAGCTTATGTTTAATTTCTTTGTGCGTCTCATTCCTATTTGTGATTATTGTTCCTAGGTATTTGAATTCAGCCACTTCCTCAAAATTTCCCTCATTTGTCATTAGCTGTCCATTTCCATTATATATTGAATTTCTACGTGTGACCATATATTTAGTTTTACTGGTATTTACTTCCAGTCCTAATTCCTTAGTGTTACTCAATAGTGTGTGCGTGTTGGCCTTTAGTATCTCCTTGATATCGGCCAGTAGTACTACATCATCAGCATAAACTAACAGCTTATAGATACAATTGAGTTGTAAGCCTTTTATTTATCAATATGAAAATTATAATCAATAAAATTTTAAACATTGATATTTTAGTCATATAATAAATATAATAGTAATAATAATAAAATATTAATTATTAAATAATAATAATCGCACCTAATCGAATGTATATTGCTTCGCTCTCGCACCTACAGCTACTCTATTTGTTTGTCTGGCTAGAGATTAGAACTGTCGAAACTGTCTGGCTTCTGAGAAAACATCTTCTAATAGTTACCCAAGCAACATGTATAAAATACAGCTTGTATACTATAACGTAACAACAGTTACAATTTATTGGAGTTTAAGGGTGTCTGGCAAGGGGTTGCCACGATATTAAGTTCTGGCAATGGATGACGTGATTTATAATATTATTCAATATAAAAATATAAGAAAATTACGCTTTATTATTTGATAAATTGAAGTCGGTATTTTATACACTTCTGCTACCTGTTAACTGCCAAAGCCACGATGACACAAAATACATAGTAGCCCATCGTTCCTAACTGTGTTGGAAGCATGCGCAGAGAAAATTTTTGCTTTTATAAAATAACGAAGGTCGGGCAGTCACAGGATCTTGGTCTATAAGATACGTTCATCTTCCCAGAACATACAAATTCTCGAGATTATATTATTATTAACTTTTAAGTTCAGTTTTAGCGTTAGAGTAGTAATAATTGTGATTTACTCCCATAATCACAAATGAAGACAACATTTTTAAGTCTTTTTTAGATCATTTATTTACTTATAAGGTCATACTTACTCTCACTTACTTACTCACTGGCACTATCGAACCCGTAAGTTATAGGCCGCGCGGACATAAGTTCTCCAAACATCCCTATCCTGCGCTAATGCTTTCCAATCATTCCCTGTATAATCTACTTCCCTCAAATCATACTTAATGTTATTCTCCCACCTCATTCTTGGTCTACCAACTGGGCGTTTTCCCTCTGGCTTTCCTACAAGATGCTTCCATGCAAGTCTTTCATTTCCCATACGTGCAACATGTCCTGCCCATCACAGTCTACGAGTCTTAACTGTTCTCATTATATGTAGCTTCCTATAAAGACCATGTAGTTCATTGTTAAGTAGTCGTCTCCATTCACCTGTTTGTTCATCTCTCTTTGGTCCAAAATTTTTCCTAAGTACTTTATTCTCAAATACTTGTAATCTCCTTTCCTCCCATATAATATAACTGGTAGAATAATAGTTTTATATATTTTTAGTTTACGTTTTTTTAAAGGAGATGGGACATCAAAAGACTTTGCAATGCATAATAGCATGCATTTCCAGAATTGAGCCTATATTTAATTTATTTGTGCATCTCATTCCTATTTGTGATTATTGTTCCTAAGTATTTGAATTCAGCCACTTCCTCAAAATTTCCCTCAATTTTCATTAGCTGTCCATTTCCATTATATAATGAATTTCTACACGTGATCATATATTTAGTTTTATTGATATTTACTTCCAGTCCTAATTTCTTAGTGTTACTCAATAGTATGTACGTGTTGTCCTTTAGTATATCCTCGCTATCGGCCAACAATACTACATCACCAGCATAAACTAACAGCTTATTAATACCATTGAGTTGTAAGCCTTCCTCATTCTCTAAAGATTTAATGGCATGTTCTAATACAAAATTAAATAGTAGAGGAAATAGTGCATCTCCTTACTTAAACCCATTCTGTATTTCAAAAGTGTCCGAAAACTGTTTGCCTACACGCACCCTACTCTTTGTTCCATATAAGTCTAACTAACTTTTTAGGAATTCCGAACTCCAGCAGGATACTATATAACTTCTCCCTCTTAATTGAATGTTACCCTTTTTTGAAGTCTACATATAGTTGATGTACAGTACCATTATATTCCCATTTATTTTTTAAAATCTCTCTTATAATAAAAATCTGATCTGTTGTAGACCTGTTTCTTATAAATGAACATTGCTGATCTCCTAGAATGTCATCAATATAGGGAGTATGTCTGCTTACTAATATATTTGTTAGAATTTTTTACGAAGTTGAAAGTAATGAGATGCCCCTGTAGTTGTTGCAATCAGTTTTATCTCCTTTCTTATAAATTGGTACGATAATTGATTCCTTCCATTCATCTGGAAGAGCTTATTTTTCCCAAATCATACTAAGCGACCGGCGTATTTTCTCCATCAATTTTTCTCCCCCTGATTTTATCAGTTCTGCTGGGATCTCATCTGAACCTGATGCTTTATACATCTTCAATTTTTCATTCGCCATTTCAACCTCTAATGCACTTGGTTCTGCGACTAGCATTTCTGCTGTAAATTATCGTCCTCAATGTTATGTTCTGTGTGTACATTTAATAAGTAACTTTTCCATCTATTTAATATAATCCTGGCATCTGCAATCATATCCCCATTTTCATTCGGATTTATGTTTGTTCTAGCATAAAACTCTTTGTTCTCTATACTAATTCCCTGATATAATTCTCTAATGTTCCTATTTTTTGCATTCATTTCAAGATCATTAATCTTCTCTCTCAAATATTCCCTCTTTTTACTCTTTTGAAACTTGGTGGTTTCCCGTCTAATACTACCCAATTGCTCTAAATTTACCTCATTTGACTCGTGTGACCATTTCATTTTTACTAGCTTTATTTTCTTTACAATGTCGGCACATTCCTCATCAAACCATTTCTTGTTTTGCCTCTTTGTTAATCAGCCAATGTTTTCTGATGCTGACAATTTAATAGTATCTCTTATTGCCTCACAATCTTTATTTATATCAGTTTCTTCTTCGTATGCCACATTGTCAACTGAATATTTCAGTACTTCAAATCTATTAGCAATTTTGATTTGGTATTATTGCCGCATTTCATTATTTTTCAAGTTTTTTAATTCAAATTTTACAGAATCATCTTTAGCGTTTGTTCCTCTCATAAACGATAGGCGGTGTCTGATTTTCACTCTGACCAGATGATGATCCGAATTGCTGTCTGTCCCTCTAACTGATCTAACATCGATGATGCTACTCTGCAAGCGTTTATCCACTAATACATGATCTGTCTGGTTCCGAGTTTCTCCATCTGGGGATGTCAAGGTGCATTTATGAATATCCTTAAGCTGAAATATTGTGCTCTTAACAATGAGATTCTTTGATGTGGAAAATTTGACTAATCTAACCCCATTGTCGTTACTATCTTCATGAAGACTGAATTTGCCTATTGTTGGTTTGAATATATCTTCCCACCCCACTTTTGCATTAAAATCTCCTAAGACAATTTTTATATGATATCGTGAAAGGCTATCAAATAAGCATTCTAATTCTTCATAGAACTCATCTTTCACCTTGTCATCTTTATCTTCTGTGGGGGCGTGTACATTTACAATTACAAAATCATGTCTTTTACCCTCTAGAATTATGTTTGATACCCTATCACTAACAAACTTAATATCTCGGATAGCGGATTGGATCCTCCTTTTGACTAAAAAAAGATCATCAAAATTCGCTCTCTGTTTATAAATTTGTACACGTTATAACATAAAATAAGGTAACTGCTATGGTAGTATATCACTAACAAACTTAATATCTCGGATAGCGGATTGGATCCTCCTTTTGACTAAAAAAAGATCATCAAAATTCGCTCTCTGTTTATAAATTTGTACACGTTATAACATAAAATAAGGTAACTGCTATGGTAGTATAAATAACTCAAGGTTGAAAGAAAACTGCCATATGAATTTATTTATAGCATTTCTTCCCTAAATACCGCTGCTATAATTAATTCAATATCTAATTTAAAAAGAAATAAATATCACAAAATCTGTCTTCCGCTGTAGTGTGAA
The DNA here is from genome assembly GCA_030220185.1 of Diploptera punctata. NCBI lineage: Eukaryota > Metazoa > Arthropoda > Insecta > Blattodea > Blaberidae > Diploptera > Diploptera punctata. The sequence goes on along the minus strand of JASPKZ010007936.1, from coordinate 628,291 downwards.
ATTTCATTTCGTTGAATAGGGTATATAACTATATGAAAACGTGGTGTTCTTACCAAAGCTTTGCGATGACACTGTGACCCGTTGCGCACTGATTACTGTACTAGATAAATCATACTTTTTAATAGGTGAGATAAAGATAAGTGTTAGCATTTGTATACAGAGTGTAAACAAATTCCGTGTGCAAATTTGCGTGTTATGTGAAAAAAAATTGGCAGGTTCTCCGTTTCCCCGCTAGGGGTCCTTGAACGGTTTGACGCTGATGATTTGACTGTATTCAACCTGCCGCGTGAATAATTGTTTACTAATGTTGCTGAAAATGTCCTCCTTTTTCATTAATGCACAGCTAGGCATCTGCATACAAATGATTATCTTACACGTTCAAAACAACCAGGTGTCTTATGAATAATTGCTGCAGTTTGAGCTACACGACCAACCAGCTCTTCTTGAGTGTCTATCGATGTCTCATACACCAAACGCTCCCCCCACAAAAAGAAATCCGTAGGATCTAGATCGGGAGAACATGCTGCATTGGTCCACCCCTCCCAATTAAATTATTAGGGAAAACGTTGTTAAGTTATTGCCTGATATGAAAGGCAAATTTTGATGGGGCCCGTCATAGTGGAACCATAATCGTTGTCTTGACTGGTAGCGGGACATTCTCCTACAGTTCCGGTAGTATGTCACGAAGAACGATAAGGCAATTTATTCCACCGAGTCGGTTAGGTAGAAGATGCGGCCCAATCATGTTCCCGAACAGTACTCCTGCATTGCGTAATCTGCCATCAAGAACCTGTATACATTACTAGCGTACATAAACTTTGTAGTGTGAACACATAACATGTAAATAATAATTACTGTAAGTGTGTATCCAGGGACGTGGGCACTACTGGCAGTAATGAAAATTTAACCTTCCAATTAACACCAATGTCAACGTGTTTCATACGAAGCTGTTAAAACTATAGTGAACAGTGGCCTAAGTGAAGTCCAGGATCAAACCATTCAAGGACACCTAGCGGGGAAACAAAAGTTTTGTTTCACCTCCTCTACAAACCCTCAAAGTTTGTATACGGAATTTTTACACCCTATATGTTATTGGAAACTACATTGATATTTATGAAACTTTATGATTTTCGAGTATATACAATTTTATATAGAATTGTTTACGGGAAACCACCAAGCTACTAAAGAGTAAAAAGAGGGAATATTTGAGAGAGTAGATTAATGATCTTGAAATGAATGCAAAAAATAGGAACATTAGAGAATTATATCAGGGAATTAGTATAGAGAAGAGAGGGTTTCAGGCTAGAACAAACATTATTCGGAATGAAAATGGGGATATGATTCCAGGAGTATATTAAATAGATAGAAAAGTTACTATAATCAGCTATTAAATGTACATACAGAACAGGACATTGAGGAGGATAATTTACAGACGGCAGAAATGCTAGTCGCAGAGCCAAGTGCATTAGAGATTGAAATGGCGATTGAAAAATTGAAGATGTATAAAGCATCAGGTTCAGATGAGATCCCAGCAGAACTGATAAAATCAGGGGGAGAAAATTTTATGGACAAGATACGCTGGTTGCTTAGTATGATTTGGGAAAAAGAAGCTCTTTCAGATGAATGGAAGGAATCAATTATCGTACCAATTTATAAGAAAGGAGATAAAACTGATTGCAACAACTGCAGGGGCATCTCATTACTTTCAACTTCGTAAAAAATTCTAACAAATATATTAGTAAGCAGACTTACTCCCTATATTGATGACATTCTAGGAGATCATCAATGTGCATTTAGAAGAAACAGGTCTACAAGAGATCAGATTTTTAGTATAAGAAAGATTTTAGAAAAGAAATCGGAATATAATGGTACTGTACATCAACTGTATGTAGACTTCAAAAAGCATATGATTCAATTAAGAGGGAGAAGTTATATAGTATCCTGCTGGAGTTCGGAATTCCTAAAAAGTTAGACTTATACGAATGTTTCTAAATGGCACAAAAAGTAGGGTGCGTGTAGGCAAACAGTTTTCGGGCACTTTTGAAATACAGAATGGGATGAAGTAAGGAGATGCACTATCTCCTCTACTATTTAATTTTATACTAGACCATGCCATTAAATATTTAGAGAATGAGGAAGGCTTACAACTCAATGGTATTAACAAGCTGTTAGTTTATGCTGATGATGTAGTATTTTTGGCCGATAGCGAGGAGATACTAAAGGACAACACGCACACACTATTGAGTAACACTAAGAAATTAGGACTGGAAGTAAATATCAAGAAAACTAAATATATGGTCACACGTAGAAATACATTATATAATGGAAATGGACAGCTAATGACAAATGAGGGATATTTTTAGGAGGTGGCTGAATTCAAATACCTAGGAACAATAATCACAAGTAGGAATGAGATGCACAAATAAATTAAACATAGGCTCAATTCTGGAAATGCATGCTATTATGCATTGCAGAGACTTTTGATGTCCCAACTCCTTTCAAAAAACGTTAAACTGAAAGTATATAAAACTATTATTCTACCAGTTATATTATATGGGTGCGAAACATGGACTCTTACTTTAAGAGAGGAAAGGAGATTACAAGTATTTGAGAATAAAGTACTTAGGAAAATGTTTGGACCAAAGAGAGATGAACAGACTGATGATTGGAGAAGACTACATAACAATGAACTACATGGCCTTTATAGGAAGCCAGATATAATAAAAACAGTTAAGTCTCGTAGACTGCGATGGGCAGGACATGTTGCACGTATGGGGAATGGGAGACTTGCATGGAAGGTTCTTGTAGGAAAGCCAGAGGGAAAACGCCCAGTTGGTAGACCAAGAATGAGGTGGGAGAATAACATTAACTGCGATTTGTGGGAAGTAGATTATACAGGGAATGATTGGAAAGCATTAGCTCAGGATAGGGATATATGGAGAGCTTATGTCGTGCGGCCATAAATTTACGGGTTCGATAGTGCCAGTGAGTAAGTAAGTAAGTATTGTTTACAATATAAAATATATTGAATATGTCCCATTATATTCCAACATAATCTATATACATACATATATAAAGACAGACATATGTCTGCCTGTTTGTTCTTTATAGACTTGTAAACAGTTCAACCGATCTTCGTGAAAATTTGTATAGGCCCTACAGGTTTTCAGAAACGGCGAGTGTTTAACCATTGTTCTAAAATCATTAGGTATTGTGGTTCACCTAAAACAATAGTTTAAAAATAGCTCTATCCGTCGCAATTTACGATGTTTCACTACAAAACTCAGTATATCGTACTAAAATAAACCGAGGTATGTATTATCAAAAAATGAGCTAAATCCGATAATTAGAAGTGGAAGTTTACCTGAAATCCGAAATTGGATGCTTACTAGCAACCGCCATATTTGGTTCGTCTCCGCGTATATCATACAATTTAATTAATATTAAATTTAATTAATATCATTTATTTTTGTTTAACAGCGCACGCCAGGTATTAGCTAGTTAATTATAAAAGTAAACTATTTTGCCAAACGAAACTCTAACCAATTTTAAAACATTTTTCATTAGCGTAGAGGCTACTTTGATATGCAGTATATGTTTTTATTATTTCACTTTTTAATAGCATTTTAATACCAAAAAATCCGCATGGACTTAATACTTTGTTTTGTACATAAATGAGTTTCTACAGAATTTTGTTATTTCTGCACTCATATATCGTACGTTTTTGGAATGAAAAGGAAGTTTGAAAAGTTTGGAAACCAATGGTGGGTTATCTTTTATAGCCTGTATGAAACAAGATTGATTTTCAAATTTTCTACGCTCCGTAAAAAAAATTAAGGTTGTTCTGTAAAAAAATAAGATTTTGTATAACTGTGCTTCAGGGTCAACTTTTCATTTTGTTTCTAAGTGTTAAGTTTAAATAGCAGCACTGTATAAATACCAAAAAGTAATAAAATCTACTCTACTTTAAATGATAATCGCTCTACCCCTAATTTTGCCTCTCGATTTGTTTTGTAAAAAGAGTAAATTATTCTGCTTCTTAATAACTCGTGTAACACAAACACAAAATTATAATTTTCCAAATCAGTTTTTTGAGCCACATAATGACCCCAACCTTTTAGCCAAATAATTACATTTGCTTTTCAAAGTAACGTTACTTGCGCTCGAAAAATCGTTCAAATAGAAAAGTGTAATTTTTATTTATCACAATTCTGCTTCAGCATCTAGCTCAATATGCCGCCTTGTATCTTAGGCAACTTATTTAGCAAAAGCGTGCACAACAATCTCATGTTTCTATCTCACAGGCGCAACTCATGTTTATATCTCACATATGCCTATTATTTGTCTGCAGGTACGGTTTGTGTAATTATTCCTTATTTATACCGTTGCACATGACCAGCCTCATGGGCTAGTGTCAGCGTTCCTGACTACTTTTCATGAGGTCGCGGGTTCGATTACCGGTCAAACCATAGGATTTTTTCTTAAAGGGAATTATTCCTGTGGTTGCCCATAGTCTGGAATTTAGGTTAAGTTTAGGTTAAGAACTCTCCTGGCGCTTCATTATCATTTATCACACATCATACCATCGGGGTAACGTAACCCCGCCTTCCAGGTGCCCCAACCTAAGAAATGGATTACAGTTCCGCCAGAGGAGAAAGAGAAGAAAGTCAGAAATGTCATAAAAGACAAGCTGGTGGCATTAGACAAAAAAACTTTCTTTTTTATGCATAAATAATAGTAATAATTTCAGTTCGTTCCGAGTTTTTAAGTAGTTAAACTATCCTGCATAAATAGTTAAAAGTTTCTAAAATATTTTTGAAACTTAATATTTTATGAAGTATAGTTTAGCTCTATTGGTCCTTGTTCACATTTTTTTCAGTAATCGTCTTATCCCCAATTTATTTTATATTTGCACAGTCTACTTGATAATTCAACTGTCTTAAACTCCTGGGGTAATTTGTTCTGTTTGCAAAAGTTAATAGATGAACTAATGTAACACTCTTTTAGTCATTCATGTAAAAGTATTCTAATTTATATTCTTAATAGTTACATAAAACTTCCTGATTCCTGACTACCTTCTTGGCATCTAATTTCCTGTAAAGCTACATCCAAGGGAGATTTATCTAAACCCGTGTTAAGATTACTATTATAGGCCTATATTGTCATAACATTACATTGTGTCTCCGAACATTTTTTACCGCAGATTCTTCTCATTTACGGTGAAATAGCATCATTCATTCGACCAACGTAATTTTTTTCGTCTGGCTTATCGCCTTTGACCTGTCCGGCATGAGAATCCTTTTTTCCAGTAATACTATCATCGTCAAAGCCCTTAAGGTCATTAAGCACGTAATCCACTCCACCACTAGGAGATCTCTTCTTCTTCTGCTTCATGAAATTAGGCCTTTTGACCTGTTGGAGGTAACAACATTAATAAATTGGGCTCAAAGAAAACATCAATGAAACTAATAGTATGATCATACGTACATAATGTAAATAGATAGTTAATGAGAAATGAGTGACATTTGGAGGCGTGACTGAAATCAAATATCTAGAAGTAATAATTGAAACAATCAGATACAGAAATAAATCAAGCATAGGCTTAATTCTGAAAACTCATATTATGCATTAAAGACTCTTTTCATCCCAAATTCTCTCAAAATTCTTTAAATTTAAATACATAGAACTGTTATTATTCCAGTTATATTATATGGATGCTAAACACAGACTTTACTTTAAGGGAGAAAAATGATTTACGAGTACTTGAGAATAATGTTGTTTTGAAAACTTTTGGACCAAATAAAGACAAACAGACAAGTAAACGGAGAAGAATGCATACGGTGAGTTACATGATATTCATGGGAAAACATATGTAATAAGAACAGTTAAATCCCGTATAATACGATGGGGAGATCATATTGAACAAATGGAAAAGAAACGGTGATATGAAAACTCCATGTAGAAAAATCAATGGGAAAGCGCCCATTAGGCAGGCCATGATTTCAGGGAGTTAAATAGTTAAATTATACAGGGAATGATAGTAAAACATCTCAGGGTATGGATGTATGGAGAGCTTATGTCCGCGCGGGTATCAACCTCTAGTTACTGTACTGTCAACGAGATAATACAACTCTTCAAAACTTTTAATTAACTTATAATAACTTATATACATACTAGATAATACCCGGCGTGCGCTGCTACACCTAAATAAATGATAATGTGTTTTTGCATTTAGTTGAAAAGTAAAATGAAAAATAAATATAAATTTATATCGTTATTATTTTTAGATACCCCGTGCTAATTACCCGGCGTTGCCCGGGAATCTAGCATCCCGATGTACTTGGCATAAATGAGCTGAAACACAAAATTCGTTATTTTGAGATATCCATAAAAGAATACCCGTCTTGCGCTGCTATGCTTGTCCGGGAATCTACTTATCCCGATCTTCTTGGCATCAATTAAAGAAAAAAATGGTTATTGTCGAGTTATCCTTAAAATATAAGCATATGCTGTCCCGGACTTTTCTGTAGAGTGTTTTGAGATATTCAATTCTGTGTACAATAATGTTGTGTATTTGTTGGTTTAGACAGCGTAAGCCATTTAAACTTATAAAAAGCAACATTTTTCACGTTTTTTCACTACATTAAGTGATTTTTAAGAATGAAGGGCTTGAGCATTAAAACTATCGTATAACCTATAACCTTCCCGGGAAAATCCTGAATATTTTGCAAAAAAACCCATGACATGCGCAGCACATGCTTGCGCAGGAATCTACTTATCCCGATCTCCTTGGCATCAATGAAAGACAAAAATGGCTATTGTGTGTTATCTGTCAAAGATAAATATAAGCTGCCGCGGATTTTTTTGTAGATTTTTTTTAGATATTAAATTCTATTAAAATATATATGTAGTCAATATGCCCATTTCACCAATTAATGTTTTAAAATGGTCAACAAGTTTCTACAGCCAAGCTGTCATTCTCAAGACCAGATATTGACTGTCAATATCTGGTCTTGAGAATGACAGCTTGGCTGTAGAAACTTGTTGACCATTTTAAAACATTAATTGGTGAAATGGGCATATTGACTACATATATATTTTAATATTATATCACCAAGAAGATCACTTGTGTATTAAATTAAATTCTATGTACATTAATTCTGTGCATTTGTTTTGGTTTAGGCAGCGTAAGCCATTTAAGGGTATGAAAAGTACTTTTTCACTACAAAGAGTGTTTTTAAGGGTATAAGAGTTGAGTATCTCAACTCACTTATAGCCTATGTTCGTCCTGGGAATCTCCCGAATATTTTGCAAAAAACCCCATCACAATCGAATCAACGGTATGGCTGCGCATAAAGTACGAACAAACAAACAAATCTACAAACAAACAAACATTTGTATATATTAGATTATAGAATTGCGTGTTAATTATGTTTTCTTGATAGAAAACATATTCTTTCCTTGACATGGACCAGATCATATTTATTACATTCAGAACAGAAACTTTTTTTTAAATTAACATAAGAATCAATACAAAAGTATATTTTTAATGGTGAATTTCATTTATATAACTATACGAGCAATAAAATTATTAACTTAGGCATAAATATATATGCATGTCAATATTACCAATAATAGTAACTATATTATGTGGTTTATGTAATATCAATAAATTATAATTGTTATGTGTATACCTACTCAGTACCTGAGAATATATTATATCTTATACATGTGTAGACTAACTCTGTATCTAAGAATATATTATAGACTATATTGTATTGTGTAGACCTACTCTGTGCCTGAGAATTATAAGGAAAACTAAAGTAATTGTAATTGTGAGCTGTAAATATTTTATTATTTATTATTTTGTAATGGTAATTTTAATCAAATATATTTTCCTAAGAAGTGAAAATAAATGTTTAAACATTTTATAATTCACCCGCTATGAAAATATTTCATAATATTTTCTTGATTGACAGTTGCTATTCACAGCCTCACACATGAGTTGAAACAGGGATCTGTTATTGCTGCTCTGCTGATGCTTGTACTTAACTCATTCTTCATTTTCATGATTCCCAAATAATTTAGGTTATTTTCTTATCATTTAAATAGTATATATTATTGGAATAGATTGTTACACAATAATTTTAAGACAAACTATTTAAACTTCAGAAATTATATATACGAAAATAAATAACTTAGCTGGAAAATTGTTGCACTATTCATCAATAGAAGTAACTGGTGAATTCCTGCTTTCTTCAAACTGGAAGACCCTACAGTTCAACAAATATTATATATTCCCAGTTTGTTAAATACTCGATTTAGTGTCATTAAGGTTAGCCCATTTAAGACATTTTTTTCAATTAGACATATTGTATTGCACTATCTGTAGTTTTTTTACAAACTAATAGCAGTTACATAATCGCGGATGTATGTTACATTAAGATTAGACGTCCTAATCTATGGCTCGACAGAACTATAAGGCCCTTAACCTACCAGCCGACTTCTGCCCTCACATCCACATGTGTTAATCACAGAAATGGACGATCATATGGGGTGACATATGGTCAGCATGTCGGGTCTCCAGCCGTATTGCTCGTGTTCTCAACCTAGATTATACGTCCTACTAGAACATAGTCTACCATCATATGCAGATTATACTCACTTTGATTTTTCTTCTTTAAATAATTACATTGTTCATAAAATAATTAATATCACTTTTACCTTATTTACAATGAATGTATGAGGCATGTAAAAAGAATTACAAATGAAGAGGTTACACTGAGTTGAGAATGAGAGGAATGATCGATACAATGGTAGGTGCCATAAAATGTGCTGATTTTCCAGATTGTTCGATCATTCTGTGTTGCATTCTCCTACAAGAGATATTAACATTTATCTTAGCAAGTAAAATGTAGTTAGTTCAATAGCCAGTTATATAGTTGCAACTAAAGTTAAAATAAAGCATAATGTAGCTTTTTTATGGTGAGCCGAGTAAAGTAACGAGTGGCATTGAGCTGCTCTTTGACCGTTATATTGAAAACTGCTACCTCGGTGATGGTTTTAATAACTGAAGGATCAGTTCCAGGAGCGTTTGAATCCAGTTACTATGTTCTCATAGTCAGTAAAAGTATTTTGGAAATGTCTTATTTAAAAATAGTTTTTAAATAATTTAGAAAAAAGGGAAGAACTTTCTGCCCATTAACTAACTAACTCACTAGCCCTATCGAGACCGTAGGTTCTTGGCCGCGCGGACATAAGCTCTCCATACAACCCTATCCTATGCTAATGTTTTCCAATAATTCCCGGTATAATCTACTTCCCTCAAATCGTAGTTAATGTTATTCTCCCACCTCACTCTTGGTCTACCAACTGGACGTTTTCCCTCTCGTTTTCCAACAAGACGCTTCCATGCACGTCTTTCATTCCCCATTTGTGCCACATGTCTTGCCCATCGCAGTCTACGAGACTTAACTCTTCTTATTATATCTGGCTTCCTATAAAGACAATGTAGTTATGTATTCCTCTCCATTCACCTGTCTCTCCATATCTCATTGGTCCAAACGTTTTCCTAAGAACTTTATCTCAAATACGCGTAATCTCCTTTCCTCTCTTAAAGTAAGAGTCCATGTTTCGCAACCTTATAATATCACTGGTAGAATAATAGTTTTATATATTTTCAGTTTAACGTTTTTTAAAAGAAGTCAAGACATCAAGAGTCTCTGTACTGCATAATAGCACGCATTTCCAAAATTAAGCCTATGTTTAATTCCTTTGTCCATCGCATTCATATTTGTGATTATTGTTCCTAGGTATTTGAATTCAGCCACCTCCTCAGAATTTCCCTCATTTATAATTAGCTGTCCATTTCCATTATATACTGAATTTCTACATGTGACCATATATTTAGTTTTATTGATATTTACTTCCAGTCCAAATTTCTTAGTGTTACTCAATAGTGTGTGCATGTTGGCCTTTAGTATCTCCTCGCTATCGCACAATAGTACCTAATCAACAGCATAAACTAACTGCTTATTAATAACATTGAGTTGTAGACATTCTCCATCTTCCAAAGATTTAATGGCACGCTCTAGTACAAAATTAAATAGTAGAGGAGATAGTGCATCTCATTTCTTCAACCCATTCTGGACTTCAAAAGTATCCGAAGACTGTTTGCCTACACGCACTCTACTATATGTGCCATTTAGACACAATCATATGTCTAACTAACGTTTTGGGGATTACGATCTCCAGCAAGATACTATATAACTTCTTCCTCTTAATTGAATCGTATGCCTTTATTGACTTTCTGTCCATTATAAAATAAAAATTGAAATTATGAGAGTTTATTTATCTTTCGTCAATTCATCTCAGAATGTTTTAATATATTTTATTTTTTTTTAAATAGTTATATTCGGATTGTCCTATTTTAATATAACATATTTTTTAATGGTAGAGAAAACCACGTGACCTTAAATACATTAATCTAAATATGGCGAATAAATTGTCATGCGTCAGCTTTAACGTCGTTTTTTCGTAATAAAACAACACACTTGATGTCAAACACTAAAGAATAATTGTATTTAATTCTGTAAACTCTCCGTGGTATTCTACTCACAAATTATTGTAATAAATAATCTTATTTTAGACTTTACTTGTAACAAAAAGTATTGGTAGTCTCTAATGAATCCACCTGTCAGAGTTTCTTCTGTTTCACAATTCACTGTATCGCTGTCACAACATAACTGTCAACAGACTCGCTCTCGACCTTAACAGTAGTTTATATAGGTGGGGAACGGAAATTTCTCGGCTTCTGATCGAGATCTGTCCAATATGGAAGTTTCTTGCATAATAACGTCCCGACAGTCAAGGTCGAAGCTTGACGAACCTTCGCAACGGAAGTCTAGACGCATCGATGATGTGTGCGGGTCTTTCGACTCCCGTTTCAGCCACTCACGAATCTATTTCTACGAATGCGATACCATTATTCTCCCCATCACCCGCGAAATTCAAACGTCACAATATAAATCATTAAAATATAGTTTTATTTAAAACGATATAAACTCTGTTACCTGTAATTATTTTTATATGGCAATGAATAAATTTTGTCAAGTTAATGGAGAGAATTATGAAGTGTATAATTTAATAGTTGTGATTAGGCAGTGCATGTTGTAGGCGGAGGCACCTGCTAGCTACTGCCGGCCGGGCGGACAGTATAAACCAGATTCTCGTCTCCTCCCACTGCCTCTACCTTGATTTGTTACCTAATTAAAGTTACCGACACAACACAGTTTTATCAAGAAGTAGGTATGTAATGGAAAATATACCGGTCTAGTTTGACCTAAGCTTACTAGAAAGGGTTTTCACTTAAACAAATGATAAAATAGATATATTTCTATCCGTAATATCATCGTTGATTTTTGTCACTCTCGTTAACTCTCGTTAAAAGGAATACGTGTCCCAAATTTCCGATATTCTTCATTATGAATTCTCATGAAGTTAAAAAGAAACTTCATTGCAGATTTGTATTGTTACATCCAACTTTCTATGGAACACACCTTATGGCTAGACAAGGAGAAAAAGGCAGACCATCTAGAGGGATAACTATCTTACTAAAATCACATTTGAGACCCATTATAGCAACAAAACAACAGGAAAACACCCTACTACTGGAAACGGACTACCTAGTGATAATAGCAGCATATTTCAAACCGAACATGACAGCAATTGACATAATGGATGAACTAGGCCAAACGATCACCCAGTACAAGCAGGACAAACCAATAATCATAGTTTAGATCAAACTACAGACTAGACTCTCAAAACTATAAAACAAAGTTGGTATTGGAAAAACTACAAGAGGAAGGATTCACATTATTAAACAACCCTAAGATACCTACATACATCTCTCACAATGGCAAGAGTGCAATAGATATTGCACTCACAAAATGTACTATAACAGGAAATATAACTACATTATGGAATGCAAACCACTCGGCATTAAGGAAACATATACCACTAGAAATAAATATTCAAGGTAAATCGGAAAAGACACAGGAAGAGACAACACAACACCTATCAAGGAAGATAGACATAGGAAAAGTAGAAGCCAAGATAGAGACAAAAACGCAAATAGAAACGCTAATAGAAAATGAGAGACTGGAGGAAGCTACTCAAATGTTAGGCGAAATACTAAGACAAGCCACGAATCACCGAATCAAAAGAAGAGCAAAACCCTGGTTCGATAATGAATGCTACAGGCTAAGAAGAGATACCTTAGATACTTTACAACAACTAAAACAAATTACCGAGAACCACGCTCTTCTACTCACATACGCCGAGAAGAGGAAACACTACAAGCGAATAATAAAAGAAAAGAAAAACGCCTTCTTGGAGGAAGAGGGCAGGATGCTAGCGGAGGAGGCCAAGAAAGGCCCACATTTAGCACTCCGCCTAAAGAAACAAGCGCAAACACAATAAAATGACATGGTAATATGGGAGTCGCATTTCAACAACATACTCAATAAAGAGGGACCAATCTGCGGCAAAAGGAACCCTCAAGAAATTTTAACACCAATACCCACAAACTGGATACCCCTGACCACAGAAGAAGTTGGATATGCAATATGTAACTCCAAAAACAAGAAAGCAGCGGGCCCGGACGGAATATACAATGAATACATAAAAGACACGGCACATCTGTTAGACCAGGATTGGACAAAATTATACAACAAATGCATACAAACAGCCTCCATACCTGAACAATGGAGAAAATCAATTGTCAAGGTATTATATAAAGGGAAAGGAAACCCGAAAGACCCCAACAAATTTAGAGGTATCGCTTTGGAAAATTGTCCCTTCAAAATGTTCACAAGATTAATAACAGGGCGAATAAGGGAGGAAATAGATGAGCATCTACCAGAAAATCAATTCGGGTTTAGAAAAGGAAAGTCAACCCTGAACGCAATAGAACTCTTGTTGAAACATATTTGGGAAGCCTTAGAAGACAGAGATATTTTATACCGTCTTCATAGACTTCATGAAGGCATTCGATTTACTAGACAGACAACTAGTGATAGAAAAACTAAAGGAGACACTACGAAACAACAACATATGGACGAACCTCATCAATACACTGCTGAGCTGGAATGAAATATATGTCTCAGATAACATCGTCATGTCAAAACCGATCATTGAAACAAATGGAGTACTGCAGGGCGATCCACTAAGCCCCTTACTGTTTATACTAGCAACCGAAGAAATCCTTAGAATTACCCAAAAAGATGGTATCTTCTCGTGCGCATATGCGGACGACATCGTAATCGGTTCCAGAGACATAACAATACTTCAGGAAACATTAAACGAAGTGGAAAAATTGTGTTTCAAGAACAAGCTGGTCATTAATATATCAAAAAACGGACACAATGATCTTCAGAAACGGAGGAAGAGCCGCCATAAATGAAGAGATATACATAACGGAAACTAAACTGAAAATAGTATCAGACTTCAAATACCTAGGCATCACGCTACAAACAAGCGCAAAATGCTTCACAAAACATATCACAGAAAAGACAACCCAGGCAATAATTGCAATGCACGAAATAAGAAACATTAGATCCCTCACCTTAGAGACGGTAATGTAGTTGTTTAGAGTAAAAATTCTACCAATACTGACGTACGGCATAGAAATCATCTGGACACATTTAACAATGAAGAATCTTTCCTCTCTAGAAAGGGTGAAAGCGAGATATATAAAGACAGTATTAGGAGTGTCAAAAGTAGCGCATTCAAGACTCGCATACCTACTGGCGAAGGAAACTTTCCTCATCGACGACCTCAGAATAAGCATACTCTTACCCAGCACCAGCGCATCTCAGAAGCTGCTAGCAACATTGAATAGAAAAAGAGAAGAAATACACCCTGAATTCTACAGCACCGGGGTCATGGTGGACCGTGCGTGGACAAAAGAAAATTTCGAAATGAGACACGTCATCACTAGGCTGGCAATCCACGGATCCCACCACCTGATATGCAAGAACAAAAAATTCCATGAACCAAATATAGACTGTAAATGTATGCTTTGCGAAAAAAACATGTGACCTATATAACATTGAGCTATGCACAAAAAGAACAAAGACAATTTGTGAATATGCAAAAAAGTAAATTAAAATGTATCTTACTTTAATCCTGGCTATTTGGCTGCAATAAAATTGTTATTATAGAATTGTATTGTGGGCATATTATCATATTAATAAATAAACTTGCTTAATACATGTAGTTGTACAGTTTTACTACCTTGTCAGCTGTTCAACCTTGCTTGCATTGGCAAAACTATTATACCTATATTCACATGCAAAGGGGAGAGAATTTCGTTGGACTAATACTACTCCCTTAATAAGTTGCATCAGCTCAGGTTGTACCAAAAATATTGAACCACTGTACCTCAGATGCGAAATGAGGGCTAGTATTAGTAACATCTAGAGATGTCGCTGGAAACCTGATTATCTTCCTCATTTCCATCTGGAGAAAACAATACCGCTAAAACTATTGGGACATCCCTCTGAGCATAAACACTACATTATGGACTATGCAAATAAATTCGCCAATATTTCATCTTCACAGATGATTCAAGAATAATAAGCAATGAAAGAGAAAAAATTAAAGTTCGATATGCGTTTGTATTTTAAGAGAACTAGTCAGAAATTTCTTCAGCTTTGTTCAGACTTCTCCACAATGTTCCATTTTTCAGGTTGAATTATTATTCGTAAGTTAAGCTGTTAAAAGGTGTGTAATTAGTTACATAAGTTCTCGTATGCACAGCGATTCACAAACAGCCCTGAAAGAAATTAATGATAAATATAAGAGTAAACCCAATAGCTTTCGAGATTAGGGAACATATAAAGCAAAGTTCAAAACATATTTCTCTATCGTAGGCACGGGGGCAACGCGGGGGGATATGCAGAAGATTATAATTCACAGTATGCTTATGATATGTGTCGATATTTCATTCATGAAGTCGCAAATTTAAAGAAACATTGAATGGCTCAATGGTACCACAGGCACATCTATGACAGAATAGAATGCAAATACGTTCTTCCAAAAGCTATACTAACACAATTCCTCATTGGGCTCGGTAAATGTGGCCAATTCTCCAGAGATTTAACATCAGAGAAAATGTAAATTGTAATTGTGGCATTAGCAACCAAAGCGTTGAACACATTGCCTTTGATTGTCCTTTGTTCTGGAACGAAAGTTTCGAATTCTCATGTCTACTAAATAACACCGCCTGTTTAAGTGAGCCACCTACTACAGAAGTGCTTATGACAGAAAGGAATTACAGACTTTTCAACGATTTTTATAAATAAAGTTCATAAAAAATTAACTTGAGATAAAATTATATAATGACTCACAGCTTTGTTACAAACTATAACCCTAATGTACCTTAGGTGAAATAGGATTTATAAATATCTGATAATAATAATAATAATAATAATAATAATAATAATAATAATAATAATAATATATTAATAATAATAATAATAATAATAATAATAATAATAATAATAATAATAATAATAATAAGTAGCAATATTAACACAACGAATTAAAAAAATACTCTACTACTGTTTGTGATATGGCTCATCAGACATGAAGCTTGGAAAAATGGAGGGGGTGGTTTTTCAGTGGGGATGAGTGTAACGGTACTTTCAGGGTTAATCGACTCGGATCTTTACAAAACTCTATTGTCGTTCGAGAGAAAAAAAAAATCCTCTCAGTTTTTAGCAGCGTATGGAGTAAAATAATGGTTGTGCAGTTGGTGTTGTTAAAATATGTTGCCTAACTGTATCATTTATTTAATGCATATTTTAAACAGGATTTAGTTTTATAATATAATTTTAAAATATAGGTAAGTTTTAATATTTTATCAACTTAAATTAGAGTAGAAATTAATAAATTAAATTTCCTGCGTAGTGCGTGTATATAAATTAAGTATAAACTAACATATAATTTAATACAAGTGTGTAAAACAGTACCCAAATCCTAAGAAGAAATGTTATTTACAATGAGAGGCGTGTAATCATAGTAACACTAATAGAATTGTGCGATGAAGAGGCAAAAAATAAATAAAAATAAAGAAAAAACCGATGTCTTACTCATTTAGTCACCCAACACTAAGCGAGTGGCATATTATACGTTATTAGCTGAATCTATATTCAAACAAATAAGGAAAGAGAACTTGGAAGGAAACCGCGATTGACCTGGTGAACCTCTCTTAACTCACGGAAAAAAAATTCCAACTAGGTTTCAGCATACAACTTTGCGTGTATGTATATATATATATATATATATATATATATATATATAGATGATTTTGATAGATGTGTTATAAAAAACACCGTACATCAATTTTATATTGTCCAAAAAGTGATAGTTTCAGCAGTGAGATAACGTTTACCTATAGTTATAAATAAAATAATTTTCCATGGACATTAAGATCCATGTGTAAACTGTTAAAAAAGATGAAATACAAGTGGTAAAATGTCAGTTTTAGTTGAATGAGCTTTAAGCCTGACTTAATTTACGATCAGACATATATCTATATGGTTCAAACAGTTCGGACTAAAACTAAATATAAATAAAACGCAGGCAACAATTGTCGGACATCCAAGATTATTAAGCTCTGCAAACAATACGAATACACCGGCTATCATGTAAGATAATAAATAAATTCCATATACCAACATCGTTAAAAACATTTAGGGAACTAAATGACAATCCATGGAATGGTTTCACAAAAATTCCCCTAGGAAGAAAAGTTTAAATCAAGACCCTTAGCCGGCAAGATTATTACATATTTTCTTGAAGTTCGGAAGGAGTAATTCTGGTTGTCATATTGCCAGCTGGTGAAACAATAAATTCACAGATTTACAACAAGGCTCTGAAAATTTAAAGAGACAATTTAGGTGTGTTTGTCGCAGAAAAAAACATTAACCAAATCAACAGGATAACGCGAGGCTACATACTAGCTTGCACACATGTTTAGAGATCACAACATTTTAGTGGATTACTCTTCCTCACCAGCCCTACTGCCCGGATCTTGCTCCATCTGACTTTCGTTTGTTTGGGTCCCTAAGAATGCTCCCTGAGGGAAGAGATATGAGCCAATCGTAGAAGACGTCAGGTGGCTAACTGCGAGACCAACTGCATTGTACCGAATTGGCATACACTCGACATCTAGATGTCTCAAGGCCATAGATTGGAAAGGGAACTATGTGAAATAAAAGTACCTGTAGTCAATTAATTTGGGAATAATATAGTACATTTGGAGTAATAATAAAGTAAAGCTTCAGTAAAAAAAGTGAATTACTTATTGGACGACCTAGTATATTTCTTCGGTGTATGGATGAGAGAGAATATTTTATTTAATTTGTTTGACTTCTACTAATTTATTTGCATCCTCTATAATATTGAATAATTATATATTAGAAATTTAAATTAGGGCAAAATGATATGTGTAATGTAGTTTAATAAATTATTTCGACATGTATTTGTTTTAAGAAAAAAAATTGTTTACAAGAAATCTAGTTTTATGTTTGTTACATTATGGTGTCATATCCAAGCCGCATAAATGTTTTTAAACGAATTAATATATATATATATATATATATATCAGGGGCAGCTATTCAGAGGAAGTATGCGAAGCGCCATTTCTCCTTATTTTTGCCAAAATTATTTTTAAAATCGGCTTTCCTTATCATATATGACCCATATTTTTACCAGAATTATTTTTAAACTTTATTTACCTTATCACCAATGTTTTTGTAATAAACATATTTCTGTATTATTGTAAGTGGCGGGATTCATCGTTGTGACAAAGAGCGCCCGCGACACGTTGTGTCATTCTGGTCCACTACCAGCAGTGAAGTGAAGAATTTTCTGCTCCTAGCTCTGGAAGTGGAGCTTACCTCGCTGGTCGCCATGGCAACTGTGAAGTCAACCGCTTATGTCTAACTTAACAGAATACCACAAGTGAAGTACGCAGAAGAATATAGCCATCTGCTTCGTGGCGTTGTGTATGAAATTATTTCGTATCGCGCTATTTCGCTATTGTTGTGGTGAATTAAATATGAGTTCTGTTTATGGTGTAGTGTGTGTTTTGTGGGAAACATATTTTACACGCTGGAAGTATGAAAATAAAAAAGGAAGATTAAAATTTTGGGAGTTCTACTAAATATCTACAAATATCTGGTAGAAAAGAAAGTTAAACATTCAGGTAAATAATACAAGCTTAGTTTCGAACGGTCATGATTTCCATGCTTGTGCTCCTCTCTTGTGTTGGCCTTGCTGGTTTTCATTAGTGAATTCAACTTTTGAAATAGACGAACTTCTACTGCAGTAAACGAAGGAATACCCAATCCATGAAGATATCACCGATATGTTTGTAGCCTTAAAGAACCGATGGAGCGATTTGATGTACACGAAATAGATGAGTTTAGTAATAATAATTAAGGTAAGCATAATTTTTCTTACTAGCTCTTCATCGAACTTCAAAGCCAAGAACCGTCACTGATATATGTTTATATATCTGGTGGTAATGGTATAAAATAATTATTGTTGTGTTTCTTCGTTATTCTTTCCCTTACAATCTGTTCACAATTATGAAGCTAGTTACACTGAACATTCACATACACACACACACACACACGCACACACACACACACATATATATATATATATATATATATGAGTGTGTGATTAAAATAATTACTTTTATACCAATGCCAACATATTGTCAATATATATACACAGAGTGGGTCACTTAAAACAATCACCTTCGATAGTGTTTTAACCATATCTGATACACAAAAAACAACAATTATAACTTTAATAACATTGAGGGGGACATCTGATACACATAATAATTGATACAGTAATTTTTTTCAAAATCAAGTAATATTCAAGATATGACGGCCAACGTTCGTTTTTAAATGGTAACCGCTTATATTTTTTGTCGCAAATGTTGCGTTAGATATGCTGACTATTTTAAAGGCGTTTGATTTGTCATCGAGATGCTTAAACACTAACAATGTCTGAGACAACCTTCCTTACGTCCAGTTCAATGTGTTGGCATCGAACATACTCATACTACACTACTCCATCTAAAAACGAATTATTACTTCGCTGACCTGAATGGCACCGGAAAAATTAAAGGTGTCATGTCTGATGAAGGATCTGACAGAAGGAGAAAAATTTGGTTACAGATCTAACAGAAGGACAAAATATGATTGCAGTTGTGCGTCAGTACATATGATTACCTCGTACTATCCATCGATTTGGGAATTGTTGGTTTAGTGCATTTCTTACTACTATAGTATTATGAGCAGGACATCCGTCATGCTGATATCACATCACGGGATACATATTCAGCGGAAGATCTTCCATCAGTACAGGTAAGGTACTTATCAAGAATGTCTGTACTTTCACACATTAATTCTATCATCAATTAAACGATATAATCCCCTACAATACTACATCAGATATTTACACTCCACTGATGTTGGTGATGTACCTGACGAAGCATTATGGGTTTTTTACTGCCCAGAAATCCATTTTGTGTACATTGACATTCCCATTATTTGTACAGGTGCTTCATCGGTAAACAGAGTCGTACTCATAAAGTCACGTCCTTCGTTCAGAATCCAGTGACTGTATTCCAGATATTTGAAAGTCGTTATCATCAAGTGCTTGATGTAGCGAGATGTGGAATAGGTGTACCTTATGCGCATGAG
Organism: Diploptera punctata; assembly: GCA_030220185.1. NCBI lineage: Eukaryota > Metazoa > Arthropoda > Insecta > Blattodea > Blaberidae > Diploptera > Diploptera punctata. The sequence goes on along the minus strand of JASPKZ010007936.1, from coordinate 608,501 downwards.
GAATGTGTAACACGCTTGTCCGACTGATTCCAGTATTTCTTTCCATTCCGTGAGAACTGGCATGAAGATGCATTGCAACTGCTACATTGCCACTGTCTTGGTTCGAACCCACTTTCGTGTACTCAAGTTTCCAGTCTCTCAAAGTTTTCTATCAGTACTACAGAAAATTGGACTGGATAGGTTTAAGTGGCGTCTCTCAGGGAAACGTTCAACATTCAGCTGTTCTGCACGTTTGACATTTTGGAAACATTCACCGTAAAATAATAACATATCAACCATTTAGTATTTTGTGAAAAAATTTCGAAACAGTACAATAGTAGGCCTAACTACTAAAAGTTAGCATAATTTACCTACACACAAGTAAACCTTCTACTGTGCCATAGAGAGCAGTTCCGAAATGCCTCACCAATGTATCTTTAGTCGGTCCATTACAGAACTGAATAAATAAGGATTGTATGATAGTATATGGTCGTGTAGTATGTGTGTGTTCGATCTTCAATATCAACTTTATGGACTGGACACAAGGAGGGATGAGGCAGACATTGTGTTTACGCATAACTAACGTCATTAAAATAGTCAGTTGTGAGTAGACAGACATAGACAACGCAACATTTGCGACACAAAACGTGTTTTTCATTTAAAAAAGAAAGCTTACCGTCATATCTTGAAAATTATTTGATTTTTAAAATAACTATTACGTTTATCAGATGTTCCCCTCGATTTTATTTAAGTTGTATTTTTTTTGTATCTGAAATATTTAACACACTATTGGAGGTGAAAGTGTTAAGCGGACCACCCTGTATACAAATATTTATTTCTATGTTATAATAGTTTTTTTGCATTAAGCAATACAATATACATAATTATATATATGCATCAAGGTTCAGGCGTTTATTTTTCTTTTCGTGTCATATTAGGATTATTGTATATGAATATGTGTGTTCAGTACAACTAGCATATTAATTGTGGAGAGATAACAATTGGAAGGGCAAATGTAACATAGAAAGAAAAAAATGTATACCAGTGTCTTTATGATATTTCTGGTACTCCCTCCTCGCATAGCGGACATCTGGACCCATGCCTCCACCCCTTGGGATACGTCGGTCAAAGACCATACTCCCAAGTCCCAGAATCTCGCGTCCACGTTCAAGTTCTCGGCCTTAGACCAACCAACACCTCAGGGAGAAGGTGTTGGAGTCGCAACTTTAGGGGAAATGGCTGAGCTATATAGTACGTCAGGTCGTTCATTCCTGACCCCACAGTTGGTCCACGGGCTCCTCGAGCCTAGCCGGGAGGACTGCTGTCGCAGATCCACCGACCGTTCCCCTGTTCTACCTCCAGGGACGCATCCTGCAGCCGTTGTAAGATCGACTAGGGCTTGAACCCCAGGGACGTGTCCTGTTGGAGTTATGGGCCAGCACAGAGCTCGCAAGCTCCAACAGGTGAGCAATAGTACGACATGGCTCTCAAATCCTTCCGACCCCACTAATGGTTCACGAGTCCCTTGGACTTAGCCGGGAGGACTGTCTAGCAGATCCACCGAGCTTTCCCCCAGTGCACCACCTGGGGACGTGTTTTGTTGCTGAAGTGGGTCCAGCCTGAGCATTAGTACGTCAGGTCGCTCAACTCCTGACGACCACACAGATTGATCTTGGGTCAATCGGTCACGGAGTCGGCGCTAATCCCACACCCAAAAGACCGCGTTTCCTCCTTTTCCGAGCTTACTGACCTGGTGGTAATTCCCAGCATTACGCCCGGTATTGTCCCTACCAGCCCGTTGCAAGACTAGGCCTAGTCGTGCCGCTGCTGAGTCCAGCCCACTGAGCAATATAGGCATCCCGGGTGCTCATCGCCCATGGTGCCCCCATTGAACCAAGAGAAAAGAGCTGCGGATTTATAACCCACTTCTTAAGTTGGGTTCCTGGAAAGCGGAGTTACCTTACATGTAACGATAATAATAATGAATTACAATGAAGCGCCAGGAGAGTCCTTAAACCTAAACTTGGTCTACGATCATTCCTATTAAGAAAAAAATTCCTATGGTGTGATCGGGAATCGAATCCGGAACCGTAGTCAAAAGCTCTGATCACTAGCCCATGAGGCTGGTCATGTTTTTAATATTAAATTATGAATACTTCATAGTGTTACTTCCTACAAAACTTGAATATTCATTGTGTTTTTCCAACATGTTTATTACTAGGAAATTTTCTAATATATTGTTGTTGAACCTATTTCTAAAGAATTGCAATTCCGCAGGTATCATAATAAACATTCAAAAGTATTAACATATATCAGTTTGCCTCAGTTTGGAGATTAATTTTAAATACTGCAGATTGCTGATCTATAATAATATAATAAGGAAAACACATAACGTATAGCAATCAGAAGACAACCAGAACAAATAATTTGAGGAATTCTAAAAAAAATAAGAAGCGAGATAAATTGTCATATAGAAAGACAAAAACAATTATTTATTTTCATTTTCCTTATTACAGTTAATATGGTTATGTAATATCTGAACATACTGAGATAAATATAACATTTTTTCTTAACTACACTCGTAAAGATAAATGATTATAGCATATATTTTTTTTTCTCTAAGATTTTACTTTATTTCCTTACTACATGGATAGAAAACAGTGTGAAGTATTCCTAAATTCAATTAAATGCCTAGTATTATTATAATCACCAGCAGTTATCATTTACAATAATAGGCCCAAGAAATCTTATAATATGCAAGCATTTTTCTACTTCCACCGTTTGGAAGTTTTGAGGCTGTTTTAGTTAATGAATCCTTTATAAAATTTCAATGAATGTTTATGTTCCTCACTTTGAATGTTTTATTCATATTTAATTGTACTTGAAGGCATGTCTGTTAGCTTCAGTCTTTTTATTATCAGATTTTTTCCCCTTCCCATATAATAGTCTGTGGATTGAAGAATGGCATCTACGTATCGAATTTACACCCACAGTTGAAGAACGGAACCCATAATTTGCATCCCTAGCTTAGTTACGTTTAACAGTTGTATCCATGTTTGTTTTCTCCCACACTCTTTTAGAATAATCGCCAAAACTCGGCTGCAGCATCTCACATTCCAAATCCTACGTAATATAATGTTTCTTTGTATCTATGCTATTAAAGACAATCATAGAATGATTCATTAAATAATATAACTTTAGCCTTGTTATTGTTTATCCCAGATTCTTCTAAACAGTGTCCATTAGGGTAATTTTATTACATTTGTAGGTTGATTCCAGAGATCCATTGCTAAACTATATTTGAATTTGAGTATATGTTGTGGCGATTCTTCTTTTGCGCTTAGATAAAAGCCGCTTTTGGTGGACGAGTGGTTACCATAGTCTCCTCTGTTTCAAACCCAATCGGTTCTTAAATATATTTAAGGGCTTATAAATTTGTATTAGGGTTTCCTTCGGAAAGGAAGTAAAGCTGTGGATCCCTTGTCATAGATTTACGATAGGCAAAAGAACCTTAAGACAGAAATTAGAGATCTCTGAGGAAAATGTATTGACCTTCCTAGGGCCAGATTTCAATTGCGACGTTAATGGTCTGAGTTATTAAATAAATGCGTTAATTAAATTGCACCAATTTAATATTCATATGTCTCACTATTTAAGGAAATCCCTAATTGACTTTACTGTATCAAGATAATTGTCATTTTTCACATTTAAAATGCCATTTTATAAATATTATTTAAATTAGATGGACAAAGAAACATTTATCTAAAATTATTGGTAAAATTACAGTATGTTTTGCAAAAACATTATCTTTAATTAGATGCAATTTAAGAATTATTCGAGATTGTGGAAATTTGATAGTAAAAATACTGTAGTCAAAATATCAATTTAGTCTATTTCATTTGAAATGATTAACATTTGAGTTAATTAATTTAGTACGCATATTAATAATGTGTGATTGTATAGTATAAGTAGACATTTTCACAGTGCAAGCCTAGTCTAAAGAGTTTATACTTCATAGTTAATAAAGATATAATCACATAACTCACAGTAATGTTTAATGTGTCATTTTAAAGTAACACATATAAAGTTTTTACCGAATGCTAATTTTGAATTCGTTTATGATATGACACAAGTTCAACCAAAAATAAATGTTTCGCCACACACGAGTCAATAAATCAGGGTATATCTGCAACTGCAGCTTTAATTCACGTTGTCAGATCAAAATGATTGGTAGACAAAGGAGGAACATACACGAGTTCTTTGGAAAAAAAACTTGACAGATGCTAAATAGGGTGAGTTAGGTGACTATGCATTTGTTTCCTGGTCAAACAATCTTCAGAACAAAAAAGGTTTCGAGCATATCTTCATACTGTCTATGGTTACCTATATGACACACTTTTAATTTTCTGAGATCACAAAAACAATACATTTTGAGGTAGAACGATTTTTCTGTGTGTGTTCGCTACTCCAGATTCTAAGTTACAATACCACTCGTACGATATGTCGATACATCACTGAACATAACGTTATCCAGAAATGTCTCATCGTTTAACTATTCTATTCAAAGTCATGCAAGTAGCACAACACCATAGTTATCCAGATTAACTCATGCATCAAGAATCTGTGAATAAATGTTGCAAGTTTAAATGTACTACTCCTAAACAGTGAATTGTGGTATTCAAATATCATTACAGACAGGTCTAGGTGGATTTATTGGACTACTCTAAAGGTTTCCCTAACTTAACAACAGCATCGGAAGATCAGTAGATATAAACAACAAATCTCAATAATATTCTTTTAGAACATTTATGATACTGAGTGCGAAAACTACGTTGCATTGTAGTGGGGAACTCTCTTTCGTTAAACCAAAACACTGCGAGAACGTTTCGCATTAGTAAAATATACCTTTTTATGCTGTCCTCTTGTGTCTCGAAAGTTGAGATATCTGGCAACTATTATATTCTTAAAGTTGACGAACCGCTATAACATTATCGTTTTACTACCTTTGATAAAGTTCCGTAGGCACTCGGTAGATCGAAAGCGTACCTCCCCCAAAAAATAACAATAGAATCAAAACAGGCTAAGCATAGAATTGAAAAGTAAACTGGTCGGCCATATTTGCATTCAGTTAAACTACAGTAGTGTTAACTATTTGTACATCATATAAAATAAAATAAATAATTGGAATGTGACGTCTATCAACACAACTGAATTCATAAAAATAAGTAACCCCGTTTCTTCGTTCGTAATATTTTATTTTACATAATTTGGCAGTAACATTGTAATGTTTATTTCTAAATTAGCAAGCTTACCTTAATTTGTTTGGCATGAATCTCGCACAAATTCGGACGTTTTAAAAAACAGAAGACAAAAATTGCAGGATCATTTATAAACTGATGACGATGAGCTTATTGAATACTTGATACTAGGACGGAAATTGTCAACCAAGAGCAGTTTTATGTAACCTCAATATACGTATTAATTCACTGGCATTGTACATCAGTATAATAACAATCCTTTCAATATTATATGTCAGGTGATAATTGAAATGCCATATCAAATGTTAACATTAAAAATATATCAATACGAATACTCTATATTGTTATAGAAGATAGATCTCTCAGATAACGATAGATAAATTAACAGATTCGTTATGGAACCGTTAGAGACACCTAACGCAACACAGAAACATGCGTTAAAGATTCAGTGCCGTTATAGAACCGATATCTCACGTTCAAGAAACTGGTCACTGAGGTCTCAATTTGTTACTATGGCACTTTGTACGTGTATTTTGTTTTAAAATTGAAACATAACAATTTCTCTAAGTATATAGACATATTTCTATAATTATCGCCTATATTATTTTGATAAACCGTTTATTAACATGAGATTTCTTTCAACAAGAAATTGTAAATTATTAGAATGTTCTATAATGTTTTAACAATTATCTCTGGAAGATATCTAAACGTTTCTCGCTAATAGTACGTTCATTATAAAAAAAAATTACAGATATTGTCTGCAAAGAGAGTGAATGTTAACATTGAGCCAGAATAATATTATTCGTTTGATGTTCGTGTTATTTTATGAAATTGGTCCTGAAAATAATTAAGATTTACATACTATATACTCTCGAGTAACCGAGTTTAGCAAATTGTTAACTTATCCATTGATAAGGGAGTTGTTACTAAAAATGTTACATTCAATATGGGTTCTAACTAAAAATTGAAGATAAGAAATTCAACAGGTAAATGAGTGGATTTCAGTTGTATTTTTTGTTTTTGTTTCTTAAAGTTAGTAAATTATTGTTGCATTTGTTTTTCTTGAGAGCAACTAGCTATCTATTATGGCTTAAACCATTACTGAGCCATAGCCTCTCCTTTGTGAGGAGGTACTGGACCAAGTTAATTTTTTGTTACCTTATTTGCTCATAGATGTCATGGGTGGCATTCGGTTAACACACCGACACAATGAGATAATGAAACAGGTAACTAAGGTATTACTAGGACGTTGATGTCGGTAATTTGCTAAGAGGTCTCTTTATTCAGGCTTAAGGATCTTTTACGAGCCTGAAAATCTTCAGACTCGGGACCCACGGCTTAAAGTCCCTCGCGGAGGACTTGTTCCTTGGCTTTTTCCTTCCTAAAAAGTCCATCGACCCCCGGCCAGGTTTAAACCCGCGACCCTCGGAACTAGAGTCAAGGAGCACAACCATGAGTCCACCGCGGCCGGCTGAGAATAACTAGACTTGTGTACAAATCTCGTTGATGATTGAGAGCAATGTTTAGTTATCTAACTTCACAAAGTGTTTCTTCGATGTGTTGGCATTATAAATTGGCAACTTGATAATCTCTAATGGCCTGCAACTAAATCGCTGCAGCAAAAATCATTTGATGTGCTATGTTATCCCTAATCATCGTAGTATTTTTTTTAAATCTCAGACTCAACATTATTAAGAAAAATAAAAAAAGGCCATCTTAGTGCCAGTTGTCCCTCAGTAGTCTCGAGTGAAGAATTAATTTTAAAGCCATGCTAATTGTTGCTCTCTAGGATTGAAATTTGGCTAGGTTGTATGACGCCCACCTAACACATAATGGAGGCTGCGATCCACTGTCGAGGAATGTATAAATGAAGCGTGTTGGGCGGAGGAGTTTTAAAAAAAGAACAAAAGTCTCTATTACTGGAAGCCTGTTAAGTCGTGGGCAGGTGCGGAGTAGGAGCACACGATTTGTTAGCTTGTCCCCCCTCGCGCCTCCCGCACCAAATCTTGTCCAGATAAAAATAGTTATTTACAAGTGGCAAACCGCTCTTCCTGATCCGTACGCTATGTTTTATGACATTTGAGATCCCACAATAATTTGATTTGTGTTACTAACAAGCAGCAGTAAATCACGTCTAAATACGCGTTTCTTATTTACAATGCGAATTACGTTAAGAAAACAGAAATTCAAGTCATGACAAGGAATTGAGTAGGAGTTAAAAAATGATTGGTTGTGAGAGAAATCCCATCACAGGAATTAAGAGACCTTAGGGGTAGTGTGATACTAAGTTTGTGCCTATTTAGTACGTTAGAAGCTGAGTTTGATCCCAGATTTATGATGCCACCAAAGGTTCAAGTAAGTTTAATACATCCCACCTGAACTTCGGGCTTACAGCGTGTTACCTTAATCAACAGCACTAACCTTTTTATTATTCGGTACATTCGTAATTATTTCCTAGAGATTCTTAATACAATACACGGCCTCTCCTGTTTTATAAGTCTTAATATTCCTAATATGTTACCAAAGTAAATTTAGCAATTTATGCATTCTGAAATTATTTATTTTCCAACTTGTTTTAACAATTTTATTCATATTTCCTGGCGGAAACAGTTTTCCTAATTGGATCAGCTTTAAAATGTTTTTCATCTTTCCTAGATACTTCATTTCAAATATTTTACAAATGTAATAAACATGTGTTAACTTGAATGTGGAGTAGCCATAATAATATATGAGATGCTTGTGCCAGAAAAACTATAAGAATAGTTCCGCCTCAGACACTTCCAACACAGTCTTACAAAATTGTATGTTGTTGGCATATAGCGTAAAAGATATTAATAATTGTGAATGAAAACAATGCATAAACTTAATAACTGAAATAATTAAATTTGGGCTCAAATCTTTAATGTTAGGAGAATTTTCCTTGAGAAAACATAGCTATATGATTTATGGAACATGTAGATTAGGGTGTCTCGAAAAAATCGAAATATTTTATTTTTAACTCATACCCTCTTAATTTACTTGTATAATGTTAAAACAATATTGTAAGTACAATTTAGCGTACGTAGGTCCATGGCAACCCGTGTCGTCTTCCTTCGAAACATTTCAGTACCTGCTAACAAAGCGAACGAAATTTGAACAATAATTTAACGCATACAATTAAGCTGTTTACTCACAAATCATTATTTAACTATAGTTATTTTAAAATATTTATATATTTAATGTAAACGGCGATGTTTGAAAACAAATGGGAAACGATAGGTACGCTTCATCTGCTTCTTTTGTTTATCACTACAACCAGATCATACTGTTTATTGCCAAAGGAACGCAATATTGTAAGAACGCTCTCTAGTGGAGAAAAAATGAAACACATCAAACTGTATATTAATTCATTTCTGATGTCGTATGATGTAAATATGACAATTATATTTTTCTGGATTATTACCTGGGAAATTTGAACAATAATATGTTTTGTTGTGGAATAGTTACCGGTAGCCTATACGTTTTGGGTATATTGATGTTTTATTTACTAAATAAACTTTTAGTTCTAGAATCCTTCTATACTAACCCAATACAAATTTTCATGTCTTAGGCCTATGTTTGGCATGACGTCAGCACGGGTTATTATCATCCAAACGCAATAATATTATTTCGTTATCTGAGTTATTAATGTAAAAAATAGAGGGAAATGTGTATTTGATTTTGCAAAAAAAAAAACTCCTTTTATCTTAGAACATCCTAAAGTAGATACAATGCTCTAATAGCTAAAAACCCCAATTAACCCCTGTTCTCATCAGTTTATATCACCGATATATAATTACCGTAATCTACCCTAAGATCATAGATTTCTCCCAACAGCGCAGCGCCTGCGGCTTCATAACGGTCATTTCCTCAAGGTTTATCATAAGTAATGCCACTCTTGATTTCCAAATTATCGGTAAATTCACGACTCACGAAGTGAGGAGTGAATTTATCTAGAGAATTTGGAAATCAAGAGTGGCATTTGTTAGGACTATTTAACGAATACAGTTAAGCTGTTTACTCACAAATCATTATTTAACTATAGTTATTTTAAAATATTTATATATTTAATGTAAACGGCGATGTTTGAAAACAAATGAAAAACGATAGGTACGCTTCATCTGCTTCTTTTGTTTATCACTGCAACCAGATCATACTATTTATTGCCAAAGGAACGCAATATTGTAAGAATGCTCTCTAGTGGAGAAAAAATGAAACACATCATACTGTATATTAATTCATTTCTGATGTCGTATGATGTAAATATGACAATTATATTTTTCTGGATTATAACCTGGGAAATTTGAACAATAATATGTTTTGTTGTAGAATAGTTACCAGTAGCCTATACGTTTTTGGGTATATTGATGTTTTATTTACTAAATAAACTTTTAGTTCTAGAATCCTTCTATACTAACCCAATACAGATTTTCATGTCTAAGGCCTATGTTTGGCATGACGTCAGCACGGGTTATTATCATCCAAACGCAATAATATTATTTCGTTATCTGAGTTATTAATGTAAAAAATAGAGGGAAATGTGTATTTGATTTTGCAAAAAAAAAACTCCTTTTATCTTAGAACATCCTAAAGTAGATACAATGCTCTAATAGCTAAAAACCGCAATTAGCCCCTGTTCTCATCAGTTTATATCACCGATATATAATTACCGTAATCTACCCTAAGATCATAGATTTCTCCCACCAGCGCAGCGCCTGCGGCTTCATAACGGTCACTTCCTCAAGGTTTATCATAAGTAATGCCACTCTTGATTTCCAAATTATCGATAAATTCACGACTCACGAAGTGAGTCACTGCAAAATAACGGTCAGATCTGTTCAGAATATTAAAAAGGAGGAGCTTTCTTTAATATGGTAAATATAACACTGATAAATATTTCGTGAAACACGACTCTGGTTGTAAAACAGAAATCATTGAAACCTGATTGGCCATTGACTCCCATTTGGGGCATGAGTTAAATAGTCAATAAAACAAAATTGAAACTATTTTCACTGTCACTCGTTCGAACAAATTTTTATGATCTACTCATCTCAAGAAAACATTTATATACACAATATATAATACATGCTCTCTCAACATATGTAATTTATCAACTAATTAACTAACTCGCTGGTTATATCAAACGCATCAGTTGATCGCAAGGACATAAGTTATCCGCACTGCTCTTCATAAGCTATGTTTTTCAATTATCCGCTGTATAATTTACCTCCTTTAAATCATGGTTAATGTTATTCTCCCACCTCATTATTGATATACATACTAGCTTCTCTCCTACAAGGAGTTTCCATCCCTCTCTTTCATCCTCCATCCGTGCCATATGCCGCAGTCTACGAGATTTAACATTATTTATATCACATCTAGGTTTCCATAAAAATCATCCAGCTCATTGTTGTGTAAGTCTTCTCCATTCACCTGTCTGCTCGTCTCTCTTTGCTCAAAAAATCCTAAGTACTTTATTCTAAATACTCATTATTTTATTCTCCGTTAAAAGTAAGGTACCTTATTTGACTTACACATAATTTAACTGGAAGAATAACAGTTTTATGTATTTTTCAGTTTAATGTTTTTTTAAGAGAAGTTGGACGAAACGAGTCCCTATAATCATACTAGCATACATTTCCAGAATTGAGCCATGTTTAATTTCTTTCTGCACCTCATTCCTGTTCTTAAAAATGTATCTGATTTTTCATTAACTGTCCATTTCAATAATATATATTATACACCTATGTGTGACCATATATTTAGTTTTATTGATGTTGACCTCCAGCCCCTGATATATTAGCGTTACCTAATAATACATCAACAGCATACAAGAATAGTTTATAAATATCACTGCGTTGTACACGTTTTTCTTTTTAAAGATGTGATTACTTGCTCTAGTACAAAATGGAATAGTAGAGGAGATAGTGCAACTCCTTGCTTTCATCTTTGTAAGTTTCAAAAGTATCTGAAAACTGTTTGCCTACCCACAACGTATTCTCTGTGCCATTTACATACATCCGTATAAGTCTAACTTAATTCCCATAGGCCTATGTAATTTATTACCGGTATCAATCCGAAATGTTATCATTGGGGTAACGGAATGTTTTGAAGTTGGTGGGGCAATGCTTTTCTACTTTGGATATTCAAAAACTGCGCGAGCTACACAGGAAAACAGGCAATGTAAAAAGACAAATGACTGGACATTAAAACTTTATAGGGTAAAGAATGGAATTATCCTATATACAATAATGGATAGATTTATTATTATTATTATTATTATTATTATAGATAATTAAATTTCTCACGATGATTATTGATTGCTACCTTCAGCCCCTGGACGGGCTTCGATGATGTATTTCCTCAGCAACAGATGGAACGGCCGTACCGCCATGACTCGGTCGTGGGTGGATCGCGAGCAGAAGACGAAGATAGTTGTAGGCCTATAGAAGATGCTGTGTATTTCGACAATCTTTACCTTCCATCCCATAGAAGCGAGATTTGGATACAAGAAAATATCAGCAGGATAAGCGCTGCTGAAATAAGATACCAGGACGAACTGCAGGAATGACGAGATACTGCAAGAATCTCTGGAGAAAGAAGTGTCCACATATGGAAAAAGTGTTTTTACATGTACCTAGAATACCAGCATTTAGGATACGTGAAGAAATTCTCAGGGACGATGGACACCTGGTCGACATAGTTTTCTGGACCCTGTGCACCTGCAACACGGCCTAATTTTATGCGGATTATGATGTAGGTGATGATAATGATTCATTACTGTTTGTATGCATGATAAAAATATTTTTTTTCTAAATCTTATGCATTTCTAAAATATGCATATCAATAAATTATAATTATATTAGAACCATAACAACTACAATATTAATAATAATATACTATATTATTATTATTATTATTATTATTATTATTATTATTATTATTATAAAATACAGTTCATGAACTTCCAAAATTTTTCAAGTTATTTTATGTTGTTAAATGTATCTTTAAAGTATATTAATAAATGTCTATATGGTAATTAGACATATCTAAACACATGAACAATAAATACGCTGCTCAAAAAAATTATGGGATATTGTAGAATAACCTATTAAGACTATGTTTTTAGGAACAGTATTAGATGCAATCACTTTCTATTACTCCAAAAGAATGTCAACAAGAGTTTGAAGTCATTACGTAACCTCTGTACCACACCAGATGTCAAAGAGATCTGATTAGGAATATGGCAAACAAACAAAGCAACATTAACATGGGTGAAAATGTTTCTTTAGTATGGTGTATGGTCTCCTCGAACGGCCAGCACTGCCTCACACCTGTATGGCATTGATGCAATGAGGTTAGCGATGAGTTCTTGGGGGATACGTGGCCACTCTTCCATAAGAGCAATGTGCAGCTCTGGAACAGTTTTGGGAGGTGCTGGTCTGCCTGCAATGCACCTGCCTAATGCATCCCACACATGCTCAATCGGATTTAAGTCCGGGGAAGAAGCTGGCCATTTGCATACGCTCGATACCCTCCACTTCCAGCATGTCGTCCACCAAGCCAGCTCTGTGGGGTCGTGCATTATCGTCCATAAAAAGAAAAGAATCACCTATGACATCAGCATAAGGCACGACAAAAGGTCGGAGAATCTCATCTCTATACTTTACCGCAGTCAAAGTACCACCTTGGATAACGTAGAGGTCCATACGTCCACCACTACTGACTCCTGCCTACACCATCAATCCACCGCCACCATTTGGGGATCTTTCACGTACAAAAGCTGGATTGTTTCATACCCCTTTTTCTCTCCAGATGAATACACGCCGACTATCACATTCCATGTTGAATCGCGACTCATCAGAAAAAAGAACTGATCTCCATTCAGCATGCCTCCACCCACGATGTTCCTCCGCCAAGTTTTCTGCGATCTCTACGGTGTTGTGGAGTTAACCTGGTACACACCATGGGCCTACGGGCATAGAGACCACTTCCATGCAGTCGATTAGGGACAGATTGAGTTGACACACCTGCGTCCTGTTGCTGTTTTGAAGTGTATTTCGCAGTTGAGTTGCATTCTGCTGTCTATTCCGACGGGCTGTTAACAAGAGGTAACGGTCATCCCTTGCTGTTGTTGCCCTTGGTCGACCTTGTCCGGCTCTTCTGTGAACAGTTATGTTCTTTGAAAATGATTCCAAAGACTGGAAATCATGCTTTGAGTCACCCCAATGGCTTGTGCCACCTCTTGTTGTGTCTGTCCAGCTTCCATCCTTCCTATGGCCCTCCAAGCCATTGGTTCAGGTAAAACACGTTGTCGAGGCATCACTGTCCCTAAGGCAAGTCATTCAATAACTGAAAACTGGACTGGATTTAAAAACAGCAACAAAACATTCGCCCCCACACCACCCTTTCACATCAACAGTACAGACACTGCCCTCTGGTGTGGTACCGAGGTTACGTAACAACTTCAAACTCTTATTTACATTATCTTGGAGTAATAGAAAGTGATTGCATCTAATACTATTCCAAAAAACATAGTCTTAATAGGTTATTCTACAATATCCCCTAATTTTTTTGAGCAGTGTATTAACATTTTGGTAAGCGCTTTGCATCCTCGTAGGATATAACTTAAAATAGAAAAGAGCCTAGTAAGATCAAAACAATATTTGTTTTTATTCTACAGTGAAAAGCCAAGCCATTATATATATATATATATATATATATTAATTGGACACTTCATTATGAATTACGTATTTTCTATGTCAGTAATAGTATAATATTTAATAATCCGTTCTTTGGTTGCTGATATAATATTACTAATTAATTACATAAATAACTCATTAAGTAATAATAATCTATATGAAAAAGTGTCCATATAAATATTATAGTTATCTGCATCACTTATATCTGCAATATTACAATTTACTTGTAATCACTACACTTGCAGTATATATATATATATATATATATATATATATATATATATATATATATATATCAAGTATACATATTGTCCTAAATATTTTATAAAAATGTGGAATCTCTTAAATAATAGGTCTGAGTTGTCTTTTAAGTTTAATGGAGTGTAAAAATTTCTGAAAATTTAAATAACACCCTGTCATTGAGAAAGTTTTCAGTGCGCTATTTGATGACTGTGAAGACTATTCATATACTATATTCGTGATATTATTTTCAAGTTCTGAATAAATGATTTTTAAAACGTAAATATATGTTTTAAAGGATCTTGTTTTCGGACAGTAACAGAACTGAATTCATTTCACCTGCTTTCATAAGCTTTATCGCATTCATTTGGTGTTCTTAAAAAGTTTGAGTTGTTTAAATAAGAAAGCAGATCTCATGTGTAATAACTTTTCACTGATTCAAAAATAATAATAATGAATGTTTGTACATGGAATTTACAAAATACAGTTGTTAAAAAAATCATATGTTAATTATATTTTGTTGCAATTGTGCATTTTTTCTTAACGGTTGCTGTAGGCCTGTACGTTGAATTTAAAAAAAATCTTAATTACATTAGAGATTGGAATGTTACACATATATTTCCGATTGAGGGTCTTTCCACTTTTCAGCGGTTGCCCTTTTACCAGCCGGCTGCTGGCCCTTCGCATCCACATGTGTCAATCACAGAGGTAGATGATCAACAGCCAGTGTAGGGGTGACATGTCGTTAGCATGTCGAGTCCCCCAGCCGTTATAGCTGGTTCCTCAACCTGGAGCCGCTACTTATTGTAGCTACCCAATTGCCTCACGATGCTGGGTGGGCACCGGTCCCATACTGGCCGAAATACCATGAGAAAATGTCTTCCCCCATGGAGACTCGAACCAGCGCAAGTCCCGTAGCTCTGCGCCAAGGCTTCCTACCTTAACCGCTCGGCTACGGCGCGGGACCACATATATTACATGTGTAATAAATTATAAACGGAAAAAGTAATTAATTAATAATTGTGTGGCTCTAGGCCTATAATATTATTTTCATTTTTATTCAGAAGAATTCAACCTTCAGAAAAATAGTAATGCATTTTGTAATTTCGTAGACTTACTAGTTCAGCGCAAAATTACATTTTTATCGAATGCAACTTTGTGTTCTAGATACAATATGAATCTTCTTGCACCTTCAGTTCCTGGTATACAAGTAAATCAAAGTTGATACATTCCATCTCCCGAATGTTCTTCGGTGCGAAAATTAGCAGATTAGGTTAATTGTCACGGATGTAACAGATTTAAAATCTAAAGACGTAACAATTATATTACAAGTAATATATAACTGTTCTTTAATTTTATTTCTATGTTTAATTTTATTCAGATTTATATATATTGGGATAGCTTTATTAATTTAATTGGAATAAAACAAAAATTCTCAGTTGTAACTTTAGACATTCAGCTACTGACTTCGTGATTAGTGACGTAGATGATGTTAAATCCATCAATAAACAAGCAATGCGAATTTTATATCTATGGCTTTCTCTCACATGATTGGAGAAGACTATTTATAAATATTTCATTTATACGCATATAATACCAAATACAATTTTCAAGAGAGTATGAATAGGATAAATTTTGCACCATACATAAATGTTAGATAGGATAAAAAATAATTAGTTAGAAAATGTTACAAACTCCGAGATAAATGGCATATTATTGTCAATGGTGTTGCAACATTTGACAACTTGAAATGTGAATAGGTAAGAAGTGAGGTTCATTATTTCTATAATTCACACGGCACTCCTTTTATAACGCCATATGAGGATTAAAACTAAAAGGATAACTTGTAAACTGAAATGTGGAAAAATAGCCGGAGTCATAGATTTTCCGGTTTGTTTTGTTTACTGCACTGCATATTGAGTGTGGATTGAAGAGTTGAATTGTTTGCAAAGAGGATATGAGGTTTACGAGCATGGCTGATGTATATTTTTAACAACATGAACTGTTTCCTTTCATGTGTCTAAATCTGTATTATTTTTAACATGGGAATTACCACCCACATCGCTTAGATCAAGATAAGTCTGAATGACAATCATCTGGTATTCATACAACAGTCTCACTAATCGATTTACGAGTACAGTAGTTGTACAGACAATGCCAGTTCCCGAAGGGAATGGAAATAGTTTTCTCAAACATTTTAACAATTCTTGTTGACATTCACGGAGATAAAAATTGTAAGATTTGACAGTGTCAGCATGATATGTGGGAGGACATGAGGTATTTCGCCTTGAGGGCAATCCCATGTAGAAATTAGGTCCATGCGTGGTTGCAATCAGTTGTTTTGATGAGTTACGGTGTCTGGCTCATAAATTGCTTTGAAATTGTGCGTTCTGGTAGATGCAGCGGTCAAGATAGTATGACTACTGCAGCCCGCCCTTAACGAAAACTGCCACCGAAAATATTTTAACTAGTTTCTCTGTAATAAATTACACAGACGAGCCCGTATATTAGCCAAAATCCATGCCCTCTCTCTTTCTCACATTTGTAATGCTTGTGAACATCTGTTTGATCGATTTCCATCTGATAGAGCAACTCTATGTTAATTAATTCATACTATAGTATACTTGAGATGTTTTTGCTTTACAAATAGTTCTAGATGACGTCACTCTGACAACTCAGAGTACAGTGGGTGATTTTTTTCTCTATTCCTCTTAATCATTTAAATTATTGGTGCAGTGCATTAAGGAAGCATTTAGAGCTGTTTTCTAGATGTTTAAAAGTATGTGCAGAATCATGTGGTTTACAGACGCTTAATTCCGTAGTGTATCTCCATTTTGTACTACATTTCACAATGTACTTTATTTCAAATTATATATGGCCAATTAATAACAATTATTTGGCCTATAAATAAACATATGAGAGAATATAACAGAAATGTAGATATTTGGTAGGACATGCTAACCATGTATTCAATACGATCGTTGTTTTTATTCGAATTTTAAAGTTGTACATGTTTGTGACAAAGGGAAGAAATTAAATATTTTAGAAATTGTAGAAATAAATAAATTGAATAATATCAACAGGTTGTTAAATTCACAACTAGATTTAAAGCGCCTCTTTTAAATGTATAACAGAGATTGTTTGTTAAAATGTGTTTGTTTACATTCAGTTGCATAGTTGCAGTTCTTATGTACTGGAGTTTATATATAATAACAAAATGCATTTGTAATCAAGATAAAATTCGTCTGAAGAAGGTACAAAGTACTGAAACAGCTGTTACGAATTTGTATTTAAATAAATATGAAAATCATACAAAACTTTAAGTTTTATTTCATACTAGCGTACATGGCAGACGTTGTCCTGCCCGAATGTTCAATTCTCATGTCATGGGCGGACGATAAAAATATGTTACTTTTTTACCATAAAATTCAGCAATTAGGTCATAATTAGATATTATTAAATAAGTTCGCAAGAAAACCTCTTACAGCCTTCTGTTGTGGCTCAAGAAGTGTGAATGATGAAGTCACACAGTCATGAACTTTAGAATTGTAACCACCTTTGCAGATAAGTTAAGAACCGTCATATAACAATTATATTGGAGTGAAAAAAAAATAAATTGATGAGAGTGAGTCAAAACAGATTTTTTTTTTTTTTCCCCAGCTAGATTACATTTCTGACCCACTGTGCACCAGTCCCATACTGGCCGACATTCCATGAGAAAGATTTCTTCCCCCGTAGAGATTCGAACCAGCGTAAGTCCCGTAGTTCTGCGCCAAGACTTCTTGCCTTAACCACTCGGCTACGGTGCGAGACACTTAGTATCAATGAAAGACAGAAATGGTTATTGTGAGTTATCCGTAAGAGATAAGGTTACTATTGGTATCAATGAAAGACAAAAATGGTTTTCTTGTGAGTTATCCGTAAAGAGAGAAACATATGCTGTCGCTGACATTTTTGTAGGGCTTTTTGAGATATTCAATTCTGTGTATGTCCTATGGTTTAGGCAGCGTAAGCCATTTAAGCGTCCAAGGAGCTACTTTTTTCACGTTTTCGACTACAAAGGGCGATTTTAAGGGTATAGGAGTTGAGTATCACAACTCTCTTATAGCCTATGTTCATCCCGGGAATCTCCTGAACATTTTGCAAAAAAAACATCACAATCGGATCAACGGTATGGTCGCGCATAAAGTACGAACAAACAAACAAATATACAAACAAACAAACATTAATTTGTATATATAAGATAAATTATTATTCATAAAGATAAAATTAGAGGTTAATATCTTGAAAACAGCACAATTTTAACTTTTGAATATTAAAAATAATTATAAAATGAAGTTTTATTCATCCCCCCTTATTTTTTCATTTTTAACGCCAAACAACAGCAATGATTCTACCACGAGCAGGAAAAAATGCAATTAATTATTGTATAAGTGCATAACAAAAACAGCAGCTACAGCAGTAAAAATGACAAGAGTATTTATTATTTTTATCCTGGTAGAATTAGAGACATTTTCGTAAAATATAAGAATTAGTATAATAATAATAATAATAATAATAATAATAATAATAATAATAATATTATTATTATTATTATTATTATTATTATTATTATTATTATTATTATTATTATTATTATTATTATTATTCATGTTATTGGTTTCATCTATGAAACAAAAAGAAGTTCTGAGAACGAAAACAAATTGAATATCAAATATTGTTTTAGACCATAGGCCATGAGATCGAAGAAATGTTGGTAGGTCGAAGAATATGTGGATCCAAATTTTCATTTGGAATCTGTGATACCGGAACGAGCCTTACATTCTTAATCCTTGAAATGTTGGTGGTGATAATGATGATTTTTAACTAAGAAAATTCGGATGGTGTTAATGATGATCTGTGTAATAATACGTGAGGAAAAAAAAACTTTGTGCTCATCTTTAGCACATTGCGCGCACGGAGGAGTGTGATATTTGGCATAATTAAAGTTCATATAGAGAAGGAGTGCAGAAAAATAAAAATTATGTATAATATGTGTTACAAATAAATTAAATTGTCTCTAAGGAATTTACATGTATTACTCATTCATTTGTGTACTCACTCATATGTTTACGTTTATACTGAATGTGCATTGATGAAAAAAAAAACTGCTGCAACAATGTGAATTGACTTATTCTCGCGTATTTAATAATAGTGGTTTAAAAGAGGCAAGTACATATTATTATTTAAATTTAAATTAAATCCTGTCTAATCTTGGTTTCAGTAATGTCATTACTATTTTTTTTTATATTTACATATTCGCTCCTAGTTCCATTATGCCTCGACATAAAACATTGACGGGTCGGAGTGAGAGACACAGAAGAAGGGATATATATACCCGTGCACATAATAATAGGCCAAATGCAAATTTAAATAGTATACATAGTATAAATATGTCAAATGACGCGATAATGTTTTTTTAAATATGGCTTAGCCAAGCTATACCACATATTTCCTATCGTTCATATTTTTTAAATAAATCGAAAATTAATGCACAATGACGTATTTGTGACAAACTTAAAAATTTAATGAATTATTTCGAATTTAGACCGCTGAGTGACCACTATTAATAATACTTACTTACTCACTGGCACTATCGAATCCGTAGGTTCATGGCCGCGCGGACATAAGCTCTCCATACATCCCAATCCTCAGCCAATGCTTTCCAATCATTCCCTGTATAATCTACTTCCCTCAAATCATAGTTAATGTTGTTCTCCCACCTCATTCTTGGTCTACCAACTGGGCGTTTTCCCTCTGGCTTTCCTACAAGAAGTTTCCATGCACATCTTTCATTCCCCATACGCGCAACATGTCCTGCCCATCGCAGTCTACGAGACTTAACTGTTCTTATTATATCTGGCTTCCTATAAAGACCATGTAGTTCATTGTTATGTAGTCTTCTCCATTCACCTGTCTGTTCATCTCTCTTTGGTCCAAAAATCTTCCTAAGAACTTTATTCTCAGATACTCGTAATCTCCCTTCCTCCCTTAAAGTAAGAGTCCATGTTTCGCACCCATATATTATAACTGGTAGAATAATAGTTTTATATATTTTCAGCTTAACGTTTTTTGAAAGGAATTTGGACATCAAAAGTCTCTGCAATGCATAATAGCATGCATTTCCAGACTATTAATAATAATAATAATAATAATAATAATAATAATAACAATAATAATAATAATATTAGTAATAATGATAATAATGCATAAAAATATATTACTGGAAATTAATTAAAAATAAACGAATATTTTTAATTTGTATATAAAAATTTACGAATATAAAATTATTATAAATGTAGCAAAGAATGTGATGAAAAAACAAAAATCCGAATGCTGGGAGAAATTTACTAAATTGATGGAAAATAATTTTTATGGTTTTCAAAACAAATTTGGAGAATTATATATGGACAAAGAGATGAGATAAGAGAATGACTACAAATAGACAAAATATAGCAAAAAACGGAACGATTATTTTACCTGATTGTATAAAACAGGCGAAGGAAGAAATACTCTCTGCTTCTCAGCGATTATCCATGATCAACAATAGAAAACATGAACAAATTTAAAAACAGGGAATATCCTGGATTAGAAGGCATTGATAAAAATAAATTATAATAAATTAACTGACATTGATATCAGTGTTTAGAAGTGGAAGGTCATGTGCAGACGCAGTTTTCATGACGAAACACATGACAGAAAAAGCCATTGAATACAATAAACCAGTTTTATTGTTCTGTAGATTTGATTAAAGTTTTTGTTCGGGTAAAATTAACGGATATTCCACATATTTTCAACATAGACAAGTTCCAGTGAGTGAGTTAATTATACAGAATATATATATATATATATATATCATTAAGTTGATTGAAGATATGGAGGCGTACTCTGAGAGTAAACTAAAACTCAAGATTAAAGGAGACAGCTAATGAATGAAGAAATAATAATTGGAAAAGGAGTTAGACATGGAGACTCCTTAAGTCTCCTTTTGTTTAATCTAATCATGAATGAAAAAATTATGGGACTAAAAATAAAAAAAGAGGATATAGCAAGGGAAATAAGGAAATTACAGTCATATCTTATGAGGATGACGCAGTTCTACCAGCTGAGAAAATGAAAATATCTTTCAACGTTTATTATATGCCTACATGTCTAAGTGCAAGTGAATTTAACATGTTGATATGTCACAAAAACAAAACCTATGACAATTTATGGATATTCAATACGTTGTAAATTTGTCGTGAATGATCGTATGATGGAACAAGTGTCAACATTCCAATATGTAGGTGGACTAGTGGTTATGCTCCTTGTCTCTGGTCCCGAGGGTCGCGGGTTCAAACACGGCCGGGCTCGATGGATTTTTAGGATGGAAAAATCCAAGGAGCAAGTCATCCGGGAGGAACTTTAAGCCGTGGGTCCCGAGTCTGAAGATTTTCAGGCTCGTAAAAGATCCTTAATCCTGAATGAAAAGGCCTCTAAGTAAAATTTACCGAATTTTCCCGTCCTAGTACTACCTTGGTTTCCTAGTTGTCAGTATGAGGCGGAACGCTGACCACGTACCACTCAACTGACATCTATACGAAAACAAGTTTAACTAAATTTGCATGGTTTAAATTCTTCCCTGTAGGGGAGAGCGCCTAAATCTCTGTTAAGGGAAACATGGGCTTACAAGATTACAAGAAGAAGGTAAATTTGAAAGACGAATTATCTCATTAAGTGAATAAAGCTAATAGAATTGTAGAATGCATAAGAGACACAATATGGCATAGTAGCTATTTGCGAATTGATGCCAAGATAATCTATAAATCAGTTATTATACCAATATTGGCATATGTAACTGAGACCAGCCCCGCGTCGTATCCGAGTGGTTAAGCCAGAGCAATAGGACTTACTCTGGATCGAATCTCGTGGGAAAAGAAATGTTGTCATGGAATTTAAACCGGTATGGGACCTTTGCCGATCTAGCATCGCGAGGCATTTAGGTAGTTAAAATAAGTGGCGACTCCAGGTTAATCTATAACGATTAGGGGATCCGATATGCTGACCACATGTCACCCTTACATTGGCTGGATGATCAGCTACCTCTGTGTTTAACACGCAGCCCGGCAGGGCAAGGGCTTTCCAAGCCTGTCGCGCCATGGATTATTTTTTAGATGAGGATTTCGAGAACAACTGTGAATAGAACAATATAGGATAGAGTTAGAAGAGAACAGATTAGATTGGAATTACAGAGACTATTTAACTCATTCTCCAAATGGGAGTCAATGACCAATCACGTTTCGATGATTTTTGTTTTACAACCAATCAGAGTCGTGTTTCACGAAATATTTATCAAGTGTTAAATCTACCATATTAAAGAAAACTCCTCCTTTTTAATATTCGGAACAGGTTTGGCCATTATTTTGCAGTGACTGAGCCCACAAGAAATACGGCTACCAGATTGTATATATAGTGCATAGATGTCAACAAATGGCGCTTGCAGGAGTTAATATAAAAAACATTCGTAGCAATTTATTATACCACCAAAAAAAGAAACCACTGTTTGCACTTTCTTAAATGTATTTTTTTCCCAGGTAATAATCCAGAAAAATATAATTGTCATATTTACATCATACGACATCAGAAATGAATTAATATGCAGTTTGATGTGTTTCATTTTTTTCTCCACTAGAGAGTATTCTTACAATATTGCGTTCTTTTGGCAATAAATAATATGATCTGGTTGCAGTGATAAACAAAAGATGCAGATGAAGCGTACCTATCGTATCTCATTTGTTTTCAAACGTCGCCGTTTACATTAAATATATAAATATTTTAAAATAACTATAGTTAAATAATGATTTGTGAGTAAACAGCTTAATTTTATTCGTTAAATAGTCCTAACAAATGCCACTCTTGATTTCCAAATTTTCTAGATAAATTGGAAATCACTCGTGGCATTACTTATGATAAATAATAGCCGATTGGATATTAGGCAGGAAACAAGAATGGAATTATTATGTAAGATGTACGCAAGACAGAAGAATAGTCAAGATTGCCAGCGATGCATTACCATTGAAGAGAGGGAAAAGAGCATATCCTAAAGAATATCTTAGGATTAGCAGAGGCGATTTATCAAAGAAAAACAGGCAAACCATCTATATTGGAAGTAAGAAGTAAAACATAAAATTAAAGGCATATTTAAATTGAAGTATAAAATATCAATCAGTGGATTGTATAAAATAAGTTTAAAATCACGACCATGATTTCTGATTTATTTATTGTGTCAATAACAAATACAAGAATAATTGGAATTCTACAGAAATTGTTACAAAACCTTCGTTATGGTTTAGACTTTTGGTATAATCGTGCATTTTTAGTTTAACGGTTGTCATGGAAACAAAAACGTTGTAGTGATTCAGACTTTTGTTGTTCAATCCAAGAATCAATCGTTGAACTGTATATATTGAATATGGAATTAAATATTACTTAGATTTTCTTTCTGTATTCAGACTGGAAGAGCAGACTCACCTGAGCACCGCGACCTCTAATATTTATTGCGTTATGGAGATGAGTGGAATGAAAGTCTACTCTACCGAGTCATTTAGGTAATATATCGTCTTCTAGTTCCGACATAGGTTCTGCTCCCATTATCCATACCTCCAGTTTTGGGTTGGGCCCTAAGTCTTTCTGTCAATTCTGCCCTCTTCTCTCTATTGCTCAGGCTCGGAGTCATGGGGTAGCACCTTGATGGGCACCTATAGATTCCCTCAACCACATTTTTTCAACTCGTGCGGATAGCCAACCAAACTACTTTTCCTAATATGAGATGAGGTGTAGGGTGAAATGAAATGAATGAATAAAAAATGAATTGACATAAAGAGGAGGGAAGGAGGAATTGAGAGTGTTGGTAGGATGGAATTCGGAAAAAGGGAGAACCACGAGAAAATCCCGAAAAATTCAGACATGGCCTACTACCGACATCCTTCCGGAACCGCCAGGATTCGAACCAGGGTTCCCGATCTGGGCAGCCGGGCGCGCTAGCCACGCTTTCACCGAGACGGCTAAAATAAAACTTATTTATGTAATATTATTGTTAAGGACTTTGTTAATTTACTATTAAATAAACCTATTGTGTTGTTGAGTAATGTTATCGTTTGTCAGTATCTGACATAGAAAGCAGTTAAAATCATGTGAAATGAAAATTAGTAATAGGCCTATGCTGATAAAGGTAAATAAAATAATGTTATGGAATATTTTAATTTATTATATTAGAGTGTTTTATTCATAACTGTCGAAAAATTAGCACTTCTAAACAATATAGGACAACTTTGAAAATAAAATTTAAGTGTGCGCAAACTTATAATATGGAATTTAATTTACATCGTCATTCTTATTTTATCCCAAAAAAACTAAGAATTATTTTCAAGATTCAAAACTATATAATCCAAGTTAAAAAAAAAACTAATATTTTTAACAATGTTATCGAACAGACTGGTGGACTGAGAAAGCAGAACATGTCGCTCAATGTTAGCTTAAATTAATTGTGTTTATATAAAAGTTGTCCCCGCTGTGGACTCGAGGTAACGTGCTGCCTTGTCACGCAGCGGGCCCGCGTTCGATCCCGGTTGGGGCAGTTTTTTTTTCTGGGTGAGGTTTTTATCGGGGTTTTCCTCACCTGTAAGAAAAATGTCAGGATAACCTTAAAGCCCAAACGGTCCCCGAAATCATATGGCCATCATCATCACCCTTATCATTATCATCATCTTTCACCGGTGTGGGAAGCAACGGGAAGCTACCACACCTACAATTCCCTAGTAAAGCGGCAAGCGTAGCATCCAAAATAATGCTATGATTGCAGTGAAGGACCTGCCTTCGGACAGAATTACTATGGATGGATGATGTAAAAGTTGTCATAAAAACTATGCCAATTTCATGTATACAAATACTGTTGTTTTTTTTTACGATTAGATTAAACACAACAATTATGTTCCTGAATAGCGGAAAATAGATCAGAACTATTGATGCTATTATAGCACATAATTACATAAAAAAACTGTGAAAAGGTTAGTTCACATTTTTGGTTTACATCTTTGAATCTAGTATGTATGTTCTAATACTTCTGATTACGCGTTGAGCGAATAGATGGCGTTAATGTGATATTTTATTTTATTTACGCACCACATTGGTAGACCACCTAACGTAGATGAAGTATTCTTGTATTGTGTACAGAGACGAGTATAGGATAAGTGTATGTTTATTTGTTTATCTAGTGTAAAGTGTGTCTTTTTATTACATATAAACTTTCCTCATTAGAGGATTGTCACAAGGACAAAGTGTTACAGAAAATTAATTTCCGAAATTGATGAAATATATTTTGTAAATACATTTAAAAAATTTCAAATTGTAATTGAAGTATATTCTATAAAGTAGAAATTTTGTAATGATGGTTTCTTAAATTTGAAATTGTAGCAAGAATTAATAGACTTTAAGTACTAAAATATACGATTAATAGTAATAACTGGAAGGCGCACAAACGTGCACATGAGTCTATTATCAATATAGGAACCCCAAACGAATGGTACCTACTCCTCTAAGGTACAATGAATAACATGTGATTTTGGAGTGGGGAAGGTGACTTTATGGGAAGAGTCATCGCCCTTATAAGGCAAGGACACGTGACAAAACGCTCTCACATACACTCACACTCATACGTTCTACAAGAAATAATTCCTACAGCAACCGCGACCATTAGTAAATTTTAAAGTCTTTAAGCATTTTAAAATCCAAGATAATTAGTAACTCAGATTTTTAAGTGATATTAAATACACGTGGACTTAATAAAATCATCAACCCCACTCCGAATATTAGTGAGATAGAAAATATTGTAATTCTATGTACATTGTTAGTGCAAAATTATTCAATAAACTGGAGTAATAAGTTTAAAGTTATTTATAATTACATAAATAATATAAACATCCCTGAGTTATCATATTCTACCCTGCGCGAACCGGCACACATGGCGCCCAGCGAATAGTCTCGACCCGCAGTGTTAAAAAACTCGTATTAATCGGCCCACATGGCGCCCAGTGTGAAAAGTATCCACATAAATCGAGTCGACATCATAGTAAAATATTCGTATTAAACGGTCACATGGCACCAACGTGGTTTAGGCACATGTTCCCCAACGAGTGAATTAGTGTGAAAATATAAACCGAGTCCGCAGCACATGGTACCACACTCATAATTCATCTTACTACGGCCGAATAATGGTGAGCAAGGGGTTGCAGAAACAACGGTTGGAGCTAGCAAGACACCAGTAATCAACACTACATACCAGTTACAGGTGAAAAAAGTGAGTAAATAAGTAAAACTAAATTTTTTAAGTGCTAAAAAATGTTCTTTGTGTAATATAAACACTCTTTGATTTTATTACTGTGTGGAAAACAAATTAAAATGGCTGCTGTAGATCTAGGAGCACGAGGTCAGGATTCATTAGCCATAGCAAAAAATACACATGTAGATAGAGCATTGGGGAATCAGGAACCAAAAATTTCCACATTAGATCTGTATCCGTTATTGAAAGAGATGAAGACAGAAATAAATTCGTTAAACTCAAACATGCAAACCATTAACAATAGATTAGAAACAGCAAATTTAAATAAGGCAGAAATCCGTAGGGAGGTAGTCAATTTAAGAGCAGAAATCAAAGAAAATACTAGGGCCTTAGACACGAATATTTCTATTGTGAAAATAAATTCAGTAGACGAAATATGGCTAGGAAGTGAAAAGTACGAAACTAAAGAATTAGGTAATATAGAAAATTGTATTGAAATCTCTGAAACAAGTGAGGGAATAAATGGAGGCCAGCTTCTAGAAATTGGTCAAACTAATGCAAATTTTAATCAGATACACGTGAAGATAGAAACCGTAGCTAACTCCACAGCAGCTAGTATAGGGCAAAATGAAAATAAATTAAAAGATATATGTTCTAATGTTAACATAGTAGTGAAAGAACTTGGAGTTAAAGAAAGGGACTTGAAATATATTCATGTATTTGTCACGAAACAAGAAACGTCAGAAAACGAGTATCTACCTGGAACGTACCAGAAAAGTGAAACAATTAAAATACGCCGGAGGGGAAAACTAGGCGATAGAAACATAATCGCAACACAGGTAGCAAATAGGAATAATTCTAAGAAAAGATATTTAATAGATAAGTATTTGAATTAATTGAAAAAACCTAAAACTGATGTTCCTTGGTTCGAAACCACGTGCAGTGATGAGCGATCGATGAAATTGGTTGCACGAACCCTCTTTGCAAACAATTTGGTCATTTCAAATTCAGGGATCGAGTCCAGTACAACAAGTAGGTTCGGAACTAACGTAATATCTACATACCGTTCAGGGTGTAATATAACCCAAAACGCGATTCTAAAACACGAGAAAATAGCGCAAAATGATTGCAGCAAGATAAAAAATAAGAACGTTAATAACATTAATAACTTTGATAAACGATTAGCCATCATTATGGGCGAAATCGAATCTGAAAGAATGAAATACTGACTCGATGATCGAATTTAATGTGTACATGAACCAATCACACGGGATTGAACCCAGCTCTATATGAAATTTAGAAATGTAATTATCTTATTAGTTAAAATAGTTAAGCATGTATATAGAAAAATTAAAAATGATACTGAACACCAAAAATACTAATGAATAGGCAGATTTACTTGTATTATGGTAAATAATTAATTAATTATATTCTTTAATGGTTGAGACAATTAAAAATCAGGAACTAAATACCGCATTTTACATCTTTGAATGAGAGAGGGCACAACTCATCTCTCGTACATATTGATACTCAATTAAATATCAAATTTAAAAAAATACGAGTAACATGCTATCACAGTAGATGACATCTATAATAATTAGCCAAGTAATATGATATTTACAAATATTAATATCGCTTGTATAGCAAAAGGTAGCATATGTATGATATAATAAGGTTACATTCAACTAGAACTGAGTGAGATATTTCGGAAAATTTTGTTCGATATAAAATATCATGGATCTGTGGATATTAAACCTTAAATAAAAGAATCAAACAGCTATAAATAACTATTAAATAGAAAGAGAGAGAAACTATTTTTTTTTTGCATATTAATTAAATCGCACCTGCAGAAAGCTGCATTACCGATTCTTCAAACTAAAGCTAGATACTCAAATGATTTAAATATCCAAAATAATTTAATGTTCTAATATTCTTATACTCAGATAATTTGTTGATTAACGCTCCTAAGGAAACGTTTAAAAATCCGATCCGATTGAGGGTCTTTCCACTTTTCAGCGGTTGCCCTTTTACCAGCCGGCTGCTGGCCCTTCACATCCACATGTGTCAATCACAGAGGTAGATGATCAACACCCAGTGTAGGGGTGACATGTGGTTAGCATGCCATACTGGCCGAAATACCATGAGAAAATTTCTTCCCCCATGGAGACTCGAACCAGCGCAAGTCCCGTAGCTCTGCGCTAAGGCTTCCTACCTTAACCGCTCGGCTACGGCGCGGGACTTAAAAATCCAATAAGCATAATAATACACTTGGATAGGCCATTGTGACATTATAATAATTGCAGTTCTTTGAACAAAAATATAGAACGATTTTAATATGAATAAAATCATTCTATAAAAAATATGGATATATTTTAAGCATATAAGTAAATGATATATGTTGAAGCTTAATCTATCTTATTGAACAGGTTGATTGACGTTAATAATTGAAAACGTGTGGAATTTATTGATTATTGATTTTATATACAGGATTAAATTATTTATATGATGACCAAAGAGACATCTAATTGCATTTGTGTATTACGTAATATTTTGTGAGGTAATATTTTTCGGCAAGTGACCCAATATTATCTAATTGATGAATGTCATTGATTTAAAATGATGTTAATTAATGATATATGAAATAGTCATTGCCGCTAAGGGAACAGCGATGCTGACATATTTATATAATTCTGTATCCGAGTAAAACGATATTGCACGTATAAGACTGGAATCTTGTTTGAACAATTAATTATAGAGCCAATTTTGCTTTGGCAAATTAGATACGCTAATATGCCAAAAGATGTTTAAATAAAATATTGAGAATGATAACAATTTAATAAAATGATAGGAAATGTCCAAAGTAGATCATAAAGCGTCTATAATGCTAAAAATAAAATACAGGAGCTATAAATTTTTATATTAGAAAACTTAAATATTCTTTTTTATATACATGAGACGATAATTGCGTCTATTTATGACTGATTAAATCTCTCTTTATAAGGAAGTAATGAAAATATTACATATAATCCAAAATAAATATTTTACATATATTTGAACAATTATGATACCATACAGTAGATTTGAATTATTAATATCTATTATGAAATAAATATGGCACAGATTCACATAAAATGCATTTTATGTAATGAAACTTTTAAATTCCCTGAAATTATAGCCGAGAAAATGAAGCATATACTTAAATGGTTGGTTCATAACACCGAATAATTCACACTGTACATACTAATGTAAAATTGGGTTAGGATTTTTATTTTAAGAAACATCAAGAATTGCGTGTGATACAATCTATTATCAGGGCTTAAATAGCTACATAATTCATTTAAGTGTAAAATAAATTATTTAAAGGCGAGAAGATTGGAACTAACTACGAAAACAAAACTTTGATGAATCATATGTTAAAATGAAAATATTTGAATGAATGAGTGAGTGGTATGAATTGATGTGTATGTATAAGTTAGTATAAGGAATATGTATTATTTAGATATATTTATGTATTATGTTCAAGCCTTAGAAAATGAAAAGTCCTATTGTTTTAAGTCAGTCAGTGAACCCAAACGAGAATATTTTCAGAATAGGTTACAATCTGAATCTATTACTTTGAATGAGAGATGAATATGAGTTCTACAGAATTTTTTCCGTAGAAAAATTTAGATAGAATCTCATATGGGCATTATGTAGCAAGAATTGATAGACTCTAAGTACTAAAATATACTATTAATAAGAATAATAACTGGAAAGCGCATAAACGTGCACATGAGTCTATTACCAACATAGGAACCCCAAACGAATGGTACCTACTCCTCTAAAGTATAATGAATAACATGTGATTTTAGAGTGGGGAATGTGACTTTATGGGAAGAGTCATCGCCCTTATAAGGCAAGGACACGTGACAAACGTTCTCACATACACTCACACTCATACGTTCTACAAAAAATAAGTCCTACAGCAACAGTCCGCGACCATTAGTAAATTTTAAAGTATTTTAAAATCCAAGGTAAGTAAATAGTAACTCAGAATTTTAAGTGATATTAAATACACGTGGACTTAAATAAAATCACCAACTACAATCCGAATATTAGTGAGATATAAAATATTGTAATTCTATGTACATTATTAGTGCAAAATTATTCAATAAACTGGACTAATAAGTTTAAAGTTATTTATAATTACATAAATAATATAAACATCCCTGAGTTATCATATTCTACCCTGAGCGAACCGGCAAAAAATTGACTCTCTAATGGCAGCGATGGAAATTTTAGAGAGATAGGACTACACTCGATCCAAATCTAAGGAATTCCGGAATTTAGCTAAGAATCCTGGTATAGTACCTCTTGCCCCGATCATCAATTCTATGACAGTTATACTGTCTAATTGGTATTTATCATAAGTAATGCCACGAGTGATTTCCAATTTATCTAGAGAATTTGGAAATCAAGAGTGGCATTTGTTAGGACTATTTAACGAATAAAATTAAGCTGTTACTCAAAATAATTATTTAAAATTAGTAATTTTAAAATATTTATATATTTAATGTAAACAGCGATGTATGAAAACAAATGAGAAATGTTTGTTTTGGTTCAATTGTTCATCACTTCAACCAGACCATATTATTTATTGCCCAAGGATCGCAATATTGTAAGAATGCATCCTGGTGGAGAAAAAATGGAACACATAAAACTGTTTATAACCATCATTATAGGTTATTAATTAATTTCTGATGTCCTATGATGTAAATATGTCAAATATTTTTTTTCTGGAACATAAATACCTGGGAAATAATACATTTAAGAAAGTGCAAATAGTGGTTTCTTTTCTGTTTCTTTTTTTATGGGATGATCAATTGCTACAAATGTTTTTCTATTATATCTCTCAAGTAGTATCTGGTTACATTCGTGCACTCCATATATATACAATTTTGGATCACTTGCATTCTAGGATTCTTACATCTTAATATATAAATTGTTATATTCAACGTATGTCTTAGAGAGTCAGACACTGCAAAATAATGCTCTGACCTATTCAGAATGTTAAAAAGGAGGAGCTTAATTTTAATGTGATAAAATTAAATTGATAAAATCGAGGTGAAAAACGACTTTGATTGGTTGTAAATCAAAATGCATTGAAATATTATTGGTCATTGACTCCCATTTGGGGCATGAGTTAAATAGTCTTTGTTATAGTCAACTGTTGACTTGAATATGGCTTTCTTTTCAGAGTCAACTTCCTCTGGTTTCCACTCATAGTTTCCACTCATAGAGTCTCAAAACTAATTGTGGGATCTAATATAATATCAAATTTAGATGATGGTCTAAATGCAATAATATACATATTCTTCTATTATTCCCTTTAGTGGCCACACCGTGAACTTCCTCATAAACTGTGTATAAATAATCTCGCAAGGTTTCTGCCATCATGTTACGAATAGTGATATGAGGAATGATAATAAAGTGAAGTGGGAAGGTTAAATCTGGTGCCGAAAATTAGCCTACTCCTGTCGAAAAAAACTAAAGGGGCAGGGAGGCTTAACATTCCCATCAGACAGAACTACATGCCTTTCTCAACATCTGTAATGCGGAGGGATTTGCAATTTTTACAGGAATCTAATGCACATTCTAGCAATAAAAAATAGTAGGCTTATATCACTGCTTAAAACTTATTCCGCATATATCAAAAGTCAATCTACTTCAAAATATTAAGTGGACTCTTTTTAATATAATGTAATAAGTATGATTACATATCATTATTTTTCTGTAATGTATTTGTAATTCGATGCTTTTAATAATTTTTATTTATTTATAATTTTTATTATCATTTATAGTCTATCGCTGTAGTCTCGGAGTAACGTCGTTGCCTCATATACAGGTTGCCCGGGGTCGACTCCCTGTAGGGACATGTTTCTGGGTGAGTCTTTTTGGAGATTTTTCCTCATCTGATAACAAATGTCGAGAATCTTCAGGCCAAAATGTTCCCCGAGCACTTTTGGCAATCATAACCATCTTTGATATAATGTATGCTTAACTGAATGGTGTGTTTTGTATTAAATGTTCGCGTTGTCAGCAAGATGTCGCATTGAACCGATCCTCCGCTTTTATGGTCAAGAAAGTATGTACATGATCCAAACTTTTAACATTCACTCCCGATATGTCGGGTAACTGTAAGGCTCGAGTTGCAATGGGCGAAAGAAAGAATGAAATAATTTATTTACTTTCATTGTTATTTTTGTTAATTGCTTTTCATTCCTTATTTTTCTGTTTTACAAATACAAGCTACTTTATTCACTGACACCCAGATATCCAGTGGAAATCAGAATAATCCCCTTTATAGATATCTACTAATTCAAGGTCTGGATGTAACACAGTAGCCTTTTCCTTCTTAGCGAGCATTAATTATTTACTATATTTATGTAGAGAAGCGATTAGTTTGCAATATCTTTCGATAGATGTTCTAGTGTATGTTAACATATTATTTAGTACTCATATTCATACGTTTCCGACATGTAGTATTCGTTTACCCTACGTTCCTACATTAATAAATTTGTTTTAAATACGTCGGATAAAATTGAATACGGTATATGTAATTTTATTTGTTTTATTAAGAAATGTGCACTCAGTTGAGCATTAGTGGTGGGAGAGGCACACACCCAGACCGAGGGTGGAGATTTAAAATCCCTTACTCCGCCGGGAATCGAACCCGGGTCGCCGGAGTGGAAGGTAGGGATTCCACCGACTACGCCACGGCGACGGACTTATGTAATTTTAAATCAAAGTGTATATCATACGAAAATATCCTTTTCAATAATAAACAAAGTACGAAATGGAAATATTTGTTCACCACAGAGCCAGATGGCGTTAAAAATTAAAGTATAAAACGACCGACCTGAAAAGTGCAGTTGTTCCTACAAGCATTAGATAATTTTTTATCCATTCTTATGTATTTGAACATTTAAAATTAAAAAAGAAATGTACGTACTTCATAACAGATATTTGTTTATGTCGCACAATTTATTGTAAATAATTTTGTCATGAATCAATAAAAAAAACACATTAATTAACTTAAAGAGGGACAGAAAACGCCACTTCGTATTATTAGTTTCCACCCATCGTATGTTGCCAACAATACACTAAAAATTATGAATATTATTATCTCAAGTGTGCTTTGGTTGCTGTAGGCCTAGAGATAACATTTGAAACAAGAGACCCATCAATATTTCATGAACATAGGTATGAAGGTAATACTCTTCAAGTCGGAAACTCAAGACTCCCATCCCGGTGGGGTCTGAATTTTTTAATTCGCCCAAATCTTCTGGTGGCACCATGCGCCTGGAATCCACTCGAGACTCGAGCAGAAATGAGTAACAGACACTCGTTTTGGGAGGAAAGGGGTCGTCACGCAGGTCTGATAATCCAGCTGATATCTCGTGCTGATTGTCTAGAAAGGGAAGCCTTAACCTCCTATCTGCCCAAGGGCCTTCCTAATGCCTGTAAAGAGCTAACTTTTTACTTCCCATGAACGTAAATACCTGATGTGACAGTAATCCTCAGTTGATGACATTATAAGGAAATACACAAATGGCGACAGAATTGAATTGGTACCACCAGCAGTACGTTCCAATAAATAAATTAACAAGAATGCACTATAATTCGAATGATAGGGCCTACATAATATTGTAAATCAAAATGAACTTTATGAGTAATATTATAATTAAAAGAAATAAACGTTAAATTATAATATTAATTACTCTCAGTGAAAAATAATTTTAAAAAATCTTCTATGAGTAATTTCAGCCCAATGATGGTTACAGAAATACTTAAGAAATAATGATACTAATGATAATAATAATCTATCTATCTTCGGATTTTTACATCTGCTGCCGTCTTCCTGTGCCAAACCTCCAAAGCCTACGATCTTGAGCATCTTCAATGCTTAGTCCTCTTGCTTGCATTAATGTCTTCATGTTTTCCTTCCATGTTAACTTCGGTCTCCCTCTCTTCCTCCTTCTGGTCGGATGTCATTGATATAGTTGCTTTGGCCATCGCTCATCTTCCATTCTTAAAACGTGTCCTAACCACTTTAATTCCTTCTCCTCAGTTCTTTCGATTATGCTTTCTTCTGCTTCCATTATATTTCTAATTTCCATGATAATAATAATAATAATAATAATAATAATAATAATAATAATAATAATAATATAATAATAATAATAATAATAATAATAATAATAGTAATAAGAGAAATCAAACTTTAATGCAGTAAACAGAAAAAAGAGTTTGAATTTCACTAAAGAACACTTGTTGATGCACAAATGAGAGCAAGTTCAAAATATCCCGATTAGATGAATGGATCATGATGCGGCATAAACCAAACTAGAGTTTCAGGGAAAAAAAAGTATTTTATCTCACCACGTGCTTTAATAGCACAGGTCAGTAGCGTCGAAATTTAAATATGAGAGAACATCAATAAATTTTGCTTAGATTCCGCTCATTTCAAGATTGAAGCTCTTTTATGTACGGTACCGTAAATGTTACAGCACACAACATACTGTTCCACTTCCTTCAGAAAGAATATCTGCGGAGGAATTAACGCTCTTAACAGTCTGGCTGGGTGTGAGCCTAGGAACCCAAGGCGAGCATGGCAACCATTGCTCCATGGAACGGAAAAATATGAAAATATGTGGTGAAAGCATTATATTTTTGGGATTTTTTTTTCGGTATGCGGAATAAGATGGTTGGAACTCAGAGGATAAAAAAATTATCGACCTACATAGTCCAGTATAGATGACGATTTTATAAAAAAAAAAGTAATTTTTCAGAGACGATGATTGTAAGCACACAGGGTCTAATGTAAGTCTAAGTGATTTCGGAACATGAGTCATCATCAAATTCTATGAAAAATTAGACCTTAAGGCCTGTTCCGCTTCAAATGAGTAGGTCTCTCCATCGATTGTTTGGCCTTCAAAGATTTCTTCTCCCTTTCGGTCTGAAAGCGAACAATTTTTTATGTAGTCTGTCACAGGGAATCAGTGATATGTGTCCACAACAGTTATATCGGTAAACATATGTGGTTACAGTGACGGCTACGATGTTTATTCTTCTCTCTTGTCAACATTCAGTTTATGATAAAAAGGAATGTATGCCTAACCCACTAGGGGTCTTATCAGTCTCAGCCACTTCTTTATTTAGGAGTTCATTTGGTGCTAAAGCCCATATTACATATTAAAAAGTTGAAACCGTCATTGTTTCATAGAATTTCATAATTGCTCTAGCCTGACTTTCCCTATATTATTGATTATATTGTATCTAATTTTGTTTTGAGGTTTGATTAATGTTATGTCGACACGATAAGTTCCAGAACACATAAGTAGTTCCATAAGATAAGTGAGGTCGCATATAGTATGATACAAACACTATTCGCAATGTTGACTCTTTTCCAATGATTTCCAACATAATAAACTCTAGTTGGCACCACACTTAATGTTTTCTCTTTCTTTCTACAATGAAAAATAGAACATAGGGCAATCATTGTTTGTAGCTTTCTATAGTTTATCGTCCCACACTCTTACTGTCTAGTATTATGGAGCCGTTGTATGTTAATCTGGATTAATACGAGTTACAGGGGTACAAAAAATAAAGTCATAATTTAATATTATATCGTTGAAAATCTATAAATGTCTACTAGACAAATCATTATTTTAATGGCGCGTGAATTTTTCCGGAGCAATAATGAAGTTATTGCTTTAATACGTGTTGAAATATTTATTGACTAATAATTTAAAATGTGAAGGTTTGAATAGCAGAACATACGCTCAAACTTTTATTTTCGAATTCTTTTAGAGTTAATTCTTAATTAAATGCATTCATGTGGGCTGCTGAAAATTTTATTGTCAACTTACCGCACACCAATTATTATTTCCAATTAACCTAAGAAAAGCAAATTAAAATTTATTTCAATTAGGCCTATAAAAAACATTTTTAACTATTTAAAGGATTGATTGTTAGTTACGGTTATATTTATATTAGATTTCATATTCTCCATATAACAACTTTTAACCACATAAAGACAATCGTTAGATGGGAAAACTCGCGCTCAGGGTATAATAGACTTAAAATTCGAAATCAGAACCTATGAAATCAGAGTATGGTGACGAGTAAACCATAGATCGGTTAAATTACTCAATCAACCCGTTGTCTATTAAGTCCCCTCTCTGTAGGCCTACATATCCGCAATTCCCTAAATGAGGCAAGGGAGAATAACTAATTTAGTTAAGCTTATTGCCTTACAGATGTCAGCAAGTGTCTAGTAGTTAACTCATACCTTCAAAAAGTCACCTACCTTACTGGGATAGGTAAAGCCAAATAAATTTTGCTCAGAGGTTCTAATTTATGCATAATTTTTTTTACGAGCCCGAAAATCTTCACACGCGAGATCCACGACTTCAGTCCGTTACAGAGGTATTTTCCGTTAGTTTTTCATACCAAAAATCCATCTACCCCGGGTGAGCTTCAACATGTGATCCTCGTGACCACAGGCAAGGAACTTAACCTCTAGACCACCAAAGTCCCTTCTACAACCCCCATAAATGTAAAATATGAATTCTGGATCTGCTATTTAACAGCTAAATCATTATCATTTCAATACAAATTTTGCTTAGTGTCCTTTTTATTTTACTTCATTTCCTTTTACATTCCGTAAATTTACAACACGGGGCCCACGACATTAATTCCCTTCCGATGGAACAAATATTCAGAATTTTTACGCCCTAAAAATATATCAATCCCAGCCGGGTTTAAACCAGCACACTTAGAAGAATGATAACAAAAAGCCCACCAGGACTGTCATCTGTGCAATAGTTTTACCCTACTATTGCTTACACACTGGCACTATCGAACCCATAGATTCATGGCCGCGCGGACATAAGCATTCCATACATCCCTTTCCTGAGCAAATGCTTTCCAGTCATTCCCTGTATAATCCACTTCCTCAAATCATAGTTAATGTTATTCTCCCACCTGATTCTTGGTCTTCCAACTGGGCGTTATCCCTCTGGTATTCCTATAAGAAGCTTCCATGCACGTCTATCATTCCTCATTCGTGTCACATGTCCTGCCCATCGCAGTCTACGAGACTTATCTGTTCTTATTATATGTGTTCACTGTTATGTAGTCTTCTCAATTCACCTGTTTTTTCATATCTGTTTGGTTCAAAAGTTTTCCTAAGAACTTTATTCTCAAATACTCGCAAACTCTTTTCCTCCCTTATAGGAAGAGTCAATGTTTCGCATCCATATAAAACAACTGGTAGGATAATAGTATTATATATTTTCAGTTTAACGTCTTTTGAAAGGAGTTGGGATGTCCATAGTCGCTGTAATGCATAATAGCAGGCATTTCCAGAATTGAGCCTATGTTTAATTTCTTTGTGCATCTAATTCCTATTTGTGATTATTGTTCCTAGGTATTTGAATTCAGTCACTTCCTCAAAATCTCCCTCATTTGTCATTAGCTGTCCATTTCCATTATATGACGTATTTTTAAGTGTGACCATATGTATAGTTTTATTGATATTTACCTCCAGTCCCAATTTCTTAGTGTTATCCTACTATTACAATCTATAAATAACTATAACTTCATGAAAATTATTGGACGAAGAAAAGCAGTCGATACAAAGAACAAATATCCAGAACACCTTATCCTAGATGGTGCATTCGAAGTTAAAATGTATCTGTGTAATCAAAGACGTTGTGTGCGGTCTTCACATTTAAAGGAGTAAAATGGTTGATTAGTATATAATATTGGCCAATAGATCAACCGCTGTGATTTACAGGTTGTTTACTTCACCCACAGGCATTCAGTTGGATGCGCTGTTGAATTGCTATCATTTCCAGTCTCGTTGAATGAGACTTGACCTGGCTGGGCTCCCTGCCTCATTCTTTTAACTTTGATAATCACCTGCTAGTTATGTTGGATGAATCGGTTAACAATGTTCTCATCCTGGCCTCACGCCCGAGCTCTTTAGCTTCTTTATCGTCAAGATCTGACTAATACCCAATAAAAATATTACATAGTTATATTCTACTAACTATTTAATATTATTAATTATAATTAATAATTATTATAATATATTATTAATATAATGTTTACATAGAGTTATATTATTAATATTAATAATATTTTATTTCATAATTGTCATATTTTTAATCATCATAACTCACGAATGTACAAAATAGCTAAAAATGTCCCATTATTATTTCCTTAGTTACATTGCGCTTTTTTCAGTAATCAAGAAATGTATTACATTATTTAAATTTTTTTACCAATCCCATCAGATTGTCTTTATGACCTTTCCGATATTCTCTTCTGGCCTGACGGAATCGTAACCCACTTCTTAATTTGGGGCGCTAGAAGATGGAGTTACAATACCTCATGGTATGATATGTGATGAATTATAATGAAATACCAGAAGAGTCCTTAAAATTAAACTTAGTCTAAATCGAGATCATGGGCGAGCACAGGACTAATATCCATTAAACAATATTCCTGTGATCTGACGGGAAACCCAAACTCAGGATCCCATGAACACTAGTCAGATACTCAGCACAGGAGGGTGGTCATTTATAACATCATAGAAACATTACCATTAAATGTTTTCTGAATTAGTAGTAGTAGTTGTAGTTACAGCAGTTGTAGTAATATCAGTTGTAGTAATAGCAGTTGTAGTAATAGCAGTTGCAGTAATAGCAGTTCTAGTAATAGCAGTTGTAGTAATAGCAATTGTAGTAATAGTATTAGTAGTTCTAGTAATATTTGTAGTAGCAGTAGCAGTTGTAGTAATAGTAATAGTAGTAGTATTTGTTGTAGTAATAGTAGTAACAGTAGCAGTAGTTGTAGTAATAGTAATAGTAGTTGTAGTAGTTGTAGTAATAGTAATAGTAGTTGTAGTAGTAGATGTTGTAGTGATAGTAGATGTAGTAATAGTAGTAACAGTAGTAGTTGTAGTAATACTAATAGTAGTAGTAGTTGTAGTAATAGTAATAGTAGTAATAGTAGTAGTTGTTGTAGTAATAGTAATAGTAGTAATAGTAGTAGTTTGTTGTAGTAATAGTAATAGTAGTAATAGTAGTAGTTGTAGTAACAGTAGTAGTAGTAGTAGTAGTAGTAGTTGTTGTAGTAATAGTACTTGTAATAGTAATAGTAGTTGTAGTAAGAGTAGTAATAGTTGTTTTAGTAATAGAAGTAACATCAGTAGTAGTAGTTGTATTAACAGTAATAGTAGTAATAGTCATCATCATCTGCATTCATGGATTAGGTCTGTTGACCCGTTCCGACTTCAGCCCATCTCTTTCTAGGTCTGCCCACATCTCGGGTGCCTTTAGGTTTGTATTTTGTTATTTGTTTTGGATATCTATCTTCATTCATTCTGCCTATGTGTTGCTTCCATTTTTGTCTATATGTATCTATTTTATAAGTTATTGCAAATATTTCAAGTTCCTGTCTTAT
Source organism: Diploptera punctata (assembly GCA_030220185.1). Lineage (NCBI taxonomy): Eukaryota > Metazoa > Arthropoda > Insecta > Blattodea > Blaberidae > Diploptera > Diploptera punctata. The sequence continues at coordinate 568,434 of JASPKZ010007936.1, read as the reverse complement.
TTCTGTGTTCTTGATTCTGTCTTCCTTAGTGCACTCTTTAACAGATATCAAAAATTTCATTTCTGCCGCCGTTATCCTACTTAGATCATGTTTTTTATGTATCCAGGCTTCTGAACAATACAGCAGTACCGGTACTGCCAACGTTTTATAAAATTTCAATTGGGTCTCTCTTGTTGTTTTGTTATTTAGTGATTGTTTTATCATACCACATATTCCTTGAAATTTTGCTATTATATCATAAATAAATTAAATGTCACATCCTAGATAATTGAGATGGTTCACTTGTTCTATGATTTTGTTTCTTATTACTATTTTGGATCTGATTTGGTTTTTCTCTTGGAATGCCATTACATTACTTTTTTCTATGGATATTTTGAGATTATATTGTTCACATATATTATGTAGTTTAAAAATATTCCTTTGAAGTTCGTCTTCCGTATCTGCTATTATTACCTGTTTATCAGCATATAACAATGTTTTCAAGTAGTGAGTTTTATCTAATTTTATTCCTTTATTTGTTTCTTCGTTCCATTTTTTTATTATATCATTGTTGTATAGGTTAAACAAAACTGGAGAGATACTGCATCCTTGTTTAACTCCTTGATTAGTATGAATTTTATTTTTACTTACTTCATTTCTAGTTTTTATAACAAAGGTTGTGGTCCAGTACAAATTCTTTATAGCTGCTATTAAGTGTCTCGGAATTCATTTTTTCTTTTCAAATTGTCCAAAGTTTTTCTCTGTCTACTTTAACAAATGCCTTTATGTAGTAATACTAATAGTAGTAGTAGTAGTAGAAGTTGTAGTAATAGCAATAATAGTAACAGTAGTAGTAGTATTTGTTATTGTAGTAATAGTAGTTGTAGTAATAGTAATAGTAATAGTAGTAACAGTAGTGATAGTTGTTGTAGTAACAGTAGTTCTAGTAATACTAATAGTAGTAATAGTAGTTGTAGTAATTGTAATAGTAGTAACAGTAGTAGTAGTTGTAGTAAGAGTAGTTGTAGTAATAGTAGTAGTAGTGGTAGTAGTAGTTGTAATAATAGTAATAGTAGTGATAGTCTTTGTAGTAGGAATAATATTTGTAGTAATAGTAGTACTAGTAGTAGTAGTAGTTGTAGTAATAGAAATAGTAGTAATAGTAGTTGTAGTAATAGTAATAGTACTAGTAGTTGTAGTAATAGTAGTGGTAGTATTAGTAGTAGTAGTAATAGTAATAGTAGTGACAGTAGTAGTAGTTGTTGTAGTAATAGTAGTAATAGCATTAGTAGTTGTAGTAATAGTAATAGTAGTAACAGTAATAATAGTTGTTGTAGTAATAGTAGTTGTAGTAATAGTAATAGTAGTAATAGTTGTAGTAATATTAATAGTAGTAATAGTAGTAGTATTTTCAGTAATAGTAATAGTGGTAATAGTAGTTGTAGTAGTAGTAATAGTGGTAATAGTAGTTGTAGTAATAGTAATAGTAGTAACAGTAGTAATAGTTGTAGTAATAGTAGTAATAGTAGTAACAATATTAGTAGTAGTTGTAGTAATAGTAATAGTAGTAGTTGTAGTAATAGTAGTAATAGTAGTAGAAGTAGTTGTTGTAGCAATAGTAATAATAGTAGTTGTAGTACTTGTAATAATAGTAATAGTAGTAATAGTAGTGGTGGTAGTAGTAGTTGTTGTAGTAATAGTAATAGTAGTAGTTGTAATAGTTGTATTAATAGTAATATTAGTCGTTTTTGTAGTAATAATAATAGCAGTAATAGTAGTAGTTGCAGTAGTTGTAGTAATAGTAATAGTAGTAATAGTAGTAGTAGTAGTTGTTGTAGTAATAATAATAGTAGTAGTATTTGTAGTAGTTGTAGTAATAGTAATAGTAGTAGTAGATGTAGTAATAGTAATAGTAGCAACAGTAGTAATAGTTGTTTTAGTAACAGTAGTTGTAGTAATAGTAATAGTAGTAGTAGTAATTGTAGTAAAAGTAATTGTAGTAACAGTAGTAGTAGTTGTAGTAATAGTAATAGTAGTAATAGTAGTAGTATCTGTAATAGTTGTAGTAACAGTAATAGTAGTAGTAGTATTTGTTGTAGTAATAGTAATAGGATTAATAGTAGCAGTTGTAGTAGTTATAGTAATATTAATAGTAGTAGTAGTAGTAGTTGTAGTAGTAGTAGTAGTAGTTCTAGTAATATTAATAGTAGTAATAGTAGTAGTACTTGTAGTAATAGTAATGTAGTAACAGTGGTAATAGTTGTAGTAATATTAGTTGTAGTAATAGTAATAGTAGTAATAGTAGTAGTATTTTTAGTAATAGTAATATTAGTAACAGTAGTAGTTGTAATAATAGTAATAGTAGTAACAGTAGTAGTAGTTGTAGTAATAGTAATAGTGGCAATAGTAGTTATAGTAATAGTAATAGTAGTAGCAGTAGTAGTAGTAGTTATAGTAATAGTAGTAACAGTAGCAGTAGTTGTAGTAATAGTAATAGTAGTAACAGTAGTCGTAGTAGTTTTAGTAATAGTAAAAATAATTGTAGTAATAGTAATAGTGGTAAATAGTAGTTGTAGTAATAGTATTAGTAGTTGTTGTTGTAGTAATAGTAGTAGTATCAGTAGTACGATTTGTAGTAATAGTAGTAGTTGTAATAATAGTAATAGTAGTAACAGAAGCAGTAGTTGTAGTAATAGTAATATTAGTAACAGTATTCATAGTAGTTTTAATAATAGTATTAGTAATAGTAGTAGTAGTTGTAGTAATATTAATAGTAGTAACAGTAGTAGTATTAGTAGTAGTTGTAGTAATAGTAGTTTTAGTAATTGTAATAGTAGTAGTAGTAATATTATTATTAGTAGTATTAGTTGTAGTAATAGTGATAGTAGTAATTGTAGTAATTTGTAATAGTAGTAATAGTAGATATAGCAAACCAATAGTAGTAGTAGTAATAGCAATAACAATAGCAATAGTAGTAGTAGTAGTATTAGCAATAGCAATAGCAATAGCAATAGTAGTAGTAATAGCAATAACAATAGTAGTAATAGCAATAGAAATAGTAGTAATAGCAAAGCAATAGTAGTAGTAGTAATAGTAATAGCAATAGCAATAGTAGTAATAGCAATAGCATCAGTAGTAATAACAATAGCAAAATCTCAATAGCAATAGTAGTAATAGTAATAGAAATTGTAGTAATAGCAATAGCAATAGCAGTAGCAGTAGCTTTAGCATTAGCAGTAGCAGTAGCAGCAGTAGTAGTATTTATTGTTATTATCCTTGTAACCCTAATCACAGCACACAATAGAGAATTAAAATTTCAAGTAACCATTGTTATCTGAATCATAGTTTTAATTTTTTAACCATTACCTTACTGCATGAAGTCTGTATTGCTTATGATTTTAATGTAAAACTGATAACAGGAATGCTTTCTGAATTCATAATTTTTGTAGTAGCAACATATGAATAGATTTTGCAGATCGTGTTTCTTGTTACACCATTGTATTTTCGTTAATATTCAGAAATTTTATTACATTATTAATACTAAATAATTGTCTTCTGAAATCATTATTATTTTTGTTCTAACTATATTGATTTATGATTAGCCTCTTTACTAGAAATTTGATTTGAATAGGCCTATCATTTAAATTAAAGAGTATTGGAAAGTGAGAGGCGAAAAATGATTGAAGTAATAACTCCATGTCATATACTATCTTCACTTCTCGCAACTGGAATTCCCTACCACAAGAAATAAGGGGCTCCCGGACATTGGCATCTTTTAAAAGAAATCTAAATTTATATTTGCTCTAACCCCTCGATTTCATCACTGCCCAGTGTAAGGTACAAATATATTAATTGGTGTTTCTCGTATAATTTATCATATTTATACTATTATTATTATTATTATTATTATTATTATTATTATTATTATTATTATCATCGTAAGTATTATTGTTATTATCGTATAAAATGTTTGCGTTTCTTGGTCTACCAACTGGGCGTTTTCCCTCTGGCTTTCCTACAAGAAGCCTCTATGCAAGTCTTTCATTCCCCATACGTGCCACATGTCCTGCCCATCGCAGTCTACGAGACTTAACTGTTTTCTTATTATATCTCGCTTCCTATAAAGACCATGTAGTTCATTGTTATGTAATCTTCTCCATTCACCTGTTTGTTCATCTCTCTTTGGTCAAAATTTTTCCTAAGAACTTTATTCTCAAATAATTGCAATCTCCTTTCCTCCCTTAAAGTAAGAGTCCATGTTTCGCATCCATATAATATAACTGGTAGAATAATAGTTTTATATATTTTCAGTTTAACGTTTTATGAAAGGAGCTGGGACATCAAGAGTCTGCAATGCATAAAAGCACGCATTTCCAGAGTTGAGCCTATGTTTAATTTCTTTGTGCATCTCATTCCTATTTGTGATTATTGTTCCTAGGTGTATGAATTCAGCCTCTTCCTCAAAATTGCCCTCATTTGTTATTAGCTGTCCATTTCCATTATATAATGTATTTCTACATGTGACCATATATTTAGTTTTATTGATATTTATTTCCAGTCCTAATTTCTTAGTGTTACTCAATAGTGTGTGCGTGTTGTCCTTTATTATCTCCTCGCTATCGGCAAATAGTACTACATCATCAGCATAAACTAACAGCTTATTAATACCATTGAGTTGTAAGCCTTCCTCATTCTCTAACGATTTAATGGCATGGTCTAGTACAAAATTAAATAGTAGAGGAGATAGTGCATCTCCTTGCTTCAACCCATTCTGGATTTCAAAAGTGTCCGAAAACTGTTTTCCTACACGCACCCTACTCTTTGTGCCATTTAGACACATTCCTATAAGTCTAACTAACTTTTTAGGAATTCCAAACTCCAACAGGATACTATATAACTTCTCCCTCTTAATTGAATCATATGATTTTTTGAAGTCTACGTATAGTTGATGTACACTACTATTATATTCCCATTTCTTTTCTAAAACCTGTCTTATACTAAAAATCTTATCTGTTTTAGACCTATTTCTTCTAAATCCACATTGATGGAGAAGATTATATTACTCGCAATGAACGTACTTCAAATTTTAAATAATAAATCAACTTTTCAGTGCAAATTAGAGAGATTAGCGAACTATCAGCCATAAGGGTGACACGTTGTCAGCATATTGGGCCACCCGGCCTTGGTTTTGTGTACCAAAATACCTTAACATCTTGAACGAAAATCGGCCCTAAATTCCATGAGAAGTTTCCCCCTCATTGGATTAAAAAGAATAACGCGCCTTATAACTCTGCACAAGGCATAATGACCTAAACAACTTGAATATACCACGGGACTTATCATGTAAGTCCCGGATTTTTGGGCACGAAAATATATAATTTTGAGCAGCTAAGATAGGTTTTAAAACAATAAAATTGGTTCTGAAAATATTACATTTGATTTTTGAATGTCTAATTATAGATCCACATATCTCTATAATTGAAATAAAAATAGATGTTATAATTATGAAATTAATTAATTAACTACAATAAATATATTTACTGATCACCACAAAGTAATATTTTTACAAAAATTCGTTGCTATGATAAAATTCTGAAGACCTCAAAAAAATCCTGGAGAGGTGGCAACACTGAACTGAGAAGAATAAATAATGTAAATTTAATTTCAGAAAGACAATATTAAGCTAAAAAATTGATAAAATAAAATAAAGGTAAAAAATAATAAAAAAGTAGAAATGCCAAAAATTTAGTTTTATTAGACACAGTTAAATTCTTCAAAGTGCCATAGCTTTTCACCAAACTCATACTTAAGTCCTTGGTTTTCTTGATTAATTCAAACAATATAGGCATTATATTATTGATTTCGTACATCTCAATGATGGATAAATCATATTTGAAGAGAAAAATTATATCCCGGGTTCAAGTCCCGGTCTGAGCGTATAATTTTTCTCTTCAAATATAGGCATAAAAAACCAAAAATGCGAGTTGTAGTAATGACTAGTAAAGTACATAAATATCAGCCCACATACAAGATACAGTATATAGATGGTATGTCCTTCATTGAGAATGGAAAGTTGTTTCAATGTAAACTGACACACAGAGGTTTAAACCTAGAGTTTTATGTGATGGAATTTATACACTGGTCACTGATACTCCAAGGTATAACGAACTTTTACCTTATGCATAATCAAGAGGGTCAGTAACACAAATACAAGTAGGCGGACAGTTTTGTGTCTTTATTTTTTTCTAAATGAATATATTAAATAATGTAAAGATATCATCTCTGGGGCTCTACATGCTTCCCGGTTCTACGTGCACAGCTACAGTTACATTCACAGAACTATTTCTTACAAATAGGGTTTCAACCATTTCACGGTCAATTTATAAGGATTAGTCAGGCATCTCGTTTCCGGTCTGTCAGTTCTTCCTAATATACAGCCAATGAGATTTTGAATGTTATTTCTTGTATTTCTTAACTACCAGAATATCTCCATCTCCATATTCATAAAAAATACAAAAGAAAACCGCTACCTCTTGGGGAAAACGTCTTTCAGGTTTCGAGTGTTACCTAATATTATAATAAGGTTTTGTTATTTAAAAAATCATTGTATTCTATTAGTGATGTGTATTTTTCTACTCATTGCGAGAAGTCATACATTTTAAATCAGTCCAAAGATTCGCGAGTGTGAATTCCTTTCCGGCTCATGGATTTTTAAACTATTTTATTACCTCTTTTCTTTGAATTGGAACATCGCTGATTAGCAGATAATGAGTTTTAAGTTTTAAAATGTGTATATTTGGGCATCTGAAATAGGTTTTAAAAAATGTGAAACAGCTAAAAACACTACCTAATTTGTCTTTTCAAAATGCGTCAAACTACGTGTTTCATCCACAGTAATTCTGCCCGAGGGCAGGTCGTTCACTGCAATCATAGCATTTGCATGCTATGCTTTGGAGCTTTACTGGGGAATTATAGGTGTGGTAGCTTCCCGTTGCGTTCCACACCGGTGAAGGATGATGATGATAATAATAAGGATGATGATGGCCGGATGGCTTTCGGGGAGCGTTGAGCCTACGCATCCTGACATTTGTCTTACAGGTGAGGAAAACCCCGGAAAGACCTCATAGATGTGTCAGATCCATAAGAAGATCTACAGCTCTCATAACACACTAGAGTATAGACCTACTTGTTACATAACATACTGGGATAGCAGGTCGGGGCAGGCTGCCCAAAGCAATTTGAATAAACAAGTAAAAAAACAATTATATTGAAATACGATTCAAAGGGAAGTTTTTATTTAGGTGGTATCCTGGTTAATGTATAAGATCATAAACAGGAATAAGAGTCCGCCATTTCCTGCGATTGAAAAATTCTATAATAAATTTGACATAAAATGTTTTTTGCCAACCATCTTGACACTATTTCAATAAATAAACCATCATATTTGTTACAGTCATTTCAATTTTTTTCTATGGAAACTTACAGACATACCTTACTCAGGCAATCAGCAGATACACAAGTGAGCCAGTATTTAAAGAGCATATCGATATATTGAAATATATATTTCATATAGAATCTAAAAAAAAACTTTTTTCTTGGTTATACGAGTGAGAAAGAATAAAATGTGTAAGCATTTTTTTTCTGCGTTGTTTTCTGTTTCTTTCTTATTATGGCAGTGGAATAGGAATATGCAAAAACGGTAAAAAAATAACAGACCGTGTAAATACAGTGTAAAAGATAAAAATGGTAAAATTGTATTACCACCAAGACTTATGAGGCCTTCGCGATAGTAGGAAGTTAAGGCGCCACCTTTCTACATAAGCACGTTATGTCAGCTGGTTATGTAACATAGTCTGGTACTCATTTCATTTTTAAGCTGAAGCGATCCCATCATGTTGCCGATTATATAAAAATCTTGACTCCCATCGGAATTGGACACTCGATTTTTCTAGTAGCATGTTAAATGTATAAAAATCAATTCCTTTCATGAATGCTTTTTCGGATCAGTTCATTTCATGAAATATTATAAAAAATACAGTAAATTACCTGTAACATACAACAATTTATCTGAATACCACTCATCTATTATTAATTTTTAACTTCATTTTATGACTAAACAATGATTACTGTGTGGAAAGTGTAATTAATAAGGATTTGGTAAAAAAAATCGACACTAAAAATAAATTATGGTTTTATAGGAGAGAAAAGTAAATATATATATATATATATATATATATATATATATATATTAATTCTTCATTATTATACTACTAACAGTGTTTATCTGAAGGATAGACTATGCATTAAGGATGTAATGGCGTTATTAGCCATTATGTCTGTGAATAGGTGTTGAACTTTGACATCACGTCTTAATAAATTTCTACAAAGGAGAAATAGTGTTTAGGGCGATCACAGCATAAACAATCTTCGTCATGTGCTGCGTCTTGATTTAATCCCTTTGCGTTCGGTTGTGAAGCCTGCTTCATTGCTTCCTCTTGACCCCTAGCTGTAGCAAGAGAGGCTCCATGGCGCGGTCAGGTATTTCGGGTAGCCGCCTTCATTTGTTACACCTGTCGGCGACCGCCCCCTCAGCCCCATTAGCGCTCTTCTTTCACCTTGATTGTTTTCGAGACAGGTGCACTGCGCGGCCACCGTCTTGGAAAACAAAGCAGCAACGCAATTGCATAGTCAATCAAACATTTGATCTGCACATCTAAATGCTTCTTGTGTAATAAGTTGTAATCGGAAACCAATATGCCACGTTTCATGCTTCTCAATTATGAATAAATGTATGAAGAAGGCGTGTGTGGTCTAATGAATGAGTTATCTGTACAATTTGATGTTGAATGAATCGAGTGGCTTCTTTCAAATCCCCAGATCTGACGCGGTAAGCTCATCTATTTTTACTATCCGATTCTCTTAACTGAAAACCCTCTGAATCGAAAGCCAAAATATTTTCTACACCAAGCTCATTGTTGTGTAGCAACACATTCCTTAAATAAAATTAATCTGTCAAATTAATTACATTCATATTGTAAGATATATGGAAAATGGACATCGATCTCAACTGGGTATATCTGGTAACGGGCTAAGAACCAAATACAAATGTTCTTACTTAATAAAGTATTTAACGGCTTTTGCCAAATAAGGTGGCACCACAGTAAAAATCCAAGCCTCTTATTTGGGAGATATTGATATCGAAAACTCCTCTACCTATTTCTTGCAGGTCTTCATTATAAAATATAATGCATCTGTTATTTTGGAATTTAAATCCCATCTGCCCCAAATCTTCCAGAAATGTATGTAATTGTTTTCTGTAGGGATTACTGTACTTTACTGACAATAAACCCCTATTTATTTTCTAAATACAATATTTTCCATAGTCTATTTTAACTCATATGGACTGGATTTTAAGTTTTATGGAAAGAAGAGTCAAATGCGGAAAATAAATACATAAGTAAAAATAGCATTTAACTTAATTTATACTTTAATTCGCTATTAGAAGTCAATCAAATATATACCAAACAATTTTGACTTAAATTTAGCGAATAACTTGCTTTAGGCCTCTCCATGTTATCTTTACCTTGTCGTGGTGGAGTGGCTTGCGTGCTTAAATGATCCTGAGAGCTATGCCGGCGGTAGCATTGCTGCCGATAGGGTTACCCATGTCGGACTGGTCGAAGGTGATAAGCCAGACGAAAAAAGTACCTTGGACGAAAGAGTGACGATCTTTCACCGTAAAAATACAACCGTCACGAAATGCAGACATGGGATCAACTGGGGTAAAATTTTCCAGAGGTCAAATAGTACCCATTCGGCTCTCCGGGCGGGGACTACTTCAGGGAACCCATGCCAAAGGCTCAAACACAGGGACATGTTCCTAGCAACATGGAGTGTTAGCGGGAATTAGATAAATCGCCCTTGGATATAGTCGCTTTATAGGAAGTTAGGTGGCCAGGAGAAGGAAGTCAGGAATCGGGAAGCTTTGCATTATACTACGGGGGCGCAGAAAGACCTGAATTTGGAAAGGGTTTTTTAGTCAGAAGGAGGATCCTATCCGCTATCCGAGATATTAAATTTGTTAGTGATAGGGTACCATACATAATTCTAAAGGGTAAACGACATGATTTTATAATTATAAATGTACATTCCCCCACAGAAGATAAGGATGACAAGATCAAGGATGAGTTCCATGAAGAATTAGAATGCTTCTTTGATAGCCTTTCACGATATCATATGAAAATTATCTTAGGAGATTTTAATGCAAAAGTGGGGCAGGAAGATGTATTCAAACCAACAATAGGCAAATTAAGTCTTCATGAAGATAGTAACGATGATGGGGTTCGATTAGTCACCTTTGCCACATCAAAAAATCTCATTGTTAAGAGCACAACATTTCAGCATTAGGATATTCATAAATACACCTGGACGTCCCCAGATGGAGAAACTCGGAACCAGATAGATCATGTATAAGTGGATAAATGCTGGCACAGTAGCATCATTGATGTTAGAGCGACAGACTGCAATTCGGATCATCATCTGGTGAGAGTGAAAATCAGACAACGGCTATCGCTTATGAGAGGAACAAACGCTAAAGATGATTCTGTAAAATTTGAATTAAAAAACTTGAAAAATGATGAAATGCGGCAAGAATACCAAATCAAAATTGCTAATAGATTTGAGGTACTGGAATCTTCAGATGACAATGTGGCAAACGAGGACGAATCTCATATAAATAAAGAATGGGAGGCTGTAAGAGATACTATTAAATTGTCAGCATCAGAAAGCATTGGTTGTTTAAAAAAGAGGCAAAACAAGAAGTGGTTTGTTGAGGAATGTGCCGACATTGTAAAGAAAAGAAAGCTAGCAAAAAGGAAATGGTCACACGAGCCAAATGAGGTAAATTTAGAGCAATTGGGTAGTATTAGACGGGAAACCACCAAGTTACTAAAGAGTAAAAAGAGGGAATATTTGAGAGAAAAGATTAATGATCTTGAACTGAACGCAAAAAATATGAACATTAGAGAATTATATCAGGGAATTAGTATAGAGAAGAAAGGGTTTGAGGCTAGAACAAACATAATTCGGAACGAAAATGGGGATATGATTGCAGATTCTAGGAGTATATTAAATAGATGGAAAAGTTACTTTAATCAGCTATTAAATGTACATACAGAACAGGACATTGAGGAGGATAATTTACAGATAGCAGAAATGCAAGTCGCAGAGCCAAGTGCATTAGAGGTTGTAATGGCGATTGAAAAATTGAAGATGTATAAAGCGTCAGGTTGAGATGAGATCCCTGCAGAACTGATAAAATCAGGGGGAGAAAAATTGATGGACAAGATAAGCTGGTTACTTAGTATGATTTGGGAAAAGAGGCTCTCCCAGATGAATGGAAGGAATCAATTATCGTACCAATTTATAAGAAAGGAGATAAAACTGACTGCAACAACTTCAAGGGCGTCTCATTACTTTCAACTTCGTACAAAATTCTTACAAATATATTAGTAAGCAGACTTACTCCGTATATTGATGATGAGATTCTAGGAGATCATCAATGTGCATTTAGAAGAAACAGGTCTACAACAGATCAGATGTTTAGTATAAGACAGATTTTAGAAAAGAAATGGGAATATAATGGTACTGTACATCAACTATATGTAGACTTCAAAAAAGCATATGATTCAATTAAGAGGGAGAAGTTATATAGTATCCTGCTGGAGTTCGGAATTCCTAAAAAGTTAGTTAGACTTACACGAATGTGTCTAAATGGCACAAAGAGTAGGGTGCGTGTAGGCAAACAGTTTTCGGACACCTTTGAAATCCAGAATGGGTTGAAGCAAGGAGATGCACTATCTCCTCTACTATTTAATTTTTATTTAAATCTTTAGAGAATGAGGAAAGCTTACAACTCAATGGCAATAATAAGCTGTTACTTTATGTTGATGATGTACTATTGGCCGATAGCGAGGAGATACTAAAGGACAACACGCACACACTATTGAGTAACACTAAGAAATTAGGACTGGAAGTAAATATCAGTAAAACTAAATATATGGTCACTCGTAGAAATTCATTATATAATGGAAATGGACAGCTAATGACAAATGAGGGAAATTTTGAGGAAGTTGCTGAATTCAAACACCTAGGAACAATAATCACAAATAGGAATGAGATGCACAAAGAAATTAAACATAGGCTCAATTCTGGAAATGCATGCTATTATGCAGTGCAGAGACTTTTGATGTCCCAACTCCTTTCAAAAAACGTTAAGCTGAAAATATATAAAACCATTATTCTTCCAGTTATATTATATGGTTACGGAACATGGACTCTTACTTGAAGGGAGGATATGAGACTACGAGTTTTTGAGAATAAAGTTCTTAGGAAAATTTTTGGACCAAAGAGAGGTGGACAGACGGGTGAATGGAGAAGGCTACATAATAATGAACTACATGGTCTTTATAGGATATAATAAGAACAGTTAAGTCTCGTAGACTGCGATGGGCAAGACATGTTGCGCGTATGGGGGATGAAAGACGTCCTTGGAGGCTTCTTGTAGGAAAGCCAGAGGGAAAACGCCCAGTGGGTAGACCAAGAATGAGGTGGGAGAACAACATTAACTATGATTTGAGGGAAGTAGATTGTACAGGGAATGATTGGAAAGCATTGGCTAAGGATAGGGATGTATGAAGAGCTTATGTCCGCGCGGCTATGAAACTACGGGACCGATAGTGCCAGTGAGTAAGTAAGTAAGTAACTTGCTTTAGGCCTAATACTGTCAGAGTGATTTTAGTTGTATAATAATACATTTAATCTATTATAGTAAATATAAGTTGGACATATTATAATAACCCAGATTTTGTATACAATGTTTTTGAGGTAACATCATATATTTTGAGTGACAAACGTACTGTTTTCTCAGGAAATATATTTTTGAATCCTAATGTGTTAGTAGATTATTTTATAATGATGGCAACGTTTGGACTGATAATCAAACACAGGTACATATTATGGGTTGTGAAATGACGCAAACGTTCCCTCTGACACTTTTGATCTCAATTAAAGAAATGTTATAAATATATTTTTATACTACGCAAGAGAAATTGACAATACTTCTCCGTATTTTATTTTTGCATTATATAAACACATAATAAAGGAAACGTCATTACATTTCATGTCCCCTATGTTGGCCAACTATGTGAAAATATTTCCAATACCCACCATTAACATAAACTAGTACGTAAATAAACATTTATATAAGAATAAGTTTCTGCTAAAGCATACATTCCGAACCATGAAATAGAAGACATTTTTATCACAGAAATCAAACTTAAAATCTGCGTACTTATATTGCTTCGACACTGTATAAATGTAATTTGGATATAATTAGTAAGTGAAAGTAAATAAACACCATTACTAATCCTTGGAGATGTTCGGGGTAGCGTCGCGTCGCTGCTTCATAGGGCTCGGATTCGATTCTCAGTCGGGATAAGTTTTCTGTTTTTTTTTCGGGGTGTTTCCCCATCTGTAAGACAAATATCAGAAACCTTTAAGGCCCAAATATTCCCTGATCATCATCTGGCCATGAAAAATATATATTATGAATCATATTTTCGCCATGTTTTGTATGAATCTGTGTGAATTTATTTGTTTAAATTTCTATCATATCTCGCATGAGGCTCTGATATTGAATGGATTACTCATTCGTTAAAAGCCCTTGAAATTCCTTGTGTGATCACAAGTGTACTACTATGTGTGATCCAAAGTTTAAAATTCTTCTCACCACATGAATCGTGCCACTGTACGTTCCGGGTTCCCGTTTGGCATGTAACACGTACCTCTCGGACCGAAAGGTTACATCAATAGGAAAGATCAGGCCTTTTAATCTTAAGTGCATCCCTAGTTTGTTCGACCTCGCTCGAACCCCTCCCCTCCACTTCAACCCTATGGTCGGGATAGGATACTAATTTTTCAGTTGGCGTTGTTTCAATTGGAGTGCACTCTTTATGCTTTACGCGGTTAGAAGGGAAATAGGATCGTCTTTTTTCACATAGTGAACACTCTTAACACATCCCTGGATAAACTAAAATAAAGGAATAAGACCACATTGATTTTCCCTCAAATAAGTGTGATTTTTGTCTCTCGAGAGGATGCGTCCACTAAATGAACAATCCTAATGAGACAACGGGAAGAAAATAAGATGACTACGGGCCGCAATGCAAATACTAAGTCTCCAGTCTCTGGTGAGCTTGAGTTTTCCGTAAGCACGTGCAAAGTTCGAATTAGCGAGTCGCTGACTGGTCATGCACGAAAGTAGTTTCTTCGTAATATTGGCAAGAAATTACCCAGAATTCTCAGCGATAAAACCACTTCCGTTATTTTTGTCTGCTAGAGGAACGCATTTACGCTTGCGTCCCGCAAATAAAATCGTATACGACAACGTCTGTGTCGCGCGATATTACGCCGATTCTCCTGTTATTCCAGTTGAATTCCTTGGTAGACTCTATCAAATTCCTCTTCTCAGCGTGTACCGAAAATATGATCGAAGTCTTCAAGGTCCAACATCTTGGATAAAGCAGCAAGGTTTCAAAGTACAACGGTTACCATCGGTTCCCATCGGGTTGCTCACGATTCGTTCTCTGCAAAGTCACCTCGCCAGGTAGCTTAGGAATTTCGACAATTATTATCGCATGACAGATTTTTGAGTACGCAAAAACGTCTTTGGATGCAACTTTCTCAGCAGAGTACAAGCTGAGAACGACTGTTACGGTCAAATGCGTTCATAGATACGACCCTAAATCTATGCTTAAACTTAACTCTTAAATTGACAAAACGCTAATTTCTCGTTCATGTTAATTAAATATAATAATAATAATAATAATAATAATAATAATAATAATAATAATAGCTTTATTTTACCTGGCAGAGTTAAGGCCTTAAGGCCTTGTCTACCACTTAACCGGGTTCAAAGAAATACAAAAAAAAATAGTCTTAAATCTAAATTACAATATATATATATATATATATATATATATATATATATATATATAAACGATTACAAGTTATGAATACAATACAATTAATATTTATAATGTATTTTGATTTACTCTAAATTTAACGAATTATATGTCATACCGCAGAGAAAAAACAATATGAAACTTTAAGTTATTACTGTATTTTGCCTGATTCGACCTACAATTAAATAATTTCTACTTGTTAGTTAATCTACTATTTAATTTAAAATATTAAATAAATTGAACCAATGTATCATAGAGCGTCAACTGGGGAGCTTGTGGTCTAGAACAGTAGCATATAGAAAAAGTTGGAAGAAATCTACAAAATTGCGAGACCTCTGTTAAAAAATCTTAGTGCCACGGAAATGGCTGGTCCGAAGAAATAAATAATCGGGATTTTATGCCCTGAAAAAATCCATCGACCCCGGGCGGATTTTAACGTGCGAACCTCGGATTTAGAGGTCAATGTAGTAATCACCGGAAGACCATAATAGGGCATAGGCTATCATGTCACAGTGATAAGTACGCTTTCTGGAAGTTTTCTACATTAATAAAGAAATTAAGTGTGTTAACAAAGTTGAAGATTATTTTTTATGTTTGCTTTGAAAATTAATACATTTAACAAGAAAATGTTCATCGTATGAATAATTTTTATGCCTTAATATTTTGTTAAATGAAATATCTTATTTATAATTAATAATATGTGGAGGAAAAATCGAAATCGTCGTCAAAAATCACTTAAATTCAGCTAGATACAACTAATATTGTAATTCAGGAAAGTTAGCGAAAAATAAATCCGCCACTTTTCCAACGTAATAAATTATGAGAATAATCGTTTAAATATAACGTACATGATCTGTAGCTTATAGGAAAAATCGGTATTGTACAAAAGAAAGAAAGAAAGTTTTGTTTTTTTTTTTTTGTTTATTTTCGGTGTAAAAAATTATCAAAAATATAGCTTATAATAGCGCTCGAAAAGAAGAAAGGACCTGGTCAGTTGAAATCGGTTATAATTTTTTCAACAAATAAATAAGTACGAAAAGCATCAAACCTGTAACCATCGTAGAGATTTCCTCCGGAGTTTAAATTGTAGCTTATTATGAAACCTAATTATAACAAAATTGCATTCATAACTCCCGGCACGGAAAACCTGACTGTCATTTGGCCAATAATAATAACATTCCTAATATTCAGAATGCTTCTTTTTTCTTGTAGAAATGCTCTACAAGTGCATACAGTACTATTAAACACCTAGAAAACGCCTCGGATCACGGAGAGATTTTTTTCCAAACTATGTCGGCCCTTCCCATCTAGTGCTGTGTCAGATCGAAGTAGCCTAATTTTGGAGGAGATGTTACGTATTTAATTGTACTTTATGCACTTTAGGGGTTATTCAGCACTTTGGGCATTTGCTGTGGTGCCATTATTGGCCAAACGGCAGCCAATATTCCAAGACAGCCGTTTTTACACTTTCGCGAATTCTACTGAAAGTTGTGTGAATGTTACTGTATACAATTTTTGTAAGCAGGCGTGATAAAAGCTACAATTTAAACCCCAATGAAACAGGCTTGGCAATTATGGAGAGATTAAAAGGTGATTTTAGTAAAAAATTCTCAAATTTGATTTTTGTACTTTTAAATAGTTTGAAATATTCTGCACAAATTGATATAAATATTATTGACATATGCTCATTTTAAGTATTTTAATAATTTTTAAAAGTAAGGTTGCATCACTAATTTGACACAACAAACGTTTTACTTAAACTGGTTTTTTCGACAAACTAAAATTTTCATATAAATGATCAGTTTTCTCAGAAATTATAAGAGGTAAATGTATGAAAATGTTTGAGGATGTATAGTACTTATGTCTGTTAATATGGAACCACTTTCGTGATCTTACAATTATTGTTTTTTTAATGAAAGCATGCAACAATTAAGTTAAAAAATATATTTCCAATCGTAAGAAGAAATGTGACTCAAATGTGCTTCAGTAAACGTATTAAACATGTATCTAAACAATGTAAAAATAATCACATTTATACCTTAAATAGTTTCTGAGAAAATGGGTCTCAAAATTTTACATTTAAAATTGTCGGGACAGGGCTTTTAACCTCCCCTTAATGGTTCGAGAATGACACTTGTACGCAGGTTTTTAATTTTTACAAAAGTCATTAACCGGTTTCAACTAATTAGACTATTCTTTTCGTCTTTTTGATCGCTAGTACCTCCTACCTTTTAGATGTTTTTACGAAAAATTAAAAAAAAAACTTGTTGCAAATATACCGTTTTTTTTTCTCACGTATGAGTGATAAATTTATTTTTCAAGAACACAAAAATATACATATTACACTTTAACGATTTTTCTTCCAATTATAAAGTTGAAAAATGTAACGGATTTATTCTTTCAAACTTCTTTGATAACTTTCTTCGTCTTATTGTTGCACGTTTTCATTGCCGTTCACTACAATCACAAGGGACTGCAAATGGCAGTTTTATAGAGACTTACAGCAAAAGAGAGAGTTAACGACACTCGTGATATATCTAATGAACAGAGAGGCATGCTATTGGAGATCTTAAAGAAGAATAAATATCCATTTTCATCAAAACCTGGACTTTGTAATTGATTCCAATACTCATTTAAAGTTATTGATCATCCTCTAATAAATATAAAGAGTAGACCAATTCCGATTGCTATAAGAAAACAGGCTGAAGAGATGATTGGAGACATGTTATCTCAAGGGATAATTCTGAAATCAAGTTCACCTTACGCCAATCATATCTGTTGGGTACTTAAGTCTAATGGCAAAATTCGCCTATGTTTAGATAGTCGAAGGACTAACTCATTCACGGTATGGGATAATTACAGACTCGAAACCATCGAAGCACGTATCGCGAACATGAAAACAGGGAGATATATTGCTCCATAGATTTGACTTCATAATTTTGGCAAATCGAGCTAGATCCCAAAGTTCGGCTTTATACTGCCTTTATACGTAAATAAATTCAAGTATTGCGCGAGAGATCTCAATATTGAATTTGTAAATAAAATATGTTTAAATAGATTGTTAATGAATATGATAAAAAAAAATTAATTTTCAAAATATGTTCTCAATGTATAATTCACTGTATTAAATTTCTTTTTATTATTATTGCAAAGTATATTTTTGCTCTTAATATTCAAAAATGAAGATGAAACTTATCATAAGTAATGCCACGAGTGATTTCCAATTTATCTAGAGAATTTGGAAATCAAGAGTGACATTTTTTAGGACTATTTAACGAATAAAATTAAGCTGTTTACTCACAAATCATTATTAACATAGTTATTTTAAAATAGTTATATATTTAATGTAAACGGCGATGTTTGAAAACAAATGAGAAACGATTGGTATGCTTCATCTGCTTCTTTTGTTTATCACTGCAACCAGATCATACTATTTATTGCCAAAGGAACGCAATATTGTAAGAATGCTCTCTAGTGGAAAAAAATGAAACACATCAAACTGTATATTAATTCATTTGTGATGTCGTATGATGTAAATATGACAATTATATTTTTCTGGATTATTACCTGGGAAAAAATACATTTAAGAAAGTGCAAACAGTGGTTTCTTTTTTTTTTTGGTGGTATAATCAATTGCTACAAATGTTGACATGTATGCACTATATATACAATCTGGTAGCCGTATTTCTTATAGGCTCAGTCACTGCAAAATAACGGTCAGACCTGTTCAGAATATTAAAAAAGGAGGAGCTTTGTTTAATATGGTAATTATAACACTGAAAAATATTTCGTGAAACACGACTCTGATTGGTTGTAAAACAGAAATCATTGAAACGTGATTGGTCATTGACTCCCATTTGGGGCATGAGTTAAATAGTCTTAATAATTTAGTTGAGGAAAGTGATATATTTTATTTTACCCTTATATATGTTTAAATAAAATAAAATATATCAGGGGCATTTTATAACCGGTAAATTAATCCTTATGTAATAAAATAATTTGGGGATTCATTTACTTAAATTTTAATATAAAAAATATTTAAATAATTTAAAATTAAATATTATTTATTTTACAATGTTAAATATTATAGATGAATTTTGAAACATTAATGTGAAATGTAACAACTATTACGTCACATATATTGTTGTGATAAATAATAGAGAATTCACAGACAAAAGTTTACAATATAAGAAAGATTTAATAATATGGTCTTAAGTCGGTCGAACATCAAATATATGATTGGGTATCGAGGAATGAAGACGGGCTTATCGTGTTCTTCCTTGATGATGTCATTACCAATCAGGAACTGATAACATTATTGTTTACAACAAAGAAAAGAAGATGGTTATAGAGATTTAAAATAGATCGACGCCATTAAATCATCTAAAAATATAAATTCAAATAATTGGTGACATATTGAATTTTATTGGTTTAATCTACGTAGGAAACGTAAATATAAACGACATAAGTCTAAGGAAATAGATATATTTAAAAATATATTTCTGATATATTGGTCGAAACGATATATGTAAGTTTCATCTTTGTTGCCATATTTATTTATATAAATAACTGACTTGCATCGAAGTGTTACAAATATTGGCTTCCAACAATTATTATTGTGTAATAAATACTTATTGAAGAAGTAAATGTTTTTATTTAATTACAAAATTTCTTCACTCGTCATATTTGCGATAGTAACAAATATTAGCGCTTCTCACCATGATTCTGTTGATTAGCGGATCCCCTGAAGGGATCTACATGCCGGTGCAAAATTAAATAAACGGAAGTAATAATAAATTTAATGAAAGAAATGCATTGCCAGTGAAACAACAGTCACAAATTACATTTACCATACTGTAATTATGAGTTCTACTGTATTAATAAGATTACAAAAGTTATTTAACAAACTGAACTATAGGTCTATTCTTATTTGGAATAAGCGTACATTTACTTATGAACTCTGTTAAAGAAGAAATAAAAACACCAGTATTTTGCGTTTCATTAAGTTGGTAGGATGCTATTAGTAGTAGAAAACCCTCTTATTTATGTATGGCTTAACAGCAGGTTGAGAATTAAGAAACTCTGTGATATAGAGCCACACGAATTCCAGCTTACTGGATCTATCGTATCGTCATATGACCAAATTAATGGTAGTAATAGGACTTTATTAGACTAAAAGTAAGATACATACAATGTTATTTACAAATATGGGTCGCACGGGCATTAAGCCGTACGTGCTCTTGACAGTCCGTTACAATAAAGAAATATTTGGTAATAGTATAAAGAAATACAAAAAGAAAACAATAATACTACAATTACATAAAGACAACACAATAATATTACAATTGCATAATAATACAATGTCCACCGCTGTGGTCTTGAGGTAGCGTGCTGCCTTGAAATACAGCGAGCCCGGGTTCGATCCCCGGTCGGGGCAGTTTTTCTGGGTGAGGTTTTTATCGGGGTTTTTCCTCACCTGTAAGAAAATGTCAGGAATACTTTAAGGTCCAACCGTCCCCGAAATCATATGGCCATCATCATCATCCTTATCATTATCACCATCATCATCATCATCATACTTCACCGGTGTGGAAAGCAACGGGAAGCTACCAAACCTACAATTCCCTAGTAAATCTGCAAGCATAGCATGGAGATGCTATGATTGCAGTGAAGGACCTGCCTTCGGGCAGAATTACTATGGATAGAATAATACAAACACTGGCAAATTATCTTCTTGGGAAAAGATCAACACTGGAGTAAGACAGGGATGTGGACTTTCACCGGTGCTTTTCATTATATACATGAATAAATTAATAAATGAATGGAGGAAAACACAACGAGGATATATACCCATCAATAGGAACCTCAAACTCGATGCTATTCTTTTTGCAGACGATTTAGCTCTTCTGGCACTTTCCGAAAATGATTTGCAACGATCAATTTATAATTTACAAAAAATAGGTGCCAAATTTAATATGGAAATATCAATTAACAAAACTAAAATTATGGCATTTCATGGGAAGGACCCCATACAAAGTAAAATCTGTCTCCAGAATAAAATTTTAGAGAGATCTAATCAATTGAAATATCTTGGATATTATCTCTCTATCTGGGATGAAAAGGATATCCCTGAAAAAGTTACTAGTTATAATAAAAGTTTAGGAATTATTAATCAAGTTATGAAACCATCCCTTGTACAAAAAACACCAGATTACGTTTATATAACACTTTGGCTAGACCAGTGTTGACCTATGGTAGTGAAGCATGGACACTAAAAAGACAACATGAAATCAGAGTAACGGCTTGTGAAATGAGATTCATGCGCAGAACAGCGGGTTACACGAGATGGGATCGGAAAAGGAACACCGATATCTTAAAGAATTGAAGACTACGCCAATTTTGGAATATATTAAACAGTACCAACTAAATTGGAAACACCATCTTGAAAGAATGAGTTCAAATCGGATACCCAAAGCTGTTTATAATTATATACCAAGAGGACGAAGATCACTGGGCCGTCCTATGAAACGCTGGAGGGAAAATTTTCTATAGGATCGTAACAGGCCTTGGCCTAATACTTGTAAGGAAGAAGAAGAAGAAGAAAAATAATACAATTACATTATATATTAATTAAGTTATGTAGAATTATTAAGAATTAATATTATTGCATTTTGATAACATGTATTTATTCATGAATGAGTGTTGTTCTTATTTTCCGCGTTTTGACCAGAAATTTACCCAAGTTTATCCAATTTTCTGGATTTACCATTAACTCGTAGCATGCCAGTCTTTCACGATATGAATTTAGACATCTTTCCGGTAATAACTGACGCCTCCAATATTTCCTAATATATGTATCTCGTCTTCATAGCTCCCGAACATTGGACATATTCGCATATCGTGATCGTCGCTAATTTTTAGAAATTTCCATGCTCCTAGTCTAAACCAAACAAGCCCTGATATCTCATAAAATCCTAGGTTGAGTATATAAGATTATTTTCCCCAAACATGTTTCAGGTCTCTTTGTAAAAACAGTGAGCATTTTCCCGTACTTTAGGCGAAAATATCTTGTTGGTTTATTTTTTCCATACATTCGCGATTTCCAGTCCCTTTTCCCCATACCCAACCCATCCCAATCTTTTGAAGTTCTCTCCTAACCTCGTCTGCCCAGAATTTCGAATCTATATTTCTAATTTGGTGGTCGCAACAAAGCGCTCTGAGCATTGTTTATTCACCTGGGATTACCCGCAACCAGTATTTGTGTACACGAATTTTGCAGTTTATGTCGTTCTGGAATCACCCAAATTCGTTAGAAACGGCCTTACAAATCCTGTAATATATTTTAGAAAATGCGTATATAACTTATTCAGTACTTCCGTTCTTTGAAAACTCCAAAATCTCACTACCATGGTGCATTACTGGCCTCACATCGTTCCATACATTTTTCCTAATGTGCTGACTGGAATATCAGGCACTCGACCCAGAATACAGAGTACACTGTTAAGTTGTCCCCTTCCTTTGAATAATGCTATATCAATATGTTTCTTCCACTTTCCGTTCATTTTCAACGTAGTACCAAGATATTCAAAATGTTTCAGGTTTTGAAGTACTTGAACTCTGTATTTGCTTTCCTCTGCTCTACCATAAACCGTCCCATTTGCAAAATCATGTTTTATCTTACTAACATGTACAGTCAATCCCCAATCCCTACAGTATATTTCCAGTCGATCAAGACCTCTTTCCAATCCCTTGATTGTTCTGGAACAGATAATGAAATCATCTACAAACAACAGGTCTGGGACTTTAACATTTCTTATTTCCGGAGCCTGAATGTCTCCTTCTAGTATTACGTCCACAATATCATTAACGAATAGATTAAATAGCATTGGTGATAAAATGCAACCTTGTCTCACTCCACGATTGGCTTCACTGCTCTCTGCGATGTGCCGTTGGTCTACTTTTATACAAAATTTAACATATTTATAAATTGACATTAAGGCATGTATCTTTTTATGAGATAGTCCTTTCCGATTTAATTTTTCCCAAAGTGCGCTTCAGCCCACAGTATCGAATGTCATCTTAAAATCAATGTATGCACAAAATAATTTACCCCGCTTCATTTTCAGAATATCATCAATTATGTTCTCAGAACGAATACGTTGTCCACTGTGGAGTACCCTTCTCTAAAACTGTCTGATATTCTGAAATCCTATTGTTCTCTATAGCCCATTGTCTCATTCGTTCGTAAAGCACTTTACAATATATTTTTTCCAAACACAGAAAAGAGGTAAATTCCCCTTTAACTTTCTTGTACCTGTGTCCCACCTTTACTTTTGTATAGCGGTTGGATAACACATGTCGTCCAGGCTTCCGGATAACCTCCTCCCTTAAAAAGTTTGTTGAATGCAGTTTTTTAATCTTCTAATAATTTATTGGATGATATATTTTTCAAGAATTCCCTTCGTAATCCATCAATTCCAGATTCTTCACCATTCTTTAAACATTTAATGGAAGAAACCACTTCAGTTTTCGTAATATCCTGATCCAATAATTGAATATATATTGGGTCGTGGATCTCCACTATATTTCCTTCTTTATATCTTAACCCCTCATTTCCCCACATTTCAAAGTAGTTTTTCCATTCCCCGGACGTTATTCTTGTCCGATTTATGAATTTTAATTTGAGTTCCCTTATCGCTTTCCATATTTCCACAATGTCCACACTTTCAGTCGCGATTTTCATTTCATCAGATTATTTATTTTGCCATTATAATTTTGTTTCTCCCAGTAATTCTTTATAGTCCTTGCACATATTTTTCTCTCTTTTCATCTGCATTTCCTTTTCTAAACTTTAAACTTTCTAAACTTTAAAAGACTACCTTCTTCTTTTCTTCTTCTTTCTACATGCATTATTGTACCACCCTTTATCCTTCTGATTCATTGTGCATTTAACCTTGAATTTTTCCCCTGCTTTTTGAAAAGTTTCTGTCAACGTTTAAATGATTTCATTCACGCTACGATCATTTAATTGCAAATCCTGTATTTGAGTTTCCAAACTCCTGATAAATTCTTTTCTCCGATCCTCGATCCACCTGAAACGTGTAATTGGCCGTAATGTGTTGCCACCTCATCAGTAACTGTCTCACTAATACCTTTCATATTTGAAATAAGTTTGATTGGGAAATGGTGAGAATCGATTTTGCAATCTATACATAAATAAATTCGGACTGGAATCATGTATTGTGTGCTTATTAAATACATGATTACGCTGCCTCCATTTTTATTAATAAATGTCAGTTCTCCGTTTTTATCTTCCCCATACTTCCCATTCAAAATTTTAAGTTCAAATGCATCGTAAAAAGCTAACAATTGGTTTCCTTCTGAATTCAAAATTTTATCTTTACTTCTCCTACCCTCACCTCGTGTTTCATTTTCATCTGATTTTATAGTGATATTTTCCTCTCCAATCCTACAGTTAAAGTCCCCTAAAATTATTATTCCCGCTTCCGGAAACCTATCTTTTATTTCTGCCAACGAGTCAGACAATTCAACGAAACAAATTGGATTGGCATATCTAGAAGTGGAGGAAGGACAGAATGGATGACTATGGAAGCACTGGAAATTATTAATGAAAAAAAGAAATTGTACTATAAGTGGTTGAGCTCTAAGAGTGAAGAAGACCTACGGAAGTATAGAGAATGCAAGAGAAAGGTAAAGAAGGTTATAATAAAATGTAAAGAAGAATCATGGGAAAAAGTATGTGCTGAAATCGATCATTAATTAGGATACAGAAGATCTGCAGAGGCATGGAGAGTTATAAGGAGAATGAGGGCAGTTAATAATCCATCACCAGCCTTAAATCTTGTGAATATGGAACAATGGGAGAAGCACTCTAAAAATCTGCTTGTTGAGAAAAGGAAGGGACAAAAATGTGAAAATTTGGAGTATATTGACAATATATCGTCACGTATGGAACCTATTTTAGAGGAAGAAATAAATCAGACACTGAAAAAAGCAAAGTATGGTAAAGCCAGTGGACCTAGTGGAATAATGACAGAATTATGGAAATATGGACCCCCCTTATTAAAAAGACGTATCTGTAAAATGTTTAATCAGATTTTGGAGGGTGATGAAATACCAAAGGATTGGTGTATGTCATAAATAACATCTATTCATAAAAAGGGGAATCGTAAAGACCCTGGAAATTACAGAGGAATCAGTGTGATGTCATCCATGAGTAGAATTTTTAACAATATCATCACAAACAGACTAGAACACATTATCGAAGGAAGAATGTTGGAAGACCAAGCAGGATTTACCAGAGGGAAATCATGCATGGATCACATTTTTAGTCTGAGACAGATAACAGAAAAATCACATGCTAAGGGCCAGGAAATTCATTTGATATTTGTTGATTTAGAAAAGGCCTATGACTCAGTGCCAATCAACCAACTTTGGGATGCAATGGTTGATGTTGGTATCGATTTACCAACGATTTCACTTGTCCGACGGTTGTACCAGCAGTGTCAGGCTTCGGTTAAAGTGGGTAAGATGATATCCTCTCCATTCAGAACTACTAAAGGCCTGCGACAGGGCTGTAGTATGTCCCCTACTCTGTTCAAAATATACATCCAGCATATATTGGAGCAGTGGAATCGATATTGTGGAGGCATGGGAGTACCAGTCCAAGGTGGCACAATACATTCCTTATTATTTGCAGACGATCAAGTGTTGATAGCTCAGAGTCGTGAGGATGTGAAATACATGATGAGAAAACTTCTAAATGCTTTTGAAATAGGAGGATTAAGAGTAAACATGGAAAAAACTGAATATCTTGTAGTAGGAGGAAGTGGACGAGATATATCCCTATCCCAAGGAATTATTAGAGCTGTTAAAAAATTTAAATATTTGGGATCACTTATTGATGAATCAGGGAGTTGTAAAGCTGAAGTAGATAGCAGGTTAGTACAAGCACGAAGAGCCATAAAAATGTTGAATGGAGTACTGTGGAGTAGGACCATGTCAAACCACACGAAGAAGAGGATTTTGAAGTCTGTTGTGGAAAGCATAATGACTTATGGTGCTGAGGGATGGACTTTGGTAGAGGGACAAAAAACTAAGATCTTGGCAGTGGAGATGGATGGAATAAGACGCAGTGCCAGGGTGTCCAGGTTGGAAAGAAGAAGAAATGAAGAAGTGAGGCAGATGATGGATATGGAGGAGACAGTGGTGGAAAGGATCGAAAGACGAGCTCTTCAGTGATATGGCCATGCCAGGAGAATGGAGGATGATAGGTTGCCCAAAACTCTTTTGGAATGGTCACCTTCTGGTAGAAGGAAACGGGGTAGGCCAAGAACAACTTGGAGAGGAGAGATCCATAGATTGATGAACGACCGAGGTCTGGAGGAGGATGAATGGCGTGATCGGCAAGAATGGCGAATGGGAATACAGGGTAACCGCTGAAAAGTGGAGAGGCCCTCAAAAGTAAAAAGTAAGTATATCTAGAAGTTAGTGGCTGGCGATAAATGGTCAACAGATACATTTCTTCTCCTCCTGCAAGATAATATCTACAAATTGTCTCTTTAAAAGCTATATTTGCCTCTTTAATATACGGGTCTATGTTAGCTTTATATACAATGGTAACACCTCCTGGATACCTACCTCTTTTCTCCTTAGTTTAACTACCTTTGAAATTTTATATTACATAGATTTACATATGCATTAGCTTTTAACCATGTCTCTGATAGAGCTAATATATCCAAATTCTCTATAAAATCTACACATTTATCCATTGAAAGTTTTGTTTTAACTCCTCGATATTCCATGTACCGACTGTCAACAAATCCTATTTTGTTCCCTTGCCATTAGTCGTGCCTGAATTTTTGGAATTTTCCCGTCTCTCAATACTTCCTTTTCTGCTGGCAAATTCATCAGTCTTAGAGATTTTCTTGTTTGCGTTCTTGTATCCGCCGGTCGTTATTCCTTTTGCGCTCAGCTGTTTGTCCTAACTGTCTACTGAACCACCCTCTCTCTTTCTCTCGTGTAGAATTTTCTCCCTCATTCTCTGCTGTAAGGAGACCACCCGTCGTTATAGCATCCCCGTTGATTTTGGGGACCCGCTGTCACTGACCTCTTCAAATCCATTTTAAGGGTTGTCCATATTTTCTAGTTGCTCCCTTCTCCAGATTCGTCAATTTATAATTAATTTATTAAAATTGCAGGATTGCATGGCAGCCCTGCCTCCTCGCCTCGAGCATATGTAACTTAAGGAAGTCCCTTTCGCGACACACCTTCTCACTAAAGTCTTCTAAAATATTAATACCGGTCCCTTTAAGATATTTACTGTCTTTAAGCATCCAACACTTTATTTTGTAGTGTGATAATTTGCATACAATCGGTCTCTTTCCACTATTCCAACGACCTACTCTGTACGCTCTTTCAATGTCACTGTCCACCAAATCAATTCCGATTTGCGCCACTGCTATTTTAACTATAAGTTCAGTTTCCTCCCAGCTCTCCCTGTCTTCTTCGTGTATTCCATACATCACAATATGATTACGGCAACTCTGATTTTCGAGATAGTCTAATTTAGATTCCAGCCATTTAAGTCTGTCGTCTATCCGATGCATGTTCGTCTCAATATCTCGAATTGTTTCACCCACGTTGCACTTTTCAAACCCCTCTTTCACTTCAGTTGACAATTTTTCGATCAGATTTCTCACGTTTTCCATAATGCCTTATCTCCTGCACACTTCGACCACTCTAACAAAACACGTCCGCTCTCCTCGACGGTCTCGACTAAACTCCTGACCAAATTAAATTAAATAGATGGCTAGAATTCGGTGAAGAGGTGGAATGAAGTTTTTGACAGAGGTAAACTGGTGAAATCCTGAGAAAAGCCTCGCCCGCCTATGATTCCCAACATGGTGGTGACTACTACTTAGCCTTTATTAGACGAACAACTATTTAAATAATGTTCACCGTTGTGGTATCGTCATAACGTCATTGCCTCGTAAGCAGCGGGTCCGGGTTCAATCCCCGGTCGGGACAAGTTTCCTGAATGATATATTAAGCCCACAAACCCCCAAAACCATCTGGCCGTCACAATCATTCATGTAATATTAGCTTTATTTGGTATGAGTGAATAGTCATTGTTGAGTTAAGTGTTAGTTTTGTCACGGTGGTGGCTCTGGCACTGATCTGATCATTTACCTAAGGTGTTCTTCCAATCCTTATGTGTCAAAAAGTATGTGTGTTTTCTAGAGTTAAAAATCCTCTCCCGAGAGTTCGTGTTACTGTAAAGCCCGAGTGACGTGGGACAAGTAAAATTATTTAAAAGGGGGAGAAGTTAAACTTTGGTGAAGAGAGAGAGAGAGAGAGAGAGAGAGAGAGAGAGACAGAGAGAGAGAGAGAGAGAGAGAGAGAGAGGGAGAGGGTTTTATACCTACATTGAACTAATAGTAAATTAAAAATATATTTTACTCTCTTATTGGAGATTCGTGCAATAAAACAAAAGTTTTAACCAATAATAAACTTGGCGCCTGTTGAGCAAAGTTAGTCTCTATTTAAGGCATGTCGAAAATAAGGAACCATCTTCGGTATTTCTGCTTTTGTTTATGTTTCGCATAATAATATAGAACCTTATCTGAAGGACATTTTCACAGAATTAAACAACCAGACGGGGTAAAACACGAAATACAATTATTTGAAAACGAGTCTTTGTTTAAAAATCGTGTTTCAATGGGCGTATAAATTAGGACTTTTCAATTGTTGTTGTTCAATTGTAATTAAGATTTACAAATGAATAGTTGTTAAATCACCGAAGTTTTGGGACATTATTTCATTATATAATGATATAATGAGATTTATAAGGTATTTTAGCAACTTCCATTTGTCTATTTCCAATAAGAATGTTCCCATAGCCTATCGATTTATGCTTTTCTGAATTGTTAAATAAACTTTTAATCTTCCATTTTGGTGTCTACACTCCTATTTCGGTTAACATCCGAACATAAATTCAAGCGAAAGATTAATTTTCTTATTTTTCGTACTGCCTGAAAATATTTAGCAATTACGGTTTCGTAAATTGTGATCAGCAAGAATAGAAAATGAAAGAAGGGCATACTAACTTAATTAAAGAAAACTAGAATATAGGCAAAAAATTAATTGGGAGGATAATATTAATTAAGGTTTGAGAGAGATAAATTATACAGTGAATGATTGAAACATTTTAGTTCAAAATAAGGATGTATGGAAAGGTAAATCCGCGCGGCCATGTGCTCTCTGTACAATGAATTAGCTCTACTAATATAGTTCAATATAGTCTCCTGATTAGTATATTTTATGAATGTGAATCAGTTTGCCGTCCGTTATTAGGTAAAGTCTATACTTAATCACATTGTTCTGTATATCCTGAACACAATATATTATAAAAAATACAATCATACATGTAGCATTAAGTAACTGTGATTTTTACACGCTTTATATTAGCTTGCCCTGTAACTATCTATCTATCTACCTATCTATGTAACGGAACTTTTAACGCGATTTTCACCCATGTAAAATCATTAGATCGACTTGAAACTTTGTAATACTTGTAAAGGACCCGTGACAAAGCAATAATTTCATATTTGTGTTCTAAAATCCTGGCCAGAATCATCCGAGAATAAAAAAAATAATAGTTTTAAAAAACTAAAACAACACGCTTTATTAGAAAACCGAACTAAGAAATGAAAAATAATTTTAATTTCCAACACGCTTGGGATAAAATTAAAGTAGTCAACAAAAAAATCATCTCCAACACATATAGAATAAAACTAGAGTTATCACCAAAAAGAAAATAATTTTACCATCAAAAGCGTGGGGTGCTCTATATCAATTAATATATTCGATAATAAACAGATATTGGTAAAAGTAAAGTCTCTAAGAAGAAAATGTAAAATCATAAAAAGCTTATAAGATAAAAATATAAGTATCTTTAAATTCGATATTATTGTAGTAAGAGCTAAAAGTAATATTCTTCTAAAAAAAATCCTCCCAACCGGATTTGAACCAGCCACCTATGGATTACTGAAATTATATACCACTAGAGTTCACCGCTCTATCAACTGAGCTCTTACAACGATTGACTAAAAAGTCGACAATCCGCAGCCTATTATACCAGTTTTAATTTTTTTTTTATTTTCTGATAATTCTGGCCAAGAATTTAGAAACAAAATATGAAATTATTGTATTGTCACGGGTCCTTTACAAGTATACAAAGTTTCAAGACGATCCAATGTTTCTAAGTGGGTGAAAATCGTGTTCAAAGATTCCGTTACAGAGATACAAAGACAATTTTTTTTATTTTCTGATGATTCTGGCGAGGATTTTAGAAAAAAATATTAAATTATTGTATTGTCACGGGTCCTTTAGAAATATACAAAGTTTCAAGTCGATCCAATGATTTTAAGTGGGTGAAAATCGCTTTGAAAGATTCCATTACATAGATAAATACATAGATAGATAGATAGATAGATAGGTAGATAGATATATAGATACAGATCAAGCTAATATAAAGCGTGTAAAAAGTGTCTTTATATCTATGTAACGGAATTTTTTAACACGATTTTCACCTACTTAGAAACATTGGATCGACTTGAAGTTTTGTATACTTGTAGAGGTCCCATGACAATACAATAATTTCATATTATGTTTCTAAAATCCTGGCCAGAATCATCAGAAAATCAAAAAAATGAAAACTGGTATAATAGGTTGCGGACTTGTCGACTTTTCAGTCAATCATTGTAAGAGCTCAGTTGGTAGAGCAGTGAAAAATGGTATATAATTACAGTAATCCATAGGTCGCTGGTTCAAATCCGGTTGGGAGGATTTTTTTAGAATAGTATTACTTTTAGCACATACTACAATATAATCGAATTTAAAGATATTTACATTTTTAACTTATTCTGTAAAATATTAAAGTAAAGTAAAGTAAAAGTAAAGTGATGCCACAACAGGCCGGAGACCCTTGGGGTAGTAGGAGGTTAAGGCTACCACTTTTTCTAGACAATCGGCACTTTTATGTCAGCCGGGTTGTCAGCCCTGCGTGACGGCCGCCTTTACCCCCGGAACAAGCGTCTGGTACTCATTTCCGTTAGAGGCTGAGTCGACCCCAGGACCATAGTGCCGCCAGAGGGTTTGGGTCAGTTTAAAAATCCTGACCCCAACGGGACTTCAACCCTCGACCCTCCGGCTTGTAGCTCAGTGCCTTAACCACTACGCTACAGCGTGCCCCTCTGTAAAATATTAAAAACTAAAAAATAAAAAATAAATAATAGTTTTAAAAACTAAAAGAATACGCTTTATTAGAAAACCGAACTAAAAATGAAAAATAATTTTAATTTCCAACACGCTTTACTTTTACCAATATCTGTTTATTATCAAATATATTAATTGATATAGAGCACCCCACGCTTTTGATGGTAAAATTATTTTCTTTTTGTTGATAATTCTAGTGTTATTCTACTATGTGTTGGAGAAGTTTTTTGTTGACCATTTTAATTTTATCCCAGGCGTGTTGGAAAACAAAATTAGTTTTCATTTTATAGTTCGGTTTTCTAATAAAGCGTGTTGTTTTAGTTTTTTAAAACTATTATTTATTAGTTGCAAGTCCACCGCTGTGGTCTCGAGGTAGCGTGCTGCCTTGTCACGCAGCGGGCCCGGGTTCGATCCCCGGTCGGGGCAGTTTTTCTGGGTGAGGTTTTTATCGGGGTTTTTCCACACCTGTAAGACTTTAAGGCCCAAACGGTCCCCGAAATCATATGGCCATCATCATCACCATCATTCTTATCATTATCATCATCATCCTTCACCTGTGTCGAAAGCAACGGGAAGCTACCACACCTACACAATTCCCTAGTAAAGCGGCAAGCATAGCATGGAAATGCTATGATCGCAGTGGAGGACCTGCCTTCGGGCAGAATTACTATGGATGGATTAGTTACAAATTATTTTAAGACAACTACACAAACAGTTTAGAAATCGTGAAGGGGATCTCCCTAAGTAGCGAGAGTGATCGAATCAAGTCGCTAGCAATGCTTGTCGTGACTATGGTTCAAGCATTTGAGTTGTCACACGATGTTATAGGACCAAATTATTATTACCGGTGCTAGAAGTGTGACGTAATTGTGTCATTGATACCTGAAGGGAATTCGCACATCTTACGCTGATTACATTGTTCAACATGATTTTTGTCTCATGAGTACCAATAGTTGCACTTAATACAGTTTTTTATCGTGTTTTCAAATATGTATTCGGAATTTCTCCATCACCCACAGTTTTTTTTATTCCAATTTCAATTAATAGATTTAAATAATTATTTTTAACAAATGTTTTTTCGTTCATTTGTCCACTGTAAAATAAAACCAAATGAGCTAACTCAAATGGTTTCAGCTATGGAAAAGAGATATCAAGGCAAATGGAATCCTAATATGCTGGCCGATTATTGGACTAACAAGAGTTATGCTCCACAGACGAAATATAGCAGAAAATCGTCATTTGTTAGTTTCTAGGTGAGTTCGAATGTTCGAATATAGAAAATTAGTAGAAAATATTCAAGTGATTGAAATTATAAATTTCTGTCTCTCGGAAACCTTGCGTGATTGAGGAAAACCGATGTCATATTTGAATTCAGGAGACAAAATACTATCAGAATCACATACTTTCCATTCTGAGACAAAAACAAAAGTTTATTTTTTGTTGCTCAGTGTTATTAACTACCTCCTGATATCATCAACATTTAAAATTGCGTAAATTTACATGTATTGGCTTTATTCATATTTCGTATTACTTCAATTATTGTGACTATTTAACTCATGCCCCAAATGGGAGTCAATGACCAATCACGTTTCAATGATTTCTGTTTTACAACCAATCAGAGTAGTGTTTCACGAAATATTTATCAGTGTTATAATTACCATATTAAAGAAAGCTCCTCCTTTTTAATATTCTGAACAGGTCTGACCATTATTTTACACTGACTGAGCCTGTGAGAAATACGGCTACCAGATTGTATTTACAGTACATGCCGCATGCGGGAGTTAATATAAAACATTTGTAGCTATTGATTATACCACCAAAAAAAAAGAAAACACTGTTTGCACTTTCTTAAATGTATTTTTTCCCATGTAACAATCCAGAAAAATATAATTGTCATATTTACATCATACGACATCAGAAATGAATTAACATACAGATTGATGTGTTTCATTTTTTCTCCACTAGAGAGCATTCTTATAATATTGCGTTCCTTTGGCAATAAATAGTATGATCTGGTTGCAGTGATAAACAAAAGAAGCAGTAGAAGCGTACCTATCGTTTCTCATTTGTTTTCAAACATCGCCGTTTGCATTAAATAAATAAATATTTTGAAATAACTACAATTAAATAATGATTTGTGAGTACACAACTTAATTTTATTCGTTAAATAGTCCTAACAAATGCCACTCTTGATTTCCAAATTCTCTAGATAAATTCACTCCTCACTTCGTGAGTCGTGAATTTATGGATAATTTGGAAATCACTCGTGGCATTACTTATGACAAATTTCTGTGTTCAAACTCATTAAAGCTGTTTATATATTATATAAAATTAATAGTTTTTGTTTCTAATATAAAAGAATCTATCATTTTGTATTATCAGTATTTTAACTGGATATTTAATCCATATTGTATCCACTGGAGCTTTACTTCTGTTTTCGTAGAATTCCATTATCTGTTTTGTAAGCCTATTTTAGTCCATTCGCTTAATATGGCCATAAAATTATTATTATTATTATTATGATTACTTACTCATACTTACTCACTGGCACTATCGAAATCCTTGTTTCATGGCCGCGCGGACATAAGCTATCCATACATACCTATCCTGAGCTAATGCTTTCCAATCATTCCCTGTATAATTTACTTCCCTCAAATCATAGTTAATGTTGTTCTCCCACCTCATTCTTGGTCTACCAATTGGGCGTTTTCCCTCTGGCTTCCCTACAAGAAGCTTCCATGCAAGTCTTTCATTCCCCATACGTGCAACATGTCCTGTACATCGCAGTGTACGAGACAGAACTGTTCTTATTATATCTGGCTTCCTATAAAGACCATGTAGTTAATTATTATGTAGTCTTCTCCATTCTCCTGTCTGTTCATCTTTCTTTGGTCCAAACATTTTCCTAAGAACTTTATTCTCAAATACTCGCAATCTCCTTTCCGCCCTTAAAGTAAGAGTCCATGTTTCGCACCCATAAAATATAAGTGGTAGAATAATAGTTTTATATATTTTCAGTCAACCCAGGGGACTTCCTACTACTCGAAGAAACTTAAGCAAAGACTGGAATGATAATAGACTTCCAAAATTGGCTTTCTAATATACCCCAACTGGACATAGGGCAAAGGAAGACCAAAACATCGGTGGAAAAATCAAGACCATCTTCGCTAGGTTTTACCGTACAGGCCACATGGCCCTAAACGAATTTGTTCATGATGATAATATATTTTCAGCTTAACGTTTTTTTTAAAGGAGTTAGGACATCAAAAGTCTCTGCAATGCATAATAGCATGCATTTCCAGAATTGAGCCTATGTTTAATTTCTTTGTGTATCTCATTCCTATTTGTGATTATTGTTCCTAGGTATTTGAATTCAGCCACTTCCTCAAAATTTCCTTCATTTTTCATTAGCTGTCCATTTCCATTATATAATGAATTTCTACGTGTGATCATATATTTAGTTTTACTGATATTTACTTCCAGTCCTAATTTCTTAGTATTACTCAATAGTGTGTGCGTGTTGGCCTTTAGTATCTCCTCGCTATCGGCCAATAGTACTACATCATCAGCATAAACTAACAGATTATTAATACCATTCAGTTGTAAGCCTTCCTTATTCTCTGAAGGTTTATTGGCATGCGCGATTATACAAAATTAAATAGTAGAGAAGATAGTGCATCTCCTTGTTTCAATCCATTTAGGATTTCAAAAGTGTCTGAAAACTGTTTGTCTACACGCACCCTACTCTTTGCGCCATTTAAACACATTCATATAAGTCTAACTTACTACCTAGGAATTCCGAACTCCAGCAGGATACTATATAACTTCTCCCTCTTAATTGAATCATATGCTTTTTTGAAGTCTACGTATAGTTGATTTACAGTGCCATTATTTCCCATTTCTTTTCTAAACTCTGTCCTATACTAACAACCTCATGTGTTGTAGACCTACTCCTTCTAAATGCACATTAATGATCTCCTTCAATGTCATCAATATAGGGACTAAGTCTGCTTACTAATATATTTGTTAGAATTTTGTACGAAGTTGAATGTAATGAGATGCCCTTGCAGTTGTTGTAATCAGTTTTATCTCCTTTCTTATAAATTGGAACGATAATTGATTCCTTCCATTCATCTGGAAGAGCTTATTTTTCCCAAATCATACTAAGCACCCAGCGTATGTTGTCAATCAATTTTTCTCCCCCTGATTTTATCAGTTCGGCTGAGATCTCATCTGAACCTGATGCTTTATATATCTTCAATTTTTCAATCGCCATTTCAACCTCTAATGCACTTGGCTCTGCGACTAGCATTTCTGCTGTCTGTAACTTATCCTCCTCAATGTCCTGTTCTGTATGTACATTTAATAGCTGATTAAAGTAACTTTTCCATCTATTTAATATACTCCTAGAATCTGCAATCATATCCCCATTTTCATTCCGAATTATGTTTGTTCTAGCCTGAAACCCTTTCTTCTCTATACTAATTCTCTGATATAATTCTCTAATGTTACTATTTTTTGCATTAATTTCAAGATCATTAATCTTCTCTCTCAAATATTCTTTCTTCTTACTCTTAATAACTTGGTGGTTTCCCGTCTAACACACCCAATTGCTACAAATTTACCTCATTTGGCTCGTGTAACCATTTAATTTTTGCTAGCTTTCTTTACTTTACAATTTCGGCACATTCCTCATCAAACCATTTCTTGTTTTGCCTCTTTGTTAAACAACCAATGCTTTCTGGTGCTGATAATGTAATAGTGTATCTTACAGCCTCCCATTCTTCATTTATATCAGTTTCTTCTTCGTTTCCCACATTGTCATCTGAAGATTCCAGTACTTCAAATCTATTAGCAATTTTGATTTGGCATTCTTGCCGCATTTCATCATTTTTCAAGTTTTTTAATTAATATTTTACAGAATCATCTTTAGCGTTTGTTCCTCTCATAAATGATAGCCGTTGTCTGATTTTCACTCTGAACATATGATGATCCGAATTGCAGTCTGTCCCTCTAACTGATCTAACATCAATGATGCTACTGTGCCAGTGTTTATCCACTAATACATGATCTATCTGGTTCCGAGTTTCTCCATCTGGGGACGTCCAGGTGTATTTATGAATATCCTTATTCTGAAATGTTTATTATTATTATTATTATTATTATTATTATTATTATTATTATTATTATTATTATTACTTCCTCACTAGTAGAATTCATTATCGTACCGTGTTTGAAGATTTTAAAGATACAATGAATGCATTTTCTGGCCCCAAATCCTTAAACAATGAGCGTTCATTACAAGTACAGATAGGCCTATAAAGAAACATTGAACATACATAAACTAGGTAAGACCAACACATACTCTCAACAAATTCTTAATATGATCTTTTGTTTCTTGCGCTCCATTTCACTCTGATTATATTTATGCATTTCATGCAAGTAATTTTGTATTTTTGTGACAGTTTATGCACTTCCTCCAACTTAGCACTCTTTTCACTGAATGCATAAATATGTGTTATTCGCCCTTCCCTGAAAAACCCGCATTTGTGCAAAGCATAGACATAATAGTATGCTAACAACGAGCTAGGAGTAATAACGTCTTGATCTAATTATAGAATTGTTTTGCGATGTTATCACTACTATCTTAAATAAATGATTTATTCCCTGTAACCTCACAGAATACCCAAACTAATGTTAAGATATCAACCTGCAGGAAGAAGAAGACCAGGACGTCCACTCAAAAGACTTCTGGATGGTGTTTCTCTTGAGGCCGAAACAGGTCAACAAATGGCCTAAATTCGTGAATGTACTATGATGATGATGATGAACCTCACTCATTAATTGGGTGTAGTTCACTTAGGCTACATTAAATAGATTTATTGAGAAAATTATAAAAGTTTGTCGATGTGGGTAAAAGAGACTGAATTGTTACTCTTTTTGACCAATTGCAAAACAACAGAATTAGAAACAAAATATAATAATGTGCAAAATACTGATATGTATTATTTAACTTATATATTTCTTTTATGAAGAATATAAATTTAATTATTCCTAACTTTGAAGTTATTCGATTGCAATAAATATATTTAAAACAATGTAACGAAATGAAAAATTTAATAAAATTACCACACTCATATCGAGATCATAAAAGCATCGCAAATGCGAATCGGATAAAAGGAACATTTGAGAATACATAATGTGTGATATGAGCCTAAATATTCTTGTAAGTGAAACATCAGGAGCTCATGTCTGTTTATTAAGAATCATATACGTACAAACTTTAACGATTATTATGTTGTAAACCTGTACGTTGGACAAAAACATGTTAATGGAGTTTTAATTACATTGCACTCTGTTTAGAATATATTAATTTTTTTGTTCTATTTCCATCATCTCTCAGCTTATAGG
The DNA here is from genome assembly GCA_030220185.1 of Diploptera punctata. Lineage (NCBI taxonomy): Eukaryota > Metazoa > Arthropoda > Insecta > Blattodea > Blaberidae > Diploptera > Diploptera punctata. The sequence goes on along the minus strand of JASPKZ010007936.1, from coordinate 530,722 downwards.
TACTTTTATATGTCCCATTCCACACGGTCCGTACAGTGGCATAACATATCGGGAGAGGGAATTTAAACTGTGAATCGCACACATGCTTTATTGACCACACAAGGATATAGAGGGTATCCCCGATCAGCTCAATATCAGGGCCTCCTCGGAGACAACACAACGTGAAGACAAAACATAAAATTCACACATGCACACACACACACACACAAACATTCATACTAAACATGACCAACGTGATAATGATGATTATGATAGCCAGATGATATTTGGGGACCATTTGGACCTTAAAATTTATTATATTTGTCTTACAGGCGAGGAAAACCCAGAAAAAAGAAACATCGCCCAGGAAACATATCCTAACTGGATTCGATCCGGGAGCTGCGTATGAGGCAACGAAGCTATCCCGAGACCACAGCGCGATGTGGACTTATTTCTTATTAATAGTTTAATAAGTACGGTACTTACTTTATTAATGAATACATATTTTTAGATTTTACTTTAAGGAATTATTATTTAACTTATATATTTGTTGTGTTTATTCAATAGCTTTTTAAATGTTATTCATTGATCCTTTTATCAAAATCAACATGCAAAGTAAATCAAAATGTTCTATATCTAAATATAACACACTACCATTTCGTGGAACGTTTTATCAAAACGAACAGATTGTTGACCAAATCTTTACAGTTTTATTCGCAAAGAAATGTCGGACAGAACCAAGAAATGTAAACAAATTAACAAAAGGTTCTCTGTCAGGCAAATTAAGTTTACAGTTCATTTGTTGAAGGCTTTAAAATGCCCCTGTATTTGACACAGATTCAAGATGTTCAAAGGCCACAATCACTGACCGAAACGTGAGATTAGAATTCTGACATTGAGTGACTGTTTTGTGGAAACAAAGTGGCGTGGGTGTAAATGGGAAGGTGTTGCTAGAGAGACAGTTTGTTACTTTCCTAGTAACGCTACATGAGTTCCACTTTTATCATTAGCAAGCCCTGACTCACAACATTAAGAAATCTCACTTGGGGCAAAGTGGAAAATCCAATTGTTAGAGCCAAGATGGTCAACATTTTTTGGCTCCTGTATTCATGATGTTGTATATCAATTTTTCATCTTCTCATATCCTCTCGTATTTACTTTCTATGAATAGAATTGCCTCCTTCAGTGTTATCCAGGAATTAATTAAGATTAAAAGATTGCACACAAGTTTAATGCGAGCCTTCTGGCGCCGATTCCAACACTAGAGGTCATTACAACACAAGAGGATCTTGTTTGTTTCCTGATCTTGCAGATTTTAGTGACATGTGTTGTGTAGGATTCTGAATACAGAGGTTGTTTATTTTATTGGTCTAATGATATTATCTCTCGCTAATATATGCATTGATTATAGCTCGAAGCGATGATAGTTCGAGATCCATAAATCTGTTAACATATGAATGACTGTGCCTGTCGTCACATTTCATCACTCTAAACATAAAGAGTCATATTAAATCCTTTGCCAACATTTTAGAAATAATACCATTTCATTTTACCTGGTTTTACTTTAAAATGGTCTATGAATTACGAGTATCAATACAATTGGGAAGGAATTGTTTCCTCTTATTATTTTTTTTCTAGATTACATCGTGTCCTTCACATAGTGATTGATTTGATTGATCCATATTCGTCCCACTGCGGAGATCTAGCTGCTTCCCAAGTGGGGAGTTTCATAACCAGACGGAATATAGTTACGCTTATTTCCCAACAGATGCTATTAATGGCATGTGGTTAGTATATCGACCCAATTAAGCATATAGATGTAGGCAAATAAGGTTTTCATTGGATGGTGAAGGTCAGTAAATTTTGCTTAGACGGCACTTTTTTTTTTGTTGCTGTTCTTCAACCTATCACCCATCCTCCTGGGTACTGAATTCACGTCATGTTTTGTAATCTGCTCTATACTGTTTTCTATAATGGCGTAGCCCATTGTTGAGCCATAGCCTCTCCTTAGTTATGAGTTACTGGACCAAGTTGTTTTTTTTAGTTACCTCATTTGTTCATGGATATCATGGATGACATGCGGTCAACACACCGACCCAATGAGATATCTAAGAGGCAACTAAGATATTATTAGGATGTTGATGTCGGTAAATTTTCCTTAGAGGCCTTTTTATTCAGGCTTAAGGATCTATTACAAGCCTGAAAATCTTCAGACTGGACCCACGACTTAACGTTCCTTCCTGAGGACTTGCTCCTTGGATTTTTCCTTCCTAAAAAATCTATCCACCCCGACCGGGTTTGAACCCACGACTCTCGGAACTAGAGACCAGGAGCATAACCACTAGTCAACCGCGGCCGACCAGTCTGCTCCATACTGTTTTTTTATTGTTTTCAGCATTATATATTTTGAGTCTACATTTTTTTAGATAACAAGAGTTCCTCTGAAGCATCCATCCATCCATAGTAATTCTGCCCGAAGACAGGTCCTTCACTGCAATCATAGCATTTCATGCTATGCTTGCAGCATTACTAGCGAATTGTGGGTGTGGTAGCTTCCCGTTGAAGGATGATGATGATAATGATAAGGGTGATGATGATGGCCATATAATTTCATGGACCATTTTGATCATAAAGTTTTCCTGACATTTGTCTTACAGTTGAGGAAAACCCCCGATAAAAACCTCACCCAGAAAAACTGCCCTGACCGGGGATCGAACCCGGGCCCGCTGCGTGACAAGGCAGCACGCTACCTCGAGACCACAGCGGTGGACCGCTCAAGCATAATAGTATGTATTTAGAGAATTAAGACTATGTTTAATTTCATTCTCACTTTGTAATTATTATTCTTTAAAATTTCCCTCATTTGTCATTAAGTGTCCATAGCCGAGTTCCTAAAGAAGCCAGAATCTAACCTGGATTCTTCCAACAATAATCCAAAATCCAGAACCTTCAACTCTAAACAGATAAACCCACAAATATCCTAGAGCCAAATGGCTGGTCCCTCACAAACGGAAGTTAAAATCACTGCTCAGGGACAGACTAGCTCCCTCCCTCAACTCCCCTTGTCTGTTAATGGACAAGAATACCTCAAGAATATAGAGCCTTTACTGGCTACTATAAAGTGGCCAGAAGAGAGATTCTCGTTTAATACCAGTCTCGTAAAACTATGCTACCGCTGCAATAATAGAAGTTATCTCAATGTCGCGGCGTTCAACGCCAATGGCGTAACCAGGCAGGTCTAAGAGCTAATTACTATCATACAAGAGAGATATATAGACATTCTTATGTTAAATGAAACGCACTGAAAGTCACGGGATAAATTCAAAATTCCTAATTATCACACCTACAGAAATGACCGATTAAATGGTCCCCTTGGAGGCATTGGCCATAGAGTGGCCCCAACAACTCGGCTACAATTTATAGAAGCCACAGCCATAATTCTGCCCATTTCTAACCGGGAAACTATTTATATTGCGACAATTTATAAACCTCCCACCAGACTACTAACGAGACATGACCTAGATGCACTCACATATGTCTCTCCTAACTATCTGTTAGCGGGAGACATCAACAGTAAACATCATTATTGGAACTGTCGTGTCCAAAATGTATCTGGCGTAGCACTACAAAGATATTGCTAACTTCACAACATTGAAATCTCTGCTCCAATGAATCCCACACACTTCCGAAACACTCGATTTGGATATAGAGCAGACATACTTGACATTGCGTTATCAAAGAATGTCCTTATCTCTCCACACGTCACCACAATAACAGATGCACTAGACTCAGATCACTGTCCAATACTTTTTAAAATCAGTCCAACATTTCTACTGTCCTCACCCCTGAACACATATCATGATCACACAGACTGGCAGAAATACACAAACATGCTTAACCAATGGGTTAAACCTACACTATCTGTGCAGTCTACAGAACAACTAGAACACGAAGTCCTTAGTCTACAGGCCACTATCAAAACGGCAATTACACTTTCCACAACACGAACAGATAACACTGCTAATACAAGACCACACGATCCAACACTTCAAAATTTATTAAATGAAAAAATACGGCATCTAAAACTATACCGAACTTTCGGAGCACCCCAACATAAACAGCTATACAACAGATACTCTCATCTGGTACGGAAACGACTAAAATAAATGAGAAACGCTAACTGGGAAACTTCCCTTCAGCGATTCTCAGACAGGAAAACTCCTCCTTGGGAGATTCTCAATAGAATTAATAGAAGTAGAGCACCGCCTCCTCCTTCGGCCATTCAACATAATGGCACCTGGGCTTATCTCCCTCGGGAGAAAGCACAGATTCTTTCGGATCATTTGGCACTAATTTCCAACCACATGAGCTCACCACATCCGCTCACAAAGCTGAGGTTCAACATACAGTAAGTACTTTTCTTGATAGACCTATTCCACTCACCCTTCCTGATATATGGCTCTCAGAATTGAAAGACATAATCAGAAAATCCCATCGAATCGTGGCCCTGGTCACGATCGAATACTTTACCTAGCGGTAAACCGATTAAAGCCCTAATCCTATTCCTGCAAATAGTTAAGCTTTTCTTTAAGTTCCAGCACTTTCCTGAAGTATGGAAAAAAGCCAACATTATAGCTATTCCGAAACCTGGAAAAGACCCTTCGAATCCGGACAACCTAAGGCCAACCAGTCTTCTACCTGTGCTGGGAAAAATAATGAAAAAATTAATTTTGGCTGAACTAAAAAGAGAAGTCTCAACGGAAGACTTAATACCAAATCATCAATTCGGTTTTCGGAAAACCCACAGTACTCCAGTCCAGCTTTCTAGACGGATTGACTAAGTTGTTACGGGATTCAATAACAAGAAAAGTACTCTAGCAGTTTTTCTAGACATTGAGAAAGCTTTCGATACGACTTGGATAAATGGATTAATATACAAATTGATCAAATTTCAAATTTCGGCAAATTTAATCAAACTTATTGCCACGCACCAAACTATACACTTCTATGTGTCGATTAATGGGTCAAACTCTGACTGCAAGCCCCTCTTGGCAGGAGTTCCCCAAGGTGCAGTCCTTTCACCTATCCTGCACACACTATATGTATCAGATATACCAACTCAAAACCGAATCCATATAGCGTCCTTTGCTGATGATACCTGTGTGCATCATCAATAAAACTAGGATTTGTATGTAATTACATATTCTTTCTCTTTGCTCATACGCAGCTAAAAATTATAAATGTCCACGAATTAGGAACTTTCTTATCAAATATCAAAAGTTATCATTATATATTTTACATATTTCATCATAATTACACATTTTTACATATTTTAATATGTTTTATGTAAAACTACATATTCTGTCCGTTAATTTCAAATAATGTTTTTTTTCCCCCATAAGCGGAATAAAATTTTAAACTATCTGTATTATAGTATTTTATTCACACTAGAAACTCAGGTACATGTACACTGGTTGAGTGGAAGAGAAGGCCTTATGGCGTTAACTCTGCCAGCTAAAATAAATCATTATTATTATTATTATTATTATTATTATTATTATTATTATTATTACACTGAAACGAATTTTGCAAGTTATCCAAAAGCTACAAAAGAGAGGTCAAGGAAGCATTCCGTTCAATTATTGACACCATAAATGTAGCTATACAATGACACTGTGACTTGGGTAGGATACCACATTGAAGATCTCTTTTAAATTACCACAGACCCATCTGTTTTATGAATGATATGGTAGAAACATAACAGTTTCTCACTCACCATGTGTTAAAAATTGTGTATCCTTCCCTCATCTCTGTTCTTCTGTCCCTTGGAATCGAATTCAACCTGTTTTTAAAATGTTTGTTTCGTTGTAATATGAGTATAAAAAATTATAATTTTGTACTGTATTTATGAAATTGTTTGTTGCTGGAATAGAGATTGAGTCCATGTAGAAAAAACTTAAAAAAATAGCACAGGAGTAATTGTCATTGTCTCTCACCCATCGAATCCAGGATCGATCAAAGTTAATTTTCTGGATAGGGTTTTATCTGCGTCCCTCCCAATTCTAATATAGGTAATATAGGCCACTTGCATTTGCTATCCCACTCATCTAAACACATTCTTTTCGTTTACTGATATCCCCATAACAAATTATCATAAAATAAAAACAAGAGGTAATCAACATTTCTTAAAATTGAAATTATGCACTATAATTTGTTGTTAAGATACAATGAGATATTCTAAATATTATCATATCAGGCTTAACATATATTTTATTTATTTAATTAATTAGATTTTACACCATAGCTGTTTGATCTCTAACAAGTACTGAAAGTAGTGAAACTTCTTAAACTTCTTATACATCCTTGCAAACAATTCCATATTTTTCTGTTTCTACCTCTTTTCCCCTCTAATAATAAAAAGTAACATTGCGATGCTTTCTATTTTTCTTCCACAAGACTTTTAGTTTCAGTGTCTTCATCATTATTATTTTTACTGTCACAGTGTTTCATCGAATTTCGTGTGATGGCTCCTGTAGCATCAAAATTATCGTCTAAGTTAAAATCGTGGGTTAAAATAGATGATTCGTTCACTACTGATGGAGATGTGGTTCTGTGCCAGGCTTGTAATAACCAGATAGGTTGTTCAATGATATCTCAACTTGAACAACATGTTCGCAGTGCTCTGCATGCTAAAAACAAAGGACTACAAACATCTAAAAAGCAAGTGCCTCTATCTCAAATGCAACAGTCTTCAAATGTAAGGAGTGAATTCTTCCATGACATGTGTAATGCTATGGTTGCCGCAAATATTTCTTGGTACCAACTCCAGGTACCTAAATATAGTGCATTTTTAGAGAAGTATTGTGGGAGGCAGATTCCTAACGATTCTACGCTCCGAAAAAACTACGTGCATTTGTGTTACGATGAAGCAATGACATATGTGCGAAGTAATATAGGCAACAACTAAGTTATATATGGATTGCTGTCGATGAAACAACGGATGGAAAAGGTCGCTATATTGCCAATCTTGTGATTGGTAAGCTGGATGGAAAAGAATCCCCCACACCTTTCCTGATTTCTTCGAAAACGTTGGAGCATGCAAATCACGCAACAGTGGCTCGTTTTGTGAACGATGGACGTAAAGTGTTCAAGAAGATAAAGTATTTGTCCTTTATTGTGATGCTGCTGCGTACATGCTAAAGGCGGGAACTGCTCTACGTGTGTTTTACCAAAATATGATCCATTTCATCTGTCTCGCATATGGACTGCAACGTGTTGCCGAAGAAGTGCGAAGTAACTATCCACAAATCAATAGCATTATTTCAAACACTAAGAAAGTGTTTGATAAGGCCCCCCAACGTGTGTTACACTATAGAGAACAATTAACAAAATGTGAAATTGCCCCCTGAACCTGTCCTCACTAGATGGGGACGTGGATTGAGGCTGCCTGCTTTTATAGTGACCATTTTAAAGAAGTGAAGTCTGTAATAGACTCGTTTCCAAGTAAATCAGCAGTTTCTATCAGAGAGGCTCAAAGTGCCTTCAGTGCCAATTGGCATATGTTAAAAAGCAATTTTGGATTCATTTCTGACAGTATTGTAAAATTAGAAACTTGTGGCATGACTTTGAAGGAATCACTGGACACTGTTGAGGACGTTAAATGTAAGTTAAGGGTTGTTCAAGGAAAGTTGGAATAAACATAATGAAGAAATCTGAATCTGTTATGGAAAGAAACCCTGGCCTCTCGACATTGACTTACAGTGTGTAAGATCCTCAACGGGGAAGAAGTGAATCCTCCAGATGACATATCTCCTGAAAAATTCAATCTGCTTAAATTTGCACCAGCAACTTCCTGTAATGTGGAAAGAACATTTTCTGTTTATAAAAACAATCTCTCTGACCGATGACACTCCATGACAATGGAAAACTTGGATATGTGTCTCAGAGTTCATTGCAAATTAAAGTGAAGTGAGTAGATAGTTTCTGTATTCGCTGTAGCGGCTGAAGATTGGTTAAAGAGTGACTACGAAAACGTTGTATAATTATAATATAACTAAATATACATTTTGTAACGTGATCTTTTTATATTTAGCCATTTTATTAATTGTTGCATTTTCAAAAAAAATAAATAAATTTAATACTTTAGATTTATTAAATCAACATGCTTAATTAATAATTATCCCACACTTTACTTTTTATTAATAAAATCAGGAATCAAGTAACTTAATATTTGGTATAAATTTACATAAAACTTAAATTTTAATGTATTTAAAATTACATATTTTAAGAATTTTTTATGTAATATTACGTATTTCACCAAATATTATTACATAAATATGTACATATTTTGCATGTTAATATTACATAAAAATCCTAGCTCTAATCATCAAACACCTTTCCGATTACTCCACAGACGTGTCCTAGTGCTACAATCGGCACTAAACACCATCCATACCTGGTTCCGTCTTTGGTATATCAAACTAAACGTGAATAAAACTAAAGCCATTTGATTCAAAAAATCCAACAGACCATGTCCAGTCCAATTCACCTTGGGAGCCCAACAACTCCACCTAGAGACTTCAGTCAAGTATCTTGGACTCCACTTGGATTCCAAGCTTACTTTCAAAATTCACATTCGACATCTTCTCCATCAATCTAATGCGGCAATTACCCTACTATATCAATTTTTCAAGTCGACAAACCTGCCAACTAGGATCAAGCTAACTCTCTATAAAGCAGTGATCCGCAGTATGCTGCTATATGGTTGTAAAGCCTGGAGCATCCTCGCTGCTTGCCACAAAAAGAAAGTTCAAATTATCTAAAACAAATATCTCAAAATTATATTTTCGACCCCGCTATACACGAGGATCACAGATCTAGCAAATATGCCATATATTGCGAACCAAATAGAAAATCATGTGGACAATATGTAGCATACAATACTGAATCACACGAATCTAATAGTTAGCAATATAGGACATATGTTACAGCGGCGTGCTGTACATAAAAACATATTCCCCAGACCCCCATAAAAGACCCTAAGATGGTCCTGACAAAAGAAATGAGTGTTGTGCTACAGCTAGAGTAGCGTGGCTCATTCCACTTGGTCGGCTTTCGGACTCTCTGCTTGTCCGGCCAGTGGTTTCCGACGCCCTGCTCTAGAGGGGAAACACCTCATTTCACCCTCAGTTTCTAAAATAAATATAAAAATAAAAACAAAAATAAATCCTACTGAACACTGATGCCGCTAACTAGCGCCAAATGATGAAAACCACAAAACGATAGCCACTACGGTATTAGCCGCCAGGGAGCTACAACTGGTTCCAAACGTGGCACACTGGACAGCGCTACGCGCTGCCAACAGACAGACAGATTAAGTGTCCATTTCCATCAAGTAATGATGTTTTAGTTTAAATGATGTTTACTTCCAGTCCCAATTTCTTAGTGTGTTATTCAGTAGAGTATGTATGTTGGCCCTTACATCTCCTGACTATCTCCTAATAATTCTACATCATCCACATAAACTAAAAGATTATTAACACCATTGAGTTGTAGACTTTATTCATCTTCGAAATATTTGATTTCACTTATATTATTTTTGGTCTGGACATCTTACCTCAATATTAATGTTGATTTGTTCTTGTTTAAATTGATTATTCAGCCATTTCGAAATTTTGTAGGTTGGTGATCCAATATTGTTAATTATTGGCCTCATTTTGTTTCCAGGTTTGTGAATTTTTGGAAGTCCATGTTTCTTGGGTTGCTTACTTTTAATTGAAATTTTTCTTTCTTGGATAGAATTTTAATATTTTTAAAACAGTTTTCCACTTTTTTTTATGGTTTTTGGTAGGGGGTCATTCTTAATTTTTTCATACTCTTTTTCTTTCAAAAGTTCTTCCATTCTATTTTGATAATCTTCTTTGTCCAGAATTATAATTTGGTTACCCTTATCTGATTTTGTATATACAACATTTTTGTTATTTATTTCTTTGAGTGTTTTTAAATTGTCCTTACAAACTGGGTTTTTATTTGTATTCTTTATTTTATTCAAAATTTCTTCACATTTTTTTCTGATGATTATTTTTTCTTCTGTAACTAACCCTTCTATTGAATTTTCAATGTCTACTATGTATTCTTCTATTCTATTGGAATAATCTATTGCTGTTTTTAGACCGTTTTCTAACAATTTTGTCTCGCTTAGGTTAAAGGTTGCCTTTGAAAAATTTTTAACATAATTTCTGGTGGGTTCTGATTTTTCTTCATTTCTGGTTTTATTCTGATGTTTGATTTTATTTTATGTATTCTTCTTTTCCTTTGATTTATTTAACAAATTATTTATCTTTGTCGTTTGTTTCTCAATTTTCTTTTTCATGGTTATGTTCAAAACTGAAACATTTATTTTCTAGGTTTTCCCACATGATGTTTCCTAATATTTTAGACAATTTGATATGTAACAAATAAATTTCAATATCCAGATTACTGATTATTTCAAAGTGTTTATTCTTTTCTAGTTTTAGTAATTTGTTCTCCAAAATTTTTTGTTGTTTGCTGTTATTGTTATGCTTGACGGTTTTTCTAATGAACATGGGAACCAATTCTAATTTTAGACATTGGTTGATGAATTTAATGTCCGCTAATCTTTTAAATTTCTTCTCTCTTAATTTTATAAACTTTTTGACTTCATATTTTGTTTCGAAAAAATTGTTATTGAAGTTGAGTATGGAGGACGCCATCTTGTTTTTCGTAATTTATAACACAAACACAATTTCTGGTTTTGTTTCTTCCTTGTAACTTAAGAAGTTGTAATTAATATTTAATTTTAGGAAATATAACTTCCTAAAATTAAATATTATTTGATTTCACGTTATAGTAAAAAAATAGAATATTTGAGGAGACAGTGAACCTTCTTGTTTTAAAGGCTTGCAAATTTGAAGAAGATCTGAAAAATCTCTGCCTACCCTCACCCTACTCTTTGTGCCATTTAGACACTTTTTTTTAAGTATCGCTAATTTTTCAGGAATTTCGAACTTCAGCAGGATTCTCGATAACTTCTCCCTCATTATTGATTCGCATGCGTTTTTTAAGTTTACATACACAGTACCATTAGGCCTATATTCCCATGTAATTTAATAAAATCAGACTTACGCTAAAAATCTAATCTATTGTAAACAAATTTCTTCTAAATCCATATTGATTATCGCCTACTACTTCGTCCATGTTAGTACTAAATATGGATACTTATATATTTAGTAGAATTTGGTACGAAGTAGATAGTAATGAGATGCCCCTGTACTTGTTGCGACCAATTTTATGTCTTTCTTATATATTGGTACGATAATAGATACTTTCCATTCATTTCGAAGATCCATTTGACCCCAATCTTACCAAGCAACTTAAGTATCTTATCCATCAAATTTCTCCCCATGATAGTGTCAGTTCTGCTGGGATCCCATCTGAACTTCATGATTTGCACATTTTGCATAGATCTACAGCAATTTCAGACTTTAATCGCTTGTGTCTGTGAAAAATGTTTCTTCCTCTGTAAATCATTCTCTTCAATACACTGTTCTCCGTGTACATTTAATACCTGATTAAAGTATTTTTTCCATCTATATTGTAGCAGATGTGGTTGGGTTCGTGATCACGTACTTCCCGTCGTAATATTAATCCACAAAAATTTCGAGTAAAATCTCACAAATCACATTATTTACTTATACAAATTATCAGTAGCTGTTAATCGCAGTTAGTAACACCAATTAATCTTGTTTCAAAGTTTAACTTACAATTATTTCACAGTTTCTGATGAATCTGCTCCCTACTATTTCTGTTACACTTCACCTTCGTTATTCGCTGTCAATAACAAAGCTAACTGGTCTCCGTCCTCGCACATATTATATAGGCCGCGAGGAAATTTCTAGGCTTAGGTTCGAGACACTTCGAAACAGAGGTCTCTGGCCACCGATCTTTCCCGAAAGGGAAGGGAGATATTCGTAGAGGCGTAGACGTCTGGAATAACAGCACAGACATTTCGTTGGTTTACGTGGGTCTATCTTCTCACAAATCTATTCCGACCAATGCTCATCTTTCCAGCGAAATTTAAACGTCGTTATTACGACGCACCACAATGCTCCCTTCTTAGAGTTAATCGCCCCGATCAGCTCCTTGTATGGTATGAGTCGATCTAGATGTACCACTATCATTATTTCCTCTGGGCTGACGCTGAATTCATTATCTTCACTACATTGTATGATCCATCCCAGGAGCGCTGTAGCTCAGTGATTTTTCCACTTGTTCGTGTAGGGCGGTACAGCCACACGAAGTCGCCTTCTTTGAACCCAGATGAGTTGGCCAGTCGGTCATAACGCACCTGATGCTGACCAGGAAAAAAATATATGTAAAATCATACCATAGAATAATAATTTTATAAGTGATTATTAACACATTAAACTAAAATTGAAATGAATCACGTCCATGTTATTAGAGACGCGAAAAATCAGAAATCATCAACAAATCTGCTGACAGACCAATTACGAGTACAGAAGAAAAATTTTAAAATTAAATTTAAAAGCAGCTAATATCCAAGAAGTCGCGAATCTATTCCGGTAAGCAGTTATGGAATCTAGCACAGGATACGCCGTAGGGATTATATAAATGGAGGTTCTGTATTCTGGGATGTGAAGTAAACGGTCCTGAAAGAACATATACTCCAAATGTGATTCGAATATAGGAGTTTGAAAGCGAGAGAAAAAGTAGCTGGTGTTAGAGGTATTTTGAATAACAGAGTTAGAGGATGGATTTTTCTAGGATCATGTAGACAGAGTTAACGAAATTCGCTGAAGTGCGAAGAAATATGACCATATTTTCGAATATATATATATATATATATATATTTATTTATTTATTTATTTATTTATTAGAGTGGTACTTATTTACGAGTTTTCGTATTTCATTTCCCATGCCCTCTACTTTTTCCCCTTCGGATGTAAGAATCTATTTAAAGTAAATTTTGTTGAAATGTAAGACGAGGATTCCGTGCCGCATTGTGCTAGAGTAGGCGCGATATTGTAAAGAAAATTTCGATAAAAATGGTAATGGTTTATGCTGATAACAATTAATTGAATTGAATTTGCAGATATTGACTTTTTATTTTCCTTGCTTAAGACAGCAGAAGAATAAATAAACAATACTCTTGCAAGTGGTTTTTTGAAAATTTATATCTAGTGTGTACGGGATAATATTAGTTTATTGTATTGAAATTTGACACAATACCAATTGGGTCAAAAGGAAAAAAAATAGAGGGTTTCTTTGGAATCAGATGATATTTTCTTTCCACCCCTCTAGATAAGGACCATTCATGTTATAGTGGTCGAGTCTCTTCTAGGTCTATATGGCACGGGTTCCTTATCTAAAATTTTAAGAAAATAGAATTTAAAGTATTTCTTACAATCAAAGAAAAATATAGGGTGTGCAGAATTAAATACGAAAAGTGGAAAATATGGGGAACCATATATATATATATCCATCCATCCATAGTAATTCTGCCCGAAGGCAGGCGTTTCACTACAATCATAGCATTTTCATGCTATGCTTTGCTGCTTTACTAGAGAATTATAGGTGTGGTAGCTTCCCGTTGCTTTCCACACCGGTGAAAGATGATGAAGATGATAATGATAAGGATGATGATGATGATGATGATGGCCGGATGATTTTCGGGGACCGATGGGCCCTAAGCTTCTTGACATTTGTCTTAGAGGTGAGGAATGAACCCAGAAAAAAAACCTCACACAGAAGACTGTCCCGACCGGGAATCCAACCCCGGCCCGCTGCGTGACAAGGCAGCAAGTTACCTCGACACTACAGCGGTATATATATATATATATATACGTATACAGGGTGTATCAAAAAGGATGGCGCAAACTTGCATGGTTGAAAGTACACGAAAATAGAAGCAAAAATGTCACAGTAAACATGGGTTCGCAAACGAGCCGTTTAAGAGATAATTACGAATGTATGGTTACAAGCTGCCACTGATTTCATTGTAAACATCGCCCTAGTTAGTACAAATTAATTTGAATAAAGTCTTTACTATTAATTTTTCATCTCATTTAGTTCACATTTCACAGTTCACTTCACTTATGGGTTACCTGTTAAAGGAGGTGTTCGAAGTGTTTTCCTTGCATCTGGAATGCAATACAGTGCTCGTCTGTGCAATTAATGTCGAATTCTTTCGAAAACCCATGGATCATTTCTGAATTCTTGGCAAGCTTGTACAACTCTCTGCTCCAGTTCTTCAATGGGCGTGCTGTACACTTCGCTTTTTAGGTGACCCCACGCACAAAAATCCAAAGGATTTAGATCAGGTAATCTTGGAGGCCAAATGACAGATCCGCCTCGACCTATCCATCTTTGGCCGTATCTGCGCGTTAGATGCCGTCCCACAGCAGCAGCAAAATGTGCCGGAGCGCCACCATGCATTTACCACAAACTCCGACGTTGCTGAAGGGGAACATCCTCAAGATATCCTGGAAGATGACGCCGCATAAACCTAAGGTACCTCCGTCCATTAAGTTTTCGTGGAAGAATGTGTGGTCCAATGCGATGATCACCTAGTACCCCTAACCACATATTCAGTGAGAAACAGTGCTGATGTGGTGACTCATGAACAGCATGTGGGTTTATTTCACACCAAAAATGTGTATTATGATAATTAAAACACCACCGCGTGTGAATCCTGCTTCGTCTGTAAATAAAATGTTACCTGCGAAACGAGGGTCGACTATAGTCTGTTGTTGCATCCACTGAAAAAAAAATCACTCTATTAACAAAGTCCGCATCATTGAGACATTGAACTCGTTGGAGGTGGTAAGGGTACAGTAAATTGCGCTGTAAAATTCTCCATACACTACTGTGGCTTAGTACAGGCAATTGTGTGGCAATTCTTCTCGTCGAGGTTCCTGGAGAGAGCTGTCCAACACCATATCCTCAACCTTAGGCGTAATGCGAGCAGGCCTACCTACTGCTCTGCCATGTGCAAAACCCCCATTATCTCTCAGGCGCTGATGGACCCTTGTAAATGTACGACTTTCGGAGTGTCTTCGATCAGGATATGTTTCTTGATACAAGCGTGCAGCGTCCCGTGCATTTCCATTAGCCCTACCGTACATGAAATGCATATCCGCATACTCTTCGTTACTGTAAGGTTCAATTGTAACTACAACACAGCATAAGTGGCACTCCTCAGATGAGACTGATACCTTTTGAGACTGTTTACTGTATCCGTCCTGTACGTTCTGAGTGTATAGTTTGATTACAACTCCACCTCTCGGCAATGTTCAGTTTTGTAAACGAAGAACATAGGACGGCTTCAAGTGCGCAATGAGTATACCGTACGAAGTTACAAACAATGACGTCAGTGGCAGTTTGTAACCATACATTCGTAATTATCTCGCAAACGGCTCGTTTGCGGACCCATGTTTACTGGGATATTGTTGCTACTATTATCGTGTACTTTCAACCATGCAAGTTTGCGTGCGCCATTCCTTTCCACACATCCTGTATATATATATATATATATATATATATATATATATATATATATATATATATATATATATATATATATATATAATTTATTCTGAATATGACGCAATTTGTATGCTAATAATATCGTTAATGTCTGTCTGTAAGATGTGGCAACAATCATAGTAGGCATCGCGAGAATTTTCACTAAAATTAAAATACATTTCTTACATTTGCTTTATTTGGATGTACCAATGGCGATACAAAAATTGAAGATGTATAAAGCATCAGGTTCGGATAAGATCCCAGCAGAACTGATTAAATCAGGAGGAGAAAAATTGATGGACATGATACGCCGGTTGCTTGGTATGGTTTGGCAAAAAGAAACTCTTCCAGATGAATGGAAAGAATCGATTATCGTACCAATTTATAAGAAAGGAGATAAAACTGATTGCAAGAACTGCAGGGGCATCTTATTACTTTCAACTTCGTAAACAATTCTAACAAATATATTAGTAAGCAGACTTAGTCCCTATATTGATGACATTCTAGGAGATCATCAATGTGCATTTAGAAGAAACAGGTCTACAACAGATCAGATTTTTAGCTTAAGACAAATTTTAGAAAAGAAATGGGAAATAATGGTACTGTACATCAACTATATGTAGACTTCAAAAAAGCATATGATTCAATTAAGAAGGAGAAGTTATATACTATCCTGCTGAGTTCGGGATTCCTAAATAGTTAGTTAGACTTATACGAATGTGTCTAAATGGCACAAAGAGTAGGGTGCGTGTAGGCAAACAGTTTTCAGACACCTTTGAAATCCAGAATGGGTTGAAGCAAGGAGATGTATTGTCTCCTCTACTATTTAATTTTTTACAAGAGCATGCCATCAAATCTTTAGAGGGTGATGAAGGCCCACAACTCAATGGTATTAATAAGCTATTAGTTTCTGCTGATGATGTAGTATTGTTGGCCGATAGCGAGGAGATACCAAAGGACAACACGCACACACTATTGAGTAACATCAAGGAATTAGGACTGGAAGTAAATATCAATAAATCTAAATATATGGTCACACGTAGAAATGCATTATGTAATGGAAATGGACAGCTAATGACAAATGAGGGAAATTTTGAGGAAGTGGCTGAATTCAAATACCTAGGAACAATAATCACAAATAGGAATGAGACGGACAAAGAAATAAAACATATTCTGCAAATGCGTGCTATTATGCATTGCAGAGACATTTGATGTCCCAACTCTTTCAAAAAACATTAAACTGAATATATATAAAATTATTATTCTACCAGTTACATTATATGGGTGTGAAACATGGACTCTTCCTTTAAGGGAGGAAATGAGATTACGAGTTTTTGAGAATAAAGTTCTTAGGAAAATGTTTGGACCAAAGAGAGATGAACAGACAGGTGAATGGAGAAGACTGTTTAACAATGAACTACATGCTCTTTATAGGAAGCCAGATGTAATAAGAACAGTTAAGTCTCGTAGACTGCGACGGGCAGGACATGTTGCACGTATGGGGAATGAAAGACGTGTATGAAAGCTTCTTGTAGGAAAGCCAGAGGGAAAACGCCTAGTTTGTTGACCAAGAATGAGGTGTGAGAATAACATTAACTATGATTTTAGGGAAGTAGATTATACAGGGAATGATTGGAAAACATTAGCTGAGGATAGGGATGTATGGAGAGCTACTGTCCGCGCGTCCATGAAACTACGGGCAGTGAGTAAGTATGTAAGCAAAGAAGGTTAATATTTGAAACGAGGTTAGAATATAACAAAACTGTGTAATGCATCTCCGTTTTAAATCAGATTGTGAATGCCATTAGCCACACGCTGCATTATGAGGCCGGTCTACTATTGGGTGCAGTTGTTCGATAATTATCTAAAAGAAGGCGTAGGGTGCGACTGCCTGAGGCTCCAGGCGGATGGAATACCAACTAAGTTGAAGTAATCGGGAGCTGTACCCGCGGGCTGGAGCTACTGACTCTGGGATTCACCCGCACATGTTAAAATATTAATCAGGGATATACATTGAAGTGAAAATAATGATTTATGTTATTCACAAGATCGTTTTGTTTACAGCACATACCAGCAGATATTTTAATTTTTGCAGGTCACACGGAATAAAAACATTCAAATAATTACTTCTCTGTCACTAATTTTAAATTTCCTTTCAACCACAAAATGAATCAGGTTGAGGATTTGAAACTAAATGATTTACAAAAAACATTAAATTTATCTGTGAATATTAATAACTTGACCCACCGTTCTTGTATAGTTTTTCTTCTCTTCTAAATCAAATCTCAGGAGACTTTAAGGTCCAAATATTTTCCACACTCAATGTGTCCACCACCACCGTCATCATCATCATCACATTCACTTTCTTTAGTAAATTTGTACGGGTGAATCGTTTGTCTTGTCTTAATTGTTCATGTTTTCTGAGTGCGATCCTAGCATACAGCTGATCACTCGTTCAGGGAGGACCTCCTTGTCCTTGTGTGGTCATATATATATACAAATTTAAAGTAAGCACAATAACTTCATACCTGGCGAAATTAACGAAACCATGGATAGACTTAACCTAGTTCTTATATAAATATATGTGTGGTGTTAAAGACTTCGGGGTTAATCCAGACAAAATTTAAAGAATAATCATTAGTTTAGACTGTAGCATCCTACTAACAATTTCAATCTGCTGATCATAATGCATATATAATGAGCTTGGTATCGTTACGGTGTAAAGACTTCTGTGTTGATCTAAAAAAAATAAAAGATAATTATCCTTGGATACCAAAGACTACAGCACACCAT
The DNA here is from genome assembly GCA_030220185.1 of Diploptera punctata. Taxonomy (NCBI): domain Eukaryota; kingdom Metazoa; phylum Arthropoda; class Insecta; order Blattodea; family Blaberidae; genus Diploptera; species Diploptera punctata. The sequence continues at coordinate 512,386 of JASPKZ010007936.1, read as the reverse complement.
TAACAATATCAATCGCTGGCCATAATACATAATTATATTAATGTAATATGCTATTATAACGTTACAGCGTAAATACTTCGGGGTTGATCTACACAAAATTCAGAAGGCAGTTCTAAGATATCCAGAACTACTGTACATCATTAAAAATATTGATCTGTCGGTCGTCATGCATATATTAGAGGAATACTCCATTATAATGTTATGCGTGTTTTCTTTCCGTGCTGATACAGGGATAATTATAAGGACTATTTAACTCATGCCCCAAATGCGAGTCAATAACCAATCACGTTTCCATGAATTTTTTCTCACAACCAATGTTATTTTTTCATCTATTAACGCACGCTTTATTTAAGGCATTATTATCCATATGTAAAACAGTCGTGTTTCACTTCGCTATTTATCGAATTCTGTCTACCAAAATAAAGAAAGCTCCTCCTTTTTAATATTCTGAACAGGTGAGAGCATTATTTTATAGTGACTGACTCTCCAACAAATACGTTGAATATAGCAAATAATGGACAGATTCTTTCGAACTACACGTTTGATAATTATGTACTCAATAATTGTGTTTTTAAATAATGATTCACTGAATTGTTTCCTAAAAAAATTATGATTTTGGTTTAAATATATAGTTTGATGTGTTTAATTTTTTCTCCACTAGGGTCCTATTTGGCAATAAATAATAAGATCATGTTGCAGTGGATGAACAAATTTAACATAACCAAACATTTCTGATTTTTTTCAAACATCGTCGTTTACATTAAATATATAAATAATTTAAAATACCGGTAACTATATTTGTATAATGGTTTTTATTAAACAACTTAATTTTATTCGTCAAATTGTCCTAACAAATACCACTCTTGATTTGAAAATCGAGTCACTCGTGGCATTAATTACGATAATTATAATTATCCTTGGATACCCAAGACTACAGCACATTAACAATGCCAATCTTCCGGTCATCGTGCATGTATTAAAGCAATTATATTAATAAAATGATGGAGTAAAGATTTCGTAGTTGATCGACAAAAAATTCTAAGGATACCCAAGATACGGCACACCAATCACAACATCAATCTCCTGCCATCGTACTTACATTTAGCAATACCGTTATCACGTAAAGATTTGGGGGTTGATCTAGACAAAATTCGAAGACAATTACTGGATACCCAAAACTGCTGTACACCATCAACAATATCAAATATGCCGATCATTATGCATATATTAAAGCAGTACTCTATTATATTGTTATCGCATAAAGACTTCAGAGTTGATCCAGACAAAATTCAAATGGCAATCCTTAGATATCCAAAAATAATGCACACCATTGTCAACATCAAACTGCCTGCCATCTTGCTTATTAAAGCATTAGGCCTACGCTATTATATCGTTATCACGTAAAGACTTCGGAGTTGATAGAGACAAAATTCAAATAATAATAGGCCTAAGCTCTCCATGGTATATTTACCTTGTCGTGGTGGAGTGGCTTGCGTGCTTAAATGATCCTAAGAGCTATGCCGGCGGTAGCATTGCCGCCGATAGGGTTACCCATGCCGGACTGGTCGAAGGTGATAAGCCAGACGAAAAACGTATCTTGGGCGAACGAGTGACGATCTTTCACCGTAAAAATACAGCCGCCAAGGAATGCGGATATGGGTTCTACTGGGATAAAATTTTCCGGAAGTCAAATAGTCCCCCATTCGGCTCTCCGGGCTTCAGGGAACCCACGCCAAAGTCTCAAACACAGGGACATGTTCCTAGGAACATGAAATGTTAGGACTTTATACCATAGCGGGCACTAGATATATTAACGCGGGAATTAGATAAATCGGCCTTGAATATAGTCGCTTTACAGGAAGTTAGGTGGCCAGGAGTAGGTAGTCAGGAATCAGGAAGCTTTGCATTATACTATGGGGGTGCAGAAAGACCTGCATTTGGAACGGGTTTTTTAGTCAGAAGGAGGATCCTATCCGCTATCCGAGATATTAAGTTTGTTAGTGATAGGATATCATACATAATTATAAAGGGTAAACGACATGATTTTATAATTGTAAATGTACATGCCTCCACAGAAGATAAAGATGAGAAGATCAAGGATGAGTTCTGTGAAGAATTAGAATGCTTATTTATTAGCCTTTCACGATATCATATGAAAATTGTCTTAGGAGATTTTAGTGCAAAAGTGGGGTGAGAAGATACATTCTAACCAACAATAGGCTAATTCAGTCTTCATGAAGATAGTAACGACAACGGGGTTAGATTAGTCACATTTTCCACATCAAAGAATCTCATTGTTAAGAGCACAACATTTCAGCATAAGGATATTCATAAATACACCTGGACGTCCCCAGATGGAGAAACTCGCAACCAGATAGATCATGTATAAGTGGATAAACGCTGGCACAGTAGCATCTTGATGTTAGATCAGCTAGAGGAACAGACTGCAATTCGGATCATCATCTGGTCAGAGTGAAAATCAGACAACGGCTATCGCTTATGAGAGGAACAAATGCTAAAGATGATTCTGTAAAATATGAATTAAAAAACTTGAAAAATGATGAAATGCGGCAAGAATACCAAATCAAAATTGCTAATAGATTTGAAGGACTGGAATCTTCAGATGACAATGTGGCAAACGAAGAAGAAACTGATATAAATAAAGAATGGGAGGCTATAAGAGATACTATTAAATTATTAGCATCAGAAAGCATTGGTTGTTTAACAAAGAGGCAAAACAAGAAATGGTTTAATGAGGAATGTGCCGACATTGTAATGAAAAGAAAGCTAGCAAAAATGAAATGGTTGCACGAGCCAAATGAGGTAAATTTGTAGCAATTGGGTGTGTTAGACGGGAAACCACCAAGTTATTAAGAGTAAGAAGAAAGAATATTTGAGAGAGAAGATTAATGATCTTGAAATTAATGCAAAAAATAGTAACATTAGAGAATTATATCAGAGAATTAGTATAGAGAAGAAAGGGTTTCAGGCTAGAACAAACATAATTCGGAATGAAAATGGGGATATGATTGCAGATTCTAGGAGTATATTTAATAGATGGAAAAGTTACTTTAATCAGCTAGTAAATGTAAATACAGAACAGGACATTGAAGAGGATAAGTTACAGAGAGCAGATATGCTAGTCGCAGAGCCAAGTGCATTAGAGGTTGAAATGGCGATTGAAAAAATTGAAGATATATAAAGCATCAGGTTCAGATGAGATCCCAGCAGAACTGATAAAATGAGAGGGAGAAAAATTGATGGACAAGATACGCTGTTTGCTTAGTATGATTTGGGAAAAAAAGCTCTTCCAGATGAATGGAAGGAATCAATTATCGTACCAATTATTAAAAAAGGAGACAAAACTGATCAACTACAGGGGCATCTCATTACTTTCAACATCGTACAAAATTCTAACAAATATATTAGTAAGCAGACTTAGTCCCTATATTGATGACATTCAAGGAGATCATCAATGTGTATTTAGAAGAAACAGGTCTACAACAGATCAGATGTTTAGTATAAGACAGATTTTAGAAAAGAAATGGGAATAGAATGGTACTGTACATCAACTATATGTAGGCTTCAAAAAAAGCGTAAGATTCAATTAAGAGGGAGAAGTTATATAGTATCCTGCTGGAGTTCGGAATTCCTAAAAAGTTAGTTAGACTTATACGAATGTGTCTAAATGGCTCAAAGAGTAGGGTGCCTGTAGGCAAACAGTTTTCAGACACTTTTGAAATCCAGAATGGGTTGAAGCAAGGAGATGCACTATCTCCTCTACTATTTAATTTTGTACTAGAGCATGCCATTAAATCTCTAGAGAATGAGGAAGGCTTACAACTGAATGGTATTAATAAGCTTTTAGTTTATGCTGATGATGTAGTACTACTAGCCGAAGCGAGAAGATACTAAAGGCCAACGCACACACACTATTGAGTAACACTAAGAAATTAGGACTGGAAGTAAATATCAGTAAAACTAAATATATGGTCACACGTAGAAATTCAGTATATAATGGAAATGGACAGCTAATGAAAAATGAAGGAAATTTTGAGGAAGTGGCTGAATTCAAATACCTAGGAACAAACACTGGTCAACAGTGATTTTGTTACATAAAAGATTTTGGGTGATTCTTATGTATTTTAATCTGCTGATTCCAAAAATGAAGTCAGAAATTTTCCATCACCCACCATTTTTTTTGTAATTTTGAAAATAATTATTTTCCTATTTATTAGCATTTTTGGTATATAACATGATGATTAGGATTATTTTACATTCATATTTAATTTCATTGTGCCAACAATGGACTTATAATGTTTTGCTATTGTTGCCTTGAATTCATAACGTACAACAATGACATTCTCCTACAAAACTGTGATTGTATGTTTTAAGTTCGCAGTTGAATAGCTTTCTTAAAAGAAATAAGCTAATTCTGTGCTCATTTCCGTAGTCAAGTGAATTGTGGTAGAAGTGTATTGTGAAGACTAAGTAGTGTATTGTATTGCAGTGTATTGTAAAGAGAAGTGTAAAATTGTATTTGTATAAGAAATATGTCTCGAAAGTGTGTTAAATATAGAAACAATTTCTGTTTCTTGTGTGATGAGCTCACTTTCAAAGCGCAGAAGCGAAAGTTTACTCCTCTAATAAGAAGAGCTTATCACTGTTATTTTAACAACAAAATAGACCAGAACAAGATATGGGCCCCGGAAATCTGTTGTACCAAATGTGTAACACTATTAACTGGCTGGTTGAAAGCATCCCGTCATATGCCTTTCGCAGTCCCAGTGATATGGCGCGAACCTAAGGATCATTTGACAGAATGCTACTTCTGCTTGACAAATACATCTGGAATAACTTCCAAGTCAAGACACACGGTTAAATATCCAATGTTAGATTCATCAATTCGACCGGTACTTCATGGGCCAGGTTTACCCATACCAATTCCACCAGATAACATAACACTGATTGAAGAACTTTCTGACGTTCAGGATGATTCAGATTTTGCGGAAGATGATGCTATAAATGAAACTCACTTTCTAACACAGGAGGATTTAAATGATTTGGTTCGGGATCTTGGTTTAAGAAAAAGCAAGGCAAAATTACTTGCTTCAAGATTGAAAGGATGGAAGCTACTGCAGGATGATACCAAAGTAACTTTTTTTCGCAATCGCCAAAAGGAATTTGAGGATTTCTTTTCTAAAGAGAAGGACCTAGTTTTCTGCAATGATGTTGAGAATTTGTTCCAGTCACTGGGTGTTGAGCATAAATCTGAGGATTGGCGTTTATTCATAGACTCCCCAAAAACAAGTTTGAAAGGAGTGTTACTACATAATGGAAACATATATCCATCCATTCCTTTAGCCCATGCAGTTGGTATGAAGGAAAATTACGAGAATATGAAGCTCTTACTATCCGCTATAAAGTATGACAATTTTTCTTGGCAGATATGTGGGGATTTGAAAGTTATAGCCATCTTACTTGGGTTACAGCTTGACTATACTAAATTTTGCTGCTTCTTGTGCAAGTGGAATAGCAGAGATAGAAGTAATCATTATATTAAAAAGAACTGGTCAAAGAGAGAGTCACTTAATCCAGGACAAGAAAATGTTCTTCACCAACCACTTGTACGTTCTGAAAAAAATCTTATTGACTCCAGTGAAAGCAATGGATCGTGATGGCAGTGCATTTCTCTTCCTCAAAAATAAATTTCCAAGGATCAGTGAAGCTAAATTGAAAGAAGGGATTGGCCCTCAAATAAAGGAGCTGATGAAAGATACGCAGTTTCAGAACAAGTTAAATATGCAAGAAGCAGCTGCATGGCTATCTTCCAAAAATGTTGTCTCAAATTTTCTGGGGAACTTCAGATCTGATAACTACAGACAACTTGTCAATGAGATAATTGAGAACTACAAGATAATTGGATGTAATATGTCTTTGAAAATTCACATTCTGCACTCCCATCTTGATTTCTTCCCTGAAAATCTAGGGGCTGTGAGCGACGAACACGGGGAGTGCTTCCACCGGGACATCGCGGAAATGGAAAGGCGCTATCAGGGTAAATGGTGTCCAAATATGCTAGCAGACTACTGCTGGACACTGAAGAGGGATATTCCTAAAGCGAGGTACAGCCGAAAATCAAATTCACATACATTTTGGGTGAGCAAATATAATTTCAGCTAAGATATAATAAATTGTAATGTATAGACACGAAAAATGTTTTTCATGTGATTACTCGAAAACCCTGGGTGATGGAAAAGTTCCGTAAAAAGATTTGAAATCAGCACAAGAAAGTAAGTTAGAAGCGTACATTTTCTTCCCTGTAACATAAAAAAGTTCAAATTTTGTAGGCAAGTTTAATCACAAATAGGAATGAGATGCACAAAGAAATTAAACATAGGCTCAATTCTGGAAATGCATGCTATTATGCATTGCAGAGACTTTTGATGTCCCAACTCCTTTCAAAAAACGGTAAGCTGAAAATGTATAAAACTATTATTCTACCAGTTATATTATGTGGATGCGAAACATGGACTCTTACTTTAAGGGAGGAAAGGAGGTTACGAGTATTTGAGAATAAAGTTCTTAGGAAAATTTTTGGACCAAAGAGAGATAAATAGACAGGTGAATGGAGAAGACTACTTAACAATGAACTACATGGTCTTTATAGGAAGCCAGATATAATAAGAACAGTTAAGTCTCGTAGACTGCGATGGGCAGGACATGTTGCGTGTATGGGGAATGAAAGACGTGCATGGAAACTTCTTGTAGGAAAGCCAGAAGGAAAACGCCCAATTGGTAGACCAAGAATGAGGTGGGAGAACAACAGTAACTATGATTTGAGGGAAGTAGATTATACAGGGAATGATTGGAAAGCATTAGCTCAGGATAGGGATATATGGAGAGCTTATGTCTGCCCGGCCATGAACCTACGGGTTCGATATTGCCAGTGAGTAAGCAAGTAAGTAATAGGCCTAATTGAAGGATCTAACTGCAAAACTTAATTCTCCAGTTTTGGGCGAAATGCATTTTTTGTTGTATCCCTGGTCTAAATGTTGATCTCCATGTGAATCAAGTCACATTATATAGATAAATTCACATTACCCTCTAGTAAATTAAGGAAGAAAATTGAGTGTGGTTGTGAAACTCACATTCTGCAACATTCATTTGGCTGCTAAAGTCACATTCTCCTCGCAGCCAATAGCAGGCTTCCATTAGGTCACGTGATTATCAGTTGTTTGTGTACTGCTATGAATGCTCGTTATTTTGTATAGTTTGCTATTGCATTCTTTTAATACAGAGTGATGTTCAATTTATTGAAATATAATGGATGAATGAATACTTATCAGCACATGGTCAGAACAAAAATTCAATATTTAATAGACATGCTCAGCAATTGATTTCGTAATGAATCTAATAATATTACTGAAGTCCAACTAGTTTTTTCCTATGAGGGGAAACAGTTTTATACCACCCGACGATGGTATATATATATATCGTTTCGGAATCGTAAATGTGATCTCTCTTTATTATAGAACCTATCATAAATTTCCAAACTAACTTGTAACATAGAAGTATTATGGGCCCAAATACAGACATAAATTAATCTTTCTTAATTAGAACATCTAGTGTATTATTCAACATTGATGTCTCAAGAGAAAACTAATTATATGTAACTTTACTATTGATATACGATGGTCATGAGAGGGATAGGAATCACACCTAAGCACACAAAATTTAGGCCAAACTCAGGTTGACACAGTTAAGCAAGCTACAATCAAAAGACATGAAAGCTTAACTAAAATTAATACAATTAATAATTGTAAAAAGTTAAGTATAAATAGCTATTGGTAGCAATAAGTGAAACATGAACAGAATAACTAATATAAATAATCTGAACAGTCGTCGGTTTTAAACATCGAGAATAGCACATACATACATAATAGAATTTACAATCATTCCAAAATAAACAAACTTCTTCTTAACAACTCTCTTAGTATAAAATAAATGAACAGTCCTAGGGAAGGGATCCTGCTTATGATACCCCCCCCCCGGCGAACTTGCAGAAACGAAAGGTAGACTGCGACTGTTAACTGGGCTTGGCTTGTAATCGAGCACAGAGTATCAGAGAAGAAAGTGGACAAGTTTCGCGTACATGCCACAAGCGGCGCTAGTGTAGAACAACTAACGACATCTAAATTATTTCGATTTTTTTCTGGTACTAATATGAAATTCAGCACCGTCTGGTGGTAAAATTATGAATTATAATTATATAACACCATCTGGTTCATAATCATGGAATTGAACTTTTATAGGAATAAATAACATATTAATTAATCTTAAATTATGGAATTATTTAAAACCCAGCCTGTCAGACCTAAAGATTTTTTTAATTTTTAACAGAAGGGAAGACTGGGAATAAATAAAACATGTTAATTTATTTTCATTTATTATAATTTAAAAACATGCATCTTTTAATAAATATGTACAATTGACCTATCCCCTTATTCTCACATACATATTTTATACAATATTTATTAAAGAACCTTAGCCATGTCGTACATCTCAAATCCATTAATAAAGTCACATTTTTAAAATGTTTATAAAAATGGCTATACACTAACATCACTTTTCTTAACCTAACAAATCTTAGAATTTTATAACTTCTAGTAGGTTTATCTTTGAAACTAGATTCACATTAAAAACGTAAACAAGTTTGAATTTATTCGTACTTACAAATTAGAGTAAAATAAGATCTATAAGTAATGATTTTAACTTTCGATAATATGTCATTTCTACAGTACCGTCTACATAGAACGAAAGGATAGCAGTTAAAATTTTAAATTTACAAAATGGCTAACTTCCCATGATCCCGAGTGAACACGCCGTGTGCCTTGCATTTGTTTTATTCAGTTACGCATTCTGTTACTATGAAACAGCGCTACCATTGCAGTTTGCTCATTGTAGTTCATCGTAAACGACCGATTTTTTTTACTCAGTTTTCCCTCTATTCGAAGTTTCTCTATGGTAATCGAGGACACCAGTCATCGCGCATTCTAGGTCGCGCATATGACGTCAGGAAGAGGAATTAGGAGGGGAGAAAGTTTGGAAGGGATAGAGCACCCAATACATATTCGCCATCACAGAGTCTATTATGAACGTCACGGCAGCAACATTACGTTGCCACGGTCAAACAAATAAAACGATGTAAGATGATAATTGGCCCAAACCAGTACATTGAAATTATAAGTAATTTTGCAACAGTTAAGGGACTTGGAAGTGATTCTTGTAATAGAGAGTGAAAGACAGGTGTAAAGAAAAATGTGAAAAAACCATGTTCATGGCATTTCGGTATATAATCTCGTAAACGTGTACACTTGACAAAGAAACTTACTAACAGAGTCAAGGTCTTGGCCAAGGAGAAACAACATACAGACAAAAGAGCGAACCATCCCAGAGTGCCAGAACCCTCACTAAGCGTGGTAAAGGTTTGGAGTTAAGGGCAGAAATTATCGCTAAAGACATCATATAAAAAGCAGAAAGAAGAAGATGCAGATTCCCTTCTTAAAAAACATACGGAGAAGACTGGAGAATGCTCGATTCTCTACATTTCTTGATGGACCAGAAATTGACGTAGTAGTAGCTGAAGGAGTGCATAATTGCAGCCTGTTTTACACATTTAGAAAATACTTTAACTTTCCTTCTGTGTATCAATCTGTGGTGGTATTAATATTTACATTAAAATAATTTCACTGACAAATCTGTCTTGTAGTGGTATTACATTAAATGTTAATATTCCTAGCATCAAAATAACATTCCCGAAATTGCTACATTGCAAATCTCACATTCTCCAATATTTGATGTTATATTTCTATCTCTCTAACAGCTAGATATTTTCCTACATGTGAGGAGACATTTATTTATGACTCATTCTTCATGAAAATTACAGAATAAGTTCAAATTAATGTTAGTTTTCATTGGTATGAGTTTTTTTTTTTTTTCTGTTTACCTAAAATTTTAAAAAGTGGAGAAATTGTGAGTTTTGCATTAGACCCTTCAAATTATGGATATCCAAGACTTATGTATACCATTAACAATATTAATATGCCGGACGTCGTGCACAATAGTAATACACTATTTTATCATTATGCCGTAAAGACTTTCGGGGTTGATCCAGACAAAATTCATCGGACAATCCTAGGATATCCAAAACTACTCCATATATCAATCTGCCGCTTCATCGTGCATACATTAAAGCCATAGGCTATTATATCATTGTCGTAAATACTTCCGAGTTAATCCAGAAAATAATAAAATGACAAACCTTGACGACTACTGCACTTGATTAACAATATAAATCTAACGGCCATCGTGCACATATTAAAGCAACACGGTTATCATATTTTGCTAATATTTAGGTTTCCATACTGACTCCAATTAAGTTGAATCATCCAAATAAAGCAAAAAAATATCAGAAAAGTGTTTTCTAAAATGCATTCCTTCATCATTCATTTTGGTTTAATGATTACTTAAGTTGGTGAATCCAAACCTGGCCGGGGTCAATTAATTTTTCAGGGCATAAAAACCCGTCTTTCGAAATGAAATTAAAGTCGTATCCCCATGTCAGTACATATGAACCTTCAAACTTGAATGAAAATCCCTCTGAACAAAATGTGTTGGCTCTTTCAAGCCCATATTCGCATTACGATACTAATGGCCCCAGCTGTTCAAGATCGTCGTTAAGTTAAATAAAAACGTAAATATAATCAAGTACTCTCTTCCATCTGATCTGAAAATAATTTTATTGCAAATTCTAATTATGAATTTTTATTTTTGTGAATGCTTATTTATATATCTTAAAAATGGAATAGCACATACACTACGTTGTGTTACCAATATGTGTTTCACACATCCAATATTCTTAAATATGACCATGTTTATTAGTACTTCCGAGTTCCTAGTTCTATTTTTGTCATCGTAGAAAAAAATCCTTACTCTGCTATTAGGCCTATCTCCACCCATTTCCCCATCCTCTAATCACAATTTGAATACACTCTCACACTAGAACCTACTATTTTACTTTCCACATCATTCCACTATAATAATTCCTACATTGTGTTCACTGATAGAATCTGGAACTCTCTATCGAATAATATTAGGTATTGTTTGAATTAATATTCTTTCTAATCAAATTTAAATATATTTACATCTCAAAGCAGATTTTGTATATATTTAAAAATATTAACTTTGTTAAATTTAGTTTCTGATAAATTACTTTAAATCTATTTATATCTATATAACTTAATTAATTTTTCTATGCTTTATCGTAGTCTCGCGCTCGTATACTATATGATAGCAAGACCATTTTTCTGTTATTGGAGCGAGGCATGGATCCTGCGAATATATGTGTGTATATATATATATATATATATATATATAAATTCCTAGTAAAGCTGCAAAGCATAGTATGAAAATGCTATGATTGCAATGAAAGACCTGCCCTCGGGCAGAATTATTATGGATGGATGTATATAGATGAAAGTAGAATTACAGCTAGTGAGATGAACAATAGGATGTACCACGTAGGATCACAGAAGAAGTTATGACATTGCTGAGGATCTGAATATGATACCCATAATACATTATATTCATCAGCATTAACAGAACGAGTGTCAACATATAAACCGTAAGTCCAGATCCATCATTGTTACGGTAAGTTTAAATTACGAATATAATGGTAGAAAATAATTGAGACGTCCTAGGAAGAGATTGTTGGAAAAATATTTGTATACCTTAACGGTCCTTCCAGGACAACATTAAAGAATTTAAGTTGGAATATATCTGACTATTGGTACAAATTTTTAATGATATATGGGCATATGGAATAATACCTCAGGACTGGAAAACATCATTAGTAATACCCATCCATAAGAAAGGAGAAAAAAGTAACTGTTCAAATTATAGAGGAATATCATTGTTGACAACAGTATCTAAAATATATACATCCATTTTAAAACAAAAACTTCAGAAAATCACAGAAGATAAAATTGGAGAGGAACAATGTGGATTCCGGAAAGGTCGATCGTGTATCGACGCCATATTTGTTGTAAAATAACTAATTGAGAAGTGGAAAGAATATAATATCCCCTATATATATTATTTTTAGATTTTGAAAAGGCCTATGATAGAGTCAAAGAGGACATAATGTGGAAAATATTGGAAAGCTACCAAGTCCCCAATAATTTAATAAATGCTATAAAAAGTTTATATGAAACCACACTTATAAAAGTAAAGTTAGATCATGGGAAAATAACAGATAAATTTGAAATTAACCAAGGTTTAAGACAGGGATGTGGACTATCTCCATTACTGTTTATTCTACATCTGAATGAAATTGTCCAGGAGTAGAAAAAACTAAACCCCCAGGAGTAAAAATATGTAGAGTAAACCAAATTCAAACAAAAATCTTCGCAGATGATTAAGTACTTCTAGCAGAGAATGAAGATGATTCGCAGAGATCGGTGTTTAAATTGCAGAATTCCCTGGAAAAATACAACATGAAAATATCTGGAAAATAAAATCAAATCCATGGCAATCACTGGAATGGGACTTTCTAGAGTAAAGATAATAATAAATAATAAACCAATAGAACAAGTAACACACTTTAATTATTTAGGTAATAATATATCACAGTTTCATAATCAAAAAGATGTGGAAACAAATTTAGAAAAATATAACAGACTAAATGGTGTAATTAGGAGAAATTTTGGAAAACAAATGAGGAAAGAAATCCAATTGAGATATCATAATGCCATAGCCAAACCTGCTCTACTATACGGAAGTGAATGCTGGACACTTCGAGCAAAAGATAAATCCCGCATTAATAGTTCACAAATGAGATTCCTCCGATCACTAACAGGAGTTACTTTAAGGGATAGAATGAAGAGTGATGAGATAAGGATGCAGTGGAATAGTAGGGAAATGGTTGAATATATACAAAATTATCAGATTAAATGGTTCCAACACGTCCAGAGAATGTCAAATTCCCGTTTACCAAAGATGATTTACCACCTCAAACCTAAAGGCAAAAGAGACCTCGGAAGACCCTTCAACCGATGGAAAGATCAGTTTTTGTAGTCGCAGAACGGGCATCATCACCCAATACTGCATACTGAAGAAGAAGAAGATATATCTGACTTGCAATTAACAACATTAAAGACAGATATATAATGTTCCTGCATATAATATTTTTCAGTGGTTTAGTGGAAGAGAGGACCTTCAGTCAATCCATTTAAAGAAATAATAATATTAATAACAATTATTATTACTATTATTGATTTTATTGTTTGTTGTGGCATTGTTGGGCTTGCTTTTGAAATTCTCGGGTGACGGCGAGAGTCGAGTCTCGGCTTGTATGGTAGAGAAGGTTTCGTTACGAATCGGAAAGTCTACGAAGAACTTTCCACATGCGTCCTCCATTCCGGAAAGTTCTGTTATCGAGAGTTCCACTCTGAAACGGTCCCGTCTTGGGGTTCCGGAATGTTCCTGCCCTCGCGAATATAAGAGGATTTGAGGGTTAGACCAGCCAGTTGTGCTAGATTTTGAACCAGTGAAGTAACCTCAAGAGCGAAGGCAAGAAGATGTTCTAAGCGAAACCGTCAGCTAGTAGAAATAACAACGATCAATTAAATTGTGAAGTAAGATAATTTGTTAGCTGCAAATTGTTTTTGAAGAATCTTGAAATTCTGTTAATATTTAATTACTATAGTATTAGTAATAATAATTACTGAATTAGTATATATTAAATATGTCGATTTTAGGGCCATTTTTCGAAAATCTTCTGCTTTTTTTCGGATTTGTGAAATAAATAAATTGAATATAGAAATTTTGTGTAAACATCTGTGAAGAAATTCCATCTTATTCCTAAGCCACCAGTAATCACAACAATATGATTGCACATACAGAATTAACTTGTGTAACATATAGACAGACATGCCTCATGATGACGAACTGTTATAAAATCAATACCAAAAATTAAAAGATTTATTTATTATCAGTAAAAGCAAATAAAAAATATCGTAGTTATTCTGCTGTATAGGAGCCTAACTATGATGGTTGTCCAGCGGCTCGCATTGTTTCCCCGACTACCGTCACTACAAGAATTCCGCATGTTAATTATTATTGTCGCGGCACTCGTTTTTATATAAACCGATAACAATCATAGCGAGGCGATAAATACTTCTATATTACAGTTAACATTTAATTACAATTTTTTTTTTAATTTTTGTTATTACATTTTTTTAGGAATTAAATCCAATAGGTACAACTTAGGACACGACACATACACCCAGTCCCAAGGTTGAAATTTTGAAAATCCCTTACCCCGCCGGGAATCGAACCCGGGTCGCCGGAGTGGAAGGTAGGGACTCTTCCGATTACGCTACAGCTGCGGATTTAATATTTTTAGAATGAGCATATTACGATTTTAGTGAAGAAGGTTGCCAATTAAATCCATTTAATTTACGTCCAATCAGTCTGCTGCCAACGTTGGGGAAATTATTGGAAAGAATCACGTTGGTAAAAATCAAAATTTAAGTTGCAAATAAACATTTATATCCTCATCAGTTCATCATCAATTCGGCTTTCTAAAATCTCTTAATACTGCTCTTTGACTAGAAAGACTGATTGACTAAATATCCAGGATCAATCTATAAACTCATCAAATTTCACTTTTCGGCACAACGTATCAAAATTCTTTCCTGTTTTCTTTTGAACAGAAAGTTTAGTGTTACGGTAATGGGACAGAAGGTCTGACTGCAAGCCCCCCTAATGAGAATTCCACAATATACGGTTTCTCCCTATTTTTCTACTCACTGTATGTCTCCGAACTTACTTCCTTTCCTAAAATCCATATTACTTCATATATCGACGACACCTGTTTCTATTTCCAATCCGCATTCCGTGCATTTCATAGAAGAGTTAATACTTTTCAAAGGATCCTAACCTATTTATCCCCTGATTCAACACATGGAACATTAAAATGAATGTTTCAAAGACACAATTTATACTTTTTATCGCTACTCTACCGATCCACAAATTTCCGTTGCCCATGGAACTGAAATATTTCGATTTGGACCTGCAGTCAAATACCTTTGTCTCCGTTTAGATAAATTACTTACTTAAAACATTAATGTTTGGCATCTCATAAATTAGGAAAATGTAGTCATATAAATGTTATATCCATTCTTCACATCGACCACATTTTCCACAGGTGTGTGGTTATTATCCGCAGCATGTTGTTATATGGAAATGAAGCTGGGAACATTCTCGCTGCAGAACACAAGACAAAATTCAAGTTATTCATTATCAATGTTCCAACATTATCTTTTTGAGCCCCCGCTAAACGACGAACTCTGAGCTTCACAGAGATCCTCAGCTTCTTTATATTGATGCACTCATCAATGACTCTCGCCTTTGCAACCATTTAACCCCTTAATGCACATTAGAGGACATTAACCTGAACAGCGTGCTACGCACCGAAACACTTTTAACTATAGTGGATTTGATCTTACTTTACCGCCCAAGGCCATGCACTTCTCATCCCCACAACTATTTGGAGTTTTTTTTTAATTTCAGTATAGTGGAATAATGTGTTTCAAAACGCCGGACAGCGTGGCTAATTCCGGTTGTTGATTGGAGCCAGGCTCATCAACTACGGTTTAGGATGCCCCGTTCCGGCGGGAGAACCACTACTACTATATCAATCTGCGTCTTCGCATTTTAATTTCCCACAATCACAACTGTCGTATAGGCAGAGTTAGAAGTTGAATCTCTTATGGTTAGCTACAAAATTAATTATCCACCAAGAGATACAGGTACAATCGACGGTGCATTGTTGCCGTTAGCAAGTTGAGTTTTGTTATTCTTCTCTGAAATTTCCTTAGCGCTACCTTTTGCTGGTAACATTGGTATATTACTGTAACGTAAACAATTCAAGCTGTTTATGTCAAGGTCTCTCGAACTTGGCCAATATGAAATTACACAGTTTAATATTTTGAATACATTATTATCCATAAACATAAATAAAGGAATAACCAGTAATAAATTAATTTGAGACACTTCAAAATGTTTGATCTCTTATTGATTAACAAAACATATCCCGCAAAGTGGCTTTCACTGAAAGTACTTGCGCCCCTGTGATTACTCATTTTCTAAGTGCACTATAACATTTTAAACTATATTCCACCTATTGTTCAATAATTTTTTGGATAGTGAATACTAACGATGCTTTTTGGCTAAAGATCTACTATTCTCTAGAGTACAATACTAACTCAGTATAAAATATTTTAATCCTAAATTAATTTTATCATAATTTAAAACTATAAATTGACCGATTCAATGAGTAATAATAATAATAATAATAATAATAATAACAATAATAATAATAATTTTAATAATAATAATAATAATAATAATAATAATAATAATAATAATAATAATAATAGATTGTAAAAAAGTAAACATCCATAATTTTGCTGTAATTTAATACCTTCATTCAAATGTATCACATGTATTTCCAAAATACTTGTGGGCATAGTTTGATATGTACACATAAAATGTATTATGCCTATTTCTTTAAATGTCCTACGTATCATATTCAAGTACACACTTGCCAAATTATTCGTGAAATCCAGACAGTAACTTTTAGAAAAATGGTATGAATATATATATAGCCCACTCCACCGCTGTGGTCTCGAGGTAGCGTGCTGCCTTGTCACGCAGCGGGCCCGGGTTCGATCCCGGGTCAGGGCAGTTTTTCTGGGTGAGGTTTTTATCTTAGTTTTTCCTCACCTGTAACACAAATGTCAGGAAAACTTTAAGGCCCAAACGGTCCTCGAAATCATATGGCCATCATCATCATCCTTATCATTATCATCATCATCCTTCACCGGTGTGGAATGAAACGGGAAGCTACCACACCTACAATCACTAGTAATGGGAATGCTATGATTGCAGTGAAGGACCTGCCTTCTGGCAGAATTATTATGGATGGATATATACCCAATCGGAAATTCAACCGGAATTTATCGGTATGAAGTCAAGATGTAGGCTAGATCACCGGACCAGACGTAAAATCTGATAATTCATATGTGTGTTTCTGAGAACGAGGCAGATATGTAGTCTCTCTTGGTATACCTCGTACATATTATTATGTGTTATGTTAATGAGATAAAACTGCATTTATTGAATAAGTTAAATTTTATCATCTACCTCATATTCTTCTTCTTCTTCATCTTATACTAGTCGCCAGACCCGAAAAAAGAAGATGGCTACAACGTGGTTACAAATAATTGATTTGTAGAAAGGATGATACATAAGACAATAAACAAGTTCAAAAGACAAAACAGTATTAACAAAAATACACTTCTGAAAAAAAAATAACGTTCCAGAAATTCAGATATAACTTTATACGTTGAAACAACAATAGTTTAACTTTTTTATTTAATTTAACATACTATTGGACCGGGACGTATCAGATTAAATATGGGGAATATGAGAAAGTCTACATAGGGAAAACAAAGAGAATTTTAAAACCCAGAATGAAAGAACACCTCAGGAATGTCAAGAATGGGAAAGTAGAAAATTGTGCAGTAGTAGCCCATGCATGGTCAGAATAATATATAATTGAAACAAGGAGTAAATTTAATAAAACAAATAGAAAACCCCAAAGAACTAATGGTTTGGAGAAAAAATCTACAATAAAAAACGGAAAGGAGAAATTAATGAACTTTGAACCCGGCGAAAAGATCTTATTTTGAGGTTTTTCAGTCTACCAACAGAGGGAGCAAGAGGCGGCTCTGCAAGACGACATAATGACGGTCGTGAAAATACTGAAGATGGAATCGAAGAAGTCTAAGAAGAAGAAGAACATTAGGTGAGGCGATAAAATCTTACTTAAATAAATAATACTCATGGCGTTAATTTCTCAAGAGTTAATTGCATTTATTGTTTCCAATACTGTATTTATGTATATTAGTGATACATTTGGTGTTCCTATAAGCCATAGAGTGACTTTCTCATACTTATCATAAGTAATGCTACGAGTAAATTTATCTAAAGTATTTGGAAATCAAGAATGGCATTTGTTAGGACTATTTAACGAATAAAATTAAGCTGTTTGCTCACAAATCATTGTTTAACTATAGTTATTTTAAAATATTTATATATTTAATGTAAACGGCGATGTTTGAAAACAAATCAGAAATGTGAGGTTATGTTCATTCACTGTTCCTTGATCATATTATTTATTGCCAAATAAGATCGCAATATTGTAAGAGTGCACCCAAGTGGAGAAATAATGAAACACATCAAACTATATATCATAATCAACATTACGGGATTTTTTTAGTAAACAACTCAGTAAAATCAAGGAATCTTTTCATTATTTGCTATATTCAGTGTATTTGTTGGAGAAAAATAATGCTTTGACCTGTTCAGAACATTAAAAAGGAGGAGCTTTCTTTACCGCGCCGTAGCCGAGTGGTTAAGGCAGGAAGCCTTGGCGCAGAGCTACGGGACTTGCGCTGGTTCGAGTCTCCATGGGGGAAGAAATTTTCTCATGGTATTTCGGCCAGTATGGGACCCGTGCCCACCTAGCATCGTGAGGCATTTGGGTAGCTACAATAAGTAGCGGCTCCAGGTTGAAAAAACCAGCTATAACGGCTGGGGGACTCGACATGCTGACCACATGTCGCCCCTACACTGGCTGGATGATCATCTACCTCTGTGATTGACACATGTGGATGTGAGGCCAGCAGCGGGATGGTCGGCTAAGGACCTTCTAGGCCTGTCGCGACAGGAGTTTTTTCTTTATCAAAAAAGCAGGAGCTGATAAAGAGAAATCGATAAAGAGCGAGGTGAAACACGACTGTCATTTGTTTAAAACAATTTTCATTGAAACGTGATTGGTAATTGACTAGCATTTGTGGCATGAGTTAAATAGTCACCGTAAGTACAAGAGCCCAAGTTAGGCGTCACTTTCTCACAGGATAGGTCTTCATCTCAGATTTCCTTCTTTTCAGTTTGTCAACATTCAAGGTTTTTCACAAAAGTTAAAATGTCAATAGCATATTTTAGCCCCAAACTGGGATTTTCTTTCAGGCATCGGAAATTTGCCTTCAACCTTCTACAAAAAGTAGAATTTCTTGATAACATAGCTAGAAACTAGCAAGTAGAGTATTTATTAGAATTAAGTGAAGTTACTATTCGACATCAAAACTCGTCAGGGCTCCAATTTACCTCTTTCTCAGGCGGGCTTGGGACAGTTCATTGTGTAGTTGGATAGGTTAAAGTTGAATTAAAAATCAGGATATCAGTAGAATTGCAATGTGTAGTCTTCAGTGATAAATTTATATTATTTTATAAATAATTTTGCGTTATTAGCAAAATTGGACACCCATTATTACACTGAAGTTACTTACTTACTTACTCACTGGCACTATCGAACCCGTAGGTTCATGGCCGCGCGGACATAAGCTCTCCATACATCCCTATCCTGAGCTAATGCTTTCCAATCATTCCCTGTATAATCTACTTCCCTCAAATCATAGTTAATGTTGTTCTCCCACCTCATTCTTGGTCTACCAACTGGGCGTTTTCCTTCTGGCTTTCCTACAAGAAGTTTCCATGCACGTCTTTCATTCCCCATACGCGCAACATGTCCTGCCCATCGCAGTCTACGGGACTTAACTGTTTTATTATATCTGGCTTCCTATAAAGACCATGTAGTTCATTGTTATGTAGTCTTCTCCATTCACCTGTCTGTTCATCTCTCTTTGGTCCAAAAAATTTTTCCTAAGAACTTTATTCTCAAATACTCGTAATCTCCTTTCCTCCCTTAAAGTAAGAGTCCATGTTTCGCACCCATATAATATAACTGGTAGAATAATAGTTTTATATATTTTCAGCTTAACGTTTTTTGAAAGGAGTTGGGACATCAAAAGTCTCTGCAATGCGTAATAGCATGCATTTCCAGAATTGAGCCTATGTTTAATTTCTTTGTGCATCTCATTCCTATTTGTGATTATTGTTCCTAGGTATTTGAATTCAGCCAATTCCTCAAAATTTCCCTCATTTGTCATTAGCTGTCCATTTCCATTATATAATGTATTTCTACGTGTGACCACATATTTAGTTTTACTGATATTTACTTCCAGTCCTAATTCCTTAGTGTTACTCAATAGTGTGTGCGTGTTGGCCTTTAGTATCTCCTCGCTATCGGCCAGTAGTACTACATCATCAGCATAAACTAACAGCTTATTAATACCATTCAGTTGTAAGCCTTCCTCATTCTCTAAAGATTAATGGCATGCTCTAGTACAAAATTAAATAGTAGAGGAGATAGTGCATCTCCTTGTTTCAACCCATTCTGGATTTCAAAAGTGTCTGAAAACTGTTTGCCTACACGCACCCTACTCGTTGAGCCATTTAGACACATTCGTATAAGTCTAACTAACTTTTTGGGAATTCCGAACTCCAGCAGGATACTATATAACTTCTCCCTCTTAATTGAATCGTATGCTTTTTTGAAGTCTACATATAGTTGATGTACAGTACCATTATATTCCCATTTCTTTTCTAAAATCTGTCTTATACTAAAAATCTGATCTGTTGTAGACCTGTTTCTTCTAAATGCACATTGATGATCTCCTAGAATGTCATCAATATAGGGAGTAAGTCTGCTTACTAGTATATTTGTTAGAATTTTGTACGAAGTTGAAAGTAATGAGATGCCCCTGTAGTTGTTGCAATCAATTACACTGAAGTTAAGGTTGAAAATTAAAAGTTTGATGTTTAAAATAATATGGATGATCTTGTGTTATAATTATATGAAATTAAATCAGTGTAATATAGTTATTTGCGCTCCTGTGTTTCCGATAAATTCTACAGCGGACATGTGGCGTGATTTAAACTGTCCAACCCCAGACTTCCTCCCGGGCAAACAAGTGGCGACACTGGCCACTATTATCAGTGCCGTGAGTATTTTTGTTCCTAGATTGGCGTTACGATAAGTAGTGTTCATTATAAATTCTGGTATATTATACATTTTTTTTATAAATCTTACTATTAATAAGGAATCGATAATATCTGTTAAATATTCCTGATAAAATAACTGAAATTTTATGAAATTGTCTTAAACAAAATAAATTATGAGAGAATGTAATAACTATTCATCTTGTATCAAAATTTGATTCGTATTATTTGTAAGTTTTAGTTAGACGTATTATTTTACCCGTTATAGCATCTAATGACACGATTCTTCAACCTTCTAAAACTCAACCCAAATAGCTTATATCAATCAGATCGAAGATAATACGTATGCATTTTATATGTCATCAATTCGCAGAATAGTTACAAATACATTTTATAAACACCGTTGAACTATATTCTTCTTCTTTACTTCACGAGCTAGGTAAAATGCCTGTTCTGCCTGACAGTTGTTCTGTCCATCTTTTCACTGGCCTTCCTAGGACCTCTGGGCTTGTAGTTAAATGCTGCTTTTGGTAATTTTGTTACATTCATTCTTTCTACATGTCTAAACTATTTTTCTCTATATCCTTTGATTTTATCATTTAATGGATATATATTTAACTCTGTTCTTATATCTTCATTCTTTAACCGATCCATTCTTGTGCAGCCTTTTGTTCTTCTAAGGAAGTTCATTTCTACACTTTGTATTCTACTTTGTAATTTTTTGGACATTACCCACGTTTCACTTCCATAAAGTAATGAAGGGACTGCCAAACCGTTGAACTATATGAAATAAAATTTTCCCGAATCTGTATACTAATGAATCGGGCTGATTTCCATTCCTCAGTATATACTTAGTCATCCGCATGCATACATAAACGGTTGCCTGATTACTGATTCAGACAGTAGTTTCAAAGGTGTATATTATGCTATAAAGCTAATTTCGTAACCAAATATTTTGCCAAGGATATTATACTTTTTATATTGAAGGGTCTCAGACACCTATGTAACTCACGGTTTTCAACTTTCCTCTGAAGCAATAGCAAGCCGCAACCTCAAAATTACCACAAACGAAAATTACGTTGACCTTCACCAGATTTACCAAAAACCGTGGATGAAGAAAGACGAAAATCTACTGACCACCATTTGTCACCAAGATCAAAGATCAACATATATGTACAGTATAATGTATGTTAGGGTTATAACATTTTTATAACCTGACATTACTGTTTTGTAATTCGATGAGCTTTTGTCTACACATACAAACTGACATGGCATTAGCTGGCACTTTCGACCCCGACACAAGCTCTTCATGCTATCCTGAAATAATGTTTTTCGGTCATCTCCTATATAATTCATTCCCTCAAATCATGGTTAATACTATTCTCCTCCCTCATTTTTACCTACTGGGTACTTTCTCTCCGGTTTCCTTACAAGGAATTGCCATGTCCATCTTTCATTTCCCATTATTTTTACATGTTCTGCCCATCGCAGTCTATGAGACTGAACTGCTATTATTACATTTGGTTCACTATAAAGATGTTTTAACCTACTGTTACGCTACCTTATCCATTCACTTGTCTGTTTGTATTTCTTTGGACCAAATATTTTCCTAAGACCTTTATTCTGAAATAATCGTAATCTTATCTCTTCCCTTTAAAATAAGAGACCATGCTCCTTATTCATAACAGAACGAATTACGTTATATATAGATAGATAGATTATCGGTTGATTAATGTCTTTGACATCATCAGATTCCAAATAACCAATTTTGTCGGTCCATCCAATCTCCTGATTGTAGATGTTTCTCCTTCATGTAAGTTATACATATATTCCCTGACTCCAGGAGGTTTTAGGTCTTCCTCTGCCTCGTCTTCCGTCAGGTTTCCATTCCAAAACAGATTTTGGTAGCCGATCCTCTTCCATTCGCTGGACATGTCCGTACCATCTTAATTGCTGAATTTTAATATAATCTAAAATAGTGTCTTCAATCTTCATTTTTGCCCTTATAACTGAGTTCCTAACTTTTTCTCTTCTTGAAATTCTTGCTGCCCTTCGTATAAAACCATTTCCGTTGCCAAAAAGATGCTTATTTGTTTTTGTTGTTATTGGCCAAAGTTCTGCTCCATAAGTAATTATGCTTTTAACAATTGTATGATATATATATTCATTTTATTTTATTACTTTTATTTTTATCTCACAATATTCCACTGAGGCAAGCAATTACAAATTTTCCTTTATTATTTCTATTTCTTATTTCCTCTTCATAACTCAATGTTTTATTTATTTTAATTCCTAAATATGTGATCTCACTTCAAGATTTTATTGTTTCTCCAGTCTCCAAAATTAAATTTTGTTCTGATTCACCAATTGATAAATATTTTGTTTTATTTCATGATCAAAATTAATCCCCATTTTTCATATATAAGTTATAATTAAATTTTTGACATTGAGCAATGCAAGGTTTATATATATATAGACGTTGGGATTTTTTCAAAAAATCACCAACATTAATATACTCGTATTATATATCGATTATGCAGACATGGAGTTTATGTTTAGAAAATTATTGGACGAATACGATAACTGGGGTTTGAAAATGAATTTAGAAAAAAACATTTTATATGGGATGTAGAGCCGAAACCTAAGATTTGACATTAGAAGATTAGTATGTGAAGAATTTGAGTAAATTGTAAATCTTGGAGTAAATTAGATAAAGAGGAAAAACAAGAAAATGATATTATGAACAGAATAAATAAAGGTAGAGCAATAACAGCAATGATGAATGGAGTCTTATGGTACAGACATATAACCAAGAAAAATAAGTTACAAATATATAATTCAATAGTGAGAAGTACTGTCACATGTGGAGCTGAAGTTTGGAAATTCAACAAAAACTTAGAACAAAAACTTATGTCGATGGAAATGGATTTCTTGAGGAGAACAGCAAGATGTTCAAAATTAGACAAAATAAGAAATACTGTCATAAGAGAAAAAAATAATATAGGTTAATCAATAGTAGATTATATACGGTATAAGCAATTAAATTGGTAATGGCACGTACGACGAATGCAAGAAGAAAGATTACCCAGGAAAACATTGGAATGGTGTCCACCTGGAAGAAGGAAGAGAGAAAGACCTCGAAGCTTGTGGATTCAGGAAATAAGAACTGGAATGAGAGCAAGAGGGCGGAGGACATGGTTTGGATGGAGAGAGACGAGTGGAGAAGAAAAATAAAACTTTAGGCACAGGAAGATGTGTAAATATTAAAATTCTGTATATAAATAAAAATATATCGATTATACTATAAAAAAGATACAATTTTGAAATTGCATGTAGAAATTACGCACATTAATTATTATTTATCTTAATGAATCAAATCCCCAGCCTCTCTGTGTTCCTACCACATAGTATTCAATTCCTCCCATCATTTTGTTTGGTTTCTGCACTGGTTATTCTCGTCATATAATCCAGGGGATTGTGGCAAAGTTATTGCTGACAATTTCCTGTAGTCATCAGTGGTATACATCTGTTTGCTGAATCAGAGATATGTCCATTCATGTGAATTAATCTGCAAACATTCTTAATAAGTACCTCTTTTTGTAGGTATATCACGAAATCAAGCTGAGAGATATTCCATCCTGCATGCTGATGTTTGGAATTTTCTAAGACCTAGTCAATGGAAAATATTTTTTCTCCTAAAAAAGCATGCATGTTAGATGGTACAGAAATTTCATATCACATTTTCAGCCCGATTGTTTCTAGATCACTTCTATAGCTTTGTACATAAACGTTATTTCAGTAATTCACAATAATATTCACACCAGTTACACACATGGGTATTAAATGTTTGGAGAATAAGCATTTTCACTAAGTTCTTCATTCATTAAAAATCTTAGTATCCAGAACACGATGCTGACAACTTACAAATTGTGGCATAGCGATACCCTTATCTGAAAATAATATATATATATTTTTTTACAGTTTGACAATTCCGTTTTTTTTTACCAAAGTTAATCCAGCTTGTATCAACAATAATCGTTACAAGTGCATTCCTTCAAAACTTAATTGAAGAATTTCATTATTTTCTTCAGCAATAGTTTGAGCCTCGCCATTTGCAAATACAAAGTACCTTGTTTTACTTAAATAGTGTATTTATATCAGGGAATTAGTATAGAGAAGAAAGGGTTTCAGGCTAGAACAAACATAATTCGGAATGAAAATGGGGATATGACTGCAGATTCCAATAGTACATTAAATAGATGGAAAAGTTATTTTAATCAGCTATTAAATGTACATACAGAACAGGACATTGGGGAGGATAAGTTACAGACAGCAGAAATGCTAGTCACAGAGCCAAGTGCATTAGAGGTTGAAATGGCAATTGAAAAATTGAAGATGTATAAAGCATCAGGTTCAGATGAGATCCCAGCAGAACTGATAAAATCAGGGGGAGAAAAATTGATGAACAAGATACGCTGGTGCTTAGTATGATTTGGGAAAAAGAAGCTCTTCCAGATGAATGGAAGGAATCAATTATCGTACCAATTTATAAGAAAGGAGATAAAACTGATTGCAACAACTATAGGGGCATCTCATTACTTTCAACTTCGTACAAAATTCTAACAAATATATTAGTAAGCAGACTTACTCCCTATATTGATGACATTCTAGGAGATCATCAATGCGCATTTAGAAGAAACAGGTCTACAACAGATCAGATTTTTAGTATAAGACAGATTTTAGAAAAGAAATGGGAATATAATGGTACTGTACATCAACTATATGTAGACTTCAAAAAAGCATATGATTCAATTAAGAGGGAGAAGTTATATAGTATCCTGCTGGAGTTCGGAATTCCTAAAAAGTTAGTTAGACTTATACGAATGTGTCTAAATGGCTCAACGAGTAGGGTGCGTGTAGGCAAACAGTTTTCAGACACTTTTGAAATCCAGAATGGGTTGAAGCAAGGAGATGCACTATCTCCTCTGCTATTTAATTTTGTACTAGAGCATGCCATTAAATCTTTAGAGAATGAGGAAGGCTTACAACTGAATGGTATTAATAAGCTGTTAGTTTATGCTGATGATGTAGTACTACTGGCTGATAGCGAGGAGATACTGAAGGCCAACACGCACACACTATTGAGTAACACTAAGAAATTAGGACTGGAAGTAAATATCAGTAAAACTAAATATATGGTCACACGTAGAAATACATTATGTAATAGAAATGGACAGCTAACGACAAATGAGGGAAATTTTGAGGAATTGGCTGAATTCAAATACCTAGGAACAATAATCACAAATAGGAATGAGATGCACAAAGAAATTAAACATAGGCTCAATTCTGGAAATGCATGCTATTATGCATTGCAGAGACTTTTGATGTCCCAACTCCTTTCAAAAAACGTTAAGCTGAAAATATATAAAACTATTATTCTACCAGTTATATTATATGGGTGCGAAACATGGACTCTTACTTTAAGGGAGGAAAGGAGATTACGAGTATTTGAGAATAAAGTTCTTAGGAAAATTTTTGGACCAAAGAGAGATGAACAGAAAGGTGAATGGAGAAGACTACATAACAATGAACTGCATGGTCTTTATAGGAAGCCAGATATAATAAGAACAGTTAAGTCCCGTAGACTGCGATGGGCAGGACATGTTGCGCGTATGGGGAATGAAAGACGTGCATGGAAACTTCTTGTAGGAAAGCCAGAAGGAAAACGCCCAGTTGGTAGACCAAGAATGAGGTGGGAGAACAACATTAACTATGATTTGAGGGAAGTAGATTATACAGGGAATGATTGGAAAGCATTAGCTCAGGATAGGGATGTATGGAGAGCTTATGTCCGTGCGGCCATGAACCTACGGGTTCGATAGTGCCAGTGAGTAAGTAAGTAAGTAAGTAAGTATTTTTAAGAACTACTGTCCGGTACTCGTTTTACTGGATTTGTTTACCATCAAATTACAAAGATCATTGTTCTTTAAGTAAATTTTCAATCACATCCTCACTTAATATAATAGTCTGTCTGAAAGTTGATTTGTAGGCCTACATTACAGCTTGGAGGGGAGTTGGAATCTCTGTCACCACCAGGAGAGAATTAGTAACATATTTTAGCAGCTTGATTCATTAATATTTTTATGGAGGTTAACATGTATGTTATTTCTTAATTTTGTTCTGTTAGCTTTTTTTTTAAATTCAATATGCTAAAGTGAGGACTTAGATCTGTAGATAATATAAAGTTATCGACATTTTTATTACAATTTTATATTTGGTGTTCACATTTTTCTTATCTGAGAAGTTCTATGATCTTTATTACAATTTATAGACTAAAGTTCACTTATTCATGACATAGACTCAATAAGTTATGAACCCTACTGCACAAGCTTGACCACTTATATAAAAATACTCAATGTCTTGACAGGGGTTCAAACCCGGATGGAGTCGATGACTTTTAGGGTGGAAAATTCCAAGCGACAAGTCCTCCGAGGAGGATTTCAGGCTGTGGGTTTCGAGTCTGAAGGTTTTCAGGCTCGTAAAATAACCTAAAACCTGAATGAAAAGGCCTCTGAGCAAAATTAAACCGATCTTGCTCCATCCAAGTATTATCTTAGTTTTCAATTGCAATGTGCTATCCAAATGTCACTCGGAGATCTATAAGTAAATAAGCATAACTACATTGGCCTTATTAATATGCTTTCTACTAAAAGAACACGCATGTCCCCAACAGGATATGTCCCGACCGTACTAGAAACATTTGGCCTAGCAACTGGATGCTGGTCTCACATCCACATGTGTCAATCACAAAGTTATCATCCCGTCAGTATAGGGGTGAGTGTATATATATATATATATATTTGTGTGTGTTGGTTGTGAGAAGTAATTAAGTAATTTAAAGTATATTTTATTGAAATTTAAGATGATGATTTTGTGTCGCATTGAGCTCGAATAGGGTCATAAAGAAGAGACATTTAAAAGAAGATAAAATCTGTAATGATTTATGTTGACTATTTAACTCATGCCCCAAATGGGAGTCAATGACCAATCACGTTTCAATGATTTCTGTTTTACAACCAATCAGAGTCGTGTTTCACCAAATATTTATCAGTGTTATAATTACCATATTAAAGGAAGCTCCTCCTTACAATATTGCGTTCCTTTGGCAATAAATAGTATGATCTGGTTGCAGTGATAAACAAAAGAAGCAGTAGAAGCGTACCTATCGTTTCTCATTTGTTTTCAAACATCGCCGTTTACATTAAATATATAAATATTTTAAAAAAACTATAGTTAAATAATGATTTGTGAGTAAACAGCTTAATTTTATTCGTTAAATAGTCCTAACAAATGCCACTCTTGATTTCCAAATTCTCTAGATAAATTCACTCCTCACTTCGTGAGTCGTGAATTTATCGATAATTTGGAAATCACTCGTGGCATTACTTATGATAATAGGGTCATTCCGCGTCAAGTGTCCTAAAATGCACATGCATTTGTTAGGTTCCTGTGCAAAATTTTGGCTCGATTGATGCAGTGGCTCCAGAGCTAGGGCCACCTAAGTGGTCTATGCCATGTCATGAAGCCGCGGCGTAATGAATTTGGTCAACTATGATATAACCTTGTGCTTCAACTGTAGTGTCTATTGCCTTGAATTATTTTATACTAGTACAACGTTTGGTGCTGAATGCAACTATAGCATTCAAATTGCTTAGAAATTATTACCACTTATGATATTTGGTCTGAAAGTACCTTGCAGAGTTTGACACATAAGATTTACGCCATATTTTAACCATTGTTTACTACAAGGCAAAAGTAGCTGGGACCTTTATTTTCAGACTGTCAACTAACAATTAGGTCCACATTATACTGCAAAAGTATTATTTTCTAAGAATTAGTATTTCAGATTTCACTCACATCCCTCTGAGCATAAAATTAAAAATTACAAATTTTCAGCATTTTTCAGGGCCAGTTATCAATATGGCTATCATCTCTCATCTTATATTTAATGCCACCACTGGAAAGAAAGAGCACATTTGTTTCTATAAGGGATATGAAAATGTAAAATGGTAATTTTCCATATAAGGTCTTTAAAATAGCCTTAAATTACCCTAGCTGTTCCGCGTACAGATGTGTTACAGCACAGCTTTAGCTTCATATTTGAAGAGACAAATTATACGCCCAGACTGGAACTCGAATCCAGGACTTTTAGCTTTCTAGACCTATGCTTTACCGACTGAGTCATCTGGGCGAGTTCCAATCTACTCGTAAATGCAAATTGTTCTCTTATATTGGAAATTGACAACGTATAGGCCTATAAGAGAAAAATTTGGTTTAGATTGGAACACTCTCTGATGGCTCAGTAGGTAGAGCATTGAAATAGAAATCCAAAGGTCCTGGGTTAGAATCCCAGTCTGAGCGTATAATTTTTCTCTTCAAATATGATTTATCCATTATTGAGATGTATGAAATGAATAATAAAAAATATCGAAAGAAGCCGTACTGGTTTTATAATGTAGTGTAAAATTCCCAAATAAATGTCTTCTTAATAAAGAAGCCGGCATTTGCAAAGATAGAAGCAAAAGTTTATTTGGTACGCGAGAATTGAAAACGCATATAAGAGAAACATTTGCGTTTAGATTGGAACTCGCCCAGATGGCTCAATCGGTAAAGCATTGGTCTTGAAAACTAAAGGTCCTGGATTCGAATTCCAGTCTGAGCGTATATTTTTTCTCTTCAAATATGAAGCAAAATCTATGCTGTAACACACCGGTACGCTGAAAAGCTAGGGTAATTTAAGGATATTTAAAGACCTTATATGGAAAATTACCATTTTAATTTTCATGTCCCTTATAGAAACAAATGTGCTCTTTCCAGTGGTGTGAGTAGAAATAAGATCAGAGATGACAGCCATATTGAAAACTGGCCGTGAATAATGCCAAAAATTTTTAATTTTTAATTTAATGCTCAGAAGGATTTCGGTAAAATCTGAACTATTAACTCACTTTTAACTGGTGCAGTATAATGTGGATCTGATCAATGTCCCAGCTGATTTTGCCTTGTAATAAACGATGTTTGAAGTATGTCATAAATCTTCTGTGTCAAACTTTGCAAGGCACTTTCAGACCAAATACCATAAGTGGTAATAATTTTCAAGCAAGTTTAATGATATAGTAGCATTCAGTATCAAATGGTGTACTAGTATAAAATAATTCAAGGTTATATCAAAGTTGACAAATTCTTTGGGCCACGTGCTTCAAGACACTGGAGCCACAGCATCAATCGAGCCAAACGTCTGCACAGTAAGCTAACAAGTGCATGTGCACATATGCACAAATTTTGGACAAAATCTGAGGTGGTCGAGTGCAGAACCCTAGGACACTTGACATGGAATGACCCAAGAATTAAATTGAATTAAAAAGCTGTATTTGAAGATATTTATTGATTTATATATCTTGTTTAAGCCACTAGTAAAATACTGTTGTTGTAAGTACTTTTCTGAATATTTATAAATTCAGGTTTAGTGTGGTTCGCTTTGTTAATTTATTATTATGGAATTTGATTTCAACGCACACCCTTAATTTTAATTTTTTTTTTCTTTTGGCCCAAATTGACGGAATGTTAAATTTCTTACAATAACTTAGCATTAACTTGTGCAGCACTGGATACAACTTTACAAATTTTCAAAATAATTATTTACAGCAAGAGTATATTACATTGTCTATTAAGCAAGAAAAATAAGTCAATCAATCGTTTAAAGTGTAATTCAAACCTTTAAAATCGCTGTATTCTTTTATGTACAGCCGGTATATTAAAATACATATGTTTGAATGAAATTCTTTTGTTAACATAACAAATTATTTCCATGTTTATTGATTTTTCTTTTCGATGTAGCCTATATATCTTTACAAGCCTATTCTAACACAATGCGCCATGAGTTCCTTATCTTAATTTTCAACAAAATTGACTTTAAATTGCTTCCTACAACTAATGGAAAAACATAGAGCGTGTGCGGAGTGAAATTTGAAAAGTCGAAAATAAGGACCATGCTAATACAGTAAAACTTGCTCATAGCGGAATCGCATGGGACCAATTCTTTTTTCCACATTAGACAAAATTCGCATTATAAAAAACTAAAACTTATTAATAATCTTAGATTACAAAGTACCGTGTATGTATTTTTACGTATCTTGGATAAATTGTAGTTCCCCTTCCTTTGAAAGTAGAGTATAGTATCAATACTAATAAAATTCATATCAAATTCCTTTGAGGTGAATGGTCATAACATAAAAATATAAAATATGTACCTCTTTGGCAGGTGCCGTCGTCCTCAACGTTTTTAAAATGGTACATGTTTTAAGTTTTTATCTTATGAAGTATAGTATGTATGAGCGACTTCGGCGGTAACGCGCGAAAAACAGTCCCGTTTCGTCAGCGTTAAAAAGTCTCTTAGGCGCGTATCCTGAAATTAAAGTACGCGAACTAACTATACATTAGTCAACATCCTTTGATTCTCCGCGAATTCCATTCCACACTACATTATTTCGTCTTTTAAAACTGTCCAGTCAACCTGAAGGTGTCTTAAAATCTTTATTCCTTAGGCATTTAGCAGCAGCTAGAGCTTGCCTTTGGAGCATCGGTCCAGAAATTTGCAGATTTATCTTCAATCTCTTTCACTTTTCGTTCAGATAGCTGGATAGATAGATAGTGACAGATATAGAGATTTGCGGTGAGTGAATCAATATCCATATCGCTGTAGTAGTTATATTAAATCTTAAAGTTTTAACATAAATACTCATGTTATTGAATTTGTCAGGATTGTTGCAAATTCGTTGTTAATTTCGATCTAAACTATCAATATTATATTACAATAATTAGAAAGGGTAAGTTTTGATAATTTAAAATGTTCCACATAATAAACTTACTTTAAAAACGAACTTTCACACTTTAACATTTTTAGCAATAGGCTAATAAAATATTTAACACATTTTTCGCGTTTCCTGAATATGATCACAACCACTCAAAAAGCTATTAGAAGCCACTTTACAAAATAATTGAACGTTTGTCCTGCTAATTATCTTTTTTTTTTATTCGTGTTAACATTTTTATAATCTTCTCCGATATTTATCTTTTTTCGATTCCCAATTTGTTATTACACAACTTGCGCATCACAATATTTGGTTCATCACTAAATAAGCGAGCACGTTTATTTGTATAGCGTTTGACTAGTGATTTTATCCCTTCCTATCTTGTCACTTAACTTCCGCGCCATGTACACTATACCCTGTCCGCTTTTAAAGTGATTCTCGTCAAAACAAAACCATGTGACCTGCTCGCTTTTCATTGGTTATGGACACCGACATACGTTGTAGAAGCAATATCCTTCCGCCATTCGCGCCAAAATTACTGTCACTTTTGACAGGGAGACGACACAGCAACATAATATTCGATACTTTCGGCCATTTTGTTTCATGAGAATCGACTGAAGCATGACTCAAATGCATCACCCACATGTAACAAACTATTTTATGTTGTAATTATTGATAAGGTATATTTTAGAATATTTTGTATGTTTTGAATATTATTATTTTCATTCACGAAGATTAAGAAGTATATTCAGAGGACGTAATTTAATGCGTACTTATTGTTTTACAACGTATGTCAATGAAAAGCGAGCAGGTCACATTATTTTATTTATTTAAGAGCGGACACGGTATATTTACTGGGTATAAGTTCGATTTGAGTGACTATTGACACAATTAATCACACTCTTTTCATATTTCCATCTCTCAAACCTCGAATTAACCGCATCTTGCAGGTACAGGAAAGTAATTAAAAACAACTTCGCACATATCTCAGAGAAACAAATGCTTTCATATTTTATACAGATTTCGCATTTTATCGTGAATTAAAAACCGTAATAATGTGGTTAAACGAGTTTGTAGCATTTATACATATTTTCCAATAATCTAGTTTGTGAAAACCCACTATATTTAATAATAATGCATGTAGTCTAGAGATTTAATTAAGGACGTTAACTGTATAGAGAGTTGAAGAAAGGATGAGAAACTCGACATGCAAGTAACTTTAAATGCGTGTTCACAACGTAGGCCTAATTCAAACAGGTGTATTGCATCTCTCCAGTGAGAAAACTCGGGATGTGAACCATTGGACCGGAAGAAACTCAATCTAGTGTTTATTAATTGGCGACCGCCATGTCCGGAGGCAATGCAGATCTATTGAACCCATTGGAGAGTTCTCACGACCCGTTCGAGATTCGTCACTGCCGGCTAATATCAGTCCAGTGAACCATTCCGGCACACATGTGGATTTAGATGTTTTAACCGGCCCTATCTAATTATATTCCACCAGCATCCTCTCTGTTGGACCTTCAGGCGCAACAAGTGCATGGGAGACTTGTCATTGTCGTATTCAAGACAACATATGTATATGTGATAGTTAAAAGCGACTAGGTCAATTATTATTATTATTATTATTATTATTATTATTATTATTATTATTATTATTATTATCAATGAACAATCATGATCATGAGTGGGTTGATATATTCTTAACCATGGGTGGTAGAGAATTGCTGAATATCTTTGCCAAAAATTGATGATTATGTAAACGTATCAAATATAATTCTATACCATTGTTGTTAACCACTTTCTATATTTAAATTAGCGTTCACCGCTGTGGTCTTCAAAATAGCGTGCTACTGCCTTGCCACACAGCGGGTTCAATGTTCGATCCCACGGGTCGGGGACAAGTTTCTTGGGGTGATGGCTTTTTCGAGGTTTGTTCATCAACTGTAAGACAAATATCAGGAAACGTTTAAGGCCCAAACGTTCCACGAACATCATATGGCCATCATTATACTCATTTAAACATAATCAGTAATTATGGCAAAAATGATATCGAAGTTTGCGGAAAGTTTGGCAAACAAATATTGATCTTATTTAACCCCCTATTCCACGACATTTTTATTGGACGTTGTGATACAAAACTGCAGAAAAGAGGGAGAACTATATTTACGAGTTACACCAGGGAATTTTACATTTAATTGATCACAGTACATTAAATTAAAAGTATACATAATCATAAAACAAAAGGGTTTGCACGTTTTTCATCTTTATAATTCAAGTTGTAGTTGGAAAATGGGGGAAAAGGTTCTATTAACAATGTTGAAGAGGAAGATTTGGGTGTTGGAGATGAGTTGAGATGAAGGGCTGTAAGGTTGAACAATCGATGTTCGTTCGCAGGGAAATCATTTTAAGCGGCGGGCCAGGTGGAATTAACTCATTTACTTTAAGATTCAAAGAAAAGCTCATAAGTTTTTATTCAAACAATATGTTTAATAAATGGGTTACTCCCCTTTTGTTCCTTTTAATGATGAAACTTGATATTACTCGCGGAATTTTTCAATGTTAACTACCCGCGTGATTTAATTTCAAATTTATATAATTGATTAAATACGGTATACTTAAGCACTCAACATTTTATATGTTCAAGTATAATAAAGGTATCTTAGGGTGCACAATTATTTCACCGGGATTCAACCTTGATTAAGGGAGCTCTATGTATTTCCCCAACGAAAATTGTACCAATATTGACGTACTTCTAGACGCCATGAGTGAACGAGAATGAATGTCTTCCATATGGCAATAAGATACCCCTACTCCGAATAATAATCAAATTACTAAAGTGGTAATTCTGATAACTAATAAAATTTAATACATAGTATTATAAATATTATTGGACGATTTAAAGTCTAAGAAGCGAATAAAAAATATTCTGTTAAATATTCAAAATTCCTCAACTGATTTCTAGAAAATTCTAATATTTAAAACATTAACAACATTAACAAAAATATACAGAAAGTCATTATCTCTATTATAAAAACAATGCTACAGCAATTTTTATATTTAGGAAATGTATCCAGGCTATGTTATGAATTCTCAAATAATATTTAGAATATTTATGAAATCAACTTTAAATATATTTAGCCTGCGTGTGTTTGTGGCTTATAGACTTATAAAGCCGATCTTCATGAACAGGGTTTCAAGTACGGCAAGTTTTTGCCGCTATCCAAGTACGCTCTGAAACTATTAGGTTCACAATAGTTCACTTAAAAAAACGCTGCGGTCGCAATTTTCAATGTTTCATAACGAAACCCAGTCTTCTTCTTCTTCTTCTACTTCATTAAATTAGGCCTTTTGACCTGTTTTCACATGAAGTTGGATTTAATGAATCTTCCCATTTAGTAAAATGGGCGTCCGATACTTCTATGTCCTATTGGTTTGTACTTTAGTAACAGCTGAGGGATTCAGTATACAGTATGTACTGTGTACGAAACACATTAACTGCTATTAAAATAAACCGAGGCATGTATTAAGCAAAGCTCAGCGAAATCAGAACATTACAAGTGGGGTTTTACAAGAAATCCGAAAATAAAAATTATTTTCAGCTACCCGCCATGTTTGGTTTCTCAAAATGTATAATTTTATGTATACAGATTATTCAACGGTGAGAGTTTAGCTGCTAATATGATCTAAAACATTAGGAGTAGGAATTTACGTGAAACAAAAATTTACGAATCATATTTCATTTGACTAGGCGTAGCAATGAACGCCGATCATCAACTAGTATTATACGAAATAAATATCCGGTTTCAAATATAAGAGAAACTGTTAGCCAATGAGCATCCCTGTAAATGCATGATAGGAAAAATCAGCCTGAGTTTTCTTTAAGATTTAAATTAAAATTCTGTATATCTCACATCATATCCAAGTCTATTAATTACACCGGTTTCTAAACCTTTGTGGTTTCATCTTCAGTAGTATCTCGACCGATATTATGTCGTTTAGGAGAATGCTTCTTACTCCCTCTGTTGGTGGACCGATGAACGTCCGAATTAAATAAAAATCTCCGGAAATGCCATAACTCATAAGTTTTTTTATGTGGACTTTTTCCCAAACAGTGAGCTCTTATTGTTTCGTTTTTCAATTTGTGTAATTAAACTAGTTTTGTATCAGTTAAATATTTTTCAGACTAATCTACTGCTGATGTTTCCACTTCATCATTTATGACATTTCTAAGATATTCTTTCACCCTGGTTTTCAAATTTCGTTTTGTTTTCCCTTCATATCAACGTTGTCACAATTTCTACAATTGATCTGATAAATTCCCGATTTGTTCTTTTTTTAATTTTTAATTTTTGTTGCTTTTACTTATCCTATTGAGGTCAATATTTTTGGTGTCAATATTGTGTAAAACGTTTTTTTTATTTGTGGTGCTTCAGTGGATTCCTTGAATTTTTGGGTTTCTTCTGTTTCTTGTAAGTGTACATTTATTAAGTAATTTATGTCTTTTAAACTCACTTATTTTCTTAAGTACCACATTTTGTTCAAAACCGTTTTCTCTTAGGCCTGCCACATTAATAATACATTATTTTTCTTTTTCATAATTTTCTCTGTTCATAGGTATATTTACTATTTTATGTGTCAAACTATTGAACATTGCTTCTTTGTGAGTAACATGGTTGAATCCCGAAGACTTAATATACAGGGTTCTTCATTTATAATCTAACGGGGAGCAAAGCCGGTTGTGGCACAACCAACCGCGCACAGGCAAAACGCCGTGTGCTCTTTAGGTTATAAATGAAGAACCCTGTAAAGTTATCTATGTATGTCTTCTTTCTGTATATTCCAGATTCTATGTTTTTTCTTCATTTCTAGTCAACTTTAGATGTAAAAATGGAATTTGTCTTTTAATATCAGTTTCATTGGCAACTTTTATAGGTATACTGTGAATATTCTGCTGTTTTAAAGCATGATCTATTTGTTTATGATTCACGATAGCTATTACATCCGCACCAGAATTTGAAAATTAAAGGCTGCCCACGTATTATCTTGTGCTCAAAACTCCCCATAAATAAATAAAATTTACCATTTTATGTAAAACATTGTTCTTTGCATAATTTGGTTAAAATTATATAATACATTATGCATTCCTTGTCTAATTTGTTTTTGTTTAACAATTAGTTTTGCAAAATTTCCATAGTGTTTCTCTAGGGTAGATGGGAAACAATCAAGCTACATGAAATGATACTAAGCTAACTGTTGAATCTAAATGTTTTTTTTTTCTAATACCACCAGGTTGTCTTTTATGAGATTTCTGGCTTTATCCCCTAAGCATTGGCAGAATTATAATCCATTTCTTAGGTTGGGGCACCTAGAAGGCGGAGTTATGTTATCCCGATGATATGATGAATGATAAATTATAATGAAGCGCCATGAGAGTTCTTAACCTAAACTTAGCCTAAATTCCAGACCATGGGCAACCATAGGAATAATTCCCTTTAAGAAAAGAATGCCTATGAGTTGTCTGGGAATCGAACCCGGGACCTCATGAACAGTAGTCAGGAACGCTGACCACTAGTCATGAGGCTGGTCTAAATCTAAATGTATATTTTCTAATTTTTCTATAAATTTAATATCTAAGTTATCGTTTGAAAGGTTATCAAATCCCACTTTTTTGTATTTATTCACTACATAACCATTTGATATCTGATATGCAGGTGACCCTATTCTGATGATAATGGGCCTCATTTTATTTCCTCCTTTTGGATTTTTGGAAGATCGTGGATTTTTTGGATATTTTTGGTTTGAAACTTTCAACTGATTCAAATTATGATGGAGATTCAAACAAGTTGACCATCAAGGCACTATGAATACTAGGGAAAAAATTGGATCCACAGATATTGGATTGAAGGGTCAAGAACGTATTAGGATTCTTAATTCAATGTGGTTGGTTAAGAATATTTCCAGGAGCACAGAATTACACATGGGGAAAACTATAATTGATAGGGTTTTATGCTACAGCAATGAAGTACGGGTTATGAAAGGATAATATAAACAAAAGATTTTGGCAGTTATAACGGATTATTTGAGAACAAGTGGAAGGGTGGAAGGGTATCAAGATTGAAAAAAAAATCCGCAATTTAAAAAAAAGTATGAGAAGGGTGGAAACGGACCAGAAATTGATACTTATAATTGAAAAGAAGAAGTTCAAAAATTATTAAGTTCAACAGAAATATTTTTTTGAGTCAATACTTTTAAAATTCATTACGAAACACCGTTGAGGTCACAATGTAAAAGTTACAAAACCCAGAGATCTCAGTCGTCCTCAACTAGATCAAATGTTGTAAAATACTTTGGAGGCCTTTCGTAAGAACACGTATTCCATCTTCAGCCTGTAAATAGGTACTCATTGTTGTTGGTTAAAATTGTATATAAGGGGTTAAGGTCACTGGGTGTTTTTCATTGAGTAGGTATATGTCCCTGGTTTCTTATAATGTCAATTTTTTCGAGGATATTAATGAATTATCGAGATACTATTCTCCTTGTGTATATCGATAACACATTTTCGATTGTATTGAATTTGTGACCTATTTCTAGTACATGTTTTGCAAGGCTTGATTTACTCTCATTATATTTAAAATCTTAAAGATTTAAATCTTGATTTTTTTTGCGATATAAAATTTTTCACAAGTGCTGCATTTTACTTTGTGTACACCATAGTTTTTATATATGCATGTTTCCTCTATTTTGTTTGGAATTATGTTATTCAATTTATTGTTGGTTCTGTAGGCAATTCTTATATATGTATCGTGTTTTATAATGGTTTTCGCCACCATTTAGGTTTCAATGTCTGTAGGCCTATAAGTTATTATTTTCATCAATTTCCCTGTTCAGTTTAGTTATACAGCCCTCTAATTAAACCGATTTGAAAACCTAGGCGGTTTCATTTTCAATAATATCACGACCGCTGTCATGTCGTTCAGGAGAACTGCTTCTTTCTCCGATATCGGAGGTTCATCTGTTCACCAACAGATTGAGTAAGAAGCAGTTCTACTGAAAGACATTAACGTCGGTCGAGATATTACTGAAGATGAATCTGCCTAGGTTTTGAAACCGGTGTAATTAGAAGACTGGTTATGAGGTGAGGTATAAAGAATTTTAATTCAATTCTTAAATTAACCCTCATTTTGATTTTTTTCACAAAATTTCAACTTTTTTACTTGTTACAGTACACGAGATTATAATTTGTTTTTTCAATGCGTTTATGTTGATATTATGTTGTCTGGACCGAGTCCTGCCTAATATTCTCAATTCTAGAAATCAGGGATTTCTTCCACACTCATATGGAAATGTTTGTCTTTGAATGATTCATTACATCTTACAGCAGAAATGCCTCAAAACTACACAATATTGTTTATCTCTGGTGCTGTGACTTTTATTGTTCGGTTGTGTAATACTGCATGATCTAATGTCTGCATTATTTGCTTAAATGTTTTATATGCCAATTTGAATAATAATAATAATAATAATAATAATAATAATTATTATTATTATTATTATTATTATTATTAAGTTTCTCTCGTTTGATACTTATTTGTTTCTTCATCATTATCATTATCATCATCCCCACCAGCATCGGCAATGACAACACAGCCCAATACGGGCCTAATCTTGCTCTGTAATACTGCATGATCTAATGTCTGCATTATTTGCTTAAATGTTTTATATGCCAATTTGAATTATTATTATTATTATTATTATTATTATTATTATTATTATTATTATTATTATTATTATTATTATTATTATTATTAAGTTTCTCTCGTTTGATACTTATTTGTTTCTTCATCATTATCATTATCATCATCCCCACCAGCATCAGCAATGATAACACAGCCCAATACGGGCCTAATCTTGCTTAACTTTTGCCTCCATTCTTCTTTGTCCATAGCTTTCTCTTTACATTGTCTCAAATTCAACAGGCTCATAAAAGAACTTCAAGCCTGAATAAAAATGCCTTTGAGAAAAATGTAATCGACCATCCTTCATAACCTTACGTTATTTTCCTACTAGATGTATCCTCGAGGCGATGTACTAACCACGTGTCACTTACTGACATCTGTAAAGAAATAAGCATAACAAAATTAATTTGGTTAAGAAAGTTTCCACTAGAAGAGCATCCATTCATCCTGCAGGACCAAGGGATCAATATATATATATATATATATATATATATATTTAAAATA
Source organism: Diploptera punctata (assembly GCA_030220185.1). Classification (NCBI taxonomy): domain Eukaryota; kingdom Metazoa; phylum Arthropoda; class Insecta; order Blattodea; family Blaberidae; genus Diploptera; species Diploptera punctata. Next base: position 472,242 of record JASPKZ010007936.1, on the reverse strand, counting down.
TTTGAATTATCGTTTTTATTAAATTAGTGAAGTCAGTGTCTATAATCAAAACTCCAGCATAATTGCTGCATTCCAAATATTCTCTACTGGAGGTAAACGATTTCATAATGTTAGCAATGAATTTAACTCTAAGTGATAAGAAACATGAATGAAACTGGAAATTTAAATAAATGTATTATGTTTAATTGTGGCCAATTCTCGCGAAACTACGATACATGAGAATATTACAAACTCATTATCCTATAAGTAATATTTAAAAGTCTACTGTGTTTTTAATTTATTGTAGAGAAATATATGGCATTAGAAAATTAATAAATATATTACATAATTATCATGATCTTGAAGTATATTTCCGGGCTGTAGGCTTTGGTCTTGAGGCTTGAATTTCCCGGACGTTTCGCCAGAGACTGTGTCCGGCATCCTCAAGGGTTGTCTTGAGACTGGGAATTTTATCTACTGTCTGTCCTATTGATAATTAATGATGATCTTGAAGTAGATAACCGGGTCTACAGCCCGGAAATCTACTTCAAGATCACCATAATAACTCCGGCCATGAAAGCGTAAGTTAATACATGTTACATAATGACTAATGCATTTTTCTTTGATTATCTGATTGTTCCGTTTTCGTGCTAAAATGTTATCTTACTCAAATTTTCAATTAACTCTGTACCATGTCCCGATGTCTGTGTTCGCCATTTATGTCCTATATGTATTTTCTCGATTAAAACACTACTCACTAATTAAAACTAACTTAAAGTATAAACCTAACAAAAAATTATATAATTCTATCATTAACTTAGTAATGTTTTCTTAAAGTGTACTCTTGTGAGATTTGTGGTCCACCTTAAAATAAATAAATGAGTTTAAACCTCACAAACATTGATTATAAATCATTCAGGTGTTCCAAAATATCCTTGGAGCATGCGGTTACAAAGAAAGATGTAATGGAATTGTAACAGGTATTCAAGAAGTAGTATTAGTAGTGGGTGCATGTTACATTGGCGGCTAATTGTAAAATACAGGAATAGAGTATCACGTCCAGCTAACCGGCTTTCATCTCTGTTGGACAATATACTTACAATGGAAACAAGTTTGACAACTTCAAATATCTTTACTGAACCCAGTAACTACTCATTTATTAGAGGCTACTAAAAAGTCTATAATCAACATTAAAATGTATTTGGTTAATCACCATTTATCAACAATTGAGAAACAAACTTAGTTTAAATATTCCAAAAATTAAGATTACAGAATATTACTATAATTATACTTGACACAAAAACACGTAGAATGGTTCTATATTAGGCGATTGTTCCGCTCGCACAATCTCATCTCTAAACTATTCAGATCTGTAAGTCTGTATCTTACCGCTGTGTATTTGCTTACACTTTAAATTGCATTTTGTGAAGTATTTCGAGAGCACTTTCCACAACAATTAATCAAATATATAAATATTTTTTAGATAATGATATAAAAGTGTCAACCTCTACGATCCAGCAGTAACGTCGTTGCCCCAGATGCAGCGGATCCGGTTCGATCCCAGGTTGAGAAAAGTCTATTTGATCAGATTTTTTCGGAAATTTTCCTCGCCTGTAAGATTTGTCATTAATATTTAAGGCACAAATAGTCCCCGAATGCAAATGGCAATCACAATGATCCATATAATACCCACATATATATTATGAATGTATGATGTGTCTTGTCTTAAGGGTTCTTGTTGTCTCGGAAATGTCCGTTGCATTGGGCTGGTCACTCATCCAAGATGACCCACCATATACATGTATCGTAAATATAATATGTGATCAAGAGTGTAAAATCCTCTCCCGACATATCCTGTTCTTCTAATGCCCGGGTGAGTTGAGGCATGTAGCTATAAAAAATTAAACCCAGCCAAATAAGTAAACCGGTCACTGCATGTGGGTTTCGTGGTAGGCGAAACGGGGCTTGGGCAGGTTTTCTCGGGGTTTTCTCCTGTTTTTCCTTCCACCATTTCATTCATCCATTTCGTATTATTTCGTTCATCTGCCCCCGTGATAGTGCGTCAGCTGTGATCGTCGGCACCCTTGTCATTCACAGATCTTCATCTCATCTCATCCCTCTACCCGACCCTGAGTTAGACACGAGTTGAGGATATTCTTTTTACTTATAAAAATATTGAAACCTAAACACGAGCAATTAACTAGTAACGTTAATATTTGTATGAGTGGGTTCTTAGACTCCTGTGATAAGGGGATTGTCGAACAATGTCGGAAAACGTCAATAACTTTGGTGGATTTACTAGATTCACATCTCGTCACATCCCGGAGTCCTAAGAGCTTTTAATGAGGAAACTGTTAAAGTTTCACCCCATGAAATGACATGAGACGCCAGGGAACATAGTGAGTAAGATAGATGATTAGTGTTGGGTTTTTAATTTTTCAAAAAACTTTTAACAGGAAGTAGAAAAAACTAATAATATGTGAATCATAATGAGCTTATTATTTGATACAGAACAATAAATATTGCATTAGACTAGATTAGATTAGAACAATAGGATAGTTCCGGGTGAGATGGCCATATGGGTATGATGGCCATAGCTTCTTTTATTTAATGTTGGAATGGCCGGATGTGAAAGCAACTCGGTAGGCTTTTGAGTGTAGTAATCGATTGTAGAACACGTGTGGCGGTTTTGTGTTACAAGTCGGCGATTTTTTTTCCAAATTATTGTTTTGTAACTGCTAAGATATTTTGTGACCGTCAATAGAATTGAACATAAGTGCGACGTTACTGCAAAATAATTCTCAGCAACTTATTGTACGAGGTAAATGGAACTTCTGTGATTAATATAAAGTTAATATTTCTTATTTAATCATCTCCTGTTTTTTCCCCACTATGGCCATCTAACCTTTAAACATGGGGGAGATGGCCACCTAGTTTCAGAGAGAGTTGGCCAATGTTTAAAGATGCAGTTTTGTTGATTTAAAAAAATTTTTGTTTTACTGCCTCAGCGGTGTAGTGTTACAGTATTTGTTGTTAGTTTAATTTTATTAATTTGTATATTAGTGGGAGTTGGCCTTCTGTTTAGCAAGAATACCATCCCAAAGATCCTGGTTTCGATTCCCGGCTTTTCCTTATAATTATTTTCAGGTAGTTTCTTGATATATACTGGCATATGGTATATATATACTGGGTCCCTTACAATCCCGATGCCATTCATGACTATGCATTCCTCAATTCAACTGCAAGTGAATCTACAAATGCAGAGAGAAAACAGAATGATCAATGTCAGGACACGAACGGAAATAACGCTTGAGGATTCTAATTCTGCTACCCCTGGAAATCTTGAGCCACAACCGAGCACTTCCAAATCTATCGTGGAATACACTCGTACGAAAATTCTGTCACCAGCATCATCCTTATGCAAATTGCCAGCAAGCAAAAGGCTAAATCTTCACGCTACTCTCTTGACTTCCCCCGAGAACATAGAAAGAGTGAGGTTTAAATCTACAAAATTGGCAATGGACGTAAATCCTTCAGTAAGCAGGTTTCGAAGCTAACATTTCTTAGAAAACGATCAATTTCTAGCAGCAGCTCCAGCTCTGAAGAAAGAATCGTAATTGACGACGAGTCCAGCAATGATGAATTTGTTGATCTCATCAACGAATGTGTTGGTTGTGGCGAAGACTACGACAATACAGAGAAGGCAGTTGACTGGATTCAGTGTATCCGTTGTCAAAGGTGGCTCCATGAAACGTGCACTATTTTTATTGGTGTTTGTTTGCCTTGTGGAAAAATGATAACTAGGAAAAACTGATATAATTCACTTGTTTATGGAAACATTTTCTTCGAAAATGATTGAAGATATTTTATTTTTATTTTAATGCAAGAAAAGTTTTAAATTTTATGAAACGATTAGTTTTTTTAATGTTATATATAAATGTAAATGCAATAAACAAATAGATCTATTTTAATAACTTTTTGAGTGCATTTAATGACTTCAAAACTGAGTAATCAACACTCTCTACCCTATGGCCATCTTCCCCTGGCAACTAGGGAAAGATGGCCAGTATATTGTTTTTCAATAAGTTGGGTTTATTACTCTGAATGGCAATATTTCATCATAAACACAAGGAATTATGTACATTTAACTTCTGTAACCCCATTAAACTTTTGTTCACGTAATTATCCTGTAAATCTTCGATATTCTGAAACATAAAAAAAGTATGGCCATCTATCCCGGACGTACCCTATATGAGTTCGGATTATCAATGCCGACAGTCCAATGAGTGAACCTCTCAACTTAGATGTAGTAGACGAGGCTACAGAAACAACCCCAGCAGAGACGAAGCCTGTGGGGCCGACCACTCCTACTTCTCCACTGTTGACAAAATCACAACCAAGAAATAAAATGCAAATCAATATTCTTACAAAGAGGATTCTCGCATATGCAGTACAAAAATCAATGAAAATCTCCCTCTTCTGTATTCAACAATAAATCAGGATACCAGTTCTGATTCGCCTTCAGCAAAATCAAAAGTAGTTAGATTAGTTTGAGCTAAACAAGAAGTAAAGTATACAAGAGATAAAGGAATAGTTAAAAATAATTATAAATAGTTATGTAACGAATTAAAATATTATTAAGTCATAACTGCCCCCTAAAAAACGGTAGATTTTAAAATTAATGCTAATCTTACTTCATACTAAATTGCTTGGGCTATAGAACGTAACACTCCTAATAATTAAAATTAGATCACTCAGCAATCATTGCACCTGAACTAGTACAACTAAAAAAATTCAAATACATCAAGTCATCTTAAATAAAGAAAGATTATTCATAATAATTAAGATAAAAATAAACTAAATACAGGTGCAAAATATTAATAAATATTATTAGAAGTTAATGAAAAATCTGTTCCTTTCTAAACAACCTAATTACACCTCTAAAAGGATGTAAGAATAAATCCAATAGTTAGGATCCATACGAATATGAACATAACCTGAATCCTTACGCTCTTAAGGCACAAATCAAAAAGATTAAACTAATAATAAATATTATAAATAATTCCAATACTACATATAAAATAAGACTGGTCAACAACAAAAAATCATAAGAAATAAAAATAAGTAGACTTTACTAAAATCATTGTGCTGATTTCAAATATATAATTAATTTTTCCTTACTTGTTTGAATTAATTTGAAAACATGACACGCTGTCATCAATGTGAAAAAATATTTAAGTAACTTTAGAATAAAAGCTTCTTACAAACAGATACAATGTTTCAACTATATAATTGTTAAAAAAATGTTATATTGTTTAATTTTATGTGTTGATTAGTGGGTATAATTCTTACTGCAAGCCTCTCCTTGCGGGAATATCTCAAGGTCCAGTTCTGTCGCTCACCATGTACCGGTACTCCCTTGATGAATCTGGCTTCCCTTCCTTTCTGTATATTCATACTGCTACATTTACAGTTGATACCTGCATCTACCTATAGAGCCCTCCAAACCGTATTCGTGTACTCCTAACTGCCCTTGATTCTATACATTCTTGGTTACGTCTGTCGAATATTAGATTTAATGTGAACAAAACTTAGGCGATTTTGTTCACGAAAACCCACAGACGGCCTTATCCAACTCAGATTTGGTACTCAACGACTACGGCTAGAGACGTCAGTCAGTATCTGGGTTCTAAGCTCACGTTACAAATTAACATTCGGCATCTTATAAATTAATCAAATGCGGCTATTGCCACTTCACCGTCGGGCATAGATGTCCAATATTGCGTCCACAATTAAACATTAAATCGCCAACATGCTACAACATATCAACAAACATCCTAATCCAATTATACGCAATGTAGGGCATGTGCTACAGCGACGTACTGTTCACCGTAACATAATCACTAGAACCTCGGTTCCACCACCGTAAACGAGTGCAGTGCCTGCTGCCAGAACAGCATGGCTCATTCTGTCCGCCGACTTTCTGAATCTCTGCTTGCTGGAGGTGCATATTTCGGTGCCCTATTCGGAGAGCATGTCATAACACCCAGATTTACACTAACGCACAAGCTCAATATTAAATGCTTCCAAGGTGCAAGGTTAATTGATAAACCCCAAACTGATAGTCACAAAGTTATTAGCTGTCAATGAACTTCAACTATATCCAGACACAGCACTGTGGACATCGCCAACACTTAGTAGTTGTAGTAGTAGATTAGTCGCTCGTTTTGCCAGTATGTGTGCAGTCATTATCAGATCACTCCAGTCTTCACATGAATACTATGTTTTGATGCTGGAAGACTAAGAGTCTACAACATTCATCGCCAATCTACTGTACATCAGACTCATCAAGTTAAGCTACGTAGATTGTGGAAAAGTTGCTTATGATAAGCAAAACTATCTTAGAAACACTCATTTAACATTCAATGTTATATATGAGATTTCGATTAAAATCACGTTTACGATTAAATTAGTCAAAAAGGACAACCTTTGTACCATTTATTACCGGTATTTATCTAACTAAGTCGTAACATTTTGTAGTAATTCAATAATTAATTAAAAAATTGTATATTCTTTGTGAGCCCAAAGAAGGCAAAGATATAGAATATTTAAATTCACTTTCATGATTATTAATACTGATTAATATTGCCATTAATATTAGTTTCACTTCATGCATATTAATATTGATTAATATTGCGATTAATAGTTGTTACCTCTATCAGTATATTATTATTTTCAGAATATTGATATTTATGTTACCTTTTATATTGTATTAACTACATTTTTATGTCAATATTATAATTTGAGAATGATATGTTTTATATGTAATCATAAGCATATTTGTAAAAGAACAAATTATTTTGCTTTACAACACTTCGCATAAAATTCACATTTTGTCCATTCCTATAAATACTAGCTGTAGGCCTATACTGGAGGTTTGAAGACGAGATACATATACGAATTAGGAAAATGTAACGATTTAGAATAATGGAGATGTCAATTATTACCGGAAATATTTTCTAAATCTAAATCGTGAAAGATTGGTATGTTACAAGTTAATGGTAAACTGAGAAAACTGGATAAACGTGGGTAAATTTCTGGACAAAACGCGGGAAATAAGAACAACACTCATTCGTGAATACATAAATATGTTAGCAAAATGTAATATCATTAATAATACTTAATAATCCTACTCAATCTAAATAATGTATAATGTAATTGTATTGTTATGTAATTCTAATATTATTGTGTATTTTCTTACTTTATATTATTAACAAACATTATTTATTGCAACGGACTGTCAACAGCACGTACGGCTTACTGCCCGTGCGACCCATATTTATAAATTACATTGTATGTAGCTTACTTTTAGTCTAATAAGGTCCTACTGTAGTAGGACTTTGTAGCAATTTCTTACATCCATTCATTTATTTTCCTCGTTGGTGTGGCAACCCTGTCTTACACATTATCCGTAGGAGGTTTCAAATTCTATAGGATCTGAAGGTATTAGTGTCGGATCATAAGTCCCTAACAGATGTTAAATTAAAACTTACTATGTGATCTGGTACTTACAACATGATTTGCAGATAAAAAATTAAAGTGAGAGGCCAGATTGCTAGGGGTACAATTTTCTATAATTTGAAAAAGCTCAACAAGAGAATTTAAGATTCAGCGGTCAGTTTGAGCCAGGAATTCTTTGAAGAATGTATAGATAGATGTTACCCACAGTGTCTTGAATATACTAGTTAACGTGTATGTACCTTGTGCACATATTGTGGAACCAGTTCAATTAGAATTAGGTCACAGTAGTCAAAATATGGCATTACAAAGATTTGTATGTGGAACGTTTAAAGTCAAATGGACACAAATTTGGAGCTTTATAATGTGTGCACTATTAAATCTTATATCTTTCCTAGTTGTTTACATGGTTAATCTAGCTTAGATTAGAATCAAAGTTGGCATAAGTTTATTTTCCTACAAAGCTGTAGCGGATAGGAACAGCATTCATTGTGGAGATGGGCACGTTATCATTGTCAAGAGTAGATGCGCGTATTTGATTTACAATGACTATTTAACTCATGCCCCAAATGGGAGTCAATGACCAATCACGTTTCAATGATTTCTGTTTTACAGCCAATCAGAGCCGTGTTTCACGAAATATTTATCAGTGTTATAATTGCCATATTAAAGAAAGCTCCTCCTTTTTAATATTCTGAACAGGTCTGATCATTATTTTGCAGTGACTGAGTCAACAGTAAAGCCGCCATATTTGAGTGTTCACAATGGCAGAAACAAGATTTGGCTGTGCTTCAAATGAAGATATAGACGAAATAATCAAGCAATCTAAGCCCCATAATACTCAACGTAATAGGAAATATATTTGGAATCAGTTCGAAAAATTTTGTCAACTACGAAATTACGTATTAACAGCAGAAACTCCAACCAAAGACATTGCCAACATACTGAAAGACTGGATCATTGATATGAGGAAAATAAATGGAGAAGAGTACAAAGAATACAGCTTGAAAACCATGTGGAATGTTACTGCAAAAATGATACAAGAGAAATATTTTATTGAACATCAACGAGATTTTAATCCGTTCGTAGATCAAAAATTTAATGACGCCAGACAAGCAAGAAACGCAAAAAGAAAAATACTTCAAAACATGCTAGAGAAAATAAAGGTGAGTGCAGTGGCTTTTAAGTCTGATGGATATGAAAAAATGATTAATAATTGTCAGGAGAAAACCCCTGAAGGATTACAAATTAAGTTCTACCTTATCGCTTCCCTAGAATTGGCATGGCGTGGGGGAGAAGCTGTAAAATGCCTAATTCACTATTTTCAAGAGGAACTAGATCATAATGGTAAGCCGACAGGAAGGATTGCATATAATCCAGTGTTTTCCAAGACATGTCAAGGAGGCGATCAAAAGCTCTGCGATACAAAATGGCTAATACCAAATCAGGAAAACCCGAGAAGGTGCCCAGTGAGACTCTATTGGAAAAACGCACTGACAAAATCAAAACAGACCGTTTTTTCATTACTCCTAACCCATTCTACCAAAAGTCTGGAATTTGGTATAAGAATTGTCCAGTAGGGCAAAATCATCTATCGATATGGACAAAAATGTGTGCAAGAAAATCTGGATTGGACATAAACAAGCATAATGTGAGCAACCATTCAAGTCGTTCAACTGCTGTTTCGAACATGCTTCAAGTTGGAGTTCAAGAACAAGAAGTCTTAAAAATTACTGGTCATGTCAACGCAGCATCACTAACACCGTATCAGCAAATAAACGAAGAACACCATTCAGATATCGTCCGCAGATTGAGAAACAACTTGCCTACTACGTCGTCATCTACATTAAATATAACAAATAATGAACAGATTCCTTCAAACTACAAATTTGACAATTGTGTGTTTAATAATTGTGTTTTTAAATAATTATATTACCGAGTTCTTTTTGATAATTCTGTGTTCAATAATTGTGTTTTAAATAATGATTTTACCGAATTGTTTACTAAAAAAATAAATTAATAACCTATAATTGTCCCGCGCCGTAGCCGAGCGGTTAAGGTAGGAAGCCTTGGCGCAGAGCTACGGGACTTGCGCTGGTTCGAGTCTCCATGGGGGAAGAAATTTTCTCATGGTATTTCGGCCAGTATGGGACCGGTGCCCACCCAGCATCGTGAGGCAATTGGGTAGCTACAATAAGTAGCGGCTCCAGGTTGAGGAACCAGCTGTAACGGCTGGGGGACTCGACATGCTAACCACATGTCACCCCTACACTGGCTGTTGATCATCTACCTCTGTGATTGACACATGTGGATGTGAAAAGGCCAGCAGCCGGCTGGTAAAAGGGCAACCGCTGAAAAGTGGAAAGACCCTCAATCAGAACCTATAATTTTGGTTATAATATACAGTTTGATGTGTTTCATTTTTTCTCCACTAGGGTGCATTCTTACAATATTGCGATGATATTTCAAGTTTCCCACGCCAGATGGCAATATATAACATTATATGATCTTGTTGCAGTGGATGGAGAAGCGAAACATAACGTTTCTCATTCGTTTTCAAACATCGCCGTTTACCACTTCGTGAGTGAATTTATCGATAATATGGAAATCACTCGTGGCATTACTTATGATAATAATTGTGTATTTTCTGCTTTAAAGCTAAATCTAAATAATGTAGCACAAGACGCAGGAATTGCATGACTAGCTCAATGGAAATATCGAACACGTAGATTCATGGCGACGCGGACATCCCTATCTTGAGCTAATGTTCTTCCAATCACCCCTTAGTAACCTTCTTGTTCATACAGCTGAGATTTTGTGGTATAAAGTAAATATACTAGCTTCGGAAATGTGATTTATTTCTGATTATCATTTCAGAGTATCATAACAGACTAACAAACCTATAGTTAATAAACCAAATTATTTTTTCACTATTTCTATTTAAACCTAAAACCAACTAAATTAAACATTCACCAGTCAGCGACATTTCTGTTCATACACTTAAAACACAAAACCAAAACATGTCTTCATTTAATACTTTTTAAAGTACCCCTTAGCTTTAATCACTACTTGGCATCGTCGTTGCATTGAATTGACGATTTTTTTATTGTCTCAGGTGTGATTTTATCTCATTCTTCTCTAATGAAACATTTTATCTCATCTTTTGAATTCCCTTTCCTTTTACGGATATGTTTCTTCAACTCGGCCCAAAGATTCTCTATAGCATTTAGATCAGCTGACTGTGGAGGTGTTCTCAGTTGATTCGGAACATTCTAGATCTATCAAAGCTTGTTAATGTGTGCAGTATGTTTACTCTCATTGTCTTGTTGGAATATGTAATTCTGTCCTGTCCATTTGTATGGCATTTTGTTTTACATTTTCCGTCTTTATCCTGTTGTAATGTCACTTATCCATTATTCCGTCAATGAAGTGCAGTTTTCCAACCCTGTTGGAAGACACACAGGCCCAGATCATAACTAAACCTCCCCCGTGTTTCACAGTCGAAAGAGTATTCACCTTATCATCAGCAGCGTTGGGTTTTCTCCAAAGCCTTATTATACTATCTGATCCGAATATATTTAGTTTGCTTCATCGGACCAACTTACACGATCCCAAAACACCTGTGATTAGTTTACATGCTCTTTTGCAAAGAGTAATCTTGTAGCACAATTTTTTCTCTTACGTATGGCCTTTTTCGCGGTCTGGGGTCATGACAATTATGAGATCACAGCACACAATGAACAGTCTGTTTGTTCATTTGCTTTCCGGACACTTCTTCCACCATGGGACACTAATCGGAGGATGTGTTCTTACATGTCTGAGTATAAAACTTTCTTCTCTTCCGTTTATTATTTTTTCTCTATCTTTACGCTGAAATGTATGGTACCTTCACACTTGAACTTGTGAACTATGTACTGTACAGTTGCATGCGATTTTCCCACTACATTACCAATTTCCCTCAGTGATTTCCCTCTTAAAGCAAGGTTGGCAATAGTTCTCTTTAAGTCTGAACTTAACTGCAATTTCTTCTCTATTGTGTACACGAATGAAGAAAGTACATTAATGCTATGAAACAATCCTCTTTACTCGTTCGCTTGAGTGGGTGGCGCACCATTTGTTTACAAACACACAAAGGATATAGACAGCATTCTTTGAGTGTATGAACAAGACTGTTGCATTCCAGCTATATCCATGTTGCTATGCTAAAATAATTATTGGTTTTCCAAATTAATATGAACGTGCTCAAATATAAAAATTGTCTTACATTTCCATAACACAGCTAATACTATTACGCGGCCTAGTATCAATTTTAAAATTTAAATAGGCCTAAAATTAACAAAAATATAAGGTGTATGAACAAAATTGCTAACTGTTATCTACTTCCCTCAAATCATGTTTATCCCAACTTATTATTGTCCTGCCTACTGAGCGCTTTCCTACTGATCTCCAACAAGAAGATTCCATGCCACTCTTTCATTCTCCATCCATGCCACGTGCCCTGAATCGACTTAGCTTTCCAAAAATGTTCCAATTAATTTTATTCTGAAATACTCATGATAATTTCTCCTCTCTTGAAGTAAGAGTCCATGTTTCACATCCATATTATATAACTGGGTGAATAACAGTTTAATATATTTTCAGTTTAATTATATATATATATATATATATATAGAGAGAGAGAGAGAGAGAGAGAGAGAGAAGTTGGGACAATAAGTGTCATCTTGAAGTAAGAGTCCATGTTCCATACCCAGATAATAGCCTATAACTGGGTTAATAATAGTTTAATACATTTTCAATTTAATGTTTTTTTAGATAAGTTGGGGTGTATGCATAATAGCATACATTTATAGAATTGAACCTATGTTCAATTTATTTATGCAACCGATTCTTGTTTGTAATTATTGTTCCTAGATATTTTAATTCAGCCACTTCTTCAAAATATCCCTTATTTGTCGTTAGGAGTTACTAGACCAAGTTAATTTAGTTACGCTTATTTCCCGAAATATGTCATGGAGTGTATGAGGTCAACATACTGGCCCAATAAGACAACTAGTATGCAACTAAGGTATTACTAGAATGAAGAAGGTCGGTAAATTTTGCTAGAGGTTTATTTATTCAGGCTTAAGGATTTTCTTATAATCCTGAAATTTTTAGACTCGGTATCCACGGTTTAAAGTCCCTCCTGGGGAACTTGGAATGTTCTAGTGCAAAATTTAATAGTAGAGGGAATAAAGCATCTTCTCGCTATTGTCCATTGTGAATTTCAAAAGCACCCGAAAACAATTTGCATACACGCAACATACAATTTATGCTTTTGAATGGATGGAAAATGGACGAAACACATCGAGAATGCAACAATGAGGACTAGGAGCCGGTCAAACGAAATGCTTACTAATATGGTAAAATTGCGAAGCATATCGATGCGTACACTAGAACAGGTTTATTCTTCCACTGTTAGAGCGACCATGCTATATGGGTCAGAATTATGGAGTTGGGATCGAACGGGGATACTAGTTTCCGAAGAGAGCGTTGAGATTAGCAATGGGGACTTCAAATTGTGGTATACTTAAATATTTAGGTACATTTTCGGACACAATAAGGGGCAAAATTATTGCTGCTCATTATTGATTGGACATAATAAACGGGAATCAGGACTCGCTCAGAACAGAGTGTCACAAGGAACAGAGAAGGCCGTATGCTTCGAGGATTGGATATTCGGGGGGATTGAAGGGCCTAGGGATAGATTGGGAATGGGAGAGAAATACGGGGAATAATATAAATGTTTGGAGTAAAGGTAAGAATAGATTAATTGATTAATTGATATAGAAGCCGAATGTAGCCTGAAAATATCGCTCACCCTACACTGCAACTTTCGTGGGGAAGGGAGAAGTACATTTACTCTTCGGATGGGGATGATAGAAGTGTTATTGAATGGTTTCATTTGGGGGGAATTGATGATCCATAATTAAACAAGTGAAGAAGGCATTAAACTGTGCCCTATCTGTGATGATCGTGAAAACTGGCAACATATTGTAGCATTCTGTAGAGACACAGAGCAACTTAGATTACAGTTGCTGCCGGAGAGATTTCTCAGGTCGAATCGTGGGAGAGTGGCATGCTGGGATCTTTTAAAACGGATCGAAAGTGAAAGCAAAACATGCAAATGTTTGGGTACAGTAGGGAAATTGAGGAATAGCACAATATCATATCAATATGGAAATACTTAATATCAATAATAACAATCTCAATATGGTCTATATTTCCGATCTTCAATTATGTTATATAATAAGTAGTCTTAATAATTTAAATAGCTTGATAGCGTATTGGATATCTGCAGGGGTGGGGGGTATGCTCACGTGTAGTGTGTGTGTGTGTGTGTGTGTGTGTGTGTGTGTGTGTGTGGGATGGGTACATATGTGTGTTTTTTTAATTTGTTTTGTAGTGTTTTTAATTACTAATACCGGTATACAAAATGTGACCTTTTTATATCCATACACATGGTCATTTCATGTATGAGTGTCTAGTGTATTATTGTGTATGGACTGTAGACATAGATTATATATATATATATATATATATATATATATATATATATATATATATCCATGGTTTTTACACATTTTTATGTAGGTGTAGGCCTATAGCTATGTATATAGATTGTTTATATATTTTAATGTTTGTATTTTTATTTTTATCATGGAAATATAATGCATGTATGGAAGAGCAGGCCCGTGCGCAATATAAGTGCAAATGTATTTCCTTTCTTTAAAAAAAAATACTATTGCTATTTATGCTACTGAAACACAATCATAAGAGTCTAACTAGCTATTTTAGTAACTCCCAATTTCAGCAGAACTGCGTAAACTAAAGTCAAATGTATGGTCCTATGTTTCTGGTTTAAGGAATATAATTTTATTTTGAGAGTTTATTGTATGTATCCTGATAAGTTAAGAGGAAACAAATATTATGGCCGCTAGAAAGATTTTCAAATTACGGCGTTCAAGTAAACCCCCACTTCTAAAGGTCAGATTTCGCTGATTTTTTTAATACATTTCCAGTTTCATTTCAATTGCTTATACCGAATTGTGTTTCGAAAATTACCGTCATTACATAGGTTTTTACATTTTCGTATCAGGTGAATTCCTACTTCTAATGCTTCTTTGCATTTTTTTTTATTATAAGAGTCTTCATATGACAGCATGCTCCACTACAGTTTTTTGCAGTACTACATGCTTTGGTTTAGCAATATTAAAATATCTCTATCATTTTATGTGTGTTGATGTTCCTGACTATGCATTTATAGTGTTATTTACTAGTTCTAATGTGTGAAAATATTTTTCTATTTTCGATTCCTTAAAATATAATTTTGAGTTATTGTGACGCTAAATTGTTCTATTTCGTTGTGGTTGTTATTTGCATTTCAAACAATGCTCTCTGTTAATTATACTTAAGCAAGTTATGGTTCCTCTTGGCACTAACAAGTTATGATTAATATTTACAGTTGCTTGATATTGTTCCTATTAGCACTTACTTAATCCTTAAATTGGCGAAACAATACTTTCTAGTGCCCGTCATTCAAGTGTTTCGGACCGCAAAGAAAATAAAATCATGTAAAAGTAAGTTATTACTGTATTTTTAACGTAATTTGACACAATCTTAGGTAATGTATGATAATTTGTTTTATTTTTACTGTTTAATAAACTATAACAAATAAATTAAATCAATGTTTCTTATAAGATACATTGTAAGTTAAGGGTTAAATTAGTGCATTCTTCATTACTATTCCTAACAAAATATGGTTCCTGTTTACATTTAAATTGACTAATCCTATCAAGCTATAATCTATATTTACACGCTAAGTTAATATTCTATCCATTACTAATCTAAGAAGATATAGCTCCTATTTACACTTAAGTAACGGACTAATTCTAACATTTTATGAGTAATCTACTATTGAAAAATATTTTACTGTCCTTACAAGTTCTAAAAAAAATTAGGCTATTAGGTTCCTATTTACAGTTATAGCACTGACTAATCCTAATAAGTCATGATCAATATTTACACTTCCTTAAAATAATGTTCTTATCCTAACACTTATTATCTAGTTCTATCACTTTATGATTTACAGTTCCTTAAAGTATACTGTCCAAGTAATGTTCTATTGTAATTTTTTTAAGTCTATGCTATTTGCGAATTTGGTGAATTGTTTAGTATACTTAAAAGCTAATTTATCTCTTATTTATGGGCCACCTTTCACTACCTCTATTTACAAAATTTATAAGAGTTTGTCTTTCGTTTTTAAATTCTATACAGTTATATATGACATGGTCCACTGTCTGCTCACCAGCACCGCATGCACACATTGCACTGTCCTTTATCTTGAAGCGATGGAAGTAGGCGTTTATATTCCCGTGTCCGGTCACCAGCGTTGTGAGATGGGAGATATCTGGATTCTTGTCTGTAGTCTGTCGCTGACTTTCGGGAAGAACGATTTCGTCAAATTCCCATTGGTGGTTGATTGCCATTCCCTTTCCCATTTTTCTTCACTAATGGTTGTCAGGTGTTTCTTCACAGCACTTACTGGAATCCTGTCGTAACTCGTTTGTAGGCCGCCGTCGCACGCTGCTTGCTTCGCTAGGCGATACGCTATCTCGTTGCCGTACAGATTCCCAACATGTACCTTGACCCAGCTGAATTCCACTGTCCAATTGTCGCCTTCTAGAGATTTCAGCTTATTCCTAATTTCTTCAATTAAATTGTTGCGATTATTTCTGTTCCTTAGGGAGTCTAACGTGATCTTGCTGTCAGTGTAGATTGCCACATTACGTTCGTCAATCGATATTTCGCTGGTGTTAAGTCCTTTTAAGGTGTCTAATGCTTTCATGATGGCAAGTTGCTCAGCCTGGTTATTTGAACATTCTTCGTACAACTTTGCATGTTATCGATCTGGATCTTACTTTTCTTAATTTATTACCATATGCCGGATTGGAAAGGTGATTTTCGGTGTCAACTATGTAGGATCAGAGAACCTTTGTAAAAAAAACGTTAAAAAAATAAATTTTTAATGAGAACAGCCTCGATACCTTCATTCCTTCGGAATTAACTAAACGTTCGTCATTAACTGTAGCTAGTGTTACATGCCTGAAGTAAATTTAAATAAATGATGCTTCTAGTGCAGACTTTTAGTGTTGCAAAAAAAAAACCTTTGACAGCAAAACGAAGGAAAGGACATAAAAATGAGGAAACTTTGTAGTGTATACTGATCATTACGCCAATATGCCAATACAGTTCGCTAGTTTGTTTCCGGGCAAGCATTCGCTAAGTTAAAAATATTATTTCTCATTCCATAGCCATGAAATCTTGCTTTTATAGGGTATTAAGGGTTCTTAAAAATCAAATTGATTTGAATTATTAGAACTAATTTATTTATTTTTATTAATTGATTATTTTGTATGATTTTCGCCAAGATTTTATTTTGCTTATGAAAATGCGTTTTGGACAATAATGGTAATTAATTTCCAGTTAGAGAATATAACTTATCCATGTGCTATGACTGCATGGAGGCTGAAGCAAAGGACATGAGAAATTTCCGATTTCAAATAAATAACAGAAAGGCTAGCCGCACAAATGTCATCCTGTCATCCTACGTCTTGAAATTTATAATCAGGGAAGAAAACGTAAAATACAATCGAAGGTTGGGTAATACTTTCCCATTACTTCATGTAAAAGGAGTTGTTCATCTAGTTTGGTGTTTCAGACGAGACTTCACTCGAATTAATTGAAGTACTTTTAACGTGAATAGATATAATTTTCTTATCAATAATTTTTGTCGAATGCACTACTTTTACCGAAAAATGGAACATGCAAGTAGTTTCTATTAAAATTGTGTAGCTTTATAAATATTAATATAAATATCAAACGATGTAGACAAATCATTTTCAAGATAAATCTGTAGTACCTGGATGAAGTAGGAAAGGAAGACCTCGAAACTCGTGGATGCAATACATAAGAACTGGAATGAGGACTAGAGAACTGGATGATATGCAGTGGATGAATAGATACGAGTAGAAAAGGAAAATAAAACTTTAGGCACAGAAAGATGTGTAGACATTAAAAATTCTAATTTTGCGTTGTCTGACAATATATGTAAATGCTAAGAAGAGTGCATAAAACATATAGCATAAAATTAACTCACTAACGTCCATGTGACGTAATGCAGATGACAGTGAAAACATTCACACACCGGGCAAAACAAAACACATAAAATTATTTTATTTATGCCAGCTGATAACGATTTCTTTTGATTTATTTCAGAAAAATTTCACTGTATTTGTAGAATGGAAAACTGCTTCTATATGTAATTATTTAAAATGCATTATAACGTTTATAGCGTAATGGAACTATGCCCTTAATCAATAAATAGCCTGTGTCGTTTATTGAGTGAACATAATTTATTATTGTATTCAGTTCTAATTTTGCGAATAATGGGTCACTTAACGAATGAAAATACAATTTTCATTAAACATTTGCATTTTAATATTCCGACAATTTGTTGGAAAGTACACCAGTGTCTCAAGTGAACAATGTTTAATAAACTAGTCAGTCAATTGGGGTCATAATCCAACATATTTATTTTCCTTATTTAAATATAGTTTATTAATATTGATATAAATAACGGGTAAATATTTGTTATTTTTGTTGCAATTAAATTAAAGTTTCTGTCATAGACTGAACACAGAATAATTAAACAAGACCGAGAAATACATACAATTAATATTAAAAATGGATTGTAATTACAGAGTGTTTTTCAATTCTTTCCTCCCATTTGATAACTAAAATGGTAAATTTCTTATATATATATATACTAGTAGTAGTAGTAGTAGGACTTTATTAGACAAAAAGTAAGATATTTACAATATTATTTACAAATATGGATCGCAGGGCCGGAAGCCGTACGTGCTGCTGACAGTCCGTTACAATAAAGTAATAATTGGCACTAGTGTAAAGAAAAATAAAGAACAAAAAAAATCAATAACATACAATTACATAAAGAAAACACAATAATATTACAATTAAATAATCACACAATAGCATTATACACTAAAAATACATTAACGTTACAATTACATAAAGAAAACACAATAATATTACAATTAAATAATAACACAATAGCATTATACACTAATTAATTTATATATAATTGTTAAGAATTAATGGTATTGCATTTTGATAACATATATTTATTCATGAATGAGTGTTGTCCTTATTTTCCGCGTTTTGTCCAGAAATTTACAGAGGTTTATCCAATTTTCTGGATTTACCAATAACTCGTAGCATGCCAATCTATCCCTATTTGAATTTAGAAATCTTTCCGGTAATAACTGACGTCTCCAATATTCTAAATCATTACATTTTCCTAATATATGTATCTCATCTTCAAAGTTCCCGCACATTGGACATATTCTCATATCGTGATCGTCGCTAATTTTTAGAAATTTCCATGCCCCTAGCCTAAACCAAGCAGGCCCTGATCTCTCCTTAAATCCTAGGTTGAGTATATATGATTCTTTTCCTCAGACGTGCTTTAGGTCTCTTTGTAAACACAGTGAGCGTTTTCCTGTACATTGGGCGAAAGTATCTTGTTGGTTTATATCTCAGTACCTCCTCCTTATTTTTCTCCACACGTTCTTGCGATTTTCAGTCCCTTTTTCCCATATCCAGCCCATCCCGATCTTTTGGAGTTCTCTCCTAACCTCGTCTGCCCAAAATTTAACATCTATGTTTTTAATTTGGTGGTCGTAACAAATTGTTCTAAGCATTGTTTGTTCACCTTGGATTACTCGCAACCAATATTTGAGTACACGAATTTTACAGTTTATGTCATCCTGGAATGACCCGACCCGAATCGATATAAAATTCCACAGTTAGAAACGGCCTTACTAAGTCCTGTAATATATTTTAGAAAATGCGTACATACCTTATTTAGTACTTCCGTTCTTTGGAAACCCCAAATCTCACTGCCATAGCGCATTACTACTGGCCTGACCATTGCTCCATACATTTCTTCTAATGTGCTGACTGGAATATCAGGCACTCGACCCAGAATACCGAGTACATTCTTAAGTTGTCCCCTCCCTTTAAATAGTGCTATATCAATATGTTTTTTCCACTTCCCGTTCATTTTCAACGTCGTGCCAAGATATTCAAAAAGTTTCACGTTTTGAAGTACTTGATCTCTGTATTTCCATTCCTCTGCTCTACCATAAACCGTCACATTTTTATAGGTCACTGTTTTTGTCTTACTAACATTTATAGTCAATCCCCAATTCAGACAGTATATTTCCAGTAGATCAAGACCTCTTTTCAATCCCTTGATTGTCTTGGAACAGATAATTAAATCATCTGCATACAACAGGACTGGTACTTTAACATTTCTTATCCCCGGAGCCTCAATTTCTCCTTCTAGCATTACGTCTACAATATCATCAACGAATATATTAAATAGCACTGGTGATAAAATGCAACCTTGTCTCACTCCCCGATTGGCTTCACTGCTCTCTGTAATGTGCCCTTGGCCTACTTTTATACAAAATTTAACATATTTATAAGTTGACATTAAAGCATGTATCATTTTATGAGACAATCCTTTCCGATTTAATTTTTCCCAAAGTGCGCTTCGGTCCACAGTATCAAATGCCATCTTAAAATCAATGAATGCACAAAATAATTTACCCCCCTTCATTTTCAGATCGTCATTAATTAATGTGCTCAGAACAAATACGTTGTCCAGCGTGGAGTACCCTTCTCTAAAACCTGCCTGATATTTTGAGAGCCTATTGTTCTCTTTTGCCCATTTTCTTAAATAAAACTTAATTTCAAATAAAATAATAAGGAAGATACATTTACAATATATTTTTTCCGAACACTGACAAGAGACAAATTCCCCTGTAACTTTCTGGTATTTGTGCCCCACCTTTCCCTTTGTATAGGGGTTGGATGACACCTGTCGCCCAGGCTTCCGGATAATCTCCTTCATTAAAAAGTTTGTTGAACGCAGTTTTCAAAATGTCTAATAATTTATAGGATGATTTCATATTTTTCAAGAATTCCCCTGGTATTCCATCAATTCCAGGTGCTTTACCATTCTCTAAACATTTAATGGAAGAAACCACTTCATTTTTTCGAAACATCCTGATCCAGTAATTGAATATGAATTGGGTCAGGGATCTCAACTATATTTCCTTGATTACATCTTAACCTCTGATTTCCCAGCACCCTATCAAAGTAACTTCTCCATTCCCCGGGCGTTATTCTTGTCCGATTTATGTACTTTACTTTGAGTTCCCTTATCGCTTTCCATATGTCCGCAATGTTCCCACTTTCAGTCGCGACTCTCATTTCTTCGGATTTCTTATTTTGCCATGCTAGTTTTGTTTCTCCCAATAATTCTTTATGTTCCTTTCTCTCTTGCGCATAATTTGTTCTGCTTTCATCTTTGCTTTCTTTTCTAAACTTTAAAAGACTACTTTCGACAAACTTATTCTTCTTTCTACATGCATTATTGTACCACCCTTTGTCCTTCTGGTTCATTGCATATTTAACCTTGAATTTTTCCCCAGCTTTTTAAAAGATTCTGTCAAAGTTTTAATAATTTCCACCCCGCTAAGATCTTTCAATTGCAGATCCTGTAATAGCGTTTCCAAACTCCTGCTGAAACGTGTAATTGGCCTCAATATTGTTGCCACTTCATCATTAACTGTCTCACTAATACCTTCTATATTTAAAATACGTTTGTTTGGGAAGTGGTGTGATTCGATTCTGGAAACTATACAGAAATTACTTACGACTGGATCATGTCTTGTGTGCATATTGAATAATCGATTACGCTACCTCCATTTTTATTAATAAATGTCAGTTCTCCATTTTTATCTTCCCCATATTTTCCATTCAGAATTTCAAGTTCAAATGCATCGCAAAAAGGTAGCAATTGGTTTCCTTCTGAATTTATAATCGTATCTTTGCTTCTCCTACCCTCACCTCGTGTTTCATTATCATCTGATTTTATAGTGATATTTTCTTCCCCAATCCTACAGTTAAAGTCCCCTAAAAGTAATATTCCCGCTTCCGGAAACCTATCTTTTATTTCTGCCAACGAGTCAGACAATTCAACGATAACATTTGGATTTGCATACCTGGAATTTAGTGGTTGGCGGTAAATAGACAAGAGACACATTTCTGCTCTTCCTGCATGGTAATATATACAAATTGCCTCTTTTAAAGCAATATTTACCTTTTTAATATATGGGTCTAAGTTAGCGCTATATAAAATGGCAACTCCACCTGAATATCTACCTCTCTTTCCTCTGGAATCACTGCCCTTGAAATAACCTTTCATGTTACATAGATTTACGCATTCATTAGCTTTTAACCATGTTTCACCTAGAGCTAATATATCAAAAGTCTCAATAAACTCTACACAACTGTCCATTGAAAGTTTTTGTTTTAACCCTTCGATATTCCATGAACCGACTGTCAACAAACCCTATTGTGTTCCCTTGTCATTAGTGTTACCTGTATTTTTTGAACTTCCCCCTCCCAATAGTTCCTTTACTGCGGGTAAATTCAGCAGTCTTAGTGATTTTCTTGTTTGAGGTCTTGTGTCCGCCGGTCGTTCACCTCTTAGAGGTGGGGTATTCTGTTTGCGTTCGGCCGTTTTGGGCTGAGTGTTTATTGGATTCCGCGGAGTTAGTATCGTAGTGCTCCCTCTCTCTTTCTCTCGTGTAGAATTTTCTCCCTCCTCTGCTGTAAGGAGACCACCTGCTGTTGTAGCGTCCCCTGTTGGTTTTGGGGACTCGCTGTCAATGACCACTTCAAAATTCATTTTAGAGTTGTCCATATGTTGTAGTTGTTCCCTGCTCCAGATTCGTCCATTTATAATCAATTTATTAAATTGCAGGATTGCATGGCAGCCCTGCCTCCTCGCTTCGAGCATGTGTCGCTTAAGAAAGTCCCTTTCGCGGCGCACGTTCTCACTAAAGTCTTCGGCAATATTGATACCGGTCCCTTTAAGATATTTACTGTCTCTAAGGATCCAACATTTTATTTTGTAGTGTGATAATTTGCATACAATCGGTCTCTTTCCACTATTCCAACGACCTACTCTGTGCGCTCTTTCAATATCACTGTCCACCAAATCAATCCCGATTTGCGCCACTACTCTTTTAACTATAAGTTCCGTTTCCTCCCAGATCTGCCTGTCTTCTTCATGCACACCATATATCACAATATTATTACGGCGACTCTGGTTTTCGAGATAGTCTAATTTAGATTCCAGCCATTTCAATCTGTCCTCCATCCGATGCACGTTCGTCTCAATATCACGAATTTTTCACCCACGTTGCACTTTTCAAACCCCTCTTTCAATTCAGTTGACAATGTTTCAATCAGCTTTCTAACTTCTCCCATAATGTATAATGCTTTGTCCCCTGCACACTACAACTACTCTAACAAAAACACGTCCGCTCTTTTCGACGTCCTGCTTATATATATATGTTATATTGCAGATTTTCGCGGATATATGTATGAATAAGAAAGTTTCCTTGGGTTTTCCGCGTCTTGGATTCAAGTTCGGCCTCTTGCCACTGATTCCAACATTTAGGCTTGATCCCACATTCCATTATCAAGGAATGATAAGTTCGAGTCACAGTCTTATATAATGAAACACGTAGTTTCCGCTGTGGTCCGTTTCCGAAGACGTACATCCTATTCCTGTTCCTGTGGTGCTGACGGCTCTTTTTGCCGTCCAGTGTGCTGATTCCGGGAATGGTCTTACTTCCTCGATAGCAAAATATCTAGTGACTATCACTAAGTGGCTTTCTTAAGTGTAACCCTTACCTAAACGGTGTTATTAGGAAGTTTGTGAGATCTAGTTACGAAGATGTTTGGCATGCGCTGTGATGTTATTTAGCGTCATCTACTTCAGTTTTCCACTTGTATTAAGCCCTTATGGAGATTGTTCTCCCGAAAATACGTTTTTGTGCACTGTACGCTATTGTGGCAATTGTCCTATCGTGCGTACTATTGGGTTTGTCATGTTCCAAAAGTTTTGATGCATTTTCATAACTTGTGCTTTAACAATAGCATCAAGATAGAGTAATTTTGCTGCATCATGTAGCTCTGTTATTCTTGTATACATAAGTGCTGAAAAAATAATTTTGGGACAACGGTTCTAAATAATTTGAATTTTCTTCTTGTGCTTTTGGCAAGAATACTCAGTGCTTCACAGCCGTACAGTAACATGCTACGGATTACTGCTACATATACTGTAATCTTAATCCGTCTATTAATTGTTTCATCCCGGAAGAATGGACATAATATAGCTATAGCTGCATTAGTTTTGCCTTGTACATCATTTACATGATGTTTAAAAGTTAATTTATGGTCGAGATGTAGGCCAAGGTACTAAACTGCAGTCTCGTTGCGCAGAATTTGTGCACCAATAGTTTGTTGGATAGGTGGAGGTTGTGGACATTTGGTAAACAGGATGAATTTGGATTGGGTAATATTGAGTTTAAAATTCCAGAGACAGTACCAGTCATAAATGACTGATAGCGATCTCTGGAACGTTTAGATTTTGAGGTGCAAGGAGCTTAGTTTGATTTGGAAGTAAAAGCATGTATCATCGGCGAATGATGCAGCTTTTACTGAAGGAGGGTTTGGGAGGTCCGAGGCATAGAGGTTGTAGAGCAGGGGAGAAAGGACTGCTTATTGTGGTACACCCGCTAGTATAGACTTGCAGTTAGATCTGTGTCCATTTATTGATACAAAAAAATTCCTATTTAAAAGGAAGGTAGATATATTTTTATTAAATTTGGTGCCAAATTGAAACTTATTAATTTGTATATCACAATCCATTGATCCAGCTTGTATGTAAGGCCTTTTCTATGTCTAGACATATTGCTACTGTGCTCCTCTTGGCGTTGAACCCGGTGACAATCTGATCAATAAGTCTCGCCAGTTGTAGTGGGGTACTATGTACATTTCGGAAACCAAACTGATAATTTGGAAGTAAATTTTTTTGCCTGGACTTCTGTTTTTAGTTGGATCAAAATTAGTCAATCTAATAGTTTACCCAGAACTGGTAAGATACTTATTGGTCGAGGGTTGTCGGGATTTGAAAGATCCTTGCCAGCTTTCGGGAGCACTATGACTTTTGCCACTTTCCATGCTGAAGGGAAATAGTTAAGTTTAAAATAATACTTAAATATTGTAAGGAGTAGGGTGAGGGCTATTCGGGGTAAATGTTTGATGGCCAAATTGGGAATTTTATCTGAGCCTGGGGCACAGCTATTTCGTAAGGGGTGGATATGGTATTTAAGGTATTTTAAGTGAATGTTTGGATAGATAGGCACTGTAGGAGTAGCAAGAAAAGTGGTAACCACGTTGTTGGCATTCGCCTCATGAACCGGTGTGGTTAGCTCATGAGGACGGAATCAGTCTTCGAGATTTGATGCAATAAGTTGGGCTTTATCATAGGGAAGATAAGCCCAACGTCCATTAATTTTAAGCGCAGTTGGCGCAGGGGGTGCTCTACTAATTTTGATTCTTTTGATAATCTCCCATGGGGGAGTTTTATTAGCATTATACGTATTTAGTGAGAGTTGCCAATCAGTATTTCGTTTTTCTCGAAGTGTATTCCGTACAGTATTTGAATACCGTTTGTAATGCTGTTTGTGTTCAGGTGCTCCATAGCGTCTGTAGAGTTTTTTTAAATGTCGCTTACGCTCAAGATAATGTAAGAATGTTGGGTCTGTGTTTGGTGTGTATCGGTTTGTGTGCGTGTTTGTTGTTGAATACTGTAGTGCAGTGTTTATGGTGGCCTGAAAGCTTTGAATCCAAAGTTCCAACTCTTCAATGGATTCAACCTGAAGTTCAGGGTTTACCCACTGAGAGAGGAATTTCGAGTCCAGTTCGTTTCAAAAGTCTACTTTTTGAAGGGAGGTGTAAGTGTGAGAATTATTTTGACTGCTAACAGTATTGGTACGTGGTCTGATTCAAGGTCCTGCTGTAGTGTATCAATGTTTGTGGAGATGGCTGTGTTTTTTGATATTGCTATATCAAATATGTCTGAGCGTAAGCCTTGAGGTGTTTCTTGGAAGTAGTGTGTTCTGTAGGGGCCGAAATTTCAATGTTGTTTTGTTGGCAATATGCATGTAGGACCACACCAGAGGCATTTTATTCTCGACAATTCCAGAAAAGATGTTTGGCATTGAAGTCTCCAGCTAGTATGAAACGAGGGGAGAACGATGTTAGGACATTTAAGTCGTGTCGAGTAAGTGGTTTTAAAGGAGATTTATAAATTGACGCTATGAAGAGTTCTTCATTATGTGATATATGTATTAGGATTCCAGTGGCTTCAATGAATTGAAGCCCCCTGGATTTGAATAGAACTGTGGCCAATGGATTTTTTTAATGCAGAGGGCATTGCCGCCCATGGGACCAGTGAGTCTGTCTGTATGGTATATTATGCAGTCAGTGAAACGCAAGCGATGGTTTGGCTTTAGGTGCGTTTCATTGAGCAGTAGTATGTCTATGTTGTGTTGATGCAATATAATTTCAAGTTCTTGGACCTGTTTGCCAACGCCATTGCATTAAAAGCCATGGCATTGAGAATTTTACTTCGAGTAAATGTGTTACACATTTTCGAAGAACATATTCATCATCTGCGACATAAACACGAATTTATCCAGAGGGCTATTTAGTTTAGCCATTAGTGGCTCGACATCACGAACCAGAGCGTTTATTGAAGCTGGTGCGATAGAATTTAAGTAGGTCGTGCGCTGGGCGGCAGCATTGCGTTCTTGTGCTAGTTGAGCATTTTCTGCTTTTGCTGTTGTAGCCTTGCTGTATGATATGTTGGGATGTATTAATTTTGTAGTGAAAGTGCGGGCAGCAGGCTTTGTTGTCGGTAATTTAGGTTCGCGCGACTTTAGGAAAGCTTCATTTGCTTCAATATATTTCGGGCATTTTCTATATGAGGCTGGGTGCCCTTTTTCTCAACAGTTGGCCCATTGTAATTTGGAAGTGTCAGTTTGAGCTTCCACTCGAACTGGACACTTCAAATGACTATGCGGTTGTGCGCGTATTACGCAACGTGGAGTAAGATTGCACCCACCAAATGTATGATTGAACCGTTGACAATGAAAACATTGCTTTACGGCCAGCGGGAGGACGGTATGCTTCAATGGAGACTATAGCATATAGGAGTTTTTTGAGATCGTAGATTTCTTTAGCTCTTTCATTGTTCTCTAGCTCAATTAGGTATAGGGGAAGATTTACAAAATTTGTGACCATCTTTTTGGTGATTTGTTTTATTTGGCGGACTGGATATTCAAGATCTAGTAGTTCAGATTTGATGTCGTCAATGTCGACGTTATTAGGTAGTCTTTTGAACATCACTCTCAAGGTTAGGATCGTTTTTCATTTGGAATGTGTAATATTCCTTTTTTACTGAATCGAAGAATGCTCTTATAATTTGGAAATCTTCCAGAGTGGTAGGGTAATACCTCAGTCCTTCGGGGGTGTTTACTACTTTTAGGTCTATCTTGATGATGGCTCTCAGCTGTTTATTCATTTTGAAGAGATCTCCGTGACCTAGCACCGTTATTGGCGGAGGACGTGGGTCTTTACTTTGAACAGGTTTTTGTAGGATTTCATTTGTGCTGGGTTCTGCTATATATGGTGTAGTCTCCAAGATTTATGGTTCGAGATTTGTTGCAGATGCACCTGCTTCTGATTGCTCATTATCGTTGTTTTCTGCCAGTATAGAGAATCTATTTTGAATTTCAACAACAGGAGTGAAGCTTTGTTTAGTGTTTTTTGGATTCATTCCGGATTCGTTGTTTTTACTTTTGCTACCTGTTTCTTTTGTATTTTCAGTTAGATTTTTTGTTCTTGGGTGGTTTGGGATTACTTTTTGAATCATCTGGTTAGGGCTTATTTTTCTGTTGTACACTAGTGTTAAGGCTTGGGTAGTCTTCCTTGCCTGTTATAAAACAAGCTGTTTGAATTTCAATGACTGTATCCTTGGCTGCTTGATGGAGCACTTGTAAGTATTGGGAAGTGTTTTTAATTTCTGCTTTCCTAATTGCATCTAGCTTCTTTAATGTGTCAATGGTTAGATCATATGCAATTTGGCTGTTACCAAAGGTTTTGAAGGTGTTGTGGAATAATTTAGATTGATCAGGAGGGCTCCTCTTATTTCGTTAGCTAATTCTACATCTTCGTTTGACATTTCAGCCTCTTTCTTTAGAACATATTCGTCAAATCTGATTATTTATTATTCCCCATATGCAGAAGCAGGTGCATTTGGGTGGTCTGTATCCATATCGGTCACACAGTTATCGGCCATGGTGCTTGGCAAAGCCAAGACTTAGGTATTTGCCGATATTAACTTGCACAATTGAAATATTTATGTTCCAACCTTTATTTACTTAATAATTAACACAACTAACACAATTAACACTGAACACAAACAATTTTAACACACTAAGAAAGCCACTTAGTTAACCTAACATAATGAGAACTTGCATTTCAGCTATCAAATTTTAACAAAAAACGCAGCACTCTTGAATGGAAAAGATACTGTTTTGAGCAAATTCACTGTTGTGAAGAAGCATTCTCTAATAGGTCCGCTTTTCATTGCAGTTGTATTTGTCCAAGAATATACAGTTCACAATCCACAATGATGTATGATGATGCCTATGTACGACGTACACCCATCTAAGGTGGACAGAATTCTCCAATCTCCTCTCTCAGTGGGTGAACCCAAAACTTCAGGTCGAATCCACTGAAGAGTTGGAAATTTCGATTGAAAACTTTCAGGCCACTATAAACACTGCACTACAGTATTCAACAACAAACACGCACACAAACCGATAAACACCGAACACAGACTCAACACTCCTACATTATCTTGAGCGTAAGCGACATTTCAAAAAACTCTACAGACGCAATGGATCACCTGAAATACACTTCGAGAAAACGCTATGGAGCACCTGAAATAGACTTCTAGAAAAACGAAATACTGATTGGCAACTCTCACTAAATACGTATAATGTTAACATAACTCCCCCATGGGAGATTATCAAAAGAATCAAAATTAGTAGAGCACCCCCTGCGCCTACTGCGCTTAACAGCAATGGACATTGGGCTTATCATCCCTATGATAAAACCCAACTTGTTGCATCAAATCTCGAACACCGATTCCGTCCTCATGAGCTAACCACACCAGTTCATGAAGCGAATGTCAACGACGTGGTTACCACTTTTTTCTACTCCTACAGTGCCCATTTTTGACCTTAAATACCATATCCACTCCTTAAGAAATACCAGTGCCCCAGGCGCAGATAAAATCCCCAAATTGGCCATCAAACTTTTACCCCAAAATCCTAATATCCTACTCCTTGCAATATTTAAGTTTTGTTTTAAACTTAACTATTTGTCTTCAGCATGGAAAGTGGCAAACGTCATAGTGCTTCCCAAAGCTGGCAAGGATCCTTCAAATCCCAACAACCTTCGACCTTTAAGTCTCTTACCACTTCTGGGTAAACTACTAGAACGACAAATTTGACCCAAATGAAACAGAAGTCCAGGCAAAAAAAATGTACTTCCAAATTATCAGTTTGGTTTCTGAAAATGCACAGAGTAATGAGTACCCACTGCAACTGGCGACATTTATTGATCAGATTGTCACCGGGTACCGGGTACAACGCCAAGAGGAGCACATTAGGAATATGTCTAGACATTGAGAAGGCTTTCGATACAACCTGGATCAATGGATTGATATACAAATTAATAAGTATCAATTTGACACCAAATTTAATCAAAATTATATGTACCTTCTTTTAAATAGGACATTTATTGTATCAATAAATGGACACAGACCTAACTGCAAGTCTATACGAGCGGGTGTACCACAAGGAACAGTCCTTTCTCCGCTGCTCAAGAACCTCTATGTCTCGGACCTCCCAAACCCTCCTTCAGTAAAAGCTGCATAATTCGCCGATGATACATGCGTTTACTTCCAAAGCAAACTTAGCTCCTTGCACCATAGAATCCAAACGTTCCAGAGATCGCTATCAGTTATTTATGACTGGTACTGTCTCTGCAATATTAAACTCAATATTACCAAATCCAAATCAATCCGGATTACCAAATGTGCACAACCTCCACCTATCCAGCTAACTATTGCTGCACAAATTCTGCGCAAGGAGACAGCCGTTAAGTATCTTGGCTTACATGGTATTCTTGCTGAAAAGCAAAAAAGAAAATTCAAATCATTCAGAACCGTTGTCTCAAAATTATTTTTTCGGCACCTATGTACGAGTATACAAGAATAACAGAGCTGCATTATGCAGCAAAATGATGCTATTGTTAAAGCACAAGTTACGGAAATGCATATAAACATTTAGGAAAATGTCAACCCAATAGTACGCACGTAATGACAATTGCCACAATAGCGTACATTGCACAAAAACGTATTTTCGGAAAAACAATCTCCATAAGAGCTTAATAAAAGTGGAAAACTGAAGTACGTGACGCTAAATAACATCACAGCGCATGCCAAACATATTCGTAACCAGATTTCACGAACTTCCTAATAACACCGTTTAGGTAAGGGTTACACTTAAGAAAGCCACTTAGTGATAGCTACTAGATATTTTGCTGTCGAGAGAGTAAGACCATTCCCGGAATCAGCACACTGGACGACAAAAAATGCTGTCTGCAAAACAGAAACAGGAACAGGGTGTACGTCTTCGGAAACGGACCACAGCGAAAACTCTATGTGTTTCATTATATAAGACCTAAACATGTGACTCGAACTTATCATTCCTTAATAATGGCATGTGGGATCATTCCGAAACGTCGGAATTTTGTCACCATTGCTATTTAATCTATTCGTTGATGATATTGTAGACATAATGCTAGAAGGAGACATTGAGGCTCTGGAGATAAGAAATGTTAAAGTCCCAGTCCTGTTGTATGCAGATGATTTAATTATCTGTTCAAAGACAATCAAGGGACAGCAAAGAGATCTTGACCGACTGGAAATATACTGTAGGAATTGGGAATTGACTATAAATGTTAGTAAGACAAAATGCCCATTTCCATCATATAATGTATTTTACGTGTGACCATATATTTAGTTTTATTGATATTTATTTCCAGTCCTAATTTCTTAGTGTGTGCGTGTTGTCCTTTAGTATCTCCTCGCTATCGGCCAATAGTATTACATCACCAGCATAAACTAACAGCTTATTAACACCATTGAGTTGTGAGCCTTCCTCATTCTCTAAAGATATGATGGCATGCTCTAGTACAAAATTAAATAGTATAGGAGATAGTGCATCTCCTTGCTTCACCCATTCTGGATTTCAAAAGTGTTAGAAAATTGTTTGCCTACACGCACCCTACTCGTTGTGCCATTTAGACACATTCGTATAAGTCTAACTAACTTTTTAGGAATTCCGAACTCCAAGAGGATACCATATAACATCTCCCCCTTAACTGAATCGTATGCTTTTTTGAAGTCTACGTATAGTTGATGTACAGTACCATTATATTCCCAAATATTTTCTAAAATCTGTCTTAAGCTAACAATCTGATCTGCTGTAGACCTGTTTTTTTCTAAATCCACATCGATGATCTCCTAGAATTTCATCAATATAGGGTGTAAGTCTGTTTACTAATATATTTGTTAGAATTGTTTACGAAGTTGAAAATAATGAGATGCCCCAGTAGTTGTTGCAATCAGTTTTATCTCCTATCTTATAAATTGGTACGATAATTGATTCTTTCCATTCATCTGGAAGAGCTTCTTTTTTCCAAATCATACTAAGCAACCAGCGTATCTTGTCCATCAATTTTTCTCCCCCTGATTTTACGAGTACTGCTGGGATTTCTTCTGAACCTGATGCTTTATACATCTTCAATTTTTCAATCGCCATTTCAACCTCTAATGCACTTGGTTCTTCGACTAGTATTTCTGCTGTCCGTAAATTATCCTCCTCAATGTCCTGTCTGTATGTACATTTAATAGCGGATTAATGTAACTTTACCATCTATTTAATATACTCCTGGAATCTGCAATCATATACCCATTTCCATTCCGAATTATGTTTGTTCTAGCCTGAAACCCTTTCTTCTCTATACTAATTCCCTGATATAATTCTCTAATGTTCCTATTTTTAGTGTTCATTTCAAGATCATTAATCTTCTCTCTCAGATATTCCCTCTTTATACTCTTTAGTAACTTGTGGTTTCCCGTTTAATACTACGCAAATGCTCTAAATTTACCTCATTTGGCTCGTGTAACCATTTCATTTTTGCAAGCTTTCTTTTCTTTACAATGTCGACACATTCTTCATCAAACCATTTCTTGTTTTGCCTCTTTTTTAAACAACCAATGCTTTTTGATGCTGACAATTTAATAGTATCTCTTATAGCCTCCCATTCTTTATTTATATCAGTTTCTTCTTCGTTTGCCACATTGTCATCTGAAGTTTCCAGTACTTCAAATCTATTAGCAATTTTGATTTGGTATTCGTGACGCATTTCATCTTTTTCATGTTTTTAAATTCAAATTTTTCAGAATCATCTTTAGCGTTTGTTCTCATCATAAGCGATAGGCGTTGTCTGATTTTCACCCTGACCAGATGATGATCCGAATTGCAGTCTGTTCCTCTAAGTGATCTAACATCGATGATGTTACTGTGCCAGCGTTTGTCCACTGATACATGATCTATGTGGTTCCGATTTTCGCCATCTTATGAATATCCTTATGCTGAATTGTTGTGCTGTTAATAATGAGATTGTTTGATGTGGCGAAGGTGACTAATCTAACCTCATTGTCGTTACTATCTACATGAATACTGAATTTGTCTAATGTTGGTTTGAATATATCTTCCCGCCCCGCCTTTTCATTAAAATCTCCTAAGACAATGTTCAAATGATATCGTGAAAGGCTATCAAATAAGCATTCTAATTCTTCATAGAACTCATCCTTGATCTTGCTATCTTTATCTTCTGTTGGGGAATGTACATTTACATTTATAAAATCATGTCGTTTACCCGTTAGAGTTATGTATGATATCCTATCACTAACAAACTTAATATCTCGGATAGAGGAAAAGATCCTCCTTCTGACTAAAAACCCCGTTCCAAATGCAGGTCTTTCTGCATCCCCGTAGTATAATGCAAAGCTTCCTGATTCCTGACTACCTTCTCCAGGCCACCTAACTTCCTGTAACGCGACTATATCCAAGGGCGATTTATCTAATTCCCGCGTTAATATCTCTAGTGCCCTGCTATTGTATACAGTTCTAACATTCCATGTTCCTAGGAACATGTCCCTGTGTTTGAACCTTTGGCATGGGTTCACTGAAGTAGTCCCCGCCTGGAGAACCGAATGGGGGACTATTTGACCTCCGGAAAATTTTACCCCAGTTGGACCCATGTCCGCATTTCTTGACTGTTGCATTTGTACGATGAAAGATCGTCACTCTTTCGACCAAGGTACTTTTTTCTTCTGGCTTATCACCTTCGACCAGTCCGGCATGGGTAACCCTATAGACAGAAATGCTACCGCCGGCATAGCTCTCAGGATCATTTAAGCACGCAAGCCACTCCACCACGAGGATTAAGAATATATATATATATATATATATATATATATATATATATAGAATAAAATAGGACCTCTTGCATATGAATCAAGCCACTAAACATTGAGCTACGCTTTCGCTGCTTCGTTGTGTTTAGAAATAGTACTTTTCAAGGGAATAAGGAAAACGTATTGTAGCACTACTGTGCAATTAGTTTACTCGTGTGAATCGCGCGTTAGAACTTTAAATATTCGAGATCAAGAGTCGGCCCATTCTTTTTGTCGCTAAGCGTACATCGCCGCATGAGTTAAGCACAGAATAGGGTGAGGCAGGACTTGACGCGGTTGGAGGGTAGTGATGGTTTTCCAGTCTGTCAATCAGGAGTTGTATCACTTCCCTATAGTTTAAATAAGAGATTTGGCGC
Organism: Diploptera punctata; assembly: GCA_030220185.1. Taxonomy (NCBI): domain Eukaryota; kingdom Metazoa; phylum Arthropoda; class Insecta; order Blattodea; family Blaberidae; genus Diploptera; species Diploptera punctata. The sequence continues at coordinate 438,657 of JASPKZ010007936.1, read as the reverse complement.
TTGATTTTAGCGTCTTGAAATTAAAAACGACAGATAATTTTCGGACACGGCCTATGTACACCACAACGTTTCTCTGGAAGAAATTTCAGTGTAGATTCAACATGGACAGTTCCCTCGCTAGAATCCGAACCATTTCATCATTACCATCAGATGTCATTATTTTATGTCACTTTTGGTCTCTCACTTACTATGGCCTACTTCAACTGACAATAGTACCAGTATGTTGATCAATCTTAAGAGGTTAAAGAAAGCGTTGTGTATAGTATGAGAAAAATCTAATATAAACGGTAAATTAGCGGAACACTAAGTTCACGTTCCAGTTATTTAAATGTCTCTGTTCACAGTGAGAATAAAATCATGAATAGTTGTATGTTATTATTAGAGCTGGAATTTTTTCTGTAGTATCCTTAGGGAAACATGTACATAAATATATAGTGAAAAACTGTGAAATATGTAGTAAAATATGTAAAAGGGGGAAAATATGTAATAGGCCTATCACAAATTTAATGCAAATGTATTATTTTGTTATTTACAAAACTCAAAACAAGTTTATACATATAATTATTTAGATAATATGGGGTCATTGAAAGACTTTGCCCTCAGAATGTTCTTATATGCTGAAAAGTTATTTCCACGTCATATGACGTACCTGGAGTAAATTTTAAGACAGCATTTTTTTTTGGAGAAAGTCCTTGTGTGGATGAACTCCATCTCCATTTACAATATGGCATCATACTGTGGAATGTGTTTATGCAGGTTTTTAAATTTAATCAGTACACTTGTCTCCTCGAACAGTTCTTCTATAACATCCTCTATGATAGCAACAATATCTTGCAGAGGACGTTCTGTAGTTTCTAAGTGTCTAATACTTTCTGGAAGCGAGCTGAAGTTGCCGTTGATATAGGCAGTGGTGGATACTATTTTGAAATCATTAAAGGCAATCTGAGATTCACAAACAGAAATAATATTTTCAAGATCGAATGAGACTCATTACAACACTCTTTTACAGCATCCAGATTCTCACTCCAGAAGTTAACTGCTTCAAATCATGTTAACACCAGCGGTATATCTGCAAAAATTGATAAGATAACACTCTTTGTGGTGTTTTTAGAAAACAATTGTTGCTGAAATGAATCTGTCCACTTGTTTAAACGTTGCTCCAATAGATTCAGCAATATGTTACAGACCATGAGCCTAGCACATAAAATGGAGCATATTGGAATAAAATATCTTAAAATCAGTTTCAGCTTTAAGCATGTATGTTGCAGCATCGAAATACATAGATAATACCTTCTCCTCTTGCATTCCAGTAGGCCACACAACTTTAATCCATCATTCACAAATCTCCCAACAGTTAAGTGATGTGCTCACTAATCAGTCCATCTCTTGACAGTAAATCAAAGATGGCTTTCAGGCGACGTCAAGATCTAGCGTCCCCACCACAAAATTAGCAATAAATCGATCCTTAGCACCTGTTGTTTTATCAACAGCAACCCGTGTGAAAGTATTTTCTAGATATTCTATTTTGTTATTCATTGCCTCATCGTAGCAGAGTTAAAGATGATTCTTGTGCAATGTTGATTCATGAGGAATATGTTGCTTGTAACATTTTTCTAGGGTAGAAGTGAATATAGGAATTTTAAGTGTGAAGTGTGGAATATTGGCTAAAATCATCGCATTACACATTTATTAGACCATTAGAAGTGGTTAATTAATTTTTTATGTTTTGTTTCTGTATATTCTTAACTTTTAATGCACTTTTACATGCTTAATATTTGGTTTAAATTCAAATATAGCAAAACGTTTTACGTTGGAATCATATTCGTCGTTGTATTTTGAAATATTCAATCATATTTCAAAACGTCATTTTTCGAACCAATTTATATAAACTCCCAATAGCCCTACTTTAAATGAGCCTCGAATAAATGTTATAGATTTCAGGAAATAGAGCATTTGGAATTGTTGGTTTTATTTATTTATTTATTATTAGGGCATATTATTATTTTGCTGTGTAGTATATAATAATAAGCCTCTAAAATTTAAAAGACAGGCTGCTAGAGGGATTGAGGAGGTACTCTTCCATTCTTCTGCATCTCTGTCTATCTCACTCCCTGTATATATAAGAGGCTTGAAAGGCGTTCGGCCTGCCAGCCGACTGCTGACCTTATATCCACATAGTGCCAATCTAAGAAGTGAAAGATAATATTTCCAGTAGGTCTATATTAGGGTTACAAGTAGTCACCACTTGATTCTCACAGCCGTTTATACGTCGTTTTATAAATCAGGTAATGAATACAACAAAAAAAGTCATAAAGTGCTGAGCCTATTATATACTAATATACAATCCCGGCATGTATATGTAGATGCTCACAACGTAAACAAAAAATTATTTGAAAGTAATATATTCTGGTAATCCATTCACATACAATAGTTAATGTAAATAAAGAGAAAAATGTTTTCCTTGAACCGGGATTTAAATCACAGGTTTATCCAGAGTAATCGAGAGTAAGAAGAAGAGCATGTAAAGCCGGCTGGATATATTGGGATAAATCCTGGTTTAGGAAAATATGTTTCTCTTTACGTGTATAATTCAGTTAAAATAAAGTTCGGTAGCATTTTAACTTGTTTTAATTTTATTTATCTTAGTTTAAACTCTCTCTTTGCCGGTATTTTACTTATCCCGTTTCACCTGGATCTTACAGAGACACGGGTATGCATATTTTAACTTAAAATGTGCATTGACCTATCCTATTAATATTGAAGGTTTAACTGTCTACATTTAATTCGTCATGATGATGATAGTTTTGGGAACAAAGAAAGGTTCCATTAGAAAAACACGCAAAATTCAATTTTGCAACTTGTTTGCCTTTATAGGGCCGAATAGTTTATTTTTAGACATCAACCAATTAAAGGCAAATAAATGCAGAGGCTCTTTGATTTAGCGGTTAGAAAACCTGTCCGACACATCAATGAATCAAGTCAATTCCCTGCTACATTGTGTTTTAATTTAGAAGACGAACATTCATATTTGAATATGGAAATTCTACCGATGGATTGTTTAGTTATAGAATTTAAAATAATTCTAAATATCTTAAATACTGAACCGAAAGTGCGATTTTCGGTTCGCTACTGCAGTGCCGTTATCTTCCCTGAACAGTAAGATTCGTGAACTATGCCAATATCCTTTCTCTATGCATCTACCCCCACTCTCCTTTTTGCCTCTCCTGTTGCGCTGTTTGTGCTGCGCATCTCCCCTTCTACCTCGGAACGCTCAAATACTCTATGCACATCAAGAACATTATCATTCGATCGGAACTTTGAGTTGAGACAACGTCGTCTGGAGCCGCGAGTGGCGTGGTTTAAGTTGGTCCTGAGGACCGGGGAAAGACTACCCTGGCTTGGACCGTGGTATGAATGTGGTGTGAGGTATGATATAGTTTTCTGATGTTAAGGATTATTATTTATTTTCTTTTTGTTTAGAATGATCAAGTATTTACATTTGTTATATTTTTCATCCACTTCAGACGTATTGTTTATATTAAACATCATTTTTATATAAATCCTGCTTAATGTTCAAGTTATTTATGTGCATGCTGCTGTTTAATATTCCTGTACTGAAACTTACTTATTTAGGAGATCATTCTAGTTTCCTTTATGTTCCGTCTAGCTTTCAAGATTAATAACCAAAATGATACACTCAATTTATATAGAACCAGGAATTACTCTGGTGTTTTGAGATCTATTGTTGATTCATGTTTAAGCGTTTAGGAAAGAAAGATGAATCAATCTTTGCCTCTATGGGCCCTGGCAAAAGCTTTTTGATTAATAACCTCGGATGTTATGAACTCTACGCTAGTATATACCACGGAAACAAAAGACGATCCCGTACTAATGGTAGCAGTCAGCGGGGATCTTAGCCCGCACAATACAATGTAAACTTAATTACTTAGTTAGGTTTTTGTGTATATAAAACTATCTTATCTTACCTATATAATCTGAAAATGTACCTGCTGTAAAATCCGAAACATGAGAAAAGTTCACATGAGCACAGAATGTAAACTGTGCTTAGGAGATTGCAGTTTCGAAGGCCGCAATCATCTCCTTTCAATAATGAGAAAGTGGTCATGCTCTATCACACCTGTTCTTCTATACATCATAATCTAATCCACCCACATAAGTTACGAGTGGACGAGTTGCAATCTCCTTATCGCAGGGGTGCACCAACATGTAATTGTTACAAATATATTCTATATGATTATATAAATATATTACATAATAAATATAAGTATAATTTTGCAGATATAGATGTATCGTTAAGCCAAAAATAATTAAATGGGCATTTTTAATCTTAAAATTAAATTGAATTAATAATAATCTGCTGTAAGTGTAAAGTTCCTATATTTGATATATATATATATATATATATATATATGTGTGTGTGTGTGTGTGTGTGCGTTCGACCCACTATTCGGCTGCTAGCTTTACATCCAAATATATCAATAGGTCGATATCCCTGCCATAAGCCTATAGGGTTAATATCCTCACATCCAAATATGTTAATATCGATATTCCTGCCAGAAAGACTTATAGGGTTGATATATAGTCACCATGTTGAGTCTAATCCCCATATACATGATTAAGAAAAATTTCATGCGTTTTCCGCGTCATGGATTGCATATTGTATATAAGACCTATACCTGTAACTCGGACCTATCATTCCTTGATAATGACATCTGGGATTATGTCGAAACATCGGAATCAGTGGCCAAGAAACCTTTCTTAATCATACTCATATCCGCGAAAATCTACAATATATGTATATATATAGCCTATGTATTTATTTATTTATGTTCACCGCTGTGGTCTCGAGGTAGCGTGCTGTCTTGTCACGCAGAGGGCCCGGGTACGATTCCCGATCGGAACAAGCTCCTGGGTGAGGTTTTTTTCGGGGTTTCTCCTCACCTGTAAGACAAATGCCAGGAATCTTAGGGAACAACTGTCCCCGAAAATCATCCGGCCACCATTATCATCCTTATCATTATCATCATCATCATCATACATTACCGGTATGGAAAGCAACGGGAAGCTACCACACCCATAATCCCCTAGTAAAGCATGAAAATGCATTTGGAAATTACGCAGGACAAACAAACAAATAATATTGAAACCAATATATCTGGCCAAGTTATTCACACGCAACAGTTAAAATAAATAAAGACAATTTCTTTCTCAACCCATTATGTGGTCAGCACATTGTCTCAATGCAAGTAAGATACTAGTTGGTTGTGGAAGACCCATTAAAACATTGCTTAAATATAATCATTTAGCCGGGGAAATAAAATGTCCGGGCCGACCAAAAATAGCCCAGTCTTCCAGGCATGTAGCTAATGAAGTTGTTCTCATGTAATATATATCGGGTGTTATACCGCAATAATTTTATAAATAGAAGAAAACAGATCTGAGGTAAGGAATGTATGGTCCAAGAATACAAAATGAAATTATATGGTAAAAAAGTGAATATAATGACTATTAGCCATCAATAGACAAATTTTAAAGCAAAATAGAGTAAAATTTTGACTTGGAACATCTTGTACCCTACTTTAGGAATGAGGGAAACTTGATTTTTCAATAGTCTTGTTAGTGTTTTTTAAATATTCACAGTTATTAAAAAAAATAAAAATATATTATTAATTTTATGACGGTTCGCCACTGAACAAGGATTATCTGTTTTATTGTATTACGAATCTTAAGTTGGCACACACCATCCATTTTACTTGCTTGACGGACTGGCATGATAGATAACATAACAAACTCATGTCTCCTATTCGTTTCAGATGTAATGGGTTCCAATCTTGCGGAGTGAACTTTTTATAATAAGATTCACCATAATACGTATACTTGCGCAACAAGTGGCGTACTTTTTGCATTAATACATGAGATCTGATACCATTTATTTTTGTAAGTTCGCTGTTTATAGGATACTGTCAAAAGAAATATTGAGATTTTTGCAGTTTTTCTGAATTTGTAGATGTGCATCTCATTTATGGAAAAAGGAAGAAGCTGTAGAATTGTACAGAGAAAGATACCCCAACAGAAGACATCCACATTGTTCTATCTTGAAATCTATCTGCAAGCGTTTATGTTAATTTAGAAACTTCTCAATAAACAGAGGCAAGTCGGAGCAAGGCGAACTGTACGCACATTGTATACGGTGATAATACGCCGTATATTGGCAAATGAATTAGAAGGACAAAGGGTAGAACAATAATGCAAGTAGAAAGAACAAAAAGTTTATCGAAAGTAGTTTTTTTAAAGTTTAGAAAAGAAAACACAGATGAAAGCAGAAAAATCATGCTCAACAGAGAGAGGAATACAAAGAATTATTAAGGGAAACAAAAATATAATGGCAAAATAAGAAATCGGAGAAAATGAAAATCGCAACTGAAAGTGGGAACATTGTGGAAATGTCGAAAGCGATAAGATAACTCAAAGTAAAAGACCATAAATCGGACAGGAATATTATCCGGGGAATGGAAAATCTGCTTTGATAGGGTTTTGGGAGGTGAGGGGTTAAGATATAATCAAGGAAATATAGTGGAGATTCCCGACCCAATATATGTTCAATTACTAGATGAGGATATTACGAAAAATGAAGTGGTTTCTTCCATTAAAAGTTTAAAGAATGGTAAAGCTCCTGGAATTTATGGATTATCAGGAAATTCTTGAAAATTATATCATTCAATAAATTATTAGAAGTTTTGAAAACTGTATTCAACAAATTTTTTAATGGAGGAAATTATCCGGAATCCTGGACGACACGTGTAATCCAATCGCTATACAAATGAAAAGGTAGGATTCAGGTACCAGAAAGTTCTTTAAAGTACTTTACGAACGAATGAGACAATGGGCTAAAGAGAATAAAAGGATATTAGAATACCATGCAGGTTTTAGAGAAGGATACTCCACAATGGACAACGTATTCGTTCTGAGAACATAAATTGATGGTAATCTGAAAAACAAGAGGCGTATATTATTTTGTACATTCATTTCTTTTAAGATGGAATTTGATTCTGTGGACCGAAGCGCACTTTGGAAAAAATTAAATTGGAAAGGATTGCCTCATAAAATGTTAAATGCTTTAATGTCAATTTATAAATATGTTAAATTTTGTATAAAAGTAGACCAAGGGCACATCACAGAGAGCAGTGAAGCCAATCGGGGAGTGAGAAAATGTTGAATTTTGTCACCATTGCTATTTAATCTATTCGTTGATGATATTGTAGACATAATGCTAGAAGGAGACATTGAGGCTCTGGAGATAAGAAATGTTAAAGTCCCAGTCCTGTTGTATGCAGATGATTAATTATCTGTTCAAAGACAATCAAGGGACAGCAAAGAGATCTTGACCGACTGGAAATATACTGTAGGAATTGGGAATTGACTATAAATGTTAGTAAGACAAAATCAATTACTTTCAAAAATGGCACGGTTAATGTAAGAGCAGAGGAATGGAAATACATAGATCAAGTACTTCAAAACGTGAAGCATTTTGAATATCTTGGTACGACGTTGAAAATGAACGGAAAGTGGAAGAAACACATTGATATAGCAATATTGACAGGGAGGGGACAACTTAACAGTGTACTCGGTATTCTGGGTCGAGTGCCTGATATTCCAGTTAGCACGTTAGAAAAAATGTATAGAGCGATGGTGAGGCCAGTAAAGCACTATGGTAATGAGATATGGGGTTTTCAAAGAACGGAAATACTAAATAAGGTATATAGAGGAACTTCGGGTAATGTGAACCCTTCGGATTGAGTGGACCCTGTTAATATTTTTTTATTGGTGCTGCATTGGAACAGAAAATAATTTAATGTTTTCCCCTCATCAACTTTAACGTGTTAAAGGCCAGTTTCTTTTATTCTTTGTGCGAAGAAGGGTATATTTGTGATATTTATAAAAAGACAATTTAAAAGTTATTCAAGCTAAGAATTAATTCTTAATTTCTGCTATTAAATATTACAAATATTTAAATAACTCCTAAATATATTATATTATGTAGATGCTGTTTTAATATACTGACGGATTTGATTTGATATAATGTGACATGGCTGCTGTATAAAATAATTAAAGATAACAAAGGAATTTGGTTAATGTAGACCCTCCACGAGGCGTATATTTTATCAACAAGGATGGTATATGTAAAAGCCATACCCCTAATTCATTTTATTTAATATCCTTGTAATTTTACCTAAACCCAAAGACCGTCGCTGTCGGCAGATGAATGACGCGTGAATGTTATAATTAATGATATTTTTTTCAAAATATTAAATAAATATCTACAATTTTTAATTACGATCAGCCGTAAAAACGTTAAGATTAATGTTTGCCTGTCTGTGTAAATTAATAGAACAAATAAACTTAAAATAGTCTAAAGGATAGGATGGACTCTGGGGTCCACTTTACCCGAATATGGATGTTAAAGTGGATATTTCTTGTAAAGTAAAAATGTTTATAAACTATAAAGATGTTTCTATATTTGAATAAAATAACAATGCTATTTCATAGTTATAACACTAATGATAATAATCACTGTAATTAAACAAAATTCAAATATCTTAATTAAAAGAAGATAAAACAGCAAACTCGAAATAGAGGTCCAATTACCCGGAGTTCCTCTACTCATTTTCTGAAATATACTACAGGACGTAGTAAGGCCGTTTCTAACTGTGGAGTTTTACGTGAATTTGGGTCTTTTCAGGACGACATTAACTGGAAAATTCGTGTACTCAAGTACTGGTTGCGGCTAATCCAAAGTGAACAAACAATGCTCAGAGCAATTTGTTGCGACCACCAAATTAGGAACAAAGATGTGCAATTCTTGGCAGACGAGCTTAGAAGAGAAATCCAAAAGACTGGAATGAGTTGAGTATGGGAAAAAGAGATTGAAAATCAAAACAATGTGTGGAGAAAAATAAGGAGGAGGTACTTAAATATAAAAAAATACATTTTCGTCGAATGTACTGGAAAGCTGTCACTGTTTTTACAAAGAGATCTAAAACATGTTTGGGGAAAATAATCTTATACACTCAATCTAGAATGTAGATAGAGATCAGGGTTTGCTTGGTCAAGGCTAGGGGCATCGAAATTTCTAAAAATTAGCGACCTTCACGATATGCGAATATGTCCAATGTGCGGGAGCTTTGAAGACGAGAAACATATATTATGAAAATGTAACGATTTGGAATATTGGAGGCGTCAGTTATTACCGGAAAGATTTCTAAATTCAAATCGTGAAAGACTGCCATATTACGAGTTATTGGTAAATCCAGAAAATTGGACAAACGTGGGTAAATTTCTGGACAAAATGTGGAAAATAAGAACAACACTCATTCTTAAATAAATAAATATGTTAGCAAAATGTGATATAATTAATTCTTAATAATTCCACATAACCTAATTAATGTATAGTCTAATTGTAATATCATTGTGTTATTTTTTACGTTATATTTTTACCTAACATTATTTTATTGTAACCGACTCTCAAAAATACGTACGGCTTACTGCCCGTGTGATCCATATTTGTAAATAACATTCTATGTATCTTACTTTTAGTCTAATAAAGCCCGACTACCACTACCACTACTATCTTAGCAAAGATTATATATAATGCCTCTACCATTGTTCATGAACTTGCCATAAACGAAGAACTGCGAAGAGCAGATCCTACATTTCCACCTTCAAGTGATAAAATCCTCAGAAACGGCGGACTTCGATCCCCGCTTACAGATTAGTGATTAGGCTGTACTAAAGATTCCAGGATTCTTAACGATAATTGTTTTTTCACGGACGAAGCCATATTTATCAGAGATGGGCTGATTCTGTACTCAATAAACAGCAATGTGTGGGACTACGTAAATCCTCATGCTGTTATAGAGAAGAGCCATCAACAGATGTTTTCTGTTAACATTTGATTGGAATAATTTCTGATCATATTATTGGTCCATATAACCTTCCCGTCAATTAAACGAGGATATTGATCTCTAGTTTCTACAGCACATACTGCCTACTTTTTATGGAAGATCTTCCTGTTGATATACATTAATGTTTGTGGCTTCAGTAACGTAGACCTTGTCCACATTTCAGCCTCTACGTAAGAGAACATTTGAACAAGTTTTTCCTGCATGTTAGATCGGGAGGTATAATCTTAATACCGCCTGGCCAGCACGTTCTCTAGATGTCATTCCTATTGATTTATTATTTCTGGAAAAAGGGATAAGATTATGGTATCAGAAACAGCTGTTGTCAAAGAAGAGGAATTTATTGCTCGTATAATTGCAACCTGTGATGTTATTCGCAATACACTTGGATTATTAGATCGAATTCCACGATTTTCCCAACCCGATGTTGACTCTGTTGTGATACTGGAGGCAGGCCTTCGAATCATTTCTCTAAAAACTGTTGTCAACGTGGGATTTGTTATTACGACTCCCTTATTATATTCACTTTATAACGTAGAAAACCTATGATACCCTGTAAACTAATGTGCTACATGTACGTTTATTTCACTTTTCAGTGCACACTTTAATGCACATCACTATACAGTGTTTTCAGTAGAGTATTTAAATGGTAAAGCATTCCATAAATATGAATTATTGTGATTTTATTTTGCATTTAAATCGTATTTGCATAATAGTTATTCAAATTATAAAAAATAAATAGCAGAGCTAAGTATTGCGTACTATTTAAAGAATTAAAAAAATCTGATAAAAATGCAGGGATCTAAAAGTACAGTGATTTTTACTTATAACAGAAAATGTTTTACCCACTTTACCCATTGAACTAAGTGACTTAGTCCGAAACGTTCACCATTTATGGTAATATACCACTTCATTAATCAGTGGTGTTTGATAAGTTACGAACTTTAAATCATACCTCTGTTATTTGAACCGACAGACCATATGAAGGGCACAGGAAAAGAACTAGTTAAGTACTTTTTTAGTCGAAATAGAGGTTGAAGTGTCATTCGATTTTCCATGAAAATCACTAACACTTACAAGTATGAAACAGTAAAATATACTGTTTTTTCACGGATTTATTTTGGTCTAATGTTTGGCATAAAACATTAATTGAATAAAAGAATATTAATAAAGGAAGGACATTTATCTTTATCAGGTACAGATGTTAAACAATTAAAATTACGTTTTCTAGGTTTTGAGGAAAACGAGACTTGCTAGGTTCGTTAACCAGCGAAGTGGAGGGTTCATCTGAAACTCAAATTTAAAAATCGTTCAATCGTCCAAAAGTTTAGATTTTTCTAAATGGGACTGGTATGTTGAATTAAGTAATACGAGAAAGATATTCTCCAAATATCAGCCATATCGGACTGTTAGTAGGGAGTTATCTGAAAGTCTTAATATAAAAATTTCTCTAAATACCGCTATATTTGTTTCCTTGGAATGTAATTAGATATACCCCCTATATACGGTTAAATTAAAAACACAAACACACACATATATACATATATATATATATATATATATATATATATATTAGCAAAATCGGACTATAGATTCGACTTGCTGAAGGATTCGTGTAATTTACGCACTTACTGGACGACAGAGTTGAATAAATGCCGATATGAATAAAGTATTTGGCAAAAATTTTATAATTATATTTCTGATTAGCTTGATCAAGGACTAAGTATTTAAAGCAGCAATATATTATTTATAATTATAAATGGTGCAGAGTTCTCACTCTTGTACTGACTGGATTATCATCCACCTCGGAAGTGGTTTAAATGGATGTGAGGCCAGCAACCATACAGTGTAGAGTTAATCATACTTTTATGACAATTGTTATTGAAAGAGTTACGAATAATTCATGTTTAATTTAATTTCTTGCCTAAGTGAATTATGAGATGACTTAAATCCAGTAATAAGATCAAGCTAGGCCTGTCGTGCCATGGAAGGCTATATCTTGAGATTTGGCTCGTAAAGTAAAGAAAAATGCTGTTCTTGAGCGACTTTTATTAGAGTTTTAAAGCAACATGATTGAAACTGTGGCTTGGAGTCAGAATTAGGAATATAATTCACTATACTCCGAGCTAAGTTCCAGTTGTACTGTAAACAAAGCAGATGTGTCAATGCATTTCCATGGTCGGTTTTAATTTTGAGCGTGTGAGAAAGCGTGATTCGCTGTATAAAACTCGAAATAAAGAAAATATGTATATATACTATCTATAGCATACGTCTCTATACGTTATATGGGAAAAATCCTAAAATATATAATTATAAGTTTAATTTATTTAATAAGAAGGGTACATTCGTGCGCAAGCGCAATGCAAAATAAATTGGAATATCAATTGTTTCAAAATAGCCGCTTCTATAGAATTTCTGAAACACCGAAACACCGAAAAGGAAAACCTTTGAAAAGCGAAGAGGAACAATTTCATGGAATGTTTTTAAACAGGTTAGTGAAAAAGTTAGCCATTCAGGATGTAGTGAAAGTAACAGTAGGACTTAATGGCGTGTCAGCATGGAATATACAGTAAATTATGTTCATAATAAAATTGTAAACAAATGATATGAGAAAAAAGAGAAAAAACGTAAATGACTGATTAGGTAGGACCATAAAAAATCTGTTGTCATAAATGTTTACATTGTCATACATAAATAATAGTTTTAAAAAACTAAAACACACGCTTTATTAAAAAACGGAACTAAAAAATGAAAAATAATTTTAATTTCCAAGACCCTTGGGATAAAATTAAAGTGGTCAACAAAAAAAATAATCTACAACACATATAGAATAAAACTAGAGTTATCAACAAAAAGAAAATCATTTTACCATCAAAGGCGTGGTGTGCTATATATCAATTAATATATTTGATAATAAACAGGTATTGGTAAAAGTAAAGTCTCTAAGAAGAAAATGTAAAAATCATAAAAGCACCCCACGCTTTTGATGGTTAAATGATTTTCTTTTTGTTGATAACTCTTAGTTTTATTCTATATGTGTTGTAGATGATTTTCTTTGTAGACCACTTTAATTTTATCCCAAGCGTGTTGGAAATTAAAATTATTTTTCATTTTTTAGATCGGTTTTCTAATAAAGCGTGTTGTTTTAGTTTTTTTAAAACTATTTTATATTTTTTTATTTTTTAGTTTTAATATTTTACATAATAAGATAAAAATCATTTAATTCGATGCTATTGTAGTATGGGCTAAACGTATTACTCTTCTAAAAAACCCTCCCAGCCGGATTTGAACCAGCGACCTATGGATTACTGAAATTATATACCACTAGGGTTCACCGCTCTACCAGCTAAAATTAATTGTCATACATTTCAGTAACACAACTAATACTATGCGCGGCCAAGTATCAATTTTAAAACTAAAATAGTCCTAAAATTAACATAAATAAAAGCTGTATGAACAAGATTGTTACTAAGCGTATTTGTTTGAAGAATGAAAATAACATATCTATTCAACAGTGAATAGATGTATTATATTCGGATCATGTGTCACTTCTCCTTGTTTTTAGCAGATCTATTGCCAGACTTTATCAGCGAAATAGCGGAATATAGATAATAAACAGGAATAAATGTCCAAAATGTATACGCCCATGTATTCAAATATCCGATCCATTTGAAATACTTTTGATATTGACATATCAATATAGACTTCTCTGGTAATTATAAATTTGCCAATACCCTAACAAGATGTGACAAAATTTTCAGACAGTAGGCTATATTCTATTGATGAATCAACTGGATTAATTGACCCTGTCAAAGTGAAAAATAACGCAAAGGGTCGCTGGAAATATTTTGGAAACCTCAGAGCAATTAGGGTTTCCTATCGTTGTCAACGAGCAATTTGAAGAAACAAAATCGTAAAACAATTAAAAAATTTTGTAGATAAACCTGGAAGTTTATTGCCAAATATATAAGAAATCTAAAACTTAATAACTATGTAGTTGAGAAACCTAAAATAATATTTTCATCTACTTCACAAAATAAAGACAAAGTGATCATTAATTATTTGATGCCAACTCATTTAAATGTGTCGAACTGCAGTAAAAAGTCAACCATGCTTAAGCGTAAGTTATTGCTAATTAGTTATTACCTATTGCTGCATATTGTTAATTGATTTGACACTCATTTAAATAAATTTGTATTATTCATTTTGGAATATTTTTTGTTAAAATATTAAATAAATAAGTATTTATATATATATAAATATATATTATAAGAACCATTTCCAATTAAAGGGTTTATGAAATTACATGGTACGCAGGTACATTGCAACTATGCTCATAAGGCGGCTGCTAGAACAGTCTTTTAATTTTGGACTTCTGGTGAACTCATTTCTAATGGTCAGATTTCGCGGATTTTTGGGATATAAATTTCCCGTTTTATTTCAATAGTATACGCATGTGTTGAGTTTCGTTGTAAAAAATATAACATTGCTATTTCTAGAGTGATTTTTTACATTTTCGCTTCAGGTGAACTCCTTCTAATAGTCCGATTTGCTGGTTAACGAACTATAGCTACACGTCCAGTTTGGTTTTGAGGAAAAAAATACGGTTCTAAACGGTAGATAGGCACAATACACAAAAAAAAATATATATTTATATATATAAATAAATAATATGATTAAAAAGTATTCCGCGTCATAGATTCAAGGTCGGCCTCCGGTCATTGATTCGACGTTTCGGCATAACCCCAGATGTCATTATCAAGGAATGATAGATTCGACTGTTGTGGCTACGGTGACTTAGGCACCGTCCAGTGTGCTGCTCTGTAGCCAATAAGGCTTTACTTGGCAGCCAAATACCTTTATGGCTATCGTGATTGGGTTATAGATCTTTAACCTTAGCCACGTGGCGGCAAGATGTGTTCGCCGAACGTGTCGATAGTTGATAGAATATTGTGGACATTGTCGCACTAAAATATGGCGTCAGAAACTTCACTGTTGGCAAGCAGAGAGTCTGAAAGCCAAAGAGTGCAAAATGAGCTTCACTATATCAGGCGAGTTAATCTCGCACAATTTACTTGGTAGTCCATCAGTGGAATTTAATCTATGCAAGGCATAGGCGATTCATAAAGAGGAATCGCTCCAAAGGACTAGAAAAACCAGCAACAAGGGCTGGGTGTTCCTGAGCATTGGCTAAGCAGTATCGCTCAAGGAGGAAGTACTCATTAGTTGGCCCTGAGCTGTTTACTTTTTGGTTTTGTAAAGAGGTGCCAGATTTTAAAGCATCGGTGAGTCGCTGGTTTAGGTGCTATATAATTAAACACATTGAGTTTTCATTGTTGTCCGTATCGGAAGCTGTACACTCGTCTGTCCGTTTTCTGACAGTACGTATTACCGTCCAGTATGCTGTTTACGGGATCTGATTTCTTCCTCGACAGCTAATAACTAATGGCTAACTCTAAGTGGCTTTCACATTGTAACTTTGGCCTAAACGGCGTTTTAGAAACTTTTGGGAGATATGGTAACGAAGATGTTATAACCATGCGCTGTGATGGTAATGTACTTATTTGCTCCACTAGATTCACCCTTATGGAGGGTTTTCTCTAGTGAATATGATTCTTTGCATTGTAAGTCATTGTGGTAGTTGTCCTATCGTGCGTACTATTAGATTATCATGTTCCAAAATGTGTTGATACATTTTGGTAAACTGATCTTTGACAATAGCATCAAGATAGTGCAATTGTGCTGCTTCATATAGCTCTGCTATTCTTGTGTACATAGGTGCCGAAAATATAATTTTAAGACATCTGTTCTGAATTATTTGAATTTTCTTTTTGTGTTCTTTGGCCAGAATACTCAGAACCTCGCAGCCCTATAGTAGCATACTACTACAAATAATGTAACCTTAATCCGTTTAGACATGTTGCATCCCGGATGAATGGATATAATATAGCCCATCCAATGGATATAATATAGGTAGAGAGAGAGAGAGAGAGAGAGAGAGAGAGAGAGAGAGAGAGCATGATATGCAGCATGCAAGCTCCCGAGTCTTTTACGGGAGCAGCGCCATGTAAGCCCCCTGATGGGGAGGTTCTTATTTATGGGGCCAGGATTTATTTGTTTCTTACTGCACTGCGACGGTCTTTTGTTTTGCCTATTTCAGCATTTGCTCTTGAATCAGGGTAAACCGCAGAAAACCCTGATTGAAATAGTCGGTCCCGGGACCTTGTCTAATTTGGCATTGTGGTTGCAGGCCAAGGGGAAGAGCACAGCACCAACTACCATTTATTAAATGTAATAAATTGTAAATTTTACAGAGTTATAGCACATAATTACATAACATTTTGAGCATTTTTACATTTTTCAAAAGTTAATTTTTTTTTATTTTTCTTAATTGTCCAAACATTGATTTATTTTGTTCTTCTGACACTGTGCACTCTGTAGATTTTGTAATGACATCTCTTGCAGTTTGATTCCAGCGTGATGTCGGTTTAGAGTGGACCTCTGGGAATACAGCTTGGCTCCTTCCCGTTACTACCGGATGTTCTGAAAATTTCAATCTTATAAATTACCAATTATTATCAATTCGCGGGTCCGGGGTGCGCATTGGTCATCATAGTTACAAATGTTTTGTAGTGTGTTGTGTTATGTTGTTATTGTGCGTGTATGATCACCTTGGGACGTTTGTGTCTATCGTGCTGTGGGTCATATGACCCGGGTCCAGCCACGAGTGGATTTTCATGGTCATGGCATGCATCATAGAAATTGTATGAGGTTCTTTTGATAAATTCATGTATTGTTTCCATTCTAGTTTCCCTGTGGAGGACCGCTATGGGCGTTACTCGTGGAAAGTTGGTGATCATATACAGAATTTTGTTTTGAATTACTTGTTGTTTCTGTATATGGGTTTTTGAAGCGTATCACCATACCGGGCACGCATATGTTAGTGTTGACCTCAATATTGATTTGTATATTGTTAGGCCTGTTCTAACATCGATGTTTGTCCTGTAGTTTAAGATGGGATACAGAGCACGGAGTTTTCCAAATGTTCGAACTCTTACCCAGTTTATGTCTGTTGAATAGTAATTTCTTGTCGAATATTACGCCTAGGTATTTTGCTTCATCTTTCCAATCGATTGGTTCTCCATAGAGATGCAGTTCCTGGGGTAGTGTGCGGAAGTGCTTTCTACGTTTGGAGTAGACCACTGCTTGGCACTTGTTAATGTTTATTGTTAGTCGCCATTTTTAAGCCACTCTTTTACGAAAGTCAGGTTTCCCTGGACCTGTCTGGCGGGTTGCGTAGATTGCCCTGTTATTAATGTGTCGTCTGCAAATATGTACATGTGACTGTTGAGATGTTGGTTATTGTGCGGGATATCATTTACGAAAATGTTGAAAAGAGTTGGTCCCAGGATACTTCCCTGGGGTACTCCACTTTTTTATGTTAATTAGTTGTGAACATTGTCCATTTATAAGTATGTCGCATGTCCTGCCTTCTAGATAATTGACTATAAGCTGCATGATACCTTTGGTGAAGCCATATTCCATTAATTTACGAAAAAGGCCGTCATGCCAGACTTTATAAAATGCATTTTTGATATCCAGGTACAATCCAACCGTGGCCCGTCGTTCATTGAACCCTGTGGTTATTTGTTCTGTGTGTCTCATAAGTTGTGAAATAGTGCTGTGTTTTTTGCGAAAGCCTAATTGCTCGTTTCTCAGTAATCCCAATTTGGATAGTTGTGCTCTTAGCCGTTTGTTGATTATATTTTCTCTGCTGACTTTCCCATCGTGTTTAAGAGTGTGATGGATCTGTAGCTGTCGAGCTGTTTAGGTTTATCCCTTCCTTTGGGATTAGATGTATTCTACCTATTTTCCAGGCTTTCTGGAAGATTTTTTGTTGTAGGATTGCATTAATTATGCGGGTGAGATATTTGATTCCAGACGGTGGTAGGAATTGTAAAATGAGGTTCGTGATACCGTCTGCCCCTGGGGCTTTCCTGCTTTTGAGATGCTGGATTTTGCTAGTATATCTCGTCTGGCACTGCTTTTCCGACCTGTTGGTCAGTTGCTTGATTGCGATATGCTCGTGCCAGTAGCTCCGTATCCCTAATGAATGTGGCATATACCCTTTCATTAATGGGAGTGAAAGTTTTCTGCAGATGGTTGGCAAATGCAGTTGCTTTCTCTTCCGGAGTTTATGCTTGCCCTGTGACCGTGTCAATGGGTGAATGTTTGTGGATTTGTGCAAGATTTTCTTGGCTATGTTCCAAGTGTTATGCATGCTTTTCGTGTCCAAGGTTGCAAGAGTATCATTCCAGGTTTTACTGATGTTTCCTGTAGCGCTACTCTTATTTCATGACGCAGTCGGTTCATAGTGCGTTTATGTTCCGAGTTGTCATGATGTCTTTGCCATTTTGACCTGGCTTCATTTATTTGCCTTATTAGGCGTCTGATTGTGCCAGGTATGTATGGCCACGTATATTTAATTGTTTTTGTAAGTATATGAGCGTTCATTGCACTTAAGATAACTTCCGTTATGTGTTCGACGTTTCGGCTTAGATCGTTTTCTGTAATAATTTATTGTTCTATGATATTATTATTGATTGTCACCTGGAATTCTGGCCAGTTGGTGTTATTATAGTCTAGGAACGTACGTTTTTCCCAGCGTATGGATCAGCCTGTTAGTTTTAGAATGACCGGAAGGTTATCTGAATCAAGTTCATTCAGCACCGTAGTTGTGACATTGCTCACTAGGGCAATGTCGAGAATACCCGGTTGGCGATTAATGTTGTGTGGGATGTGTGTTGCAGAATTTGGGCTTATGATTTCGAAATTTACTATGTTGCTGTAATACAGATCTCTATGTTTCGTTCCAGATCTATTTGAGGAACGGCACTTCCAGTCTGTGTGCTTGGCATTGAAATCACCTGTCAGTAGCACGGAATTGGAGATTTGTAAGAGGGCTGTTATGTCGTTTGCGTCTATGTCTGCGGGTGGATTGTAGACTGACACAATCATGATTAGGCGTCCCCGTAGATTGAGCGAAATGGCGATCGCATGTGTCCTATTTAATTGGGGTAGTGTGACTTTGTTATGTTTTATCGTGTAGTGTATTAATATGGCCACTCCGCCTCCCACTCTCCCATCCGCCCTGTCTGAGCGGTAGGTTGTGAAGTTAGGGGTGGTGAATTTGCCCCTTGGTGTTAGATATGTTTCTGAGATGAGCGCTATCGGTATCTTGTTGCTTTGCAATAGGTACAGTAGCTCGTGTTTTTTGTTTCACGCTTTGAGCGTTCCAGTAGAGGATGTGTGTGTGTTGAAATACTGTATTAGCCATCTTGCCTAATCGTCAGTTGACCACAGGAGGTGTGTTAACATTTTTTGGACTACCTCTGAGAGTGTGTTCCACTTCAGTTCCCTCCTGAGGATCATGAACCCTTCGTATAAGTCATCCATCAGGCGTGGGATGTTTGTCTCATGATAGGACTCGTCGTGTTGTCTCCTGTTGTTTCCCCTACGCCTGTTTTGATCGTGTCGGGAGTGAGTGTAGTATGCACGATCGTCTTCATGGTCGTGTTATGTGTTATGTTGCTCAGTGTTATAATGTGTATTTTTGTGGAACTCGTCCAGCCGCAGATCCACGAGCTGCCGCTACCGCTCCCTGAGCTGCTCGGCCTCGGCCTGAAATTGCTGTTGCTATTCCCTCAGATGTCTTGTTTCATCTTTTAGCTAGGCCTGCCACTCAGCCAGCTGCTGATGTTGACTTATGAGTTTCTGCTGCTGCTGACGAAGCTCCAACTGTTTTCGTTTTACATGTTCTTTGAGAATTAATATTTCCTCGTGTTCTTTTGTTTTATGAGACATTGAGGACCGTCTCCTGCGAGAGGATGATTGGGAGGGTGCAGGCGATCCGGTCGCTCGCGATGAGGCGGATCGATCCCTGGTCACTTCGTGATCGCTCCGCCCCCTAGCACCTTCTCGGTCGCGATCTTCCTCCCCCTCCATCCTGCCTGATTTTGCCGCCTGGTAGGTGTTTGTGATGTGTGGTTTGTTGTTGTTCGCTCAGCTAGTTCCCGCAGCTACACCCATCCCGTCTGCCTTCTCGGGGGCCTAGGTTTCCGCTGTGGCTTTGGCTTTGGGGTTCAGGTGTTCGCCGCTGGGGATGCTGCTCGTTTCGTGTAAGTGTCTGTTGTTTGTGTACCTCCGCCCTTGTTACTAGTTGGCTGTAAGCTTGGGTGGTTGATGTGTTATATGTGTGCTGTGTACCTGGTTTCTCCGGTGTAGGTCTTTTCTGTTCTCCAGCTCGCATCGCAGCCCGGCGGACTCTGCATAATGTGGTATCTGCAGGATGTGGTCTCTGGCAGTTCACACATCGTTGCAGTGCGTCTTGCGGGAGCCTGAATTCTCTAATGGGGTGTTCTCCCTCGCAGAGCCTGCAGCAGGGCGAAGAATAGCACGAGCTTGTGCTGTGGTTGTACTTGAAACAATTCCTGCATGGAGCGCGCCGTTGGCTCTTTGGGGCTCTACTCTTACTTCGTAGCAGCGCAGACCTGTCAGCTTGAAGATGATTTTGTGATTAGCATCATCTGGGACTGTTACTGCGAAAATTGGGTAAGGGTGGCCGTTTTGTGCAGTGATGTTTGTTACTTTGACAGGTTCGTAACCTTTGGCCTTAAGGGCTTCGGTTTCTGCCTATGCTCCGATTTCATTTGGAATGCCCCGGATGACTATATTCAGGGGTTTACCGGTTTCTTCCAGGATGTGAAAGGGTTCTGATTTTTCTATCAGTAGTTTCAGTAGGTTTTTGTAATCGCTGTGTGTGTACAGCTTGATAGAAGTATTTCCATTATTTGTAAGATGGCATGTGAATGCTAAAGGTCGGAACCGACGATAATATAGGTCTTATATAGTTAAGCACATTGAGTTTTCATTGCGGTCCGATTCGGAAACTATACACCCATCCATGTTGCCCCAACCGTGATTTTTTCCATATCTTCTACGCTGTTCTAGAAATGACATGTTACATCTACAATATTACATATATAGCCTATACCATGGTCATTTTCGGTGTTTACTAGATATTACTAGAGAGCCTATTATCGGCGAAGATCTGTAAATATTAAAAAAATATATTTTCATTAGAACAACTACAGTAACTTAATTATTTCGGAGTTATCTAAAAGGACACTCTCTTAAAATACCTACATTAATTGTTTTGACTTAACTTCACAAGTTATGTATAAATGGAGACCCTGGTAAAACTTATAGTAGGCCTATATTGTATAAAAAAATAAAGCCGGTCTTGTATTAGACTAAAGGTGACGGGCTGAAGTCTGTTCTAAGATAATCTTGCCAGAAAGTTCATCCGGCACATATTACAACATGCCTTCCCAAGTAATTAAACTAGGGTCTACTTAACTCTATCTCACTCCTTATTACTTCCCTTTACGTTGGATAAGCATGATCTACTTAAAGTACTTGCCTATCGTCTCATTAACAAAACATTTTCCTAACACCTCATACAATTTTCTACATTTATTAGCATTTCAATGCATGCATAGTCTCTAATTAATTCGATCAAAATTTACTTCATGTTCCTCATAGTTAGGGATGTTGTAAAGAGCCTAATGACATAATTATACAATAAATACACATATAACAAAAATGTAAACACAATTAAATGGAAGAGAGAATTGTATATCAATGGACAGAATAATTGTCGAAATAAGAACATCGGATAAAAAAAGACTACAGGATATTCATAATATAAAACGAATATAATGGTAAAACGTAGGCCTACATGACTTGATAGAACACCAGGAATGAAAAGAAATAAAGATGTACTAATAGGCTTCATTGATATGAATAAGAGCATCAATTAAAATTTGTGAGTTTGACAATAACAAAAAAGAAAATTATTTCTAAAATATACAATAAATTTTCTTTATCTGTTAATTTGTCGTCCGTTTGTAAAATGTTCCCATTTACATTACATCTTAAGGGCACGCTTTACTGTAAGGCTGTACACCTCCAATCTTTTCTACTTCGAGTAAATGCAAAACCTGAAATACGAAACGCCTCAACACTTAACTGCGTAGGATGAATTAATAGTAGCAAAACCTAAAGCAGAATAATATCTGCTTACATCTAGGCCCTTCCCCCACCCCTTGGGATACCTCGGTCATGATAACCATACTCCCAAGGCCTAGAGTTCTTGTCCTCCCTATCATATCTTCGCGTCCACGTTCTAGTTCTGGTCCTAAAACCAACACCCCTAGGGAGAGGGTGTTGGAGTTGCAACTTCTGGGAATTGCTGAGCTTCGTAGTCGCCAGGTCGCTCATTCCTGATTACCCCTCAGTTGGTCAACGGGCTCCATGAGCCTAGCCGGGAGGACTGCTGTCGCAGATCCAACGACCGTTCCCCTGTTCTGCCTCCAGGGACGTGTCCTGCAGCCGTTGTGAGACCGGCTAGGGCTATAAGCCCCACAGTGTGAGACTTTAGTGCATCCAGGTGCTCATCTCCTGGCGACCCCACAGTTTGTCGATGAGCCCGTAGGCTGAGCCAGGAACCAGTACAGTTGCTCCCCTCTGCACTGGTCCGAGCCGAGCCCTGGTATGCCTCCAGGGACGCCTTCTGCTGCTGTTGTGGGCCAGCACGGAGCTCGCAAGCTCCAACAGATGAGCAAATAGTACGACAAGGCGCTTAACTCCTGCCGAACCCACTAATGTTTCACGAGTCCCTTGGATTTGACCGGGAGGACTGTCAAGCAGATCCACCGACCTTTTCCCCAGTGCACCAGCTGGGGACGTGTTTGGTTGCTGAATTGGGTCCAGCCTGAGACTTAGTACGTCAGGTCGCTCAACTCCTGACGACCTCACAGATTGTCCTTGGGTCACTCGGTTCCAGAGTCGGCGCTAAGTCGCAGACCCAAAAGACCGCGCTTCCTCCTTTCCCGAGCTTATTGACCTGGTGGTAATTCCCAACATTACGCCCGGTATTGTCCCAACCAGCCCGTTCGCAAGACTAAGCCTAGTCGGGCCGCTGCTGTGAGACCAACCCACTGAGCAATGTAGGCATCCAGGGTGCTCATCTCCCATGGTGCCCCCACAGATGGTCACGGGTTCAATTGAACCAAGAGAGAAGGGGCGACAGATCCCCTAGTCTCCCACCGCTCCACCAACAGCGGCCCATATCCCGCTTGTGGGCCGGGATTCACAAGTTTGACAACAGGGTCCTCTTTTAATTCTCCTGTTGACCCCACTCATGGTCCGCGAGTCCATCGGACTTGGAAGGGAAGACTGACTAGCAGATCCACCGACCTCTTCCCTACTACGCACCGAGGGGACGCGTTTTGTTGCTAGAGTGGGCGCAGCACGAGCTATGTAGTACGTCAGGTCGCTGGAGTCCTGACGACCTACATAACATATCGTACAGACATACTCAGTGGTCTCATGAGCGGCACTGCCCTCTGCATTAAAATATCCATTGGACATCTTTCCATTAAAATCCAGGGGCTTCAATTCATTAAAGCCACTGGAATCATAATCCCTATATCACACCATGAAGAACTCTCCATAGCGTAAATTTATAAATCCTCTCTTAGTGGGTGAACCCTAAACTTCAGGTCGAATCCACTGAAGAGTTGGAACTTTCGATTCAAAACCTTCAGGCCACCATAAACACTGCAATACAGTATTCAACAACAAACACGCACACAAACCGATACACACCGAACACAGACCCAACACTCCTACACTATCTTGAGCGTAAGCGACATTTCAAAAAATCTACAGACGCTATGGAGCACCTGAACACAAACAGCAATACAATCGGTATGCAAATGCTGTACGGAATACAATTCGAGAAAAACGAAATACTGATTGGCAACTCTCACTAAATTCGTATAATGTTAACATAACCCCCCATGGGAGATTATCAAAAGAATCAAAATTAGTAGAGCACCCCCTGCGCCAACTACGCTTAACAACAATGGACGTCGGGCTTATCATCCCTATGATAAAGCCCAACTTATTGCATCAAATCTCGAACACCGATTCCGTCCTCATGAGCTAACCACACCGGTTCAAGAAGTGAATGTCAACGACGTGGTTACCACTTTTTTGCTACTCCTACAGTGCCCATCTATCCTAATATTCACCTAAAAAACCTTAAATACAATATCCACTGCTTACGAAATAACAGTGCCCCAGGCGCAGATAAAATCCCCAAATTGGCCATCAAATATTTACCCCAAAAAGCTATTATCCTATTCCTTACAATATTTAAGTTTTGTTTTAAACTTAAATATTTCCCTTCAGCTTGGAAAGTGGCAAATGTCATAGTGCTCCACAAAGCTGGCAAGGATCCTTCAAATCCCGACAACCTTCGACCAATAAGTATCTTACCAGTTCTGGGTAAACTACTAGAACGACTAATTTTGACCAAACTAAAAGCAGAAGTCCAGGCAAAAAATTTACTTCCTAAGTACTTACTTACTTATTTAATCACTGGCACTATCGAACCCGTAGGTTCATGGCCGCGCGGACATAAGCTCTCCATAAATCCCTATCCTGAGCTAATGCTTTCCAATCATTCCCTGTATAATCTACTTCCCTCAAATCATAGTTAGTGTTGTTCTCCCACCTCATTCTTGGTCTACCAACTGGGCGTTTTCCCTCTGGCTTTCCTACAAGACGCTTCCATGCACGTCTTTCATTCCCCATACGGGCAACATGTCCTGCCCATCGCAGTCTACGAGACTTAACTGTTCTTATTATATCTGGCTTCCTATACAGACCATGTAGTTCGTTGTTACGTAGTCTTCTCCATTCACCTGTCTGTTCATCTCTCTTTGGTCCAAAAATTTTCCTAAGTACTTTATTCTCAAATACTCGTAATCTCCTTTCCTCCCTTTAAGTAAGAGTACATGTTTCGCACCCATATAATATAACTGGTAGAATAATAGTTTTATATATTTTCAGCTTAACGTTTTTTGAAAGGAGTTGGGACATCAAAAGTCTCTGCAATGCATAATAGCATGCATTTCCAGAATTAAGCCTATGTTTAATTTCTTTGTGCGTCTCATTCCTATTTGTGATTATTGTTCCTACGTATTTGAATTCAGCCACTTCCTCAAAATTTCCCTCATTTGTCGTTAGCTGTCCATTTCCATTATATACTGAATTTCTACGTGTGACCATATATTTAGTTTTACTGATATTCACTTCCAGTCCTAATTTCTTAGTGTTACTCAATAGTGTGTGTGTGTTGGCCTTTAGTATCTCCTCGCTATCGGCCAGTAGTACTATATCATCAGCATAAACTAACAGCTTATTGATACCATTCAGTAAGTATCAGTTTGTTTTCCGAAATTCACATAGTACCCCACTACAACTGGTGAGACCTATTGATCTGATTGTCACCGGGTTCAACTCCAAGAGGAGCACAGTAGGAATATTTCTAGACATTGAGAAGGCCTTCGATACAATCTGGATCAATGGCTTGATATACAAATTAATAAGTTTCAATTTGTCACCGAATTTAATCAAAATTATATCTACCTTCCTTGTAAATAGGAAATTTCTTGTATCAATAAATGGACACAGATCTAACTGTAAGTCTATACTAGTGGGTGTACCACAAGGAGCAGTCCTTTCTCCACTGCTCTACAACCTCTATGTCTCGGACCTCCCAAACCCTCTTTCAGTAAAAGTTGTATCATTCGCCGATGATACATGCTTTTACTTCCAAACCAAACTTAGCTCCTTGCACCATAGAATCCAAACGTCCCAGAGATCTATATCAGTCATTTATGATTGGTACTGTCTCTGGAATATTAAACTAAATATTACCAAATCAAAATGAATCCTATTTACCAAATGTCCACAACCTCCACCTATCCAGCTAACTATTGGTGCACAAATTCTGCGCAACGAGACTGCAGTTAAGTATCTTGGCCTACATCTCGACCCTAAATTAACTTTTAAACATCATGTAAATTATGTACAACGCAAAATAAATGCAGTAATAGCTATATTATATCCATTCTTCCGGGATGAAACAATTTCTAGACGGATTAAGGTTACATTATATGTAGCAGTAGTCCGTAGCATGTTACTGTACGGCTGTGAAACACTGATTATTCTTGCCAAAAAGCACAAAAAGAAAATTCAGATTATCCAGAACCGTTGCTTCAAAATTATTTTCGCGGCACCTATGTACACAACAATAACAGAGCTACATAATGCAGCAAAATTGCCTATCTTGATGCTATTGTTAAAGCGCAAGTTACCAAAATGCATCAAAACATTTTGGAACATGATAACCCAATAGTACGCACGATAGGACAATTGCCACATTGGCGTACAGTGCATAAAAACATATTTTCGGAAGAACAATCTCCGTAAGGGCTTAATAAAAGTGGTAAACTTAGGCACATGACGCTGAGTAACATCGCAGCGCATGCCAACATTTTTCGTAACGATATCTCACAAACTTCCTAATAACACCGTTTAGGTAAGGGTTACACTTAAGAAAGCCACTTAGTGATAGCCACTACATATTTTGCTGTCGAGGGAGTAAGACCATTCCCGGAATCAAGCACACTGGACGGCAAAAAATGCTGTCTGCAAAACAGGAACAGGATGCAAATTTTATCAAAGTTATGACTGTTCCGGAAAGTGAAGCTTCGAAGGTTTTTATATTGGTAGTAGAAAATTTCCTAGGTAACTATAAAGCACTAAATTATAAAGAAATTATGCAAAACATGTTGATAAGCTTCAAGATTCTGGTAGCAAATATGAATATAAAGTTACGCTTTTTCAACAGTCACCTGGATAGATTTCCGGATAATTTAGGTAATTCTTTCTATTTACAACAGTGCATACTAGTTTTTCAAAAAACAATTGTCATTATAAATATATATGTTATATTTTTTTCATATTTTCCGATTTTTGTAGTGTAAAATGGAAATAAAAGATTTAAAAAAACCAGAGCAAATCTTCCAAAATCATTGATAGTTTCATGAATTGTGAGCTTACATGTATCCGAAATCAATCTTATATCAAGGGCAACAAAACGACTGTTGACCAGTGTAACTAAAGTAATAATGCGGTAGGAGATATGTATTACATATATTGTATTTGTATTTATACTTGTCTACGACATCACGCTTCAGTAAATATGTTTTATAGATTAGCGTCTTAACTGCAACACCAATTTACTACGGATGTTACACATTTTCTGGAACACAAAGACCTGTTGTTTATTTTGAATATTATAATTTTGTATTTTAATTATTCTCTAAATCACTTACAGTTTCCATGAAAACACTACTATTTTTGTCCTTTTTTTGTATACACTGTTAGCTTAGTACATGTTTAGCATGGAAGAACGGATTCCCATTGTTTGTGCACGGGTACGCGGATTGTCATATGAAGACGCCAGAGCTGAATTTACACACAAGTTCCGTAAATCAACCCCAACGAAGGCACGCATTCGCCTGCTTGTAAACAAATTTAAGCGTATCGGCAGTGTGTGTTGTGAGGCCACGCGTATCAGCATAAAGAGTACAGCAGGTTCAAATTGCCAGTGATACTCCGAACGCATCAACTCAACGCCTCAGTATGGAGTTGAATGCCCCTCGCAACATAGTGTGGAAAATTCTACGTTTCACTCTACGAATACGTCCTTATTACGTCTGCTTGATTTACGGAATCGCATCATAGAAGCAGCAGGTTTAAATGTTAAGGTTTGCGTTTCACAGCTGAAATACAGAGTATGCGTTTTCACCTAGATGGCGGTCATCTAGAAAGGCAGTAGAATATGTGTAAAACTTCAGCATAACATTAATTTTTCGATCATTTCCTTCCTCCGCTGAAACGGATAGTGACTTCAGAGACACACTGTACTGTGTAAAATTGTAGTTATTATTGAATTTATAAAAATATATTACTTAAGGTAATTTTAAGGAAAACAAAAATAAACAGTGAAAATCGGCATAAAAGGTAGTAAATTAAATAGCAGATGTTATATAAGTGGGATATCTTTCGACACATGATTACTGAAACGAGGAGACTTTATTATATGTTTCAAAATGTTTTTACAAAGTTTGAATTCAATTGTACGTAGAATATAAAGAACATGCATATTATAACGATACACTATGGCATAAGAGTAGCATTACACAAAACAGGCTTTATGCGTCTAAATAGCTCAGTGATACTATCGAAACTGTAAGATCTAGGCCACGTGGAATTAAAAGCTCTCCACACATCCCTACCCTGAGGTAATATTTTCCAACCATCTCATACATAATTTACTTCCTCAAATAATTAATAATATAATTTTCCCATCTCATTTTTGTCTACCAACTGAGCGTAGTCCTATGCATTTACATTTATAATTTCTTCTAAAATATTTATAATTATATTACTAAAAATAATAATAATAACAATAATATATATATATATATATATATATATATATATATATATATATATATCCAGTTTTAACAAGGTTGATACATTTTTCCGGCACCAATGATTTGTCTTCAATTTCGCTTTATAATTTTCCTCCATTCGTCTCTATTATAATACATTTCTTCCTCTATTTCCCAGTCCTTGAAAGTTTCTCTAATCCCTTGGATCTACGTGAGATTTGGTCGTCCTTTCCATCTCGTTCCTGATGATATCCATTCCTTCATTTATTTATTTTTGGTAATCTTTCATCCTCCATTCACCTAAAATGCCCGTACAATTTTAGTTGCCTTTCTTGGATAAATTCTAAAATTGAGTTTTGTAAATTCATGTTTTCTTAATAATAATAATAATAATAATAATAATAATAATAATAATAATAATAATAATAATAATAATCATAATAATAAACCCACCAAAGCCTGTCCCAAGCCAGGTTAGAAAAGGGGAGGGGGAGGAGTAACAACCTCGTTTAAAAAACCAGGGTTCAGTACGCCCGGCTGATAGTACCCTGTGAGGACCCCTTTTCTAGGGTATAGATACTGCTGCCTTGCAGTTCGTCATTGGTTTGACAAAGGCTAGAAGTAGAAAACCTTGACCAAAAATTACCAGGTACTCCAGGTTGGGGGTTGATGCATCAGGCCAGCTCCCCGTTCGTCACAAAAAAACATAACAATGCTAAAAAGCCTAAAGATTTAAAGCCGGACGGAAATAAACCAAGACAACAAAAGCAAAGGAAAAGCACATTTCTTGTTGGAGCATGGAATATTCGAGGTGTTCAAAATAAAATGGTTGACATCATAGAGTAAATGAAAATGCTAAACCAAGACATAACTGTGCTAACAGAAACAAAAAAGAAAGGAAAAGGTTCAGAAGTTAAAGGTCCATATATGCATTTTGTCAGCGGAGTAGAGAAACATAAACGAGCGCAGAGAGGAATCTCAATAATAATTAAGAAGAAATTCAAGAAATTTATAACTAGTTGTGAGGCCATAAATGAAAATATGATTAAAATGAATATAAATATTTTTGGGAAAAAAATTACAATTCTAGGAGTGTATGGCATAAGCCAAGATGAATCGCCTACGAAGAAAGATGAGTTCTATGGAAACTTGAATAACGTAATAAGCGAAATTGGGAACTCAAGATAAATTATTATGATGGGAGATTTTAATGGTAGAACTGGCACCAGGATTGGAAGTGAATTGGTCGGTCCTTTTGGAGAGGAGAAAATTAATGATAACGGCGAAGGACTTATAGAAATATGTGAGCAGTACTCGTTAAAAATTACAAACGGATTTTATCAACACAAAGACATTCATAAATACACAAGATATCAAGATACTTTACAGCAGAGATCAATAATAGATTATATAATTGTTGGACAAAACACGGATTTGAAAATACAAGATGTTAGAGTGTATAGAGGCCCAACCTGTGGCAGTGATCATTATTTGGTAAATGCAAAAATATTTTTTCCATATTTTAATAAGAGTGACGACAATAAAGAGAAATTGGAGACATAAAAAATTACGCATACACCTCTATATAATACTCAATTCTTAGAGGACGATAGTATTTTATACCTTTACCGCAAGAGTCTGGACGAAAAGTTAATTGAAAATACATTTGATACTCCTGAAAAACGATATCAGTATATAGTCGAAAATATACATATGGCTGCTGGGGAGGCTTTGGGAGTAAAGGAAATCGAAAATAAGAAAACTTATTTTTGGAACAAGGAGATTAAGAATGATGTAGATGATAAAAAAATTAAATATCTTAAATGGTTAAGTATAAAAAATTTGACGGACAAAATGGAGTATAAAGAAGTACAAGCAAAGGTAAGAAAGAAGGTGACAGAAGAAAAGAATAAATATTGGGAAAGAACCTGTCAAAAAATCCAGACTTATATTTGAGGAAAAAGGCGTTCAGAGGCATGGAGAACTTTGAAAAAAATTAAGAAAGCCAGGACACAATAAAATCAATATTCAGGGAATTTCTTTAAATGAATGGAAATTATATTTTAGCAAGCTATTGACTGAAGATCGTTTGGAATTTTTAAGTGGAATTGCAGAGGAAACTGATGATCAAAACAGAACGAGTGTACATTTAGATATTGAGACAATGGAGATAGCAACAAGAAGTTTAAAAAATGGAACGGCTTGTGGGGAAGAAGGAGTACAGCCAGAATTAATTAAATATGGTACAAGGAAATTATTTGAATTGTTAAGGAGCCTTTTTGAGAGATGCCTAAACGGAGAAGATGTACCAGTAAAATGGAAAATTCGGTTGATATCAGTCATTCATAAGAAAGGAAGAAAGGATGAGTACAATAATTATAGAGGAATCACCGTAATGAATGTTTTTAGCCGTACATATGGGAAAATAATCATATACTGTTTGGAAGAAAATTACAAACATAAGGAGTATGAAGTACAAGCAGGCTTTAGGTCTGAGAGATCTAGAATTGTTCACATATTTGTGGTAAAACAATTGATTGAAAAGACGAATAATAACAACCAACAAGTTCATTTCACATTTGTGGATTTAGAAAATGCATATGACACTGTACCTTTACAAAAGTTGTGGGAAGCATTAGAAGATATGACCATAAATTATACAATTATTAATGCAATAAAAAATTTGTATAAAAATGCAGTATCCAAAATTAAAATTGGAAAATATATATCAGAAGAAATAAAAGTAACAAAAGGTTGTAGCATATCAGCAACATTATTTAAGGTATTTATACATAAAGCACTGTCAAACTGGAGCAAAAAATGTTCAGGAATGGGAGTACCAATTGGAGATGGATCAACAGATACAATATATACACTGTTATTTGCGGATGACCAGATAATAATTGCTCAAGAATATAAAGACATGGAGTTTATGTTCAGAAAATTATTGGACGAATACGATGACTGGGCTTTGAAAATAAATTTAGAAAAAACATTTTATATGGGATGTGGAGCCGAAACCGAAGATTTGATATTAGAAGATGAAAAGGGGTATATTAGAGGATGTGAAGAATTTCAGTATCTGGGAGTAAAATTAGATAAAGAGGATAAACATGAAAGTGATATTAAAAACAGAATAAATAAAGGTAGAGCAATAACAGCAATGATGAATGGAGTCTTATGGAACAGACATGTAACCAGGAAAAATAAGTTACAAATATATAATTCAATAGTGAGAAGTACTGCCACATATGGAGCTGAAGTTTGGAAATTCAACAAAAACTTAGAACAAAAACTTATGTGGATGGAATTGGATTTCTCGAGGAGAGCAGCAAGATGTTCAAAATTAGACAAAATAAGAAATACTTTCATAAGAGAAAAAATGAATATTGGTGATTCAATAGTAGATTATATACGGTATACGCAATAAAATTGGTATTGGCACGTACGACGAATGCAAGGAGAAAGATTACCCAAGAAAATATTGGAATGGTGTCCACCTGGATGAAGGAGGAGAGGAAGACCTCGAAACTCGTGGATGCAGGGAATAAGAACTGGAATGAGAGCAAGGGGACTGGAGGACATGAATTGGATGGACAGAGACGAGTGGAAAAGAAAAATAAAACTTTAGGCACAGAAAGTTGTGTAAACATTACAATTCTGTATATAAATAAAAAAATAATAATAACTAAAACCTACGATACAACAGGCCTAGAAGGCCTTGGTCTACCAGTCGACTGCTGGTCTAATTCATATGTGTTAAACACAGAGGTAGATAATCATCGAGCCAGTGTAGAAGTGACATGTAGTCAGCATGTCGGGTCCGCCAGCCATTATCGCTTGTTTTCCGCTGGAACCGTTACTTATTGCAGCTACCCAAATTCCTCACGATGCTGGGTTGGGCATCGGTTCCATACTGGCCGAAATTCCATGAGAAAATGTCTTCCCCCATGGGGAATCGAATCAGCGCAAGTCCTTGTAGCTCTGTGTATCTTAACTCAATTACTCGGCTATGGCGCGGGAATAATAATAATAATAATAATAATAATAATAATAATAATAATAATAATAATAATAATAATAATAATAATATATCAATAATATAATCAACAAATAATAAAATTATACAAATTTTACTAGTGTTGATCTCTTTTGATAGTAACACAGGATGAATGGTAATTACACCGACAAACTTCAGGGACTGATTCCTGATTGGAAATGAAAAAAAAAAGGTCTTATAAGTATGTGTCCGGAAATGAACGATGTGCGTGCAACGACAATAAATCGTATCGGCACACAGTACATAGCATAATCGCATCCACGTCACAACAGATGTTCAAAGTGGCCTCCATGGGAAGTAATGCACGTGTTCACACGTCGTATCATGGATTGCCTCACTCTTTCGCATGTTCTGGCCTCTCTCCGAATAGCGTCACAGGCGACGTGGACACGCTGTTGAAGGATATGTACACCAGAAACAGGTTTGCCATACACAACGATTTTCAGATGCCCCCAGAGGTATAAATCTAGTCCGTTGATCTAGCAGGC
Source organism: Diploptera punctata (assembly GCA_030220185.1). Taxonomy (NCBI): domain Eukaryota; kingdom Metazoa; phylum Arthropoda; class Insecta; order Blattodea; family Blaberidae; genus Diploptera; species Diploptera punctata. The sequence continues at coordinate 405,689 of JASPKZ010007936.1, read as the reverse complement.
CATGCAACAGGGCCGAGAGAATGTAATTCGTCAGTGCCGTGTACCATTGCAACGATGCATTTATGGACACTTATTCATAGGACATTTTTTCCTTCATTTCCATTCCTTATGCCATTAGCCAAAATGGCGTTGAATATGCAATAGCAAATTACAATTGTTGCATGGGCAATAACGTATGCTAATGATCGTGAGGCCGCAAGACGGGCAAGACGCGAGTTTATCGTAGCATTGCTACGACTGTGGGGAAGTGGAGAAAACGACTGCTGGAAACGGGAAGGATGCAGAAGATCAAACCTCCTGGAAGGCCTCGCATTAGCACGGATGCAGAAACAACGAAGAGAATTGTGGAGGCGTTCGACGCTAGCCCACAAAAATCAACCCGCCAAACTGCACGCGAGCTTCATATCAGTCAATCGAGTGTGTGTCGTGTTTTGAAGCGTGAGAAGTACCACCCCTTCAAACCGATTCTAGTCCACGAACTTAATGAAGACGACCCAGACAGGCGGATGGAATTTTGTGAATTTGTTGTAAGGGAATCATTGGTACAGAAAATTGCAATTTTCTAATGAAGCTGTTTTCAATGTGAACGGACGTGTTAATCGACACAATTGTCACTATTATGGTAAAGAGAATCCTAATGTTATTGAAGAGACACGTTTAGGATGCGGCAAAGTCACTGTTTGGGCTATGATCGGATGGGAAGGACTGTAAGGAATGCGAATTTTTGGATGAGACTGTTACTGGTGATCGGTATAGTGATATCCTTACTACAAATTGTCCTGCCGGTAATGCAAAGTGCTGAACATGAACTATGCAATATTGCGGTGAGGGAAATTTTGAATGATCATTTGCAAAACAGGTGGGTGGGGAAGAAGAGGCCCCATTGAATGGCCAGCCCGTTCCCCTGATCTCACAGCATGTGACTATTGGTTGTGGGGTTATTTGAAGGAGAACGTTTATGCCCAGAAACCTCAAGACGTCGACATGCTCAAAGTAGTGATTGAGGAAGAAATTAGAGCTATTCCTCTAAACATGTATCTTAACGTAATTAATGACTTCCCAAAGCGTTGCCAATTATGCTTGGATGTAAACGGCGAACAGTTTGAAACAATAAAGTGACTTGCTTAGTGTTGTTGTAAGTGATTTGTTTTGTTCTATTGTTGCAATTTGAAGGATTCCCTTTCCAATTATAACATCACATTTCCTTTAATAACAACATTTTCGTCACAAAATACGATCAAACGTATAGCCACATTTCTGAATCACGCTGTAAACATTGCTGAATGAAACATCTTAATCCGATGATTTCTAGTAGACCGGTGCACATTCAAAAATATTGTTAATTCTTGTTTTTTAAAGTCGCTTTTATGTTCAATAATCAAATATTTTCGTTGAAATTCGTCTCATAAAAGACAATGATAGTGAGTCAAGCCATATAGGAATGCCAAAGTACACGGCTCAAAAAAATTAGGGGATATTGTGGAATAACCAATTAAGACTATGTTTTTAGGAACAGTATTAGATGCAATCACTTTCTATTATTCCAAAAGAATGTCAACAAGAGTTTGAAGTCATTACGTAACATCGGTACCACACCAGATGTCAAAGAGATCCTGATTAGGAATATGGCAAACAAACAAAGCAACATTAACATGGGTGAAAATGTTTCTTTAGTATGGTGTATGGTCTCCTAGAACGGCCAGCACTGCCTCACACCTGTATGGCATTGATGCAATGAGGTTAGCAATGAGTTCTTGGGGGATACGTGGCCACTCTTCCATAAGAGCAATGTGCAGCTCTGGAACAGTTGTGGGAGGTGCTGGTCTGTCTGCAATGCACCTGCCTAATGCATCCCACACATGCTCAATCGGATTTAAGTCCGGGGAGGAAGCTGGCCATTGCATACGCTCGATACCCTCCATTCCAGCATGTCGTCCACCAAGCCAACTCTGTGGGGTCTTGCATTATCGTCCATAAAAAGAAAAGAATCACCTATGGCATCAACATAAGGCACGACAAAAGGTCGGAGAATCTCATCTCTATACTTTACCGCATTCAAAGTACCACCTTGGATAACGTAGAGGTCCGTACGTCCACCACTACTGACTCCTGCCTACACCATATGGGGATCTTTCACGTACAAAAGCTGGATTGTTTCGTGTCCCTTTTTCTCACCAGATGAATACACGCCGACTATCACATTCCATGTTGAATCGCGACTTATCAGAAAAAAGAACTGATCTCCATTCAGCATGCCTTCACCCACGATATTCCTCCGCCCAGTTTCTGCGATCTCTACGGTGTTGTGGAGTTAACCTGGTACACACCATGGGCCTACGGGCATAGAGACCACTTCCATGCAGTCGATTAGGGACAGTTTGAGTTGACACCCTGCATCCTGTTGCTGTTTGAAGTGTATTTCGCAGTTGAGTTGCATTCTGCTGTCTATTCCGACGGGCTGTTAACAAGAGGTAACGGTCATCCCTTTCTGTTGTTGCCCTTGGTTGACCTTGTCCGGCTCTTCTGTGAACAGTATGTTCTTTGAAAATGATTCCAAAGACTGGAAATCACGCTTTGAGACACCCCAATGGCCTGTGCCACATCTTGTTGTGTCTGTCCAGCTTCCATCCTTCCTATGGCCCTCCAAGCCATTGGTTCAGGTAAATCACGTTGTCGAGGCATCACTGTCCCTGAGGCAAGTCATTCACTAACTGAAAACTGGACTGGATTTAAAAACAACAACAAAACAATCACCCCCACACCACCCTTTCACATCAACAGTACAGATACTGCCCTCTGGTGTGGTACCGAGGTTACATAACAACGTCAAACTCTTATTTACATTATCTTGGAGTAATAGAAAGTGATTGCATCTAATACTATTCCATAAAACATAGACTTAATAGGTTATTCTACAATATCCCCTAATTTTTTTGAGCAGTGTATTTACTAAGCCTCGGATCTTTCGCTTCGGCTAGAGATACATACAGTTATCAAGGTCGGGCTTTCAGGATCATGAAGTATAGATACATAACGGAGAGAAGTTGTAATATCCGCTCTCCACACCACCGTATCCAAATACAATCCACTTCCTGGCTCTAAACAAATGCCCGTACATTGAGAGTTCGGATATTAAAAATGTAACCTGGCTTTTATTCCGTGAGTTGATTATATTTAATCAACGCTGAAAATTATTTTAATTAATTATTTATTTAATTAATCAGATAATCGTGGTGTTGATTGGTTAGTTACTTTGTTTGGTGATTTAAATATAGCCTTTTTTGTAGCTAGTCGAGATGTCATGGGAATAAGCTTCTACGCGTAAACTTTTATCAGTTTTCGTATTCAAGAATTTAATATGTCATTATATCTGCAACACCGAACCGACAGTTTTGAGTTTTTTTCTAAGAAAGTCGTGTCCTACATTGTTTCCGGTAACACAAAATATAATTAACTCTTTCCGGATGTTATGGGATGCATTACAAAAATAGATTAACGTAGAACAGTCAATTTGTTTATCCAATCAATACATAATCGAAAAATTCAATTTTTTGTAATCAATCATTTCGGATATACAGTAAAACTAGTTCAAAGTGGAATCGCGTGGGACAATTTTTTTTGTCCACATTAGACAACATTCCACATTATAAAAAACAAATAAATATTTACCAATCTTAGATTATAGAGCACCATATAATGTATTTTTATTTACCTTGGATTAATTGTAGTTCCGCTACCGTTGGAAAGTGAAGTTTAGCATGTACGAGCGACTTCGACGATAACGCGCGAAAAAGCAGTTCCGTTTCGTCTCTTAGGCGCGTATCCTGAAATTAAAGTATGCTGTTTCGGTTTCAACTCACTAACTATACTTTTGTCCACATCCTTTGATTTCCAGCAAATTTCATTCCACACTGTACTGTGTCGTCTTTTAAAACTGTCCACAACCCACCTGATACCTTGAAATCGTTATTCCCTAGGGATATAGCAACAGCTAGAGCATGGCTTTGGAGCATTCGTCCGGGAATTTGGAGATTTTTTGATCGTGGACTTGTAAAACGCACCTCGTTGACTTCTTCATTATTTTATTGTATTTATTTCTTTATATTTGTTCTTCATTTGACCATTTCCTTACATCTATTCCTCCGTTATTTTTCCTTTGTGTTTTACAATCTCACAAACTTCGGTTTATCCACATTTAAATTTAGTCTTTATTTCACACACTGAGAGTTTGTTTTTCTTTATCTTCGATCAATTATATTTTTTCGTTTAACGATATAGCCATCTTTATTCCGTAAATTCAGAACGCTGCCTGTTAAAGATACGTACAAATTCGGTTTCAGATGTTAAACTAATTTCAGATTTTACAGTGCACTGGTTATTTGTAAGACATATGTAAAACATGCCAAATATTTGTTAAACGAATCTGTATTTCGCAAAACGGGTGTACCATGAGGCCGAAAGAAAATTCCAGATACAGGTAGAAACTCTACTTCACGCGGCGCGGGCGGTAGGAATCATTACTTATTGTTAATTCGCCCAACGGAAATTCAATGAAGTGGAAACTAATTTATTTCTCTATAGAAGAGGAGGGTTTGCATTAATTTTTTTGGCTGAATATGCTAGAATTTTATTTATGAGAATACTTTTTTGTGTTATTTTCCTTGGATGTGATGTATCTTCTTTATTATTTTATTTAAAATTAAGTTTTATTTCTTTCCGACTTAAAAACATTTTTTCATGAATTGCGTAGAAATATCCTTCCGTTTCCGCGTTGAGCAGATTCCGTTTTATACAAAATAAATACACGTGAAATAACTATTATTTTGCCGGGACCAATAAAGTTGTTCACATTGAACAGATTTCCGCATTATTCACGTTCCGGATTAAACACGTTTTACTCTACATATGTATCCTGGTTCAGGCGTGCTAAATTTTTCATTTCGTGTAATATTTAGCCGTCATTGTTACATGTCAAAATGTCGAAAAAGTGTAAATATTCGCTTTATAAGATTACTTGCTATAGAAGTGAGGATATGGCATCTCGACCGATGTCCCGCAGCCCCTCTTCATAGAGGCGCATTCAGCGGCCTAAAGTACTGCAGAAACACTTTAGCAAAAATGACTACCGATGCAGCGGGATTTTTGTGAAATTGGTTGAATGGGCCGCTTCTGCAGCTGAACCGCCAAATTCAATTTGTTCATATTACTTACGCGATGCTATTGAAATCAATCATAAAACTAAAAGGGATGTACAGAATTTACGATTCACTGTAATGAAAAAAAAATGAAATGAAAGAATATATGGTTTAAAATCAAATTTTAATGTAGCGAGAAAAGTTGTAATGTTGTATTATTAAAGTACCAGGCGACTCCGTGACTTAAGGGGTTAGACGCTTGTCTCTCACCGCTGGTGTCTCAAGAACGAGTCTCGGTCACTATACATGGATTTCGTAGTGATCGATACGGAACTACGGCAGGTTTTCTCGGGGTTTCTCCGATTTTTCCCTACCACAAATTTAAATTCACCTTTCTCTGCTCATCTCATTCATTTCGTTCATCCGCCTATTGCTTCAGACGTAGTCGGCCGGAAGAATTGTCGTTCATAGACCTCTACAGGAGCTTCATCTCATCCTGAGTTGTTATTTTATTACATTAAAACCCACTCCTGCAAATTCCCTATGTAATATATATATATATATATATATCTTGCTCTTTTGCAATCACAAAACATATATGCATTTCATAACCTAACTAAAAGTATTGTCAGGTGGAGTGTAGGGCACATTTTATTTAATGTTTTAGCCATTTTATTCATGTAATTTCTTACACAGCATTTGACAATTATATATTTAAATATATGGGAATTAGGGGTCACATTATAAAACACAGGAAATATAGGCATATGTGCAAAAGTAATGTATATAGTGCAAGATATGGCCTAAGTACAGCATCCAAACAATTGTATAAAGGAAGGTATTATTGTATTTTTTCAATCTCAAACTTACTTCATCTTTATTTTAAAGGTGTTAAAGAATAGGAAAGAAAGCAAAGAGGAATATCAGTTTACAATAACTTTTAGTAGGCCTATAATTTTCTTACCAATTAATTAACTTCATTCTTTCAAACCATCTGAAAATATATATATATATATATATATATATATATATATATATATATATAGGGCCTATATATAAATGAATGTCTGTCTTTTATGGACTTCTAAACCGTTCAACCGATATTCGTGAAAATTTGTATATACAGGGTTTCAGATACGGCGAATGTTTAGCCGTTAACTACTGTGTTCTAAAATAATCAGTTGTAGGATTTCACCAGAAACGAAAATTTAAAAATCCCTCTAGCAATCGCAATTTTCGATGTTTCACAACAACACTCGGAATATCCTATTAAAATAAACCGAGTTATGCAGTATCCAAAAATCAGCCATATCCGCCTGTTAGAAGTGGGGGTTAGCTTGAAATCCGGATTTTAAAAAATGCCTAACTTATACGACAGGACCGATTTTGATAAAATTTTCGTGTGTGTTTGAGTGGGTCCCTGGATGGCTTAGATTCATAATTGGATCCTCTAAACCCGTTAGTTTTTCACCTAAAGTGAAAATTTAAAAATTACTCTGGCGATCACAATATTCGATGTTGCACAACAAAACTCAGTATGTCCTATCCAAATAAACTGAGGTAGGAATTGTTAAAATATGAGAGAAATCCGACAATTAGAAGTGGAGGTTTATTTGAAAACCGAAATTAAGAACTGCCTAAACAACTGCACCGATTTTGATGAAAATATTTGTGTGTTTGAGTCGGTCTTTTAATGCCTTAGATTTCTCAATTGGACCCTCTAAAACCAGGTGTAGGAGTTCATATGAAGTGAAAATTAAAACATTGCTCTAGTAGTAACATCTTCGATGTTTCACAACGAAATTCAGCATATCATATTACAATATACGGAGGTAAATATTATAAAACAATGAGCCAAATCAGTCAGTTAGAAGTGGAAGTTTACTTGAAATCCGAAATTAAAAACTGCCTAAACGACTGGATCGATTTGGGTGGAATTGTGTGTGTGTGTGTGTGTGTGTGTGTGTGTGTGTGTGTGTGTGTGGTTGAGCGGTCCCTGAATGGTTTGGATTCACAATTGGTCCTGTTAGGTGGCGCTGCGATCGAGTAATAGCAATATTTTTTTTATGTCATCTGTATTACCGATATATTCCACGCGACAACAATGTGAAGTCATAATGTACGCTTCTTGAGCCACAAAAGGTGGCAATGAGGAGTTTACTTGCGAACTTATTAACTTATTAATTAGTGATTTTATGGTAAAAAGTAACTTATAATTTTATCATCCGGCCATGACACGGGAATTGAACGTTCAAGTAAGACAAAATCTGCCGGGTACGCTAGTTACTTATAGGAGTAACTAATATATTCGTTATGGCTAAAGTAAAACAAAAAATTATACGAAATTTCCAAATAAATAAATAAATAAGTATGTACCGGTATTGAAATTCTGTCATAACAGCAGTTAATTATAAATAATCACTTACACACCATAACTATTTAACATAATCTCAAACATTAGCAAAGCCACGTTCTTAGTAATATTAAATGTTACACGAAATATATGATTGAGTCATTTATAATATATGAAAAATATTTACCACTAAGGTTAATGGTAGTATGCAGTGAACAGCAATATCCCATAAGAGAGACTACATGTGTTTGAATTCTAATATACAAGACCAAATTTTATTTTACGAAAAATTGAGAATTAAAGCCAGAATTCAAAACGATTCACACCTGGTTCAAGTAATGACTGTCAGTATCTCAATGATAGGACATAGTATATAAAATTGGAGATTAAATAATGGATCAGTTGTGATCAAGTAGAGTGCAGATTTTTCTTCATACATTAACCCACTCTGGCCGTAATTTAATTATATTAATGCATTCTAATCAATTGATCACTTGAAGCTAAACAGAAAACGAAGTTAATCTTAAAATTAATTACATGTTTTCAATAGCCATTCTAATTTTATCTCATTACACTTCCTTAATAATTTGAAAAATATATATTGGTATATATGACATCGCACTGGAATATTTGTATCTTCATTGGTCAAATGTATATAAGAATTTTAGAATAGTGTAATATCTTAAGTCAATTTATGGCCGATACTTCACAAAACTCCTTATTCAGAAAAGATTAACAAATATAAGATACACAGTTCATCTCTTTGCCCATTCCACAACTTTCGTATTGTGTTACACATTTAAAGAAGAGTATAAATGTTCGTTTTATCTGTAGGGAAAATTGGTTCGACAATCAATGTAGCACTTAGAAATGAACCAATGAATGCAATCATAAGATTCTACATTAATTTATATGTTATCAAATTAAAAAATAATAGATTAAAAATCTAAAACAACACGCTTTATTAGAAAACCGAACTAAAAACATGAAAAATAATTTTAATTTCCAACGCGCTTGGCATAACATTAAAGTGGTCAACAAAAAAATCATCTCCAACACATCTAGAATAAACCTAGAGTTATCTACAAAAATAATAATTTTACCAACAAAAGCGTGGGGTGCTTTAAATCAATTAACATATTTGATAATAAACAGATATTGGTAAAAGTAAAGTCTCTAGGAGAAGAAAACGTAAAAACCATAAAATGCATCCGCTATTTTGATGGTAAAATTATTTGTTTGTAGATAACTCTAGTTTTATTCTAGATGTGTTGGATGTGATTTTTTTGTTGGCTACTTTAATTTTATCCCAAACGCGTTGGAAATTAAAATTATTTTTCATTATTTAGTTCGGTTTTCTAATAAAGCGTATTGTTTTAGTTTTTTAAACTATTATTTATTTTTAATTTTTAGTTTAATTGATTGTCATTAACCGGTATCCCATGAATATTTAATTTCTTACGATATTTTTATTGTCTACGCATGAATTTAAATTATATTTTTTAAATTATTATTATCTAACATTATTACAATATTTTTTAATATTTTAATATAACTAAATAGTTACAGTATTTTTTGCATAAATTACGATATGATAAGTTTACAAAATTGACATTAATATTTTACAGAATAAGATTAAAATGTAAATATTTTTAAATTCGATACTATTGTAGTATGAGCTAAAAGTAATACTCTTCTAAACAAAAAAAAACCCTCCCGGCCAGATTTGAACCAGCGAGCGATGGATTGCTGAAATTATATACCACTACAAGCCACAGCTCTACCAACTGAGCTACCAGAGGATATAATATTATTTCCTTACAACGATGGACTAAAACGTCGATATATCCGCAACCTATTATACCGGTATTTATTTATTTTATGTCCTGATGATCCTGGCTAGAATATTAGAAACAATGTATGAAATTATTATATTGTCATTGGTCCTTTACAAGTATGCAAAGTTTCAAGTCGATCCAATGTTTTTAAGTGGGTGAAAATCGTGTTGAAAGATTCCGTTACATAGATAGACAGATACAGATCAAGCTACTATAAAGCGTGTAAAAATAAAAACTATAATTAACTTTGCTCAGGTACTAGAGAATGGATCATTATAAGTAATGCCACGAGTGGTTTCCAATTTATCTAGAGAATTTGGTAATCAAGAGTGGCATTTATTGGGACTTTTTAACGAATAAAATTAAGCTGTTTACTCACAAATCATTATTTAAATATAGTTATTTTAAAATATTTATATGTTTAATGTAAACAGCGATGTTTGAAAACAAACAGGAAACGTTTGTTATGTTTCATTTGTCATCACTGCAACCTGATCATATTATTTATTGCCAAAGGATCGCAATATTGTAAGAATATAGTGGACAAAAATGAAACACATCAAACTGTTAGTAACCAACATTATAGCTTATTAATTTAATTTCTGATGTCCTATGATGTAAATTATATTTTTCTAGAACGTAAACACCTGGGAAATAATACGTTTAAGAAAGTGCAAAAGTGGTATATTTTTATAGTGTTAAAATAAATTACTACGAATGTATTCACGTAGAATTTCACAGCCTCAGTTGCTATGATTATCTTGAAGATTTTCGGGCTGTAGGGCGTTGTTCGTGATTCTTGTAGTTCCCCGACGTTTCGCCAGAGACTGCGTCTGGCATCCTCAAGGGTTGTCTTGAGACTGGCAATTCGTCCACTGTCTGTTCTATTTGGGCATTTTTACCGTTCATTAAGAATGTAACGGATTGCATTGGAAAACTACTAAAGAAAGAAGACATAAAGACAGTATATAGGCCTACAAAGAAAATCAAGAACCTTCTCAGACCTATAAAGAATCAACTCCATCCCCATCAGACAGCAGGCATATACAGGATACCATAAAGTTGTGGAAAAGTGTATATAGGCACCACTAAACGCAGCATCGCAACCAGACTTAAGGAGCATGACAGATACAGTCGTCTTAAACAAATGGATAAGTCGGCAGTAGCAGAACACTATTTACTTGATGGCCACAGAGTACAATACCAGAATACAGACATATTATCTAACTACACACACTATTTTACCCGTCTACAACGAGAAGCCATCGAAATATTCAAACATAAAAACAGTTTCAATAGAAAAGAAGAATAATTAAAAGTCAACAAAGTATTGATACCGGTTCTAAAAAACGCAAATGTAAACCTCATAGCGAATATTTAAGTGTTTAAGTGATACCGACCTTTTTGAAGGTCTTGACTCAAAAATTTAAGTTCTTGTAATGAAGTTTTATTTATAAATTGTGTGATTTGCAGAATAGAGTGATCCTCTCTCTGCATTTTTTCTTGTTTTAATTTGTTTGAGATGTATTGAGTTTATTAGTATGTGTTTATTTGTTTTATATTAGTTAGTTTATTAACGATGAGGAATATTTTGACTCGAGTAGATTGCATAAGTTTCTCGGTCTTAAATTCTTCAAGTGTGTGTTCTTCTGTGTATAAAACTTAAAGTGTAATGTGCATGGGTGTTCTGTACTTTAGTGTGGTGTGTACTTGTGTGTTACCTATGGTGTGTACTAATCTATTGTTATGTGTTACAATTGTGTCTTTCTGTTTGCGTGCTAGATATTTAATGTGATCTATTATGTAGGAGATTTCTGTAATATCGTGTAGTAGTGGAATGTGGGTTTGACGGTCTGCATGTAGTATGATTCTTAAGGCTCTGTTTTGAACTATTTGTAGATTTTTAATGTATGATGCAGCTGCATGTCCCCAGGCTGGACTGGCGTATGTCATCATTGGTCTGATAAGTGCTTTATATAGATTTATTTTGTGTTTTATTGTAAGTGTACGTGATGTTAGCATGGGAAAGATGTGTGGTATTCTTGTTAGTGCTTTAGTTTTCAGTTTTATGTGTTGTTTGAATGTTAGTTTTTTGTCAAGAGTGATTCCTAAATATTTTACTGAGTCTATGTATTCTAGATTTGTGTTGTTTATATGTAATGTAGGTGGATTTGGTCTTCTTCTTGTGAAAGTGATTGCTTGTGTTTTCTCAGCGTTTAGTCTGATTCTCCATTTGGAGAACCAGTTGCTGATCTTGTGTATGTGTAACTGGATTTTTCTAGTGGTGTGATGAATGTCATTGTGTGTATAGCTGTGTCGTCTGCATATTGTGCTATTTTAGTATGTATTGAAGTTGGAAGGTCTGATGTGTAAATGTTGTATAGTGTAGGCGCCAGTACAGATCCTTGGGGAACACCAGCTTTAATCTGATGCCAGTCAGATTTCTGTCTATTGCAGATAGTCCTAAATGTACGTTTATATAGAAAGGAGTGAATTAGTTTTATATAATTGTCAGGGATTTTATACTGTATTAGTTTATGAATTAGACCTGTGTGCCAGACGGAATCGAAAGCTTTTTCTATGTCAAAGAAGACTGCAGTTGTGTATTGTCTTTGTAAGAATCCAGTCGTAATGTCGTCCATGAGTCTTGTTAATTGTAAAGTAGTTGAGTGTTCTGATCTGAATGCAAATTGTGTCAGAGGTAGTATCTGAGTTATGTAAGGTTGTAGTCTCTTGAGTATTAGTCTTTCGAGTATTTTGCCTATGTGGTCTAGTAAACTAATTGGTCTATAGTTTTTAAGGGAATAAAGGATTTTTTTCCGGATTTGAGAATCGTAGTGATGTGAGCTTGTTTGAAAGGAGCTGGGAAGTATTGTAATTTTAGTGCGGTATTTAAAATTTTAGTCATATGTACTAGTCCTTTCCTTGGAAGTTGTTTTAGTGAGATTGTAGTTAGTCTATCTTGTCCTGGGGCTTTATTATTGTCTAAAGTGTTGATAATTTTCTTAATTTCATTAGTCGTTGCAAATGGTATATGAAATGCCGTGGGTGCGTTCAAGTAAGTTTTTGTCTGTCTTCTAATTTTTGCTTGAAACTGTTCATGATTATTATTTCTTGTCCTTGATCTAAATTGGTTTTCTAGTGTCTCTGAGAATGCATTTGCTTTGTCTAGATCGTCGTATAGTAGTCCTCTGCTACCATGTAAAGGTCTGTTTCTGGTCGTTTGTCTGTGTGTAAAATATTAATTATTTTCCATGTTTTGTCAGTCTCAACTGCAGTCTTTAATTCTTTATTTAGTTGTTCAATTTTATGGTTCTGTATGTGTAATTTTATTCTTTTAGAGATTAAATTTAATTGATGTTTGTCCTCCTTTGTTCTTAGACGTTGCCATTGTCTTCTGATTTGTCTTTTCTGTTGTAAAAGTTCAGTTAGTCCTGGAATGTTTTGTGTGTCTTGTTTTCTTGTCGAACTGATAGTAGTAGAGTTGTTGTAAGTTTGTAAGAGTGTGTCTCGGAAAGTTTTGCTGACTAAGTCTAGTTCTTTTGTAGTATTTATCGTGATATTTGGAGTTAGACTTTCGTTCAGTTTTTGTCGAAATGAAGCCCAGTTTGTCGTTCTAGTAGTGTAATTTCTAGTCACAGATCTAATGGGATGTATATTAATTTCCATAATAACTGGGCTGTGGTCAGAATTTAATTCATCTAGTACGTCAATATAGTTTATAGTAGGTCTTGGTTTTATAATAAAAATATCTAGTACGTCCGGCCTATGTTCCTGGTAACTGAAGTGCGTTGGCTGTAATGGTCCAGTAACTTGGTAATAATTGTCTAGTGAGTGTTGTAATAGTGTTCTGCCTTTTGCATTTGCGAGTCGTGAGTTCCATGTTGGGCTTTTTGCATTAAAGTCTCCTCCAAATATAACGTTTTTATTGTGCTTAGTTAATATGTCTAGTTCTGTAACAGTTAATGAGTTTCTTGGCGGTATGTATATAGCTCCGATAGTAGTTGTAATGTTATAAGAGTATATATTTATTGCTGTAATTTGAATGTTAGTCAGTCCTTGAATAGTTGTTGGAGAATGTTGTATAGTAGATTTAACTACTACTGCTGTGCCGCCTTGTCTGTTGTCGTTGTCAGTTCTATATATGTCATAGTTAGGTATTCTCCAAGTGATGTGTTTCTTTAGTTTCGTCTCTGAAATTAAGGCAACGTCTATGTTCAGTCTAGTTAGTAAGTTAGTAAATTCTAGTGTTTCGTTTCTTATTCCGTTGGCGTTCCATTCTAGGATTAACAAAGGTTTGATTATATTTTTAGGTTTAAGGTCCATTCTGGGTTAGAGCAGTGAGAAGAGAAATTATGGTATTAAGTAACTGTGGATTTTCTAGTACTTTTTTAATAAGTGTAATTAGAGCTTCTATTGAATTTGAATTATTATTATTATTATTATTATTATTATTATTATTATTATTATTATTGCTGGAGTTTCTCACTGCATCAGCTATGGTATTGTTTCTAGTTAGTGGGGGGAAATTAAGTCTGTCTATATTAGGACTATCTGTTGTGGTGTCGTGAGTGGATCTACTGATGACAGTAGGTCTTAGATTGTCTGATGGTGTTCTTGGTGTTCTATTTATGACTTGTTGAGGAGCTGATGCTTTGACTGGTTGTTGCGGTCTTAATGTTGAAGACTGTTGAGGCCTGTCTAGGTGTTTTTTGTAGACCGGGCAGTCTCTGAAGCTTGAGGTATGTTCACCTTTGCAGTTCGTACATTTTATTGTATTGCTAGTGCAAGCTGAAAGTCTATGCGCCCCAGAGCATCGGACACATCTCTCAGTTCTATTACAGAACTAAGCTATATGTCCGAAGCCCTGGCATCTGTAGCATTGAGTGACTCCAGACAGGCCCACATATTTCTCTAGTCGTATTTTAATGTAGCATATGCCACTGAGGTTGTCAAGTTTTTCATTTAGGTGTTCGGTTCTTTTGAACGTCAGAATCCAGACTGGCAAAGGGGTTTTAATTTTGTTTCCACTTTGAAATGTTTGTTTTGTAAGTTGCCTGATTGCTATTATTGGATAGTCATGATTTTGCAGGTATTTTATTATGTCACTTGTGGGGAATTCTGTTGGCAAGCCTTTAAGAGTTACTTTTAGTGCAGTGTTTCCTCCGTTTGCATGAGTGTAATATTTGAAGTTATTAGATTTTAATCTTTCTATAACTTGATCATAAGTTGTGTTGTCTGTAGTTTGAATTTTCAGTGTGTTATTAGTGTATGACATTGATATACTTTTATAATGTTGTCCAGCTATTGTTTCAAGTGTTCTAGCGTCTGTGACTTTAACATCGGCAATTATGGGTGGAGGTTTACGAAGTCTAGGCTTTTATTTTGTGGTTTCTACTGTCTCCGTGTTTGTGTCAATCAAAGGATTGAACCTGTTCTCTATGCTGATGGTAGTAGTCTTCTCTTTAAGAGTAGGTTGCTTGTTTGTACGCTTAGGTATTATGTACTCTGTGTCTTGTGTCGTGTTTTCTTCTGTTTGCCCTTGTTCCTGTATACTAGTGTTTTGTGTGTCTTGTGCCATGTTGTCTTCTTCTGTTTCTGAATCTGAAGTTACTGAATTTGTGTTTCTTGTCTCTGGCTCTGAATCTGATTGTATGATGTCTGGTCCGTGAGGAGGATCTAGGGAATAAAGGTCTTCTTTAGGTTGAATCTTCATCATCTTACAATGATGGGAAGACAGGGCCGGAGGTTCCCTGTCCTTACTCCGGGATCGAGTAAGGCCTGGGGATTGACGGGAGTAAGGAGGAGGAGATGCCGTGCACCGTGTTCAGAGATGTTTAGATAAGGAATTTAGCCGTAGTGTCTAGCTTGAAAAAGCTAATTTTATGCTCTTTTGTACGATTTGAAGATCGATGATCAAGTGAGAGGCGAGCAGTCAGTGCACCTGTCGGCCGTCGCAGTCGAGCTGGCTGGAAGCACCACCGGAGACGCTGCGAAGGAGCTGATTACCTAGAATCTTCCAGGCATTTGCAGAATGATTATTTCACCATCCATCCAAGAGAATGAGAATGTAAACCTCCCTAGAACGAAGATTAAGGTGTGAAGTGGTACCGGCCTTTTGAAGGCCTTGACCCAGCAATTAAGGTGCTTGTAGTGAAGGTCTGGCGAAAATTGAGTGCTAGCTGTTTGAAGTTCTCCTCTCACAGCTGTTTCTTGGGGTGTTCTTGAAGATGAAGATGTTGTTTTGTTCGTACGCATAAGCTTCTTGGTCTTAAAAAGGTGTCTTGAGGTAGTTTGCTGTATTTATTTAAGGACTTGGAATTAGGTTTGTAAGTAGCATTACAGTGGTTTTTAGGAGTTCTGGATTTAGGAGGATTTTAGATATAAGGGATAGAAGTTGATGAACTAGGTTTTCAGGACTGGTAGTAGTGGGAGTAGGAGTAGGAGTTGTTGGAGTATCCTCTTTTGGTGCTGAAGTGTTGATTTTTGGTTTCTCTGGCTCTGTTTTATGATGTGAAACTTCAGTGGTGTGTTGTGAGGTCCTTGGTGCATATTTCAGTCTTGAGTTGTTGTATTCCTTGTAGACAGGGCATTGTCTGTAGCTTGCAGCATGAGTTTCATTGCAGTTAGTACATTTTAGTTCAGTTTCTTTGCAGTTTTTTAGACTGTGATTGCCTGCACATTTAACACATTTCTGTGTCCTTGTACAGCATTCTGCCAGATGTCCGAAGCCTTGACAATTGTAGCATTGAATTCCTCCAGCTGGTGTCTTGTAGGTTTCAAGCTTGATTTTTACATTGAAGATGTCTGTAAGTTGAACAATTTTTGGCATGAAGTCTGATTGTTGTAAGAAGGTTAGAATCCAAACAGGAATGGCAGTCTTGTTTCTGGATCCGTTTTGGAAGCTGGTTTTATGTAGTTGTCTGACGTTGAGGATTGGATAACCTTTGTCAGTTAGTTCTTGATAGATTTCGCCTGAAGTTATATTCGTTGGAAGTCCTTTAAGTGTAATTCTTTGAGTCATATGTGATCTTCTTCTCAACATATGGGTGTGAAACGGTGTTTCTTGGTCCTTAAGTACTTTTTGAACATGTTTGAATGCAGAGTTGTCTTTGGTGAAGATTTTTAGTTGGTCTTTGGTGTAATTCATTGTGATGTCTTTTTCTTTTCCTACAGCAACAGCAGCAATGTGTGTAAGTTTGTAGGCATTTATGTCGCTGGCGTCGACGACGATAGGCGGAGGTGTATCTGGAGGCTTCTGTAGAGATATAAATCTGTTGTTGATCTCTATCTCAAAAGTTTTGTCTTTGGTAGCGTTTTTGGCCGTGTGTTTTAGATTTGGATGAATGAATTTGTCGTCGTTCTGTGAGACTTTGTTGTTCGACTTCTTCATTTCTTCCCCGGTATGTCCTTTCTGGTCAGCTGGTTTCTGCCGCAGTTTTCGCTGTTGAAGTCCAGCATTTGCGTCTTCAGCTCCTTTCTGGTCTTGCTCTGCTCTCTGTCTTGAGATCATTCTTCTTCGGTCGATGAATATGTGAATGAATGTAAACCTCTACCATCAACCAGCAATCTCATTGCAACAATGGAAGTCCCTACCACTGACCAATCAGAAGGCAGATCTAATGTACTGTCGACTAGACCATCAAACAGCAATCTCATTGGAGCAATGAAAGGTCCGAACGCGGACCAATCAGAAAGCAGGTATAACTTACGAACACATCGTGGTGCACGTACAAATAGGACAGACAGTGGACAGAATTGCCAGTCTCAAGACAACCCTTGAGGATGCCAGACGCAATCTCTGGCGAAACGTCGGGGAACTACAAGCCTCACGACCACGGCCTACAGCGCGATAATCTTCAAGATCATCATAATTACTACGAATGTTTTTCTATTATATCCTGCAAGCAGTATCTGTTTACATTCATGAACTATATATACAATCTCGTAGCCATATTTCTCGGAGAGTCAGCCACTGCAAGATAATGCTCTGTCCTATTCAGAATGTTAATAAATAATAATTTAAAAAAACTGAAACAACACGCTTTAATGAAACCGAACTAAAAAAATGAAAAATAATTTTAATTTCCAACACTCTTGGGATAAAATTAAAGTCGTCAACAAAAATATAATATCCAACACATCTAGAATAAAACTAGAGTTATCAAGAAAAAGAAAATAATTTTACCATCAAAAGCGTGGGGTGCTCTATATCAATTAATATATTTTATAATAAACAGGTATTGGTAAAAGTAAAGTATCTAAGAAGAAAATGTAAAAATCATAAAAAGCACCCCACGCTTTTGAAGGTAAAATTATTTTCATTTGTTGATAACTCTAATTTTATTCTAGAGTGTTGGAGACATTTTTTTGTTGACCACTTTAATTTTATCGCAAGCGTATTGGAAATTAAAATTATTTTTCATTTTTTTAGTTCGGTTTCTAATAAAGCGTGTTTTAGTTTTTTAAGACTATTATTTATTTTTTAGTTTTAATATTTTACAGAATAAGATAAAAATGTAAATATCTTTAAATTCGATACTATTGAAGTATGAGCTAAAAGTAATATTCTTCTAAAAAAAGCCTCCCAGCCGGATTTGAACCAGCGACCTATGGATTACTGAAATTATATACCACTAGAGCTCACCGCTCTACCAACTGAGCTCTTACAACTATTGACTAACAAATCGACAAGTCCGCAACCTATTATATCAGTTTTCATTTTTCTATATTTTCTGATGATTCTGGCCAGGAGTTTAGAAACAAAATATGAAATTATTGTATTCGCACGGGTCCTTTATACGTATACAAAGTTTCAAGTCGATCCAATGTTTCTAAGTGGGTGAAAATCGTGTTCAAAGGTTCCGTTACATAGATACAAAACACTTTTTTACACGCTTTATATTAACTTGGCAGCTGATAATAAGAAGAATAGAAGAAGCAGCAGGGAGAAACCAAATAACTAGATTAATTGAGAACATCCTCTCCAGAAACCAAGTGCAGATAGACGATAGAGTTTCAAAAACAGAGCAAATAGATCAAACAAACGGCGTACTCCAAGGTGACCCGTTGAGTCCCCTACTCTTCATAATAGCAACAACAAAAATACCCACAGAGATAGAAACAGAAAACGTCCAAATCTTGGCATACGCTGATGACATGGTGATTACATCCCAAGACATCGAAAAAGCTCAAACAGCGTTCGTCAAACTCGTAGCATGGGCCGAAAAGAACGACCTAGAAATAAATGAGAAGAAAACAGTAAAAATGACCTTCAGGAAAGGAGGAAGACTCGCAGCGAATGACTGCATTCGGTATAAGGGAGACCCACTGCAAAATGTAAACCAGTTCAAATATCTGGGGATCACACTGCAGAGTCGAGGTTACACCTTCGATAAGCACATCAAAGAACGCGCCTTAGCGGCCAGAATAGCAACGAACAGCATTAAATGCCTGAGTAAACTATCCCTGGAGACAGCAATGGCCATCTTCCACTTAAAAATAGCACCAATCATGACCTATGGAATAGAAGTGATTTGGAAGAACCTAAATAAGGCAAACCTAGAGGAAATAAAGAAAGTCAAAGCACACTTTTTAAAGACAGCGCTAAGCGTATCAAAATACACGCCTTCACGCCTAACATACATACTGACAAAGGAACCATTCTTCATAGAAGAGCTCCACCTGGACCTTCTCGTGCCGGCAACAGATGTCTACAAAGAACTGCTGTGGGAACTCAACGAGAAGAGAGAGCAGATATGGCCTGAGTTCTACGCAACGGATGCGATGATCTACAGGGAATGGACAGCAGCCAGATACGACCTGAGACACACCGTGACGAGAGTCGCGGTCCATGGTTTCCACCACAGGATATGCACAACAGTGAAGTGCCATAACCCAGAAGAAAAGTGCAAGTGCATACTATGTGGGTCGCACTGCGACCGATATCACCTATTACAGTGTAAAAACATAGGAACATCGATAACAGACTTTTGTAAGACATGAAAACAGTTCTTTCTACATGGCCATTGGCTGCAATGATACCTATTATTATTATATTAACTTGACCTGTATCTATCTATGTAACGGAATCTTTCAAAGCGATTTTCATCCACTTAAAATCATTGGATCGACTTGAAACTTTGTATACTTGTAAAAGACCCGTGACAATACAATAATTTCATATTTTGTTTCTAAAATCAGAATCATCAGAAAATCAAACAAAGTGTCTTTTTATCTATGTAACGGAATTTTTGAACACGATTTTCACCCACTTAGAAACATTGGATCGACTTGAAACTTTGTATATTTGTAAAAGACCCGTGGCAATACAATAAATTCATATTTTGTTTCTAAAATCCTGGCCAGAATCATCAGAAAATCAAAAAAATTAAAACTGGTATAATAGGTTGCGGACTTGTCGACTTTTTAGTCAATCGTTGTAAGAGCTCAGTTGGTAGAGCGGTAAACTCTAGTAGTGTATAATTTCAGTAATCCATAGATCACTGTTCAAATCCGGTTGGGAGGCTTTTTATAGAAGAGTATTACTTTTAGCTCATAGTACAATAGTATCGAATTTAAAGATATTTACATTTTATCTTATTTTGTAAAATATTAAAACTAAAAAATAAAAAATGAATAATAGTTTTAAAAAACTAAAACACGCTTTATTAGATAACCGAACTAAAAAATGAAAAATAATTTTAATTTCCAACACACTTGGGATAAATTGTTTTACCATCAAAAGCGTGGGGTGCATTTTATGATTTTTACATTTTCTTCTTAGAGACTTTACGTTTACCAATATCTGTTTTTTATCAATTATATTAATTGATAAAGAGCACCCGACGCTTTTGATGGTAAAATTATTTATCCCAAGTGTGTTGGAAATTAAAATTATTTTCGATGTTTTTAGTTCGGTTTTCTAATAAAACGTGTTGTTTTAGTTTTTTAAAACTATTATTTATTTTTATTTTCTGATGATTCTGGCCAGGATTTTAGAACGAAATATGAAAATATTGTATTGTGACGGGTCCTTTAAAAGTATACAAAGTTTCAAGTAGATCCAATGTTTCTAAGTGGGTGAAAATCATGTTCAAAGATTCCGTTACATAGATACAAAGACGCTTTTTTTTTCTGATGATTCTGGCCAGGATTTTAGAAAATAAATATGAAAGTATTGTATTTACACGGGTCCTTTACAAGTATATAAAGTTTCAAGTCGATCCAATGTTTCTAAGTGGGTGAAAATCGTGTTAAAATATTCCGTTACATAGATACAAAGATACTTTTTTTCTTTTTTTCTTATTCTGGCCAGCATTTTAGAACAAATTTAAATTATTGTATTGTCACGGGTCCTTTACAAGTATACAAAGTTTCAGATCGGTCCAATGATTTTAAATGGGTTAAAATCGCGTTGAAATATTCCGTTATATAGATAGGTAGATAGATTAGATAGATAGATAGATAGATAGATAGATAGATAGATAGATAGATAGATAGATAGATAGATAGATAGATAGATAGATAGATAGATAGATAGATAGATAGATAGATAGATAGATAGATAGATAGATAGATAGATAGATAGATAGATAGATAGATAGATAGATAGATAGATAGATAGATAGATAGATAGATAGATAGATAGATAGATAGATAGATAGATAGAAGATAGATAGATAGATAGATAGATAGATAGTAGTAGATAGATAGATAGATAGATAGATAGATAGATAGATAGATAGATAGATAGATAGATAGATAGATAGATAGATAGACAGACAGACAGACAGACAGACAGACAGGCAGACAGACAGACAGATAGATAGATAGATAGATAGATAGATAGATAGATAGATAGATATATAGATATATAGATAGTTGGATGGATAGATAGATAGATACAGGTCTAGCTAATATAATGCGTGTAAAAAGGAGGAGCTTTCTTTAATATGACTATTTAATTCATGCCTCAATGGCAGTCAATGACCAATCACATTTCAATGAATTTTGTTTTACAACCAATCACAGTCGTTTTTCGCCTCGATTTTATCACTGTCATTTTATCGCTTCAATTTTACCAAGTGGCTCCCAGATTGTACATACAGTCCATGAATGCAACTATATTCTGCTTGCGAGATATAATAGAAAACATTCGTAGCAATTGGTTATACCCTATAAAAAGAAACCACTATTTGCACTTTCTTAAACGTATTATTTCCCAGGTATTAACGTTGCAGAAAAATATAATTGACATATTTACATCATGGGACATCAGACATTAATTAATAACCTGTATGTGTTTATTTTTCTCTCCACTACATTCTTACAATATTGTGATTGTATTTGGCAATAATTATGATCTTGTTGCCGTGATGAACAGATGAAACCCAACATTTTTCATTTGTTTTGAAACATCGCCGTTTACATTAAATATATAAATATTTTGAAATAACTATATTAGATAATGATTTGTGAGTAAACAGTAATTTTATTCGTTACATAGTCCTAACTCACTTTGTGAGTCGTGAATTTATCTATATTTTGGAAATCACTCTTCACATTACTTATGATAAACTTATTTGATAAATTTCAGGTGGAACGCGATTGTGATTGGTTCAAAATTCTCTGAAACGCGGTTGATCATTGACTCCCATTTGGGTCATGAGTTAAATAGTCATAATAAAAAAACGTTAGCTCGTCAATAAACCCAATAATATTTATGTAATGAAGAGGTTATAATCGTAAATTCATGATGTTGATAACAAATCTAAAAATTATCACTGTCTTTAGACGTTTTACTTAATATATTACTTATATTATTTTAAAATAGTTAGCCACCTCAAATAACTCATATATTAATGTCCAGATGTAAATAACACAAAATATCTACATCAACCATAAATTGTTTATAGACCACACGCCATGTTTAAACTGAATGAAACGACCATAGGTTCAGCGGATTCGTTTTTCTGCAGCATTCTTTTACTTCGCTGCAATAGCTGCAAATCCGCTAGAGGGCTTTAAGGGCCGCTGAATGCGCGCAATAAATGTTTGCTCGATTGCCTGAGTGGCGCAGTTGGGAGCACGCTAACGTATAGAGTTAGTGATCTCTTGTTTAATCCCGGTTCAGGCGTTTATTTTTCTTTTGATGTCCAATATATTAACTTATAAATTAAAGGGTAAAATAATGTTATAGTTTAATAAACTCACTGGCACTATCGAATCAGGTCATGAGCACACTGACATAAGCTCTACATATATCTCTATCCTGACCATTTTTAAATCAGTTCCTCTATATTCACCTTCCTCATATCATGATTATTGTTATTCTTCAAACACGTTATTGAATTACCTACAGGTCTCTTTTCCTCCGGTTTTCTTATCTTCTTGTATCTTGTAAGCCTATGTTTCCCTTAACAGAGATTTAGGCGCTCTCCCCCTACAGGGAAGAATTTGAACCATATTAATTTAGTTACACTTGTTTTTCTTATAATAAGTTTAAATGATCTTCACTTTATAGATTTTTATGTGAATGGATTGTATTTCAAGCGCTCTACATTAACTAAAATGTATATGTACTAGACATGCGTGTATTCATTTCGAATGAAAATTTTATTTTATAGCATGTAAGTAAAAACTTACATTAGATCTTTCTTTTCCTTAGTTTATCCTGTCGTTTTGTAGGATCACGCGTACGGGCCCTTACAGGGACGACGATTAATAAAATCTTCATTATGTTAAATAGTATTGAAGGTAATTTCTGCATAACCTGTAAAGAAAAATAAGAATATGACACCAAAAAATACCTGACAAAAAATAATAGATTCATTAAAATAATATGTATAATATTGTGGCGCGATGTTTAAATTTCTCGATAAAGACGAGAACGTTAGTCTGGCATTGATTGGAATAAATTTGCCAGTCGCCGACTCCCGAGTCGAAAGGCCCGCTCTGATCATCGAAGCGACTGAATTCTCATTCCACAAATCTCCACGTGTCTCCAATCCCGCTTTCGGCAAGAATCGATGGCTACATCGATGGATAGATTTTTCCACACTAGAACGGCCTCCATTAGAGATGGAGAAATTGCCGTCACCCTCCCGATATAATCTGTGGCGAGGACGGAAGCCAGTCAGCTGCTTTTTGCAGCGGTAGAGCGAGAGAGAGCTACAGTGAGTCGTGGCGTATGAAACTGTGAAATAATTGTGGAACAGACAAACTATGAAACAATATTATTTGTCAGTGCAAACTGTGAACAAACTGTTACAGATATTAAAGCAACAGTTCTAAAATCTGGTGTTAGAGACTGAAATCACGTATTCAAGGCAGTCGGTAAAGTCATGTCGTGTTATTTATAATCGGAAAGTAGAAACTTCAAAGGTATGAAATTCAAATTAAGTTTTAACACGTTGAATACGGAACAAATTTAAACAAATATTACTACATAAGGCAAATGCGAATGTATACATTAAACAGATAAAAGAACGAAGATTGAAAAGAAGAAATTAAGCAAATACAAAACAAAACAGAAGCATGAGGCAAGGCCTAGTAACAAGATTAATATAAATAATGTAGAAATTAAACATATCAATATACAGATTGAAACTTCTAATATTGAAATAAGAAAGGAGTTGTAACACACATTGATACACAAAATGAGGAAATGAAACGCAAAGCAGGAATTATTATCACAGATCAATACACAGACTGAGAAATTACAAGATAAAATCGAAAATTTTAAAGACGAATTATAAAATGGAATTTTTGGAATAGAAGACAGGGTGAATAAACAAAAGAACCAATTATATAATATTAGAGATGAACTTGCATTGAAACTAACTCAACATAACACAATTTTGAACAGCATTAAAGAACATTGGGAACAAAAATTTGATCAACAGGGCAAGAATTATCATTATCTTGTAACGTCCGAAGTTCGACGTGCAATGGAAGATCTAAAGAGTTATTTTTCGACGAGGTCTCGATTCCGAAAATCGACTGACGCCACAAATCGAAATAGAATCAGGAGTCCTATGTTCGACGGTTCTATATGGTGAGACGTATTTAAATGTCAATTCAACACCACCTCAACTCATAATGTTTGGACGCCTAAAGAAAGAACTTTGCAGTTAATCGCCTCCTTGGAAGGGCAGCTGCAGAGATATTATGTAGTATTCCAAAGAGCGGTCAGACTGAGGAAATAGGAGACCCTAGACAATCGTTACGGTCACTGTCACCTCAGTGCTGCGATTAGAATTCAATTGAAAGCCCGTGTACAGTGCGTCGCGGACTCGCTCCACGAATACGCAATGATCATAGAACAGCTAGCCCACAAGGCCATCGACAGGCACCCAGCGACGTTCATCGACGGGGAGGCGGCATTTGCTTTCGTCTGTGGTCTAAGGAATCATGAGATATAACAATAGCTGCTACTGGCAGTACATCACGCCATCGACGGAGCCTTGAATTCGGCATTACGTCTGGAGAAGGCAAAGGAGACCACACGCTACCTCGATCTGGTGGCGTCGTCACGAGTGAGGCAGCTGACTGCAGATGACACCAAGGGGCGACGCTCACGACAATCCGAGTATCGCAGCATGGAATACTGACCTGCTGGAATTGCGGGCGAATTGGATATCTGAGGCGGGTCTGTGACCGCAGGCCGGCAAAGGACCAGGAAAATTAAAATGAGCCGGTGTGAGGAGGGAACCACCGGCGCCGTCGTCATCTGCGTCATCATCCCCTTGCTTCATACTGAACGCTGTGTACAACATGGACTAAGAGGGAATTATTGCCCACGGATGGATCCACGGACGGCCCTGATGAATACTCGTAGATATGGTAGCGACGCTGACGATCGTGCTACCCAAAGTAGCAGAACGTATGCTTGAGAGGACGCTACTACGGAAGATTTGGCTGCGCACCTTGTCGAGGGACGACTTGCCTGTGTAGGAGGAGGTTCTCCTGAAGTTGGTTTTGTGAAGATGCAATCTACGACTGTGGCCGTTCGTCGCTGGTGGTTGCCGAAGTGTTCATATTAGGAATAAAATCTCTGGGAATGTAAGACGCTACAGTGGACATCAGACGTCGAGTATTCCATTTCGGCTGTGATTAGATCCTATTCAAGGACGTGGGTTAGAGACCGGACGTCTGCAAACTAATCCTGGAAGAGAAGATGGTGATTCCAACTGGTTGTGAGATGTTGGTAACTTCGCAGGTGGAATAATGTCCCCTACGAGACACGATGCTGGATGCCGGAAAAAATTCTGATGATCGACTATTTGTGGGTAGAGCATTTTTATCAGCCATTGAAGTTGTCCCAGTAAGAATCCTGAATGTGACAACCCAAGACCAGATAGTACCTAATGGGACGATTCTTGGTACCTGTGAGCCTGTTACCGCCGTAATGACTATGAACGACGAGACGCCAGGCGAGATAAGCCAGAAGGAAGATCCATCACTATGGGAGTTGCTACAAAGGGCTGCCAGCAATCTCAACGTAGTATAACAAACGAGATTCGCAACTTGGTGGTCGAGTTCCGAGACATCTTCAACCTCATCGGAGACGATCATGGCAGAACTGAGTGATGCATCGCATCAATAACGGAGACACCAGTCCGATATGACAAACACTTCGACGGACCCCACTAATAAAGCAGGTGGAGATAAATAATTAATTGGAGGTAATGAGGGCACGTGGTATTTTTGTAGAATCTATGATCCTTGGTCTTCACTTGTGGTGCTACTGAAATAGAAGAAGAACGGATAGATGCGCTTCTGAGTTGACAACAGGAGGCTGAACGACATCACCAAGAAGGACTGCTGCCCTCTGCCAAGAACCGACGACACCTTGGATACCTTGGCAGAATCCCAATGTTTCTCAATCATTGAGCTTACGTCGGACTACGGAAGTGAAATTAGGATTTTAAATCAAATAAATTCTCATGAACTTAGAGTAAACCAAATGAGCTTCTTACAATCACTGTTAGGAATTAATAGACTGAATCACCAAAGGAACATTATTATCAGAGAAAAACTTAGATTTCCAAGTTTAGATGAAGATGTAGAAAGATAACAAGAAGAATGGAAAAATCATATGAGATGAATGGACAGAAATAGACTTCCAAAATTGACATTCCAATATACTCCAACTGGACATAGGTACCATGGAAGACCAAAACATCGATGGAAATATCAATACCATCTTCTTTAGGTTTACCGTCACAGATCACATGGCCGAAAACGGATTTTTTCAAGATGATGATGATATTGTCCAATATCACCATGTTGTCTTATGGCTGGTATCTCTCCTAGCAATGGCCGATTTCAGAGTTTGAGACGCCTGGATGGCGAAATTACGTTAACCCGATGATATGTTGGGTTATAAAATGATAACTTAACTGCGGGCAAATAGTACGGAAATAATATATTTACTTGCTTACAAGTGTGAACTAATTGTAGACTGAAACCGAGGAAGTTCAGCAATTACGTCACTATCATAGTATATACAGTTATCATAGCTAACGTAAGTATCAATTTCAATGCTGAATAACAGTTGTATTAAATATAGTTGTGATTATGTTTGTAGTATGATCCAGTTATCAGAATAAGCAGATAATACTATGTAAACAGGGAAATAAACATCAAGGAAATAAAACAATATATGGCGTTCTATTAATCTGTAAAAATGTAATTCTGTATTACTGTTATTATCGTAGTATAATATCATTTTAACATTAATTAATTGTGAATTCTAATATATATATATATATATACATTTTATATATATATACATTTGAAACATTTTTGGAAGAAGAACAATGTGGATTTAGAAAAGGGAGGAGCACTATAGATGCAATATTTACCCTGCAACAAATTATGGAAAAAAGGAGAGAATTTAATCTCCCACTGTACATACTATTTATAGATTATGAAAAGGCATATGATAATGTAAACCGAGATAAACTTTGGCAGATACTGCATGAAGAACATATACACTCACATGTAATACGAGCCATACAAAGCTTATATCAAAATTCTAAAATCAAAATTAAATTACCAGATGGAGAAATTACAGAACACATAAACACAGGCAAAGGTGTTCGACAAGGATGTGGACTATCTCCACTCTTATTTAATATATATATTAACAGAATAGTGCAAGAATGGAAACAAACAGTAAACAGTGGAATTTCAATAACTAGGAATAAAATAATTCAAACAATATTATATGCTGATGATCAAATAATATTATCAGATTCCGAAGATAGCTTACAAATAGCAGCATATCAATTATTCAAAATTGCCAGCAAATATAATATGAAAATTTCCACATCAAAATCCAAAACAATGGCAATGTGTGGAAAAAACATACAACGGGTGAAAATTGAGATTGATGGAAAAATTATAGAACAAGTGTCAGATTTCTCTTACTTAGGAAGTGTATTTGCAGAGTATAAGAGTGACATTGATTCAAAATTACAAAAATATAATAAAATGAATGGGGTAATACGAAGACATTTTGGTAAACAGATGAGGACAGAGACAAAACTAAGATTACATAACGTCACATCAAAAGCTGCTCTAAAATACGGAAGTGAAATTTGGATTTTAAATAAAAGAAACTCCTCATAAACTTCAAGTAAGCCAAATGCGCTTCTTACGATCATTGTTAGGAGTTAATAGACTGGATCACCAAAGGAACACTACTATCAGAGGAAAACTTGGAGTAGCAAGTTTAAATGAAGATATCCAAAAATACCAACAAGAATGGAAAAATCATCTGAGAAGAATGGCAAGAAATAGACTTCCAAAATTGGCATTCCAATATACCCCAACTGGACATAGGGACCAAGGAAGACCAAAACATCGGTGGAAAGATCAAGACCATCTTCGCTAGGTTTACCGTACAGGCCACATGGCCTAAAACGAATTTGTTCATGATGATGATGATGATGATATATATATATATATAATGATACTGAATGCTTTGTCATTGCATTAAGATCTAGATAGAGGCTAAAGACTATTGGACAAAACCAAACGACGTAGTATCTGCCACTATGGCTCCAGAGGGGTTGAAGAAAAGAATAAATTGTATTACTCAACTTAGTTTTTAGGCATTCGAGGCAGCTAGGCGTTTCACATTTCTAAAAATTCAGCTCAGACATGTGTGCAAAAATATCGACTAACGGCAATGTACAGGAGGTTGCACATTTGTACAGTCAACAATACCCTGATCGAAGACACCCGGAAAGTCGCACATTTCAAGGATCCGTCTGCACCTAAGAGAACAGAGTAATTTCGTACGTAGTAGAGGAGCAGGAAGGCCTGAACACGTTAGACTTGAAGTTGAGGATATGGTGTTGGAAGAAGTACAAATCTCTCCAGGAATTTCAACGAGAAGAATTGCCTCCAAAATGTCACAGTGGTGTATGGAGAATTTACTTCGCAATTCAGTTTACCCATACCACCTCCAAGGTGTCTCAGCGTTCCGTCCTAGAGTAATGTTTTGTCAATGAAAGCAACAACAGGCTGTACTCAACTCTCTTTTTACAAATAATATTTTATTTATCGACGAAACGGGGTTCACACGCGATGGTATTTTTAATGATCATAATACACGTGTGTGGAGCACAAAAATTCACATACTTTTCATGAGTCACCGCTTAGGAACGCTTCTCATTGAATGTGTAGTTAGGGAAACTGGATGATCATCTCATCGGGTCTTACATTCTTCCAAGATAACTCAATGGACAGAGGTATCGTCGATTTCTGATTCGTAACCTTCCAGAATTGTTTGAGGATGATACTCTTGAGCAATGTCGGAGTTTGAAACACAACCTAATTTTATTCCTTCAATTCTAACTGAAACTTTCTTATTTTAATAGATAGATAATTTTTATATACGATTGAAACATTGCATCGTTGTTCTTGGTTCGATTTGGCTTCCACTTATGATCATCCCCTAGAATATGTTTCCCCTATTTATTTTTGTTACATAATTTCTCACCATGATTTAAATAGTTTGAGAAGAAATGATAAGGAATATGAGTTGAGGTAAATGTAACCTATGATATACTCTTGCTTCAGCAGTGTTGCTACACATTTCCCCATGTGATAGACAACTGGGTCAAGATTGAACAATGTTAGTAAATTCTAATCTGTTATTACAAGCATTAAAACGATAAAATGAACAACACAGAAATTAGGGACAAATGCCATATTCAAGACATAACCAAATTTATTATAGATAGACTAAAATATTGGAAGGGTCATATAGAACGAATGGAAGAAAACCGGCTTGCAAAAAGAGCTAAAGAAGATAGACCAATGGACGGGAGAAGAACAAGAGGAAGACCAGCCAAGGGATGGATAGACAGTGAATGCACATCTAGTACGTCTTCCTCCGAGGAGTGATTTTGGAAATAAACAGGATGAAAATCCTACAAATTAAGTTTAAGAAGAAGAAGAAGAAGAAAACGATATAACTGCAGTAAAGACCCATATAAAATGGTATAGGGTAAACAGTACAGTCATTGGCCACCCACCAGTGATTGGTCATTTACATTTAATACTGCAATAGCTATGCTATATGTTGTGCTAGTTCATCTGTAAGTGGCTAGATGTCATCTCTGAACACTCCCTGTTATTCTGTTTAATATTTTAGCAGACAGATGTCAGCACTTGAAGTGATGGTGACATTTGTAGATGAAGGTGTTGAATAGCCATTTTGTGTCGGTAAGTCTTAGCAATTTCTTAAGGATTTTAGTTACGAATAATTGTATTTAGAGTAACTTTATCTACATATACTTTATTATACTTCTGGGTATATATTGATATAGTATTAAAAGATGTGTGGGTACTGTTCTAGTAATCATATGTGTAACAATTTCATGGAATGTGTGGGTGGCCAATCACTGAACTTTATTTCGACGTAATTTCATTGATTGGCCGCCTGGCCAATTGCTAATTTTCTAAGTGGCCATTAACTGTACGTTCTTTCTTTTTGCTGTATAGGTACCATTATTTGAAGAGTTAGGCCTATTTATTGCAAAATGCCTAAACTACCAAAGAATAATACAGAGGCAATGGAGAATGCTATCAAGTATGTGAAAGAAAATGGAGCATCTGCACGATCTGCACCAAAGTTGTTTCTTGTTCCAAAATCAAGTTTGCAGTTTCGTATAAATAACCCTTCTTCTAGAACAAAGCATTAAATTCTCAGTAATTTTGTTTGTTGCTGGACACAAAACACATTTAACATATGAACTTAGCAAAATGTGTTCAGAATTAAAAACTGAGGTAATGGCACTTTACCCAAACACCACGCGTATTCTTCAGCCAGCAGATGTTGCAGTTTTTCATCCCCTAAAGAAGGAATGGAAATCTGCTGTCAGGTATTGGCATGCACAACACCATGGAGAAGTCATCAAGAAAACTAATTTTGCTCCTGTTCTTCAGGATGTTGTGACAAAAAGTGTGAAGATACAAACATTAATAAATGATTTTCGTGTATGTGGTTTGTATCCATTTGATGAAGATGCAGTAAATTATTCTAAATGTCTGGCATCATCGACAAAATCAACAATGGCAGAAGCAACAACAAGCAGGATTCAACCTCAAGAGGCATCTAATGAAATTCACAAAACTCTTGGCTATGCTACGTTTCTTGACGTGGTCGGGGAGGAGAGAATTGAAAAGTTTAAATCTATTAAAGAGATAATTTCTTTAGAATCAAACACAGAAGAATTCTACGTATTGTACCGTTTGTCGGAAAAAATTCAGAATGAAGAGTCAGACTCAGGACAAGTCAACGCTTCAGCTGAAGAGTCCAGTGAAAACTCCTGCACTGCAGAATCTCGTGATCCAGAAGAAAAGAAATTAGGCCTAGTACTTCATCAGATAGTTGTGAAGTAAGAATTTCCATAAGGAAGATCAAAACGGATCAAATGGCAGAGTTTCTTGTGTGGCCTGAGACACCTAAGAGAAAAGGAAAACGACAAACAGAAACACATCCTTTTGCAATAACTTCAGACAGATATAAAATTATATGTTTGAAAAAAAGAAAGAAGAAAAGCGTAAAATTGAGGAATAGAAGGAAGAACGAAAGAGAAAACGGGAGGAAAGAAACAATCGAAATTTCCTGCGAATAAGAAATCACAAATCGATCCCTCAAATAATGCTGCACAGAATCCGGCAGATAAGGGAGATGAAAATTTGGGAAATAGGCCGAGGACGAATATTAAGCTGTTATTATTTTCTAGTTGCTCTCTTTGTAAGAAGGTAATTACATTGAAAGAAAACACAACATGTTCTGATTTATTTCACAAGAGGTGCATACCAAAGACTCATTAGATACATATTCCTGAAAATGACGAAGATGATTTTCTGTGCCATATTTGCTACAAGGAAGACAATTCAGACAGTTCATATGAGTGCGAAGATTCTGATTCAGGAGATTCAGCAGTGGATAAACTGTATGCAGAAGTATTGAAAAGTCAACTGTCGTAGGATTGTAAAATAAGGGTATTAAAATTGTTCCAGTATGCTACTTATTCAAACAAATTGTTATTATTTTTTAATTCCTATTTTACACAAATTATTGTTAATTTACATTAGCCTAAATTAAGGGAACATTGTACACAACATGTATGAGTAAAATTCCATTGTATTAAATGAATTACCTTTTAAAAATGTTGTGGCCAATCACTATCATCACATTGGCCAATAACTATAAAATTGTTTTGTATAGTGATACAAAAGTACAAGTTTTCATAAAAAAAATTATAAAATAAAATATATTACAAAACAAAGTAGGATTTTTATTGGAATACCTAGGGTAATCATCATAAAAGACATTCCATTAATAATATTTGACTTTCAGAATATTATTATATGCGTTAGCACTATAGAAAGAAAAATTATTTCTTAAGTGGCCAATAACTATAGTGTTTACCCTAATTACTTTTAACACATTCACAATTTATCCCCAAATTCTTGCACAATTCCGATTTGAAAATTCCCTCACAATTTCTTCAATCACGATCAGCAGACATCTTCTCATAAATTATATATTATCTCCCAAAGATCTTGAATAACCGGTCCTATCTTGTGTGAAAATTTCGAACCATGTAATGAGGTAGTTCGAACAACATTTTTCTGTATTTGGTGATATAAGAGCACGAAAATGCTGAGTTAGTTAACACTTTCCCCAGATTTGCACTTACCCCATCTAATATTTTTTTCACATTCATTTTCAGTGTTTAGTAAGTAATATCGATGAATATTTGTATTTTCTTTTAAACTTTTCACGAGAACACCTCAATAGTACATTTCTTCGGAATTCGCTAAAAACAGTTTAAAACTACTAAGAATTAAATAACCGAATAATTATGGAAAATATTTTATATTCATATAATTCCTATTGCACACTCTTCTTTGTTTGCTTCAAAATTATAATTAATTTCGCATAAGTTTTTTATATAATGTTGAAAGATACATGTTTTGCTAATTTTGAGAACGTACAGTATTGAAATAAAATAACTAGAATTTTTGTGGAGAGCTATGTACAAGATACACATTATTAAGGAAAGTTTCTGACGACTGTGACAGATAAAATTTACAGTGCTTAGGGAAGAGTGCAAAATTGACCCAATAAAATCTTAGATTGAAGATAAAGTATTAATTTAGAAAGGCCATATCAGCATAATGTAGGACACAATTGATTTGTGAAAAGAGTTGGATACTGGACACATCAGCGAGAAAAATATAAGCCTAATTACAACCCTGAACTGAAGTGAATGGACACGTAACAAGCATCCAGCTTTAGTGCGTAGAAAAAAGAAGAAGAAGAAGGAGGAGAATACGAGTAAAATAAAATAATAAATTAAAATATGTTTATATCCTTTTTTATGGTAAATCTATATATCGCAATGTGTTCTTTCTACAATGCGTTGATTTTATAAACTTGCAAATGGAAAGTCCGTTACGCAGAAACTGTGTAAACTGTGCAAATTACTCAGCAAGTCAAATTTGTGATCAGATTTTGCAGTTTACTGAAGATATCTTTCTTTCGATAATTGAACCCAGTTATGAAACTAGAAAACAATTCTAGCGAACACTAGTAAAGTAAAGTGATCCCACAACAGGCCCGGAGGCCCTTGGGGTAGTAGGAGGTTAAGGCTCCCACTTTTTCTAGACAATCGGCACTTTATGTCAGCCGGGTTGTCAGCCCTGCGTGACGGCCGCCTTTACCCACAGAACAAGCCATCTGGTACTCATTTCCGTTAGAGGCTGAGTCGACCCCAGGGTCATAGTGCCACCAGAGGGTTTGGGCCAGTTTAAAAATCCTGGCCCCAACGGGACTTGAACCCTCGACCCTCCGGCTTGTAGCTCAGTGCCTTAACCACTACGCTACGGCCTAGAATTATTTTTAAAATACGGCTTTCGGGCGAACTTCCACTTCTGTTGGTCTGATTTTACTGGTTAAAGAACTCGGTCTTATTTTTTTAATTGACTGCTATATATTGAGTATGTGTACAAAACAAATTAAAAAATTGCTGCTGGTAGATTAATGTATATATATATATATATATATATATATATATATATATATATATATACACACACATTTTTCTCAGGTCCACGGTTCTGTGTCTACTAAATACGATCGATGAAGATTTGTGAAAATTCTTCATAAATAACAATCTCAATAATTTGTTTTTCGAAATTCGCTAAAATGAAACTTACGGTCTAACATTTAACAAAGTCAATTCATTTACCCAATATGAATAGGTCTCAATTCCAAAAATAAATAAATAAATAAATAAAACCATGTCCTTGCCAATCAGTTGGATCGGAATTCTATGTGTCATTTAATCAAGTTTCAGTTAAAATTAGTCTATTTCCGATGAGGTACGGATGTGTGGTTAGTTGAACTATAGATTAAAGCAATAAAACGAAAACGTATTTTGATGTTGGGGTATTTTCATATTGAGTGATTCAATTGTATAGTAAACGGTTTTACTAGAACTCATTTGGAGCTTTGGTTTTACGCGTCTGTTGAAGTAATTTACCCTGCTAATGAAATACATATTTGACTAATGGCGTCATGTTTAAAACAATGCATTAATAAATAGTTTTTATGATTGAGAAAGCCTTAGCCTTGGTTACGTAGAAACAGGTCGAACGCTATGTAAACAGAGAGAAGGTGTCGGTAGTGAAATTCCATAGCAGTTTGTTGAGAGCTGGTGTCTGTCTCACCTCCTGATTTATTTTAATTCTCATTTCAAAATAAGTTCCAACGTCTCCATTCAAGTCTACTTCCATCAACAACTAAGCGTCATCTGATTGCACGCGTCGGATCTTTCTACTGTTTGGAACAGGTGCGTCGCGACGACCAGCTAGTAGAACTCAGTGACGTGAAGTCTGTACTAGAGCAGTGACGTTCTACCACACATCAAAATATAAAAACTTAACTGGAAATTGCATAGTGAGTTAGAACAATTGTAGTCTTTTAATACAATCATTTTTGTTACTTTAACCGAATTCCGAAAAGGACGTAGCTATTCATGTTGTTCTCATTAAAATGTTTTTTTTTTGCAAATCTTTATCGATCCTACTTAGTGGACATCGAAAATACTCATGACAATGTACGTGATTTAGCGCTCTAGCGGCCGCATTTTTTCTGGAACCGAACTGGCATATAACAATCACTTAAGAAACGTAAAGTCGAATTTGTTACCGACAAAATCGGGTCATTACGAGTACTGGTTAACTTGAGATGAACATTTAAAAATCGCTATAACAGACGCAATTTTCGATTTTGTGTTTACTAGATCATACAATTCCTGAGTGTGTTTCTATTAAGAAACCTTGGATCCCCTGTCTCATAGATTTGGGGTTCTGTAAAATTAAGCTTCTTAACGAAATTTGTCGACACTTTCACGCCAAAATTTGAATTGCGACGCTAATTACTTATTCTGTTAAAAATCGTCCTTAAATAAATTAATAACAATAAGATCTGAAATTCAAATTCTGACGCTGTGATGCTCCCCTCACTATCACTCCATATAGGCCTATGAGTGCAACATTGTACACTGCGGAACATAAAAGCATGTTCGATCTGGCAGGCATATGTGTTCGCAATCACGAAAGAGACAGGTAAAGTACGTTGCCTGCATTCTCATCCCTAAGTACCCCTATAGTCTTATTTACTATGCGACCTATCAATGAAGAAACGCAAAAAAACCGGATGTTATTACACCTACAAATGCTAGGTGTTATGGCCATAATTCAAATATTTACACAACGGGTCTTAAGTAATATATTATTTAATTTAACAGCGCGACAGATTAGCAAAATATTTAAATCTTTAGAATGATTTAGTTGATCTTGATAAGATTTGAGAAAAGGGTAATGTATTGTATTTTATGTTCAATTTGTTTCATTTAAACATATTTTGTGCTACAAAAATATTATCTAAAACTATGAGAAAGTGTTGCGGTTGGTTTTGTAACGTTCACATTTTCACGTTTCAATTTAATTCGCCCTATTACGTGTTTATATATATATATATATGTTTCATTTGCACTTGCTTTACCTCCCTTCGTTCCCTTTTATCATTAACATGATTTATAATAGTATGATTTTCAAATTCCGTCCATGGTATCTTTACCTTGTCGTGGTGGAGTGGCTTGCGTGCTAAATGATCCTGAGAGCTATGCCGGCGGTAGAATTGCTGCCGATAGGTTTGCCCATGCCGGACTGGTCGAAGGTGATCAGCCAGACGAAAAAAGTATCTTAGTCGAAAGAGTGACGATCTTTTCACCGTAAAAACACAACCGTCAAGAAATGAGGACATGGGTTCAACTGGGATAACATTTTCCGGAGGTCAAATAGTCCCCCATTTGGTTCTTCGGGCGGTCACTACTTCAGGAAACTCATGCCAAAGGTTCAAACATAGGGACATGTTCATAGGAACATGGAATGTTAGGACTTTATAAAATAGCGGGGCATTAGAGATATTAACGCAATAATTAGACAAATCACTCTTGGATATAGTCGCTTTAC
The DNA here is from genome assembly GCA_030220185.1 of Diploptera punctata. Taxonomy (NCBI): domain Eukaryota; kingdom Metazoa; phylum Arthropoda; class Insecta; order Blattodea; family Blaberidae; genus Diploptera; species Diploptera punctata. The sequence goes on along the minus strand of JASPKZ010007936.1, from coordinate 369,285 downwards.
AGGAAGTTAGGTGGCCAGGAGAAGGCACTCAGGAAGCTTTGCATTATACGATGGGGGTGTAGGAAGACCTGCATTTGAAACGGGTTTTTTAGTCAGAAGGAGAATCCTATCCGCTATCCCGAGATATTAAGTTTGTCAGTGATAGGATATCATACATAATTTTAAAGGGAAAACGGCATGAATTTGTAATTATAAATGTACATACTCCCACAGAAGATAACGATTGCAAGATCAAGGACGAGTTTTATGAAGAATTAGAATTCTTATTTGATAGTCTTTCACGATTCATATGAAAATTGTCTAAGGAGATTTTAATGTAAAAGTGGGGCGGGAAGATATATTCAAACCAACAATAGGCAAATTCAGTCTTCATGAAGATAGTAACGACAATGGGTTTAGATTAGTCACCTTTGCCACGTCAAAGAATCTCTTTGTTAAGAGCACAACATTTCAGCATAAGGATATTCATAAATATACCTTGACGTCTCCAGATGGCAAAGCTCGAAACCAGATAGATCATGTATTAGTGGACAAACGCTGGCACAGTAGCAGCATCGATGTTAGATCAGTTAGAGGAACAGACTGAAATTCGCATCATCATCTGGTCAGAGTGAAAATCAGAAAACGGCTATCGCTAATGAAAGGAACAAACGCTAAAGATGATTCTGGAAAATATGATTTAAAAAACTTGAAAAATGATGAAATGCGCCAGGAACAGCAAATTACAATTGCTAACAGATTTGAAGTACTGAAACCTTCAGATTACAAAGTGGCAAACGTAGAACAAACTGATATAAATAAGGAATGGGAGACTATAAGAGATACTATTAAATTGTCAGTATCAGAAAGCATTGGTTACTTAAAAAAGAGGCAAAACAAGAAATGGTTTGATGAGGAATGTGCCGACATTGTAAAGAAAAGAAAGCAAGCAAAAATGAAATGATTACATGAGCCAAATAAGGTAAATTTGGAGCAATTGGGTAATGTTAGACGGGAAACCACGAGGTTACTAAAGAGTAAAAAGAGAGAATATCTGAGAGAGAAAATTAATGATCTTGAAATCAATGCCAATAATAGGAACATTAGAGAATTATATCAGGAAATTAGGATAGAGAAGAAAGGGTTTCAGGCTAGAACAAACATAATTAGGAATGGAAATGGGGATTTGATTGCAGATTCCAGGAGTATATTAAATAGATGGAAAAGTTAATTTAATCAATTATTAAATATACATACAGAACAGGATGTTGAAGAGGATAATTTACAGACAGCAGAAATGTTTAATCGTAGAACCAAGTGCATTAGAGGTTGAAATGGCGATTGAAAAATTGAAGATGTATAAAACATCAGGTTCAGATGAGATCCCAGCAGAACTGATAAAATCAGGGGGAGAAAAATTCATGGACAAGATACGCTGGTTGCTTAGTATGATTTTGGGAAAAGAAGCTGTTCCTGATAAATGGAAAGAATCAATTATCGTACCAGTTTATAAGAAAAGAGATAAAACTGATTGCAACAACTACAGGGGCATCTCATTACTTTCTACTTCGTACACAATTCTAGTAATATTAGTAAACAGATTTACCCCCTATATTTGATGACATTCTAAGAGATCATCAGTGTGGATTTAGAAGAAACATGTCTACAACATATCAGATTTTTAGAATAAGGCAGATTTTAGAAAACAAATGGGCACATCAACTATACGTGGACTTCAAAATGCATACGATTCAATTAAGAGGAAGAAGTCACATCGTATCCTACTACAGTTCGGAATTCCTAAGAAGTTAGTTAGACTTATACGAATGTGTCTAAATGGCACAATGAGTAGGGTGCGTGTAGGCAAACAGTTTTCGGATACTTTTGAAATCCACAATGGGTTGAAGCTATTAGATGCAGTGTCTCCTCTACTAATTAATTTTGTATAGAGCATGCCATCAAATCTTTAGAGGATGCAGAAAGCCTACAACTCAATGGTATTAATAAGCTGTTAGTTTATGCTGATGATGTAGTACTTTTGGGCAATAGCGAGGAGATACTAAAGGCCAACACGCACACACTACTGAGTAACACTAAGGAATTGGGACTGGAAGTAAATATCAATAAAACTAAATATATGGTCACAAATAAAAATACATTATATAATAGAAATGGACAGCTAAAGAAAAATTAGGGCTATTTTGAGGAAGTGGCTATATTGAAATACCTAGGAACAATAATCACAAACAGGAATAAGATGCACAAGGAAATTAAACATAGGCTCAATTCTGAAAATGCGTGTTATTATGCATTACAGAGACTTTTGACTTCCCAACTGCTTTCAAAAAACGTTAAATTGAAAATATATGAAACCATTATTCTACCAGCTATATTATATGGATGCAAAACGTGGACTCTTACTTTAAGGGAGGAAAGGAGATTACGAGTATTTGAGAATAAAGTTCTTAGGAAAATGTTTGGACCAAAGAGAGATGAACAGACAGATGAATGGAGAAGACTGCATAACAGTGAATTACATAGTCTTTATAGGAAGCCAGATATAATGAGAACATTTAAGTCTCATAGACTGCGATGGGCAGGATATGTGGCACCAATGGGAAATGAAAGACGTGCATGGAAGCTTCTTGTTGGAAAGCCAGTTGTAAGACCAAGAATGAGGTGGGAGAATAACATTGACTATGATTTGAGGGAAGTAGATTATACGGGGGATAATTGGAAAACATTGGCTCAGGATAGGGATGTATGGAGACCTTATGTCCTCGCGGCCATGAACTTACCAATTCCATAGTGTCAGTGAGTTAGTTATTTATGATCTTCAAATTAAGAACACCAAGTATTTTCTTTTATGTTTTGTTTTGTATGGCAATTATCACATATTTAGGATATCAGCCCATCGAATCAATAATTTACGTTCTATATTCTTCAGGTAGCCTAGGTATTATTTCGGGTAGCGTCGCTTGTCTCTTATGTGGTGGCCCCGGGATCGATCTCTAATCGGGACATGTTTTAGGGTGAGTGTTTTTTGTGTAGGTTTTCCATATATGTAAGACAAAAGTCAAGGTCTAAACGGGTCCCGAATATCATCTGGACATCATAAACACTATTATCATATCCGCTTGAATGTATGAGTAAAGGGCTTTTTTTGTTTTGTTTTAAATATTCGTGTTATCTCAGAGGTGTTCGTGGATTGAGCTAATCAATTATTCGAGGAGGCTCTTAATGTCCTTTTGAGGTCAAAAACTATGCGATCAAAAGTCTAAATTCCTCTCCCGGCTGGTCATGGGACTCTAAGGCCCCGGTGGCGTGGGGCACTCAAATTTAAATATAAGGTGACAGGTTAAACTACGAATGTTAATGAGATTTGATTCTTAAGATGGTAATTGTTTGCTTTTGCATCAATTGCTAAAATTAAATACAAAATAGGAACTAGACAAGGGACTACATATTTCAGAGCTAGGTGAAAACAAAAAGCGTTGCATAAATCGCTCCTTTGTGTTTATATTTTCACTCCTGTGTATTTGTCAAAAGTCCAAAGATTCGTCAATTTCCCTGCAGTTATAGATATTTTACAGATGGCGTAAAATTATGAACTATTTATAAGTTGGAAAAATGTACACAGCAACTGTTGCCTTGAAGATGTATATTAAATAAATTCGGAAGTCCAGAATACCTGATTGTGAAGGTTCCGTTATAACGGGATAGTTTTGATAAAAATTCCGCCATGCAGAAATTGCGTTAACTAAGCGAATTCCTTAGCAATTCGAATTTATAGTCTGAATTTGATAGTTTTACGGTAGGGCGAACTTGGCTGAATCGGGACAGAAGGTAAATAAGCAAACATTTAAATTTTGTTTTCTACTGCAATATAAGACACACCTCCATATTTATTATATCAAAACCAACTATATCACATTTTGTTTCTCGTTCAGTTATATGAATATTTCACAACAAAGAAATGGTTTTTCAGGTGAATAATAGTTTCATAATTCAATAATTTATATTTATGCGTGTCTCTATTAACTAATAGTCCAATTACGAATTAATTATTGCTAAATTATAAAATATTTATCCTCAAAGAGATTGGATAATTCTCGTCTTTGTACACAATAATTGTTTAAGTATTAATAACCAATGAAAATTTGAACGTTGCATTTCAGGTGGATAGGGACACTAGTTTTCGGCTGAATAGGGACAGCGTAATTCACTAATTTATTTGTAACTATTTCATTCCAGGAGGGTAATTATAAACAGACTTGGACATAAGTTGATTTGCATTGAGCTATTAAAGCTTTTCTTCAGAGGAGGAGCTTGTACCATCCCGCAGAGTTATTTGGGGGATCTGGTTTGTATATTCACCGTCACCGTAAAAGTGGGAGTGACGAGACGCTGAAAAAATCAGTTGGAAGCCTATAAAAATTCTTCCATTTTCTACACGTCGATTTGAATTAGATTACAACATATTTTGTTTCGGGGAGAAAAATTCAACAAGCATGATGGTGATACTGGAGAGCCGGAAAATAATAACACTGTGTGTGGGATTTTTTCATAAAATATATAGTGCATGATAAAGGAGATGAATGTATCATGAAAAATGTGCTGGAGCTGAGAGATAAAAAACAATTGTAGTCCAATATAGATAAATAAATCTGATTTTAAGATGGGTTTTAACGAAAATTACATTATAAAATTATATTTAAGTTTCTGACGAATATTTTACCGAAATAAGCTATTCAAAATGTACTGATTCACCAAAAGTCTGTCCCTATTCACCCTAACAAATTAGGATGAAAGTACTGGAATTTAAATGCCAGTAATTCCTCGTGCAATCCTTCTGAGGATTTATTTTTGAATTCCTAACAAGACATTTTTTTACAGAATGGGTCAGGGAGTCTTCTATTGGGGTTCCATTCTCCAGCTGAGATGGTCTCGTTTGAGGGCGCCAGGCTTCGCCCGAACGAATTTCCAAGGGCCTTGACTTGCTGGTCAGGTGGCTTTGTAATGCAAATAAAGCATATTTTGCTCTTATTCTCATATTAAACAGTCATTCTGTTCTTAAATGTACCAAAATCAAGATATATAAAGAATTAATTGGACCAATTGTTATTTACGGTTCTGAAACTTGGGTATTTGACTCTTATATCTGTAATAATTTAAATATTTTTAAAGGAAGGTGCTGAGAAGAACATTGGGAGCAGTTTGTGTAGATAACATCTGGAGAAGAAGATATAATAAAGAATTATTACAATTATTAGATCTTGATATTGCCTCACACATAAGGCTAGGTTGTTTGAGGTGGATTGGACATATTAGTAGAATGCCATATACTAGAAAGGTAAAAGAAATCTTCTGTTCACAATTTCAAGGAACCAGATTGAGAGAAAGACCTAAGGATAGTTGATGGGTTTGTGTGCGCCACGATCGTAAAAATGTCAAATAAACCATTGGGAAAGGCTTTCTATGGAGAGGGATGTCAGGAGGAGGCAAAGGTCCTTATTGGGCTGTAGTGCCATTAAGGAAGAAGAATTCCTCGTGCATTCGATTGATGAAACTATAACTAATACAAAATATTGATGAATATTAAATCAAGAAATAAAAACAAATATGTCTTACCGATAATGAAACCGACATTACAATTTTCCTTACTTTTGTCCTAATTCACACGAGCTTACACTATATATATATATATATGTTTTAATTTAATTAAATGTTGGCACTTAGCAATAAATATGACACATAAAGAAAAATGAATGTCTAAACCGGGATTTAAACCCAGAACCTCTATTTCTATACATCAGTGCGATACTGTGTTTTGCTGGAAGCCTGGATAGCGAAGACGGTATCGCATTGTCGTATAGAGTTAGAGGTCTCGGATTCAAATCCCGGTTAAGACTTCAATGTTTTTTATGTACCTAGTTACGTAGTGAGAAAATACACGGCAGCTGCTGGAGCGACATTTTTAAGTTTCGGGTTTCAGTTAAACCTCTACACCTAATCCCCTCATTTTGATTATCTATGGAGAATATATTTCTTGTTTTAGTTCAATCTTAACGATGGACTTGAGACCGGAACAGGCCGCATTGACCTAATCCTAGAAAGGAAGAAGAAGAAGTTCAATTGTATGCATTTTCACTGTAAAAAATCGTAACCAGCGAGCGCTAGAGTGATTTTTTTTCCTGCGAACCCCCATTTCCAAAGATCTGGTTTTGATGATTAACCAACTCGACCTTTATGTTCTTAATTATTTACTGTACACCGAGATTGGTTCCGAAAGAAGCAATAATTGTGACCGCTAGAGAGTTAAGAGATACATACACACACACACACACACATATATGTGTGTGTATGTTTTTTTTTTTGTATTGTCATTTTCTGTCTTTTAGTTGTGATAAACAAAGACTTGTAAAATAAATTTTAAATTTTCGTGAGAACAACCTCAATTACTCTATTGCTTCGGATTCTGTACAAGTGTAACAGAACCCATGCAACTTACTATAACGTGTGACACATTTTATGTTACTTTTTCGTAAAGTAGCCGAGCAGATTAAGGTATCATGCCTTGGCGCATAGTTACGGAATATGTCCCCCATGGGGGAAGAGTTATAGTTGTGGAATAACGGCTAATATAAGATATATATTCATTTATAATAGTAGCAGCTATACTTAAGTTGATTAGTTAATTATTACTTTATTGTGACTGACAATTATAATTTTAGTGAAATTTTAATTTAAAATATAAGGCGGGTGCTGGAAACTAGCTGTAACGACTGTGAGACATGATATGCTGACCACATGACACACCTATACTGCTGGAAGATGATCCATCTCTGTAAAATAGCATATGTATATGGATACGTAGGCAGCTGCTTCTTTTAGGCCGAAATATCTCTAAGTCTGTCGTGCCAAGCAGTTTAAGTTAGAGTATCACACTAGCATTTTAGCGGTCACGGATTCGATTCCTGGCTATGCCACGGCAAATTTTCTTTCTACATCGAGTCTGAAAAGGATTACTTCAGTATTGCGAAGTTAACATAGTAGACACTATGATCTAAGTACCAAATATCGTTTACGAAAAGTGTAAGAAGACTTGGGGGACGCGTCACGCTAACCACATGTTGATGGAATGTAGTTATTAATAAAGTTACATGAAAATATTTTTGAAAACCTTTTACAAATAGATGAATGCAGGCTTTCGCGGCCACTAATAATATTACTAAGAGATTCCGGACTATATGGCCGTGGTCTGTGACAGGTGTTCCTTCCAGATGTTTCTTCCTCACTGCGGAGGGCATTTTCAGTGGCGAGTACTTCTAGGTAGTGATCCCTGGTTGGTAACTCGATCCTCCGATCGCCGAATATATATTGTAGCAAGAATTATAGTATAGTAAAGAATAGCATTAATTCTATTTAATTTAATCAAAATCAAATACAACAACAACAATAATAATAATAATTATTATTATTATTTTATAACACAAATAATATAATCTAAAGTAATAAGTAAGTCATGCAACATATCAAAATAACGATAAAATTACCAGGATAATGAAGTGAGTAAGTGATCCCACAACAGACCGGAAGGCCCTTGGGGTAGTAGGAGGTTAAGGATCCCACTTTTTCTAGACAATCGGCACTTTATGTCAGCCGGGTTGTCAGCCCTGCGTGACGGCCGCCTTTACCCCCAGAACAAGCGTCTGGTACTCATTTCCGTTAGAGGCTGAGTCGACCCCAGGGCCATAGTGCCGCCAGAGCGTTTGGGTCAGTTTAAAAATCCTGACCCCAACGGGACTTGAACCCTCCGGCTTGTAGCTCAGTGCCTTAATCACTACGCTACGGCGTGCCCCACCAGGATAATGAAAATAATCATAAAATAATTATTCCTGTTGTCATTTAAATACAAGGTGCGGCAGAAACGATGACCCATTTAAACATGTTATTTTGGCATGAAGAAATACAACTACACATTATTAGTGTACATTGTTCGAAAGAACACGTCCTACCATTAATTACACATGTCACTTTTTGTAAATTGTGTCCTTTAGGTGTCCATCATTGTTGGCGATGCAATCTTCTGCAGGAACACGCAAATTTTCCATAACCTTATGAAGGGGGTCACCTGTTATGGCCTCGACTTCGGCGTGAATGTTGTTCTTCAAGTCTTCAAGAGTTGTTGGCTTGTTAGCATACACAGAAAAAATCAGAAGCCGATAAATCGGACGAACGGGGTGGCCAGTTGACATTGCCAAAGCATCTCTTAATCTTGCAATGTTGTCAGAGGTGCGAACCGTACGTGGCCTACCAGGTGGCTTATTGTTTGTTAATCTGAACCGCTGGACCCATCTCGTAATCGAATTCCGAGACGGAACTTGATCATTTCGACCAATGTTAAAATGTTCCGGAACAATCATTGCGTCCGTACGATACTGTCACCACATTTGAATAACATTTCTGTTGCAAACGCACGGTGTTTGTTTGACCAACGCTCCATATTGACTGTCAATGCTTTGAACTGCACCACGAATTAGTACCAATATCAACTCTCTTGGAAGCTGTCTCCAATAATGAACAATTTAAAATGAGTCATTGTTTCTGCCGCAACCTGTATAAGGGAGATATTATAATTTCATTAATCATATAAGATAGCAATTTGGGAGGTCCACGTTATTATAGTCTTCAAAGAACATTAGAAAAAACAAGAAAACGAATTAAAAGAATAGTAATGAACTGTAGTTGTATATTTGTTAGATGAATAAGAAGGGACGCTATTGTAACTAAACATTTCCATTCAAAAAGAATAAAAAATGCAGAAGAATATGAATAGCCCTTCATAGTTAAGTATAATAAAGGGACCAGTAAAAAAGGAAATTAGGTACATCTTCTTGAAGCTATATTCCAACAAATAATTTGAAACTAATAATCTGTAGATAGAAAAGAACGTAGATAAAAGGAAATTCCGAATTCGGAGTTTACCCGAAATATGAGTAGGATTAATGTATGATTAACCTTCGTAATTGATTATAAGAAACTTGTGAACCAATGTGAGAGGAAGCTGGTGGACCTAATTCAAAATGGAGAGAGTAATCCTAGGTTTCGTTTTATGTAATCCATGTTTAAAATATTATTCGGATCTCTAGTTTGGTGATGAAATATAAAATATATCTACTCAACCGTGAACCAACTCAACAAAAAATGAATTTCGAGACTTAGAAAATTTTACTGCATAATTAATTAAATTATAAAATGTTATGAATCTATCAACGTAACTTAGAAATAATTTTATTGAGTGACTTATCCTATAACAAAACAATATCAGGGTGCATTAATCCACCAGATGCATAACTTGAAACTTGTGAATTTTAAATTTTAAAATGTTTATTCATTTAAAAAAACTTAAGCAATGAAAAGAATTAAAAAGGAAGTTAACATCAAGCAGAATAATTTTATTTAAGGGTACCCATAGCTGAAATTTCAAGAAAATCCTTCAAAAATGTTTTTTTTTGTTTTTTTTCCTGGTAATTAAGTTCGAGCCTTCTAGTTTCATAATCTATAATATTTTTTTTTATAATTGGAGCTTACAAAAGGCATCGCGTGATACTTTAAAGAGCCGTACGCGAGTGGTTTGGTTGTCCTTTGTATCTGTTCGCGCTACTTTGAAATGTCAAAACTGAAACTTTTACGTTTCAAAATAGCTTACTTTTTCCTACGGTATATTCATGTAACGAAAAGATAAACTAAGTGTATGGGCTACCCTGTATATTAGGGGTGATGAACAGGCTGGCAAACTTATCAATTGGAACCAGGACACATTTATAACGCACGTGGTGAGACAAGTATTTTTCTGTGGTTTTACGGTTATTTTTGATATTTCAATTAACCGTGTGGGCTTGTATTTTTATATTTAGAGTTTTTAATGATGAATAGATTAGGAATTAATTAGAGAAGAGGCAGTGTAAATAAACAAGCAATTTTCTTGTGAATTATTTTATTTTATATTTTGCTGGGGATGTTTTGTTATTATTATTATTATTATTATTATTATTATTAACATTATTATTATTATTATTATTATTGTTGTTTGGAAATAAAAAAAATATACGTTCATCGAATAGAAATAAGAATCTTCTCAACCTAATAGGGATACATCAATGGGAAGAATATTACAAAAAGCTTTTAGTAGAAGACCGAAAAGAATTTTTGGGAGAAAATGACGATTTATCAGAGATGGAAACAGGAAACATAATCGAAATTGATATAAATATTGTAAGAAAGGAAATTATGAGAATGAAAAATGGTAGTAATGCCGGCCCAGGAAATATTGCTATAGAATTGATTAAAAATGGCAGTCAGAAGTTATTGGAAATGATCACTGTACTGTTTAATAAAATAATAAATGGCGAAGAAGTGCCAGAAGAGTGGAAAGTCGCTATTATAACATCGATACATAAGAAGGGAGACAAGAGAAAGTGTGAAAATTATAGAGGCATATCAGTAAAGAGTACATTAAGTAAAATATATGGACGTATACTAAGTAAAATGGTTAATATAGAATACCAGGATAAAGAAATGGAAGAGCAATCTGGTTTTAGATAAAATATTTTTTGCATAACACAAATGATAGAAAAAAAGGAACAACTAACAGAAATTTACATTTGCTTTGTGTCGATTTAACCAAAGCATATGATAGTATTCCCCAGAAAATGCCATGGGAAACTTTAGACGATTCCAACATTACCAAAAAATTAGTAGAAGCTATAAAAGCATTATACAAAGGATCTATTTCGAAAATAAAAGTTGGAAATCATATAACAAAGGGATTTACTATTACAAAAGGTTTAAGGCAAGGTTGCAGTTTATCTCCAACTCTATTTAAAATTTATCTCGAAAGAGTACTAAGAGACTGGAGGAAAAAATGTCAAAAATGGGCATACCTATCCTAAATACACATGTATATTCATTACATTTTGCAGATGACCACGTATTAATAGCACAGGACTATGATGACATAGAATATATGGCTAAAAAACTAAAAGACGAATATGAAAAATGGGGACTTTATATAAACATTGAGAAAACTAAATACCTGTGTATAGGAGAAGAAATGGAAAATATAAATTTCAACAATGGAGAAGAACTAAAACCTAGTATTGAATGCACTTATTTAGGAACAAAATTAGACCATTCAGGCGATAACACAGTGGAAATTAAAAATAGAATCGCACAAACAAAACAAGCAATAAATGCTCTAAACTCTGTTTGGTGGAGCAAAAATATTACAAATAATAGAAAATTACAAATATATCAAACCACAATTCAGAGCATTTTAACATATGGTGCTGAAGTCTGGCAAATTCCTGCCAGGGAAATGAAAAGAATTTTAAGTACAGAAATGGATGTTTTAAGAAGATCAGCTGGAAAAATCTAGAATGGATAGAATATGAAATAAAGAAATAAGGGAAATTATTGGTGTACAAGAGTAGCCGGACATCATAGACATCATAGAAAAGAAAAGATTGCAGTATGGTCATGTCAAACGAATGCCAGAGCTAAGATTGCCAAAAATTGTTATGGAATGGATCCCAATGGAAAGAAGGAAGAGAGGAAGACCGAAGAAAACTTGGATAGAAGGGGTACAAGCAGCTATGAATATCAGAGGAATGGAGGAAGATCAATGAATGGATAGAGAGGAATGGCGTTTGGTTTCCGGAAGACGGCGGCAGCTGCCATGATACCGGATGATGATGATGATGATTATTATTATTATTATTATTATTATTATTATTATTATTATTGTAATATTGTTATTATTTTACTATTATCATTTATATTAGTAAAATACTGATTATTATTAATAATAATTGGCTTATTTTTGTTCTCAGCCTGCATCAAGTATGAAATGAAGAGATGAATGAAAATGAGAGAAATTTGCAGCCTGCAGAAACAACTAGCTCTACACTGTCTAGTAATTTGAAAGAGCAGGTGAACATAAGTAAGAGAATGTTGCACATTTCAAGCAAATAATTCTGTACATTTTGTATCCATGAAACTAGAAGATTATAGTTTGGTACATACAAGTGTTTGGGGTCAATTATATAGGGGTATCAAGTGTAATATTTGTGGAACAGAGGCCTTGAATACAGAAATGAATGAACGGTCTGTATTTGCTTATAACATTATTATAAAATGCACATCTTGTAACAATTTACTTAATGAAATATATTCAAACCTTCGTATCAACACAGATGAGTCCAACAGACCTCCATTTGATGTCAACAGAAGAATGGTGGGTGCATTTTTATCCTTGGGGAAGGGCAATTCTGCAATTGAGCAGTTTTACATGACAATGGTAATAGAAGGTAGTAGCACTACAACATATAACTCTCATTTATTGAAATTACATGAAGAGAGTAATCATTTCAAACAGAGAATTTTAGATGAAGCCCGCATTGCTGTCAGATAAGCGCATATTGAAGCCAGTGCTGATATCGAAGACGGTATTTTGAATATTGCTGTAAGTTAAGTTATCATATAATGGCACCTGGCAGAAGAGAGATCATACATAAAACTATTGCCTGAGCATAGTCATTGACATCTTGACTAGCTTAAGTTGATTTTGAGCATTTGTCCAAATATTGTGGTGTATGTACACAGAAGAAGAAAACAATGGACTTGAAAGCGAGGAGTTCAAAATTTGGTATACCACATATAATGAAGAGGGCAAATGTGAGAAAAAGTTTAATGGAACTACAAATGCCATGGAAGCAGAAGCTGGGAAGTTCCTATGGCAGAGATCAGTAGATGCGTAAAATGCGTTACACACTGTTCTTTCGGATGGGGATGTTAAGACATTCAACTGCCTCAAAGGGTTAGCTGTATATGGGGACATAGGTATAATCAAAGAAGAACGTATTAACCATGTATCAAAGAGAGTACATACAGGCCTAAGAAACGTTGTGCAAGATAGAAAGAAGAAAAATGTTACTTTGGGAGGGAAAAAAGCAGGCAGTTTGACTACAGAAATGATTCCTCGCCTACAAAACTATTACAGAAACGACATTGTTCAAAATATCCCCAATGTTGATATGATGAAACAAGCAATATATGCTACACTGTTGCATGACATGCCCACTGATGCCTTGCCTCAACATTCAAAGTGCCCTGGTGGTGTGAATTCATGTTTTTAACAGAAGTCTCGCCAATAGAGAAGAACCAACTTAACACAACAGCTCTGTCATGAAGACAGTACTGAGACCTGATGTTGTGGCAAAAATAATGCCTGTTTATCAGCGTTTGGCCTCTGATGACTCACTTAATAGGTGTACTTTGGGAAAAACTCAGAACGGTAATGAGAGCCTGCACAGCGTTATTCGGAGAAAGTGCCCTAAGGAAGTTTTTATGTCTGTAAAAAAAAAAACTGCAAATTGGTGTGATCTCAGGTATAAGTGAGTTCAATGTGGGGTGCTTGACAACTATATGTGTGAAGAATAGGGGAAAACATGTTACTCCTCCTGCTTCTACAATCAAATTTGGCATTCAGAAAGACAAACGTCGCTTGGAACAGGCAGCGAAGACGAGCAAGGGTTCATTTTAGACATCCCGTCGGAACTCTCGCCTAGTAAAAACTGCTACTGAGGTCAGGATGAAGCAGCAAGAGGGTCCCACATATGAGCCTGGTGGGTTTTAAGCACTATTGAGGTATGCAATTTAAGAAAATATACTGTTAACTTAAAAATTGATTTTTCTCAGTTTCTGTCTTTTTTACATTTTTCAGTCTTCAAAAAGCTCCTCATGATGTAATTTTTGACAAATTAGTTTTAACATTTGAACAGAGGTACATAAACATTCAATAAAGACATTTATCACATCAATTTTGTGTAAAACAAGTACTTTTTCAGATATAGATTTTATAATATTATGTTTTTTTAATTAAAAACACAAATTTATGTTTTTTCCTCAGTGATTAAACACTGTAAATAAAAATCATATGATATATTCATCTATTATGGTTAGGTGAATAGAAATTTTTAGAATCTTAAAAAAAATAATTTGCATCATGAGGGACTTTTTTTTTAAGTCGCTGATTTAAAACATCTTATAATCCATATCCCCATAACCATTGATGATATCTACAATTTTGCATACGTACATAAGTAATTGTTGGTAATTTGTATATACAATTTCAAGTTAGTAGCACAAAAACTATGGAATTGAGAAATTTCACCTACGGGTTCCCTTAATAGGTCTGTTCGTAATATATCACGTGGTCACAGTGAATAGTTTGAATCCTGAGAGCTATGCTACTAGCACTGACCGTACCGGAGTCCTTTCGTAGTTAATCGAGGTAATATATGCTCGCGATGTCAACATGCGATAGTGCCTAAATCTATCGAACCGACGCGACGCATAAAGGGTGCAGGCAGATAATGTTTCCATATATAATGATCGACCACAACAATGTATATGTGTGTGTGTGTTTGTGCGTGCGTGTGTGTGCATGTGTGTGTGTGTGCGTGTGCGAGTGTGTATGTGTGTGTGTGTGTGTGTGTGTGTGTGTGTGTGTGTGTGTGTGTGTGTGTGTGTGTGTGTGTGTGTGTGTGTGTGTGTGTGTGTGTTAACTCACATTTTTGTCTTTTTTAGGAACCAAATTTGACGTATAGCAATCGATTAATAAAAGAAAGTTCGAGTTCGTTAACCAGCAAAATAAAACCTTTAGCAGTAGAAGTTCACCTGAAGCGAAAATTTAAAAATTGCTGTAGCGGCCGTAATTTAAATTTCAGCAACGGAACCAGGCATAACTCATTATAATGAAACGAGAATGGTATTCTCCAAAATCAGTGAAATCCGACCATTATGCTTGGGCGTTTTTCTGGAAATCATATTTTAAAAAATCACTGCTGTCGCCGTTATGTTTTTTTAATTTCCTAGATTGTTACTGTATAGCATACATACGATTTAATTTACATATCCGTAAAGCAGCAAAATCAGATTAGCTGAGGAATTCGCTTATTTATGCAGACACGGACTTAAGGTATACTTTTATCAGTTTCGCCACCTGCCTATTATTTTATATCATTTTTACAATAAAAGTGTTTTGCTGAAAGATGACACTTGAAGCACAAAAAAAAGATTGTGGCTTTCCATGTTATACAATCGTTATTACTCTCTCGTCAACTGGAATTAACTTACATTTCATTTCATTTTTGTGTTCAATTTCATTGTATTGTGATTTCTTTAGTTTAAGCATATGATTTAAACTTCACCAGATTGAATAAGTGAATAAACATGTGACTTAGTATCTCGGATATTTAATGCCGAACGTGAAAGCGGAAGTCTGCATGGATGTAGTGTTGACATTGGTTGTACGGGAATGAGAGGTTTGAATGTCAGACTGTACTGTAACATGTGTTACAAATGTCGCTTTATTCTTCTCTCGGTGGGATTGAGTTGGACAAGTGGATTATGAAGGCGACTGTTGTTACCTATGGAGGAAGTGTAATAAAAATAACATACACGCATCTGCCAGCACACTACTAGACGCAAAGGTGGAATACAACCAGAGTCGGAATGGTCACTTCATTGTTTATGTGATCCGATATGTCATATTTGTTCAATATAAGTTTATTTTTACTGAAAGAGAACACGTGTTACAATAAACAAACTTATTGTGAATCGTTATGTTGTGTAATCGTTATTGTTAAGTCCTGAACTGGATATCAACGTCTATTTTATTTTATTTTTGTGTTTATGGATTTTTAGAGCACTAAATAATATTAGAATTGAAAATAAAATACATTACTGAGCTATAAATTCAGTCTAAAATATTTTAAGAGTTATGAATTCAGTCTTTTTTTTACATGAGTAAAAAACGTTGTTTACATTTTATTTAAAATATGTCCGTCAATCAGGCACAGCAAAAACTAAGCGATTTCCTTAGCAAGTCCAATTTACAATCCGATTTTCCTGGTTTATAAAAAATATATTATACTCTGATTAATTAAACTGAATACATACATTTTCGTTGTGAAAACAATATGGCGGCCGCCAAAGCGATTTTTAAATTTCGGCTTCAGCAAAACCCACACTCCTAACGGATTTGTTTTGGAGAATATCTTCCTCCTTATATTTCAGTGACATACCGGTATACCGAGTTTCGTTACGAAACGTAGGAAATTGTATACCATAGAAGTATTTTTAAATTTTTACTCCAGGTTAACGAAATTAACGCGTTCCTGCCGGTTAACGATCTTGACCTCATTTTTCTTAATTGATTGTTACAGGCCGAGTTTGGTTGTTACGAAAAAACAAAAAAAAAAAAAAAGGAAAAATATACATGATAGACACGTATTTTCGTAATTTCTTGTGTCTGGTATGTAGAATCGTTGACGATTTGTAAACATTTTTCATTTTTATGAGATCAACTTCAAAAGGTACTGTTTGCATATCACTGTATTGAAATCAGTAGTTCAGTTGGGCCCCCATAAAAATGTGTAATCTTAATATAATTATTAGAATGACTATTTTATTATACATAGAGAAAATAACATTCTCCACCAGTCAAGGATGATGGCAATTCACAGTTATACCATTTGGATTGTGTAATGTCCCTGACACATTCCAGCGTCTAATGGAGGCAGTCATGAGAGGCTTCACATATGATGCCTACTTGCTATATCTAGACGACATCATTGTAATGGAACGGAGCTTATAAAGAACAGCTGACGAAGAATACTTGAGTGTCTATTGCAAGCTCAACTTAAACTAAATACCAAGAAATGTAAGTTATTTCGACTAGAACACATTGTATGGACTGACGGAATGGCTACGGATCCTGTGCATGAATGGTCCAGACCTAGAAACAAACCAGAGCTTCGTCGTTTTCCTGGGTCGTTTTACTTACAACAGAAGATTCGTCATGGCGTACGCCAATATCGCCATGCCCCTTAACAATTGACCGAATAAAATCGTACGTTCCAATGGATAGAATAAACTGAGATGGCGTTCCACAATTTGAAGGAAGCCCTATTCACTGCACCTGTTACTGGATATCCGACTCCGTACGGGAAGTTGACGTCGGCGTCAGCATCATGGGCATTGGAGCTGTGCTACCCTAAGACCAAGGCGGACAGGTGATGGTCATCGCCTACTTTAGCCGGACACTAACCAAGGTTGATATGAACTACTGTGTCACCCACCTGGAGTTTCTCGCCATCGTGAGCGCCCTCAAGAGCTCCAATAGGGTCAGGCTCAAGTACTAATAGGGTCAGACATTCGATCTCAGAACTTACCACTCTGCGTTCACCTGATTGCTAGGATTCAGCAACCTGGAAGGACAGATTACCAGATGCATCCAACAAAGAAAACAACTTTACGTCAGAGCATCATCAGGGCACGAAATACTGCAAAGCAGACGTCATATATCTTCCATCCTGCCCTGACAGCTGTAAGAGTTGATAAATGTGAAGTCGCTGGAATGGTCAAAGTTTTAACCACCCAGCCTGCCCCTGGTTGGGACGAAGGTGCCTTGAGGAGGAAGCAGCTAGAATACGGTGGCATTGGGTAGGTTCTTCGTAAGAAGAAATCTGTTCAAGGGCATGCATGAACAGGCATAACATACCAGCATCGCCTACAAGAGCTACTTGGCCCAATATCTGCCCCTGAATGATATAAACGGGACCTTAAAGTATACATGAGGCCCTGTAGGTAGTAAGGCAACAGCCAAACAGCTGGTTCTGCCCAGAAAAAATTCGAGATTTGATGGAAGGAACCCATGCTGGAGTATGTGAAGGGCAGCTAGGGGTCAAGAAAGCCCTAGACAAGTTTCGTCGATACTTCTACTGGCTACATCAACGGTGCTCTATAGACAGATGTTGCCAGCTTGCTGAGGTCTTGGAACACGCACCAGGGCACCATGCAACAGTACAACGTGGGATCATCAACAGAAAGAATCGCCATCGAGGTGACTGGCCCATTTCACTAAATGGCCAGAGATCTACGCCATCCCCAAAGAAGAATCTTCGAACAGAACAAGTTTGTGTATCGCAACGAGGTACCAATGAATTGCATCAACTAACAACTAATGTAATAGTTTCTGGGAAGCTGGGGTAGATAACACCAGGATCACCTCCCTCCATCCTCAACCTGATGGGATGGTAGAAAGATACGTGAAAACGGTCTAGTAACATTAACCATTATTTGAGAGAGGTAAATTATACCGGTAATGATTGGTAAACACTGGGCTAGGATTATATCCGCACGGCTATGAATTCCGAGTTCCATAGCATCAGTGAGTTATTTTAAAAAAAATATTCTGTCAATAATTTTATTCAGTTCTAATTAAAAGCAAACTTAGAACGAATAACATGATTCTATGGTGTTGACAAGTCAGTTATATCCGGAGAACGTAGTTTTCGTTCCTTCGTTGTCGGCAAAATATTTTTTTAATCATCATGAGTAATGCCACGAGCGATTTCCAAATTATCGATAAAACTTCGTGAGTCGTGAATTTATCTAGAGAATTTGGAAATCAAGAGGGGCATTTAACGAATAAAATTAAGCTGTTTACTCACAAATCATTATTTAACTATAGCTATTTTAAAATATTTATATATTTAATGTAAACGGCGATGTTTGAAAACAAATGAGAAACGATTGGTACGCTTAATTTGCTTCTTTGTTCGTCACTGCAACCGGATCATATTATTTATTGCCAAAGGAACGCAATATTGTAAGAATGCACTCTAGTGGAGAAAAAATGAAACACATCAAACTGTATATTAATTCATTTCTGATGTCCTATGATGTAAATATGACAATTATATTTTTCTGGAATGTTATTACTTGGGGAAAAAATACATTTAAGAAAGTGCAAACAGTGTTTTTTTGTGGTATAATCAATTGCTACATTTGTGCACTATATATACAATCTGGTAGCCGTATTTCTTGGAGAGTCAGTCACTGCAAAATAATGCTATGACCTATTCAGAATGTTGAAAAGAAGGTGTTTTCTTTATTATGATAAACTTTAGTTGGTAAATTCTAGGCTAAACACGACTGTGATTGGTTGTAAATCAGAAATAATTGCATTGAAACGTGATTGGTCATTGACTCCCATTTTGGGCATGAGTTAAATTGTCTTAAGAAATAACTTCAAGTTACGTTCTACACAATAAACTTTAGACACACTGCTTTGAAGGTCAGTTCTCAGAGTTGCAGGTTCCGTTAGAGGGAAGAGGTAACAAAATACAATTAACCTTTTATTAATCGATTTTTATGATAACAATCACTGAAAAATTCAATTTCGTATTAACACTTACATAAATCACTGATAAGTGATTTTCCAAACTTCCATTAAATAAGTGGCGGATTTAATGATGCAAATTTAATTAATCCTACACTATATTACACACGTACTTCACCAGTGGAGATAATTTCGATATACGTTTTGACAGATTTATATGTAGGGTAAGTTGGGGGAATTCCGAAATTGTAGATAATTCCGATCAGGATTATATTCAGAAACCACTATTATAATAGCTTTCTGCATATTCTGCGAAGTGTTTCAAGCGTTGTGTATAATATAAATGCTAATTGAACAACACATTTGCGGTGTGGTGGACATATTTTATTTTGTATACTTTTCTTGTAAGGAAGCTAAGCTGATACATGCCAGGTACGTTAGGCATTTATCAGTTAATTGAATTAATGTTTCCAATTGTGATAAGAGCGTGAATATTAATATGAAATATTTACTTACTGTTTCAACATATAACTCCAATAAGAAATTGCGTCAAATTATTTTCAATATTGGAGTAACTCCGATCAATACCAATCAGAATTACCCGGAGTAGTATAAATTACTCAGTATTTTTCGAATATTTTATATTTTTATTATTGACAATTTAAACAATGCGATTAAAGCACTTAACTAAATATACCGTATATTTTGTGATGTAGGCCGGGATATGGTAGAGTTCCACTTCATGTATAGAGTGCAGTGGATATAACACTGCGAAGAATTGCATGTGTGATATTTGTTCACATAGACATATATGTTTTTTGTTCCAGCTTTTTCTTTAGCTTTCAATTAGATAATCGCAATTATCCGAAAAAAAACCCAGGTAACCAGAATACTTTTCTTTTCAGTTTAGTTGATAGTGTATTTGCATTTTTTATGTATACCTATGTTAATAGTAGAACAGTAAGCAATTCTCAAATATGTATTTTTTTAATTCCTTTTCACGAATAATATTACAGTTATTTAACTAATTACTAAAATGGTCAATATTCCCCACTTCACCTTTCTTGATGTTCCTAGCAATGTTTTCTTTTATATTTTAATGAAAAGTGTTCTATATATTAAATCGTTGAGAATGTTTTAATTGATAATTCGATTTGACCTCTAATATTAATTGAATAGATAACGAATATACACGGTGTTTCAGAATAAATATTACAGACTTCTAGGGGTTGTAGAGAGGACTTAGTAGATAACATTTTGATGAGGAATTCATGTCTGGAAACGTACAATTTCGATCTAAAATAAGTTTCAAGTTCGAAACACAGTCGGCTGATATCGTGTGCCTTGTATTTCATAATACGTATTATAGACCTCTAGCGGTTGTACTACATCTGTCGAGTCGGAGGAAGATCTGCTTCCACGAATTGCGGCGGCAGCAGAAAATATTGAGTACACACCAGGTCTTGTGTATGAATACACTTTGTACAGCGAATAACAGGATATCTATGTGGAATCACATTTGTAGTACAGCCCCTAGAAATCTGTAATACTTATTCTGAAACGCAAGACACTCGATATCAGCCCATTGTGCTTCGATATTCAAACCTATTTGACATGGAAATGGTAGGTGTCCGGACATGGATTCCTCATCAAAACGTTATTCAATAAGTCAATAAGTCACCTCTGCATTCCCTAGAAGTCTGTAATATCTATTCTGAATCAGTGTGTATATAGATATATATATATATATATATGTATATTAATTCATGGAATCTATTTTGGAAAAAAAAATTATGGTAGTCTTTTTACATCCTTCCTCATTCTTAGTTTAACCTCTCCCTATTGGGTAAATTTACGTTTCCTATGGCAATCATTTCTTTGCAGTATCGGAAGATAATATTTATATTTTGGATCATGTGGTAACACGCGTTCTGTTCATGTAGAAGCAATGGTTTAATTAAGACAAGCGGCCGGTTTACAAATACGCCAGAAACAGCCGCTCCTAGCGTTCCGGTCATGAGTGCCGTTCCGGAACGGCAGTTCAGGGCCGTGAGTTTAGATTGTGGTAGACAGAAAGGACGACAGTTCTCGCCCGCAATGCAGGCATATTAACTGCGCTATCTAATCGTATTGGGGATGTAGCTTTATTTATAGCTATTGCTTGAATATTAAATTTTGGGAGACGATATTTTATTTATTATTTAGATTGCATAAAAAATAGAGTAGAGGTATAATTAATTACTTTATTGGTCGTGGGGAGTGTGGTGTTGGAGTGAACAGGCAAAAACCGCCCGTGAAAATGCAATTTGCAAAGGTTTTGGAATGGCGCGTGGAGTTTCCTTCTCGACGTGTCAACTATTCAGATGTGGAGCGCGGGAAAAAATGTGTTTGTAAACACGTTTGTGCAGATGCAAAGCCTGCACGCCAGGCACGATATTCCAAACTCACGCTTCTGGTAACTCGGAAGCCAACATTCACTCGCTCAGATTTGAACCGCGCGACTGATGCGCACACTCTAAAACTTATGAAAACTGTATGTGTAAACGGGCTTAATACGTTTATGATTTACTGTATTGTGAATTACGTGGGTCCTCTATGTGTCACAAAAAAAATTAGGTCATATGAGGTTCCAAAACTGTACCTTGAAAAATGGCAACTACCGCAAATTTACCGATCAGGTTCTTATACAAAAAAGTATGCACCTCTCTTAATTTACTAGACGTTAGTCGTGTCGAATCAGCCTTCTTATTTATTCTTCTTTCAGTTCTGTACTCAGACTGGGAATAAAGACTGGCCTGAGCACCGTGACTTCCGCTACCCCACTACAATAGACATGAATGGAATGAAACTCCTTCCAATGTTCAGTAAGTTGTACATTTTTTTAGTCCGACACACCAGGTTCTATTCCCATTACCCATACCGCTATTTTCCTTTTTTTTTTTTTTGGTTGCGCCATGGTCGTGATGTGTGACTACTACCCTCCTGTTGGCCCTTTTGGCCTTTTTTTATTGTGTTGGATTGGAAACATGAAGCAACACCATACTAACGCTGTTAAATTTCAAAATTTCGAATTTAAAATCAGACAGAAAATTAGTAATTCGTGGAGATTTCTTATTTTTACAAAAAATATTGTTACTCATCGTATGTCAACTTTCAAATTACGCGGGCAACGCGAGAATGGTTGTCTCGTTACGAAGGGCTCTTCTCACCACCACCCGTGCGTCGTAGGCATGGGAGACCGATCTGCTGGAATTGTGGACGAATTAGACTTCTACTGCGACCGCAGGCCCGCAGAGGAACAGGAAAACTAAAATGACCAGGTATGAGGAGCACCAGCTTCATCATCTCCTCGCTTCATACTGAACAACACGGACGACGAAGCACTTATAGCCGATGGATGGATCCACGGACGGCCCTGCCGAGTGCTTATTAATACGGGAGCGTCACTGACCACCGTGCGACCCAACGTAGCAGAAGGGTTGCATGAGAGGATACCGCTACGGAAATTCGCGCTGCACACCGCATCGGATGAGAGCGTAGAAGGAGGTTCTCCTGAAATTGGTTCTGGGAGGCTGCGAGCTACGACTGTGGGTTTTTGTCGCCAGAATTACAGAGGATGTCATCTTAGGCCTGAACTCCCTGAGAATGTATGGCGCTACGGTGGATGTCAGATAACGAATACTCCTCTTTGGACGTAATGAGGTACTGCTCCACGATGAGAGCGGCGAAAGAAATGCCGAGGAGGACAAGCAAGTTCGAGATGGAGGCCAGCCTCGTCGCTACAGACGTCGTCGTCGCTTTAAGCCGAATAACTTACAACACGCAGCCATCGGTCCGCCCCGCAAATAAGATCTAGACAAAGGAGGGGACGAGTTGAAGGAATGTGATTTTGAAGACAGTGAAGGTCATCGAAGAGGTGGAGGTTATGGAGGGCCTCATCATCTCTTTGTCAATCGTAACGTCAGAGGTGGGCGTGATCCTCCCGGTGACCACGCATCAAGAATGATCAGAATGTGATAGAAGGAGAAAGCCGCAAGCCCATGAGAGTGGGACCTCAAGAAGGACGATCCTCAAGTCTTCGCTACCATCGTCGCAAGCCTGATCAGACTCGTGGGCCACGTCGCAAGAGCCTGAACCAGGAGAAGACCGCCGAAGCTCCAGCGTTCCTGGGATGAATCATACAGGGTCGTAAGGTCACGGACATGAGTAAACTATGTGGTCTGCAAGGTTCAGCGCCAGCGCAGAAAATAAGCGATTGTTGCTCGCCAGATCTACTTGTTGCATACGAAGGAAGCTGAGCGGGACGATCAGCTCTAAAGAAGGAGCAGTGTTACGTTTCGTATAGCGACGTTTAAATTACGCGAACAAGGCGAGAATGGTGGTCTCGCATTGGTCAAAATAGATTTGCGAGTCATCAATGTCTTGTCAGAAAGCCCGCGTAAACATCGAAATCTCTAGGCCCTCATTCTAGACGACTCTACGAGTCTCTGTTTCCCCTTTCGGGAAAGATCGGTGGCCAGAAGCTTCTACGGTACGAAGCGTTTCGAACTTTAGTTTAGAAACTTCATCGCGTCTATAAACAGACGGATAGAATAGAGGCCAGTCAGTATTGGTTTTGACGGCGATAGCAGTTAGTCTTGTGAAGGACGGCGAGAAGTTAAGTATTCGAGAAATTGTGGTGTACGGATTCATCAGTGACTATGAAATAATTGTGACTGAGAGAAACATTGAAATACGATTAATTGTGGGTGAAAAGTGTGATTTAAAGTTTACTGATAATTTATAAAAAATAAAGTGTTAGGTGAGATTTTAAGCAACATCTGTGTGTGTTCATTTACGCCGAAATAACGTGAAGAAAAATCCTGGTTATCTGTGACAATATTATAAGTATTAGTATTAATCAAAACATTAATTAATTGGTTTTAATTAATTTAAATAACGCAAATTGAATACTTGTTTAATTTTGATAGTGTCTGGTCAAATAACTTCACAAATGTAAGTTATGTAAGTTCTTCAGAAGAATTCAATCAAATTCGATCTCTCCTTCTACATTAATCGACTAGAATCAGAATTTTCAAGCGTTCTTTGGTTGGAATGACTTTATAATTAATGTTATGTCAGTTTTCCCACCAGAATTCAAGCCGATATCAATTTTGATCCTATATTCAAGCGTTCTTCGCTTCGAGCATGAAAATCATTCATACTTAATTGCAACATAACTTTAAAAAAGTAAGTTTTATTAAGAAGTTTCTGCTAGTGAAGCCGATCGGATATTTTTCTGCAGGATCAACTCTGATCTTTTAGAGTTCTTCGCTTTATGCAAGGAAAACCGTTCTAAAATTATGCAAAATATTGTATTGTCAGTTTTCACTTATTTATAAGTTAAATTAAATCTTTACTAACCTTTACTAAAATCATTCTTTGCTTCACGCATAAAAATCGGAAGTAATACATATATTTTCGTGTAATTTTCTATCCGTGTAATAACGGTAAATTTAAATTGCTATTAATTAGTATTCTAGAAATTGTAAAGTGTCCCATAGCCAATATTACGTCTACTTTCAATTACAATTATATAAACTAATTATTTTTACGTGAATACGTCTTTAAGTTTGCGTCCATAGTGGAAGGTAATTCAGAAAACTGATGATAATAAAATCGGGGGATTGAGTTTGGTGTTACAATTATATATCTATCATCTACACCAAAATTAAATTACACCAATCGATAAATGCACGATCAAAGATTTCGTTACGTTGAGTCTGGACTGTGACGCATCGCGCGCGGCGGGGGGAGAAGCGCGGCAATTTTGAGGTGTGTCACATAATTTTCGTTTAATATATATTTTGACTTTGAGTAGTTAGGACGTTCATTTGAATTTCAATCGTCAGCTCTCGTCAAGATATATCGAATGCATATATAAAACATTAGTGTTAGATAGTTACAGTGAATATACATATGGCGTTAATGTAAAAAAATTAAAATAAGTAATGCAATGTCGGCCTATACTCGTCAAAAGGTCAAATCAAATTATAGATATCATACATGGTTGGAAAGGGCTCCTCAAGAGCAATCCAATGTTACTCATAAACACCGTATGACATAGTGAAGCGATGCACAGTGTGGTATTTTAAATCTAGCTGGACAAAATTATTTTGTCCCATATTTATGTGCTGTTAGGCGGTGTAATGTAAATGGATAAATAAGAAAATATTGTGAAAGTTTTAGAAGTATAATTTAAAAAACAAAACACGTTTTTACATTAAAATGAATATAAAAATAAATAAAACAAAAGAGCAATACGAAATTTAGTGCAATTAAGATTAGTTACAATCACCATCAGATTCTTGAATACTTCGATCCGACTATTCAGATTCTTCAGAATCTCTGTGTTTCGTCTATTGGTATCTCACGTTCAACAGTTGTATTGTGACTTCTAATAGCTCGTATACCTCATGTTTAATTTTACCACGTTTTGTTTTTGGAGCCGCACGCAAACTAGAAATAAAGGCATCTGATGAAATTAACAATCTATTCAGTAAATCTCGGTTTGTATCAATTCTAAAAATGTTTCTTGTCAAAAGTTCTCTAAATGTCCTATTGTGTTTGTTTCTTGCCTCTTGAGCTTCTTCACACATTTGACCGGTTTGTAAAATACATGAAGAAATTGTATATTTCCCATGAAATAAGATTTTATGCACGCTTACTGGCATTGGGTACAGATATTTGTTAATTAATTTTGTTTGCTCGTGGGTGAAACCGTATTTGTATGTCGACGGATTAGCATCAACGATCAACGCCAGACCTTGGTCATTCGAAATCCCACCTTGCTTTGGACTGATTAAACACCTACGTGCTTTTTTTTATTTCTGTACCTCTTCTGGGTGAAAACTGGTAAAGCTCTTTAACAATAGCTGCTGAATCCCTTCTTCCTGACTGGCGAGGCTGTACTTCGTTTCCTATCGATATCTCTTCCGGACACATAGTTTCAAGAAGCAGACGAATTCGCCGTCATTTTGTTTTTTCACTTGAAATTTCAAAGTCTTTCGGTGGTCTTCCGGCCCGGTTACTTACTCCAGGTACTGAAAAATCAACGATAGGTTCACTGGCAATACCCATAAATGAAATGTTCGGTTCCAACCGTGAAAAATTCGCTTTTAAGAAGCGTTCTCAATGTCTTCCTGATTTCGACCATCTTTCGTCGATTCGTTTTACTAACCCTTCTGATTGTCGCTTTTAAACTCTTCAAAATATCATCCGAAACTGACTGATTACCAAGTTCTTGCAAAAATGATGCAACAAAGCATCCTATCTTGTTTCTTTGGCGTTAGAAAACCAAACGTCAAAAAACGAACGACGAGAAATTTGTGTAGTCATTCTGAAAATAAGAAAAAGTTATATGAGTTCGCAAACTTTCGCAAGCAAACGAACATTTTTCTTGTAGCGTAGAAATAGACCTTTCAGAAAAATATACCCATTGAACAGGAAAATGCGGGGAAATAAACTAAAACCCTAGATGAAACTAATGAAATACTATTTCTGATTAAATAAAAACGTCACTCTGTTAATTTAATACCTATGATTAAACTAAAATAATATATGAGAATTAACCTTGAGACTCCCATAAAAAAGATATTAACACAAAATCACCACTAGCACACAAAAACAAAGCGTATTCATCAAGCGAACTCAGACGAATAACACGATAGCAGGGAGCGGTGGGTCGGTAAGGCTCAGGTAGCCAGCCGTTCCGACCTGTTTATATATATTACTGGTTGGTATGGGTTTCCAGAAAATGTACTGGATTGTAATATAACTCGTTTACTTTGAATTTATTCCGCAAAATGACCAATTAAGACATGTTCTTAAATTGACTTTTTTCCAGCTAGATTCTCAAAATATCACACTGTGCGATGCCTGCGAACGTAAAAGAATGAAGGCGTCCTAGCGGATCAACGACGGTGCAAGTATATCTGCACCTGGGGCGGCCGAGCTTATGCAAGTGGATGATGTATTCGCTTCAATGTCAAAGGACTTCTAAGTGTTCAAAAAGATTATGACATACATACATACATACGTACATACGTACATACGAACATACGTACATACGTACATACGTACATACGTACATACGTACATACGTACATACGTACATACGTACATACGTACATACGTACATACGTACATACGTACATACGTACATACGTACATACGTACATACGTACATACGTACATACGTACATACGTACATACGTACATACGTACATACGTACATACGTACATACGTACATACGTACGTACATACGTACATACGTACATACGTACATACGTACATACGTACATACGTACATACGTACATACATACATACATACATACATACATACATACATACATACATACATACATACATACATACATACATACATACATACATACATACATACACATACATACATACTACATACATACATACATACATACATACATACATACATACATACATACATACATACATACATACATACATACATACATACATACATACATACATACATCATACATACTACATACATACATACTACATACATACATACATACATACATACATACATACATACATACATACATACATACATACATACATACATACATACATACATACATACATACATACATACATACATACATACATACATACATACATACATACATACATACATACATACATACATACATACATACATACATACATACATACATACACATACATACATACATACATACATACATACATACATACATACATACATACATACATACATACATACATACATACATACATACATACATACATACATACATACATACATACATACATACATACATACATACATACATACATACATACATACATACATACAT
This sequence comes from Diploptera punctata, assembly GCA_030220185.1. NCBI lineage: Eukaryota > Metazoa > Arthropoda > Insecta > Blattodea > Blaberidae > Diploptera > Diploptera punctata. The sequence continues at coordinate 341,131 of JASPKZ010007936.1, read as the reverse complement.
ACATACCATACATACATACATACATACATACATACATACATACATACATACATACATACATACATACATACATACATACATACATACATACATACATACATACATACATACATACATACATACATACATACATACATACATACATACATACATACATACATACATACATACATACATACATACATACATACATACATACATACATACATACATACATACATACATACATACATACATACTACATACATACATACATACATACATACATACATACATACATACCTACATACTACATACATACATACATACATACATACATACATACATACATACATACATACATACATCATACATACATACATACATACATACATACATACATACATACATACATACATACATACATACATACATACATACATACATACTACATACATACATACATACATACATACATACATACATACATACATACATACATACATACATACATACATACATACATACATACATACATACATACATACATACATACATACATACATACATACATACATACATACATACATACATACATACATACATACATACATACATACATACATACATACATACATACATACATACATACATACATACATACATACATACATACATACATACATACATACATACATACATACATACATACATACATACATACATACATACATACATACATACATACATACATACATACATACATACATACATACATACATACATACATACATACATACATACATACATACATACATACTACTACATACATACATACATACATACATACATACATACATACATACATACATACATACATACATACATACATACATACATACATACATACATACATACATACATACATACATACATACATACATACATACATACATACATACATACATACATACATACATACATACATACATACATACATACATACATACATACATACATACATACATACGTACATACATACATACATACATACAATACGCTCAAAAATATATTACTCGCTACGTACACATAATCAAGTAAAACACACGGCCACATCCAGACTTTTGTTTTTATTTTACTTGGAGGAACAAACTAGCTAATAGAAAGATCACCTGGAGAAGAAACCGAAGAGTAAAGTGATTCCAATTCACGTAGATTTTCTAGTTAATAGGAACTTAAAAAAACATACAAACTCTTTATATATATATATATATATATATATATATATATATATATAAGTGTTTGAATTGGATTCGCCTGGTAGTGTAATGGATATCACGCTGAGGTACAGACTCAGAGATTCGGGTTCGAATCCCGTCCAGGCATTCATTTTTCTTATCATTCCACATTAAGCTTGCATTGCTCAATGTTAAACATTTAATTATAACATCTATAAAACGTCACTGCTATAAGGTAAAAATATTCTCTTTAATTTGCTTACTTGTTATAGTCGGCTGCTAGATGGCGGTGAAGACCGAGTTCTCGCGACATCTAGTAATAATGGAGAGTATAATACATATATAAGAAAAATAAGTGTTTGAATTGGATTCGCCTGGTAGTGTAATGGATATCACGCTGAGGTACAGACTCAGAGATCCGGGTTCGAATCCCGTCCAGGCATTTATTTTTCTTATCATTCCATATATATATATATATTATGAACATTTGTGGTTTTTTCCTTGCAATATTAAAAGTCTAAATTGAATCTAAAATTCCATTCAATTTGTAAAACATTACGTAGATAATAATACGTTATTTTTTAATTATGAATTTATTATTAAATCAAAGGCAAAGTTACTGTTAATGACATCAGTTGAGTTAGACATTCTCAATGTTATCTATTTGTAATTTTAATTATTAACAATTTTGAATTTATGAATACTAGCACAACGGCTATATCTTAATATTTTTCTTTATTCATTTAACATACTTCCGTATTTGTTTTCATACTATATTTGTTGTAAATATATGACTTTAATTTATGTATAACAGTAATAGATGCTCTGATCAATATGTTAAACGAAGTAATTGAAATATAATTTTAATTAAGTCAATACTAAATGATTGTTTATAATCTTATTTTAGCAAAATGTATAATAATCGAAAGGGGAATTACACATCAAATACAAATTCAGAAAATCTGAATTTAGCACTAATTAATTTATCTATAAATAATAAGATTGATTAATTATTGAACTGACTCTAACTATTACTAATTAATAACTTAATTTAAATAACGTTAAGTAGATAGTCACATTTTAAATTAAGGATCCGATTTATGGGTGACTATCGAAACATGTTACGTACTGAAATTACTTCGTACCGTAACAATCCTCTCCCACTAGTTCCCCGCAAACACATATTTTCAACGCCTGTGGATTGACAACCAAACTATTTTTTCCATAACATGAAATAAGATGAAAGGTAGTATGAAATGAATGGATGGGAAATAATACGACATGAAATGGGAGTGAAGGAGGAATGAAAAATGTTGGATTGATTAAATTCCGGATACGGGATAATCCCAAGAAAACTCCCAAAAAAATGCGGTATGCCCCCCTACTAATACTCCTCTCAGACCGCCAGGAATCTTCTTGTTAATAAGTATATGTAATTAAATGTATAGGGCTATTTCAAGTGTTTATATAATGTGGGAACAGACAGACCATATTAACAATATTTAGTTATTTAGTCTCTCGTGCGAATCAAGATTCATTGCTTAATTTAATTTCAAAGGAAAACGCGCAGCAAAATAGGATTTCGTGTAAGCAAAACGTTCTCTGGTTTCAATCCTACCAAAAACTTGACTATGGAACAGAAAGAGTACAAAATTACGTTTTATATTCTATGATTATATAAAAATTCTTAAATCTAATATTAAATTCCTGATTTAATTCTCATAAGTAATGCCACGAGTGATTTCCAAATTATCGATAAATTCACGACTCACGAAGTGAGTCTAGAGAATTTGGAAATCAAGAGTGGCATTTGTTAGGACTATTTAACGAATAAAATTAAGCTGTTTACTCACAAATCATTATTTAACTATAGTTATTTTAAAATATGTTTATATTTAATGTAAACGGCGATGTTTGAAAACAAATGAGAAGCTATAGGTACGCTTCATCTGTTTCTTTTGTTTATCACTGCAACCAGATCATACTATTTATTGCCAAAGGAACGCAATATTGTAAGAATGCTCTCTAGTGGAGAAAAATGAAACACATCAAACTATATTAATTCATTTCTGATGTCGTATGATGTAAATATAACAATTATATTTTTCTGGATTGTTACCTGGGAAAAAATACATTTAAGAAAGTGCAAACAGTGATTTCTTTTTTTGGTGGTATAATCAATTGCTACAAATGGTTTTATATTAACTCCCGCATGCGGCATGTGTTGACATCCATGCACTATATATACAATCTGGTAGCCGTATTTCTTACAGACTCAGTCACTGCAAAATAATGGTCAGACCTGTTCAGAATATTAAAAAGGAGGAGCTTTCTTTAATATGGTAAATATAACACTGATAAATATTTCGTGAAGCACAACTCTGATTGGTTGTAAAACAGAAATCATGGAAACGTGCTTGGTCATTGACTCCCATTTGGGGCATGAGTTAAATAGTCTTCAAAATCATCGGCACTCATGACGTCCACACGTTGTCAAATTGGAAAAATCTGCAAAATCTTGTTACATATTGATGTTACCATATAGACAACTTATCTTTGAAAGCCTTCACTCGATATGATATTTCGGTTGTCACGTTTGGTATGGATGTATTTTATGTCTCCATCAGTAAAATTATTTCATCACGAATTTCGAAGAAACTTTTCATAGGCTTAGTGCACTTCGACTTAGTTAATGTGTCGTACATCAATGTCTTTAAATATTTCGCTAACGTTCTATAAACATGTACTATGCTTCCCAAATAAAAATTATTGCAGTTCACGGACTTTAAGGTATACTCCTTACAGCCATGCCTGTTTATTGCGAACAATCATATTTTTGTGTTTGTCTCTCAGCTTTCCCCATGCCTCGGCTTCGAGAATGAAGAGTGATGTGTCGTCACAACTTGGTCAATTGGAAATGACTGTTTTAAAGTAGAATTGAGTTACACTCCACATTTTGCAGCACAGTTTGTATTTGTCTGGCGCATCGAGTGTGTCAGAATTGCACGCCTGCTTGACGATTGGCTTAGGGTGAGGTAGTACAATTCTGTATGTTTCCCGTGTGTGCAGAATCTTTCCACTTGCATTCTTTCTGTCGGCTAACAGTACTTACACCTCGTCGCGAATAGCCTGATTCCATCTGTGTAAAAATGCATGAGAAAAACGACCCAATTAAGCGAGGGGAAGAAGAGGAGAAAAACATTCTATAAAATGTATTTTTCTAGATTTGGACATTTTTCATGTCAGATGATTAAATTTATTTATTTATAACGAGCAATTGTTTTTATGTTAGGGTGCGAGTTTCCTAATTCTCAGAAGGAGAGAAAATAGAAGGAATGATCAGTTTATTAGTCCAGAAAGTAGCCTCATATCTTCACATATTCATTGCTTTTTAACTATATATATATATATATATATATATATATATATAAACATCGATAAAGCGTCACTGCTATAAAGTAAAAATATTTTCTTTAATTTGCTTACTTGTTATAGTAGCTAGCCACCAGATGGCAGAGAAGACCGAGTTCTCGCTACATCTCGTAGACTAAGAATGGAGAATATAATATATATATATATATATATATATATAGGCTATAAGAAAGAGAAATGTTTGTATTGGATTTGCTCGGTGGTGTAATGGATAGCACACTGGGGTACCAACACAGAGGTGCGGGTTCAAGTCCCGTCCAGGAATTTATTTTTCTTATTATGTCAGATATATATATATATATATATATATATATATATATATATATATAAACTCTCTGACTGATTTAATCCATTGAAAAGTCAGACACGCAGGAACTACGTAAAAGTGAATTTCTCAGTAAGTCCAATGCATGGTCTAATTTTAATATTTTATGGAGAATAGCTACATTTGATAATTAAATCATACGTATGAGTTACGTTGCCAGGAAACAAATCATAGCGGCGTTAGAGCGATTTTAAATTTCGATTTTAGGTTTATCCCCGCTCTTACGGTCATATTGCGTAGATTTTTAGACAATAGTTCCCTTCTTTATTCCAATGGCATATACTGAGTTTCGTTACGAAAAAACGTAAAATTGCAGCCTACATGACAGCGATCTACATGATCTTTATAGGAAACCAGATATAATAAGAGCAGTTACGTCACGTAGACTGCAATGGGCTGGACATGTGACACGAATGGGAAATTAAAGAGGGGCATTGTTGCAATGTCCACCGCTGTGGCCTCGAGGTATCGGGTTGCCTTGTCACGCAACGCGCCCGGGTTCGATCTCCGGTCGAGGCAGTTTTTCTGGGTGAGGTCTTATCGGGGTTTTTCCTCACCTGTAAGACAAATGTCAGGAAAATTTCAAGGCCCAAACGGTCCCCGAAATCATATGGCCATCATCATCATTATTCACCGGTGTGGAAAGTAACGGGAAGCTACCACATCTACATTTCCCTAGTAAAGCTGCAAAGCATAGCATGGAAATGCTATGATTGCAGTGAAAGACCTGCACTCGGGCAGAATTACTATGGATGGATGGATTGTTATAATATGGTAATATTGTTGGTTAAGAATGTTGACGCCTCAGGTTAGCTGCCTTGAGTGGTTAGCTAGATATGTCAGTGTTGGCTAACCTGAGTCTTGTCATGGATTGAACTGCGTTGTGTACGCATCATCCTTGTTGTGTGTGTAGCTCGTAGAGAGCGGTCGTGTTTTGTGTTGCTCCTCGGTACAATAGTGGTTTAGCATCCACAAGAGCTTCGAAATAACTGTTAGTGAGAATTAAGGCTAGAGATTAACAGCCGTACATTATAAGGTGTTCGTAAGTGAAATATAAGTGTGATGCTTCGGCGTGAGTAATTGAAACGAGAGGACTGAACACGATGTGACCACATGGTGATCGTAATGTATGTAATTACTTATATTGTTGAAATATAGTCTTATTTTCACATATCTAATCCCTTGTGTCACAATAAATAAAATCCTAAATATACAGTCCACTTCAGAGAGAAGAACCTTATAACTACTTACAGGTTTAGAAATAAGGTTCCGTGAACAATTAACCTGTATGTGTAGTAAGTATGTATTAAATCTGCTACATATTTTTGGTCCTCCGGGCCGGATATAACAGTCGCCTTGTGAAAAGTCGTAATATTGTGACACAAAAAGTATTACTTACGTGAAGAACTATATTGCACAAAGAACAGTGAAAGCGTTACCACGTGGTGTTGCCGTGATCAATTAGTGGACCGCGACCCCCTTGCAGAACTTCGAGCTTCGAGAAGTCTAGTTCCAGTGCAAGGAAATATCATTTTGATAGTGAATTGTCTTCGAGTGAGCTATCCTTTGATATCAACGGTGCTGTGACCTTCTAGTAGCGTGGTGGCAGATTCTAGAGTACCACAGATGTCTGGTCGATTGGAATCTTAGTAGAGGCCTGAAAGATAAGTTACTATTGCATGCTTGTATCTCCTATCTTAGAGTTGATGTCCCACCTCATTCCATAAACCTAGACTTGATATTTGAGAACAAATTGACTATTTAATCAGAATTAGTATTGAGCGAGGCATTCTTAAAAGAAGCCTTACTAATTTGGAAAATTATATTAATAGTGAAACCATTTCCCTAAACACATTAGCAGCTAGACAAAATAAACTAGGAGATATTTGGGAACAGTTTGAGGCAGTTAAGAATTTCTTAGAACTTGAAGCAGATTCAAAGCCAGGTCAGGATCATGCAAGGGATCATGAGGATTTTGAAAATAAATATTATGAGTTGTGTGGCAAGGTCCAGGATTTAATAGAAAGTCTTCAAAACCCACAGATAGTCATGGGTTTGATGATTCACATGCATCTAGTAGATCGAGTTGTGGTTTTAAGTTACCGGCTATTCAGATTCCCCATTTCCAAGGAGAATTGACTGAATACCTCTTGTTTAAGAATACTTTTGAGTCCCTTGTGATTAACAATACTAACTTAGATAATGTTCAAAGGCTTCATTATTTATTAGCATCGCTTGAAGGCGAACCTAGGCAATTACTCAGTAATTTAGCGATAACTGAAGGCAATATTTGTACGGCCTGGAAGTTAATTCAGCAAAGGTACGACAACAGACGCATGATATTGTCTCAGCATGTTAAGTGCTTACTCAGCTTACCTTCTTGTAGTACAGGTACTGCTGCAGAGTATAGGAAAGTACTTAACCAAGTAAAAGGCAATATTAATGCCATAGAGAATCTTCAGAGTGATGTTCTGTTATCAGATCTAATGTTGCAGGAAATTATATCGAGTAAAATGAAAAGTATTCATAGGTCAGAGTGGGAAGCTAAACATGGTGCTACGGATATCCCTAGCTTAGTCGATTTTATGGAATTTTTGGAGAGAAAAGCTCAAACCTTGGAGCTCAGTGAATGTAAAAACATTGTAGTAAATGAGAAACCAGATGTAAAGCCTAAAGTCAAATCCTTCCATATTGCTAATGACAACAAATCAAGATATTGCCATAATTGCAAATCAAACAAACATAATTTACCAGATTGTGAGGAATTCAACCAATTAACAGTAGATGAAAGAGTACATTTAGTTGGTCAGATTAGATTATGTTATAATTGCTTTTCAAAAGGGCATACAGCGATATTTTGTAAAGAGGAACCTTGTTCCAAATGTCAACGCAAACACAATACTCTAATACATTTTGAAAGAAAGCCTAATGTTAAGCATCCAGGTATTGTGTCTCCCACTGCTATGAAGATAACCTCCGGGCTAGGCTCAAACGTACTTCTTAGCACTGCCTGTGTTAATGTGAAAGATAAATCAGGGTGGTTAGTTAAGGTTAGAGCGTTACTGGACTCTGCCAGCCAGTTATCTTTTATGACTACAAATATGTTGAGCAAGTTAGGTCTTGCAACCCAATCGTGCAAACTTCCTATTGTAGGTATTGGAGACTCAGATGTCTCTCCAGTCAGTCTTACTTGTAAGGTGCAATTGTTGTCCAGAGTGTCTAACTATAGGTTGAACTTGAATTGTGCTGTCGTAGATAAAATCACATCTCAATGTCCTGCCACCGAGATTGATCATTCAAACTGGAATATTCCGTCTAACATCGTGTTGAGTGATCAAAACTTTAATAAACCTGCCACGATTGAACTTCTTCTCGGCGCAGACGTGTACCATGATATTGTTTGTTCTGAGACTTTGAGAAGGAAGGGATACCCCACGTTGATCAAAACAGAGTTTGGTTACATATTTTCAGGTGCCTTTCCTGAACTTTGTATTAAGAAAAGAGTAGATCCTCGTTCGGTAAACTTTGTGAAACTTGATTCTCTGGATAAAAAACTGGAAAGGATCTGGCAGCTGCCTTTCCTGAACTTTGTATTAAGAAAAGAGTAGATCCTCGTTCGGTAAACTTTGTGAAACTTGATTCTCTGGATAAAAAACTGGAAAGGTTCTGGCAGCTAGAAGAACTGCAAAACCCTGTTCTTAGTCCAGAAGAGAAAGCGTGTGAACAACATTTCGTTGAAAACGTCCAAAGAGATGAATCTGGTCGTTTTATTGTGAAGTTACCTATACGTCTTGATGTTCCTTCGGTCGCTGAATCTAAGCATACTGCTATTAAGAGATTTAAGCACATTGAGAGTAAGCTTGATAAACATTCTCAATTAAAAGAACACTATGTCGGATTTATGAGAGAGTACAGCGATCTAGGACACATGGAGCTTGCACCACCCTTAGAAGGAAACAAGAGTACTTTCTACTTACCGCATCATTGCGTAATTAAAGAGTCTAGTACAACGACCAAATTACGAGTAGTTTTCGATGGAAGTTGCGAATCTTCTAATGGAGTTTCCTTGAATTCTACGCTCATGGTTGGACCGTCTATACAACCAGAACTATTGTCTACTGTCATGAGATTTCGTACTTATCAGGTTGCGCTATCTGCCGACATAGCAAAAATGTATCGTTGCATATTGGTGCACCCCGACGACAGGGACTTGCAACGCATCATCTGGCGTGAGTCACCTGATGAGGCTTTAAGGGAGTATCGTCTTACTACAGTGACCTATGGCACTGCTCCAGCGTCGTTTCTAGCAACAAGATGTTTGCTTGAATTATCTAAGCAATGTAAGGAATCACATCCTATCGCTTCTGATGCCATACAGTCTTGTTTTTATATGGACGATTTCATCTGTGGTTCGGATACCGTGGAAGGTGCACAAGAATTACAAGGTAAAGTGTCTTCTGTGCTAGATAGTGCCCAATTTCATTTAAGAAAATGGAAGTCAAATTGTCCAAACGCTCTTGTTAATGTTCCAGAAGAAGACAGAGAAACTCTAACCCCTTGTAATCTTACTAAAGAGGAAGCAGTCAAAACTTTAGGTATCATATGGCATCCTTCTTCTGATGAATTCCAAATTCAGATCAAGATCAATCCAGATCAAGGAAGGATCACCAAGAGAAACATTCTTTCCACTGTAGCTTCAATATTTGATCCGCTTGGTCTCTTGGGGTGTGTGGTAGTGAAGTGTAAACTCATCATCCAAGCTCTTTGGCAGTTAAAGGTAGAATGGGATGAGCTATTGGAACAATCTTCTTCTATAGTACAACATTGGTTGGAAATCTGTAATGATTTGTGTGTGTTAAATAAGATTCGTGTTCCTAGAAATGTAATGCCCTTTGTTAATGCAAAATGTGTGGAAATACATGGCTTCTGTGATGCTTCAGAATCTGCATACGGCGCCTGTATTTATATTCGTAATGTATCTCAAAACAATCAAGTATCAGTGCATTTGTTGTGTTCTAAGTCCAGAGTTGCACCATTGAAGCAACAGACTATTGCTCGTTTGGAACTCTGCGCCGCGTTGTTACTTGCTAATTTGATGTCCAAGGTCATTGAGTCTTTAAAACTTGCTGTACCATTTGCTACGTATTATTGGACTGACAGTACAATAGTCCTGTGTTGGTTACAAAAAACCCCATCCACTTGGAAAACCTTCGTTGCAAACAGAGTTTCCGAAATACAGTCTCTAACTAGAAGCTCAGAATGGAGACACGTATCTACTCTGTGTAATCCTGCTGATCACTTATCAAGAGGTGTCCGTCCTTCAGAATTGTCATCTTTGAATGTTTGGTGGAAGGGACCTGAATGGCTCCATGAAGTCGCTCCGACTTATACTGATTTCGTTGACAGTGAATCGCCAACTAGAGTGGACTCAGAATTGAAGACACAAATTCGGGTACTGATGTCTAAGGTACAAGTGCCTGAATTTGAGAAGTATTCTTCATTTCTCAAACTGAAACGAGTATATGGATATGTACTGAGATTCATCCATAATACTCGTAATAGAGACAAATTATATTCCGGTTCCTTGTCTTCAATCGAGTTGAAACAAACGGAACTAATGGTGGTGAATCGCCTTCAAGCCATTGAATACAAGAGGGAAATCCACGAGCTAACTTCCAAGAAACAAGTAGATTCTTCAAGTGACTTGAGATCACTTAACCCATTCCTGGATAAAAATGGACTTCTCAGAGTTGGTGGCCGTCTTGAGAATTCTCCGTTGACATTTGATGAGAAACATCCAATCATATTACCAGCTAAAAATGTTGTGACTAAACTGTTAGTGAAGCATGAACATGAGAGGTTACTTCACTCCGGTGCTCAAGCAGTTCTGTGTTCACTGCGCACCCGTTATTGGATACCTCGTGGTAGAAATACTATTCGTGGGGTAATTAGGTCCTGCTACAAATGTTTCAGAGTTAAACCACCCCGAACTAGTCAGATGATGGGACAACTTCCTGAGTATAGAGTAGAGCAAAGTCTTCCCTTTGTCAAGGTAGGTTTGGACTACGGAGGTCCAATTGTAATAAAGGGAGACAACCCCAGATCCAAGGTGAAATTCAAGGCTTACATAGCACTTTTTGTATGTTTAGTAACCAAAGCTATCCATTTAGAAGTTGTCAGGAGCCTTACTACTAAGGACTTTATTGCTGCCCTCTATAGATTTGTTGCCCGCAGAGGACGCCCTTGTCTCATATTGAGTGATAATGGTTCAAATTTTGTTGGGGCCAATAACGAGTTATTGAATTTTGTAAAGAAACATGCGAATGTTATTACCGAGAACATAGCAAATCTGAACATTGAATGGAGATTTATTCCTCCTTCTAGTCCCCATTTTGGTGGACTTTGGGAGGCAGGAATAAAATCGGTTAAATCCCTTATGAAAAAGACTATAGGTAAAACTATTCTTAGTTTTGAAGAATTGTGTACTTTGTTGTGTCAGATCGAGTCTGTACTAAATTCTAGACCTATTTGCACGCCCAGTGAATCCCATGAAGAAATGTACCTAACTCCAAGTCACTTCCTGGTAGGTAGACTATTAACTAGTACTATTTCTCCTGATATAGCCAACTGTCCCCTTTCCTACGATGCAAGGTGGAAGGTAGTTCAGGCTCTCTACAGGTCTTTCTGGCAACAGTGGTCCAGACAATACCTGCAGTCGCTTCAGCAAAGGAGGAAATGGATGTCTGCCGGGAGATGGTGCCCAGCTGTCGGTGATCTTGTGATCCTTCGGGACGACAACTTACCACCTCTGGTGTGGAAAACTGGTGTGATCCAACAGCTTCACCCTGGGATCGACGGTGTGGTACGAGTGGTCACCATTAGGACTAAAACTGGATTATTTCGACGAGCCATTGTGAAACTTGTCCCCTTACCCAGTTGTGTTGAGAGATTCACCGATGTGTTAAATCGTGAGATCCCTCAAAGGGGGAGTATGTTGACGCCTCAGGTTAGCTGCCTTGAGTGGTTAGCTAGATATGTCAGTGTTGGCTAACCTGAGTCTTGTCATGGATTGAACTGCGTTGTGTACGCATCATTCTTGTTGTGTGTGTAGCTCGTAGAGAGCGGTCGTGTTTTGTGGTGCTCCTCGGCACAATAGTGGTTTAGCATCCACAAGAGCTTCGAAATAACTGTTAGTGAGAATTAAGGCTAAGAGATTAATAGCCGCACATTATAAGGTGTTCGTAAGTGAAATATAAGTGTGATGCTTCGGCGTGAGTAATTGAAACGAGAGGACTGAACACGATGTGATCACGTGGTGATCGTAATGTATGTAATTACTTATATTGTTGAAATATAGTCTTATTTTCACATATCTAATCCCTTGTGTCACAATAAATAAAATCCTAAATATACAGTCCACTTCAGAGAGAAGAACCTTATAACTACTTACAGGTTTAGAAATAAGGTTCCGTGAACAATTAACCTGTATGTGTAGTAAGTATATATTAACTCTGCTACAAAGAAGATAGATGCAGAGTGTCTCAAATTGATGTATACACTTTTTGAAACGTTATTTCTCAGCAACGAAATGAGACAGAAATACAATTTTTGTTGTGTTTGATTCACAGGGCACTGGAACAGCATAGCAACACGTTCATCGATCTTCGCGTCTTTATAAACAAAAATGGCGGCGAGATTATCATTCGATGATCGTAAGTGGATACTGAAGTGTTATTGGATAGTGGAGAATGTTGTTGAAGTGCAACGATGGTCGAATTTGGGACACCACCACAAACAAGGGTAACAATAACAAGAATCCGAGACAAGTTTGAAGACGGTGGAACGGTGCAAGATGTGTTGAAAGGTCGGTGCGGAAGAAAGAGATGTTCGGCTGAAAACGAGAGTACTGTTGCAGTCATGCTGGTTTTTGCAAATCCCCAAATAAGTCAATGAGGCAATGTTCTCGTGAGATTGGTATCAAGAAAAGCAGTGTTCATTGAATTTTGCGGGGCCAAAAATGGAAGCCTTACATACTGAGACTTCTCCACGCACTAAATCAGGACGACCCAGATAGACGACTGCAATTTTGTGAGTGGTTCCTGCAGAAGTGTGACGAAAACGAAGAATTTCCATACTCAATTGTTTGGTCAGACGAAGCCACATTCAAACTTAATGGCACAGTTAATCGACATAATTGTGTGTACTAGGCTAACCAAAACCCAAACACCATTGAAGAAAAGACCGTCAATCCTTCAGGAGTATCGGTATGGTGTGGTTTGTCTTCCCGAGGATTAATTGGGCCGTACTTCTTCCAATGGACTGTCGCGGGTCAAACTTACCTTGAAATTTTGGAAACCATGATCCCACGTATTGAAGATCTCTTTGAGAATGAAAATGAGGTTTACTTCTAAAGAGACGGGGCTTCACCTCACTTTCATTTCGATGTGAAAAATTTTCTCGAGATGGATAGGACGAAGAGGAAGTGCTACGGAGTCCCCGCCTCGATCTCCTGATTTAACCCATCTAGGCTTTATTTCTTTGGGGAACTCTAAAGAACACGGTGTACGGCACAAAACCACAAAACTGGAGGAACTGAGAGATCAGATTGAACATGCCGTCAATGGTATTCCAATAACAATAATCCAAAACGTGTGTCGCTCTGTTCAATATCGATGTTGTGAGTGTGCTGAGGCAGGAGGAGAGCATTTTGAACATGTACGGGCTTCAGAAATAAAACACAAAAAAAATTGTATTTGTCTCATTTCGTTGCTGAGAAATAACGTATCGAAGAGTGTTTACATGAATTTTGGACACTCTGTATTTAATTTCTTATAACAAAGAATTCTAAAGTAAGGATTAATTTATATGTGTAGAAAATATTTGAGAGATATATAAAACGATACATGTAAGAATTTCAGAATGCATTATGACATACATAAATCTATTTCGGAATATAACTGTAAAATTGCTGAATTTAGAAATAATTTCCAGCTCTTGGCAGCTTTTGTGTGTCTTCTTAGGTGGTATTTAAGAGTCAAGGTGAATGTATCTTGCCTCTGAGTCTTGTGCGATTCCAGCATTGACATGGGGTGAGTCTGTACATATATTAATATTTTTCAGGGGTATTGAAATTAGTATCAGAATATCATTATTTAAAGTATAATAATAAAATGTCTCTTAAGAATCATAGGTTGGAAACTTAACTAAAATCTTGAAAGGAACTTAGAGTCAAATATTAGGTTGAAATAGGAAATGTCTCAAATACTCTCTGCATTTTCTATGCGTGAAGTCGTAATGTAGGAATAATGAGTTAAGTTAGTTTATAGTTATAATTTATATTTAGTTATGAATATTGATGTAATTATTTTAAGAGTTAAAATATAATAAGTTATATCAAGTTATTTATTTATTTAGGAATCGGCTACCCTTTCATATAGAAATCTTCCACTTTATAACTCGGCATAACTCCAAGTAAGTATGTAAGTAAACATTACCTAGCCCTTCGAAGAGTTTCCTTAATATTCCATCTTAAGTCCTTTAGTGGTAATCGTGCAGTTATAACAGCCATCGAAGCTTCTTGTAGGAAAACCAAAGGGAAAGCGCCTTGTAAGTAGACCAAGAATGAGGTGGGAAAATAACATTAACTACAATTTGAAGGAAGTAGATTATGCAAGTGATGATTGGAAACTATTAGCTCAAGATAGGGGTGTGTGATGAACTTATATCCACGCGGCCATGAAGCTACGGATTCGATAGTGTCAGTGAGTTAGTTAGAGCGATTTTTAATGTTCCTTACAGGTTATCCTCCACTCCTAATGCTCCAATGTTGCTGGTTAACGAACCTGACCTTACTGTACTTCTTTGTTTGATTTCTTCATGCCGATTAGGTTTCTGGAGAAAAAAAAACCTTGCATATTATTATGGAATTGAATTTTCCTGGTTTGCAAAACAAATCTTCATTTTGTTAATTAAATCGAATATATCCAGTTTTATTGTGAGAATACAAGTATGGCGGCAGCTAGAGCGAGAATAATTTTCGGTTTTCAGGTAAACCCTCACTTTGAATAGTCGAACTTCGCTCATATTTGTAGAATGACTTTATTATTTTGTTTTAAAAGCACATGACGAGTTTGATAGCGTCGCATGAAGTTCTATTTAGAACTTAAATAGTATTATTATTATTATTATTATTATTATTATTATTATTATTATTATTATCAGAGACCGGAAGTTTAGGCATTTTGAATCATTAAAATAGGTAGACAAAAAGGCGTCATAAACAGCTAAAATAGGCAGGCAAAAAAGGCATCATAAATAGCTAAATGGTAATTAGAAAAACCTTGCACTACACCCGTTTATTTACCAGATTACACCATTCAATAACTCGATCGTCATATTTTAAAGAACTTTAAAATTTTAAACAAAATGCTAGTGTTGTGCTTGACACAAAAAAATTAAAATTAAAATGTTTTTAAAAGGCCTATGTATTGTAATGCCTCGTCCGTTGCACATGAAAACCAAATTATTTCTTTTAAGTTCTCTGGAATCATGTTGAGTCTCCTGTCAGATAACACATTTTTCATTTGAGTAAATGACCTCTTAACATCGACAGAAGTTATTGTAGCCAATTTAAACATAACATAATTGTAGGATCCATTTCAACTGCAATAGAATTGCCACCTTGAATAATTTTCTTAATGTTTCTAACTTTATCAAGATCACAATTTTTCGAAAACACTTTTTTTCACTTTTCCCTAACTAATGAACCCCATTTCCCTTGTACACTATCCAGTCTTTGTACTGCATCTTCCACAATACTTTCATTGACTGCGTCAAAGGCTGTCCTTCTTGAATCTGACAGAACACTTGTGGCAGCAAACTTAACTCGGCCGTAATTAAAGTTAAACCATTTTTCACTTAGGAAGAACTGAGAAGTTTCTTGGCTGCTACAATTGAAGATGCTTCATACTCCAGAGCGTTCACCATCTCAGTTATACTTAGGAAATTTGGAGCGTAGTAAAGTGCTGCTGAGATCCACGTCCTCCATCTCGTTATGATTTTTCACAAAGATCTTCTTAATACTGGAAATAAATTTATCGACATCCGAAAACAAGTATCATATTTCTTCTGACACCAGTGAAAGCCGTGTGCTACGCAGGTCACGTGAAGCATGTCTGAGAATAGCACTGTAAAGTTATTCCAGGCTTTTTCATATATGGTGCAGCGTCGCTGATGAAAATTAACACATATAGAATTTCTTCAGGCCACAGTAAATTTAATGATTTAATGAATTGGTGAATAACTGCGCGATAGTTGAATTGCTAAGTTTCTCCAGACACTCTATTGTGAGCAGGAATGGTTTCATTGATTCATCTTCTGAAGGATCTAATGGCCCAACAATGACAGTGACAATGTAACGACCCGTAGATTCACTTGTCGATAGAAATCCAGATCTTATTTTTAATGTTATGTTTGATAATTTTCATTGTTTCATCGTAACATTCGCTTAGGTAACATTTTCGCAAACTTAACTCGAACAGATTCGTTCGTATACTTCTCCAAAAACTCTCTAAATGTAAGATTCTGTAATTTCCATAAAGGGATTCCAGCACCAAGAAAAGCTTTACATAAGTCGAATTCAAATTGATATTTTCGACTCGATGTTGTAATTACTGTTGGAAGCAAAGAAATCTTCCCAGTAGCCTTGGAAAGTGCATTTTGTGACATGTTGCGATATGAAATATTTCCTTTCGTAGTTCACTGACTGCTCACATATTTTACATGTAAGTACTTTACCGTCAGTACAAGATACTTCGGATCCAAAAGTATTAACGTAACCTTACAATTTACTGCGTAAAGGAACACTATTTCGGCATCTTGCTGCTAGCTACAACAACGTCACAATGAAAATTGAAAACCAAAGGGAAAGCGCCTTTTCAAATAAACACAAGAGATAATTATTAAAATGCTTACTGTTATTTATACATTTTTTGTTCGGCAGCACTCATTGTTGCAAGGAGAATATGAACGATAATAATATACATTCGGTGAAGTCACTTTCATTGTAGCGGTTATAGAAGTAAATTAAAATAGACCTGAAGGCAATTTTTAACAATACATTAATAAATAATAGATCAATTCAAATAAAGACAAAAAACATTTATTTCGTACATTAGGCAATTAGGGCCTATACTAAAAAAGGCAACATAAAACTTAGGCGTTTTAATGACAAAGGTAGGAATCGTACATTCACTATCAAATTGGAGATAGATTTAACACATTTAAAAAGGCATTCTACCAAAGTTCCGGTCTCCGATTATTATTATGATTGTTATTATTGTTATTATTATTATTATTATTATTATTATTATTATTATTATTATTATTATTATTATTATTATTATTATTATTATTATTATTATTATTATTATTATTATTATTATTATTATTATTATTATTATTATTATTATTATTATTATTATTATTATTATTGAACGATTCCACGAAAATGTCATACCGAGGTGAAAATTTTGAAATTGACGCAGGAATATTTTTTTGACACAATATATATCTTTAAGGATCAAATTTTCTGTTTCTATAAGATAATGATCCAAAAGTGTATTATTTTAACCTAATATTAGTGGTAGAACTTTTAATTTTCCAAACCTGTAAACACACGCAAAATTTTATTAATTTGTTGTTTAATGATTTGGTCGTATTAATTCGTTTTATTTTATAAAATCTATTGTTAAACCATACATTAGTTCTTCCTAGTCGTAAATGTAATAATATTAATTGCATTCTAATGTTCTATATGCCTAAGAACCATACATTAGTTCTTCCTAGTCGTAAATGTAATAATATTAATTGCATTCTAATGTTCTATATGCCTTAAATGTGTCCTATAATTGTTAACTGCAAGCTGTGGTCAGTCAGTCACAGAAAACGTATAAAAATTACTGTACACAACATAATAGTTGATAGAATATAATTTCCTCTTGGATTCTATGTTATCGGTAGACAACTAACAAAAAAGTATTGAAGACATTTTCTTGTAAAGTCATTATTTTTCCCGCAAGTGTCCCGTGACTAACTGACTTTTTTTCGTATCATATATATGCTAATGGTGTAGTTAGTTGATTGCTGCACTCCGCTGAGGATTAACATAAACATGGTTTAGGAAATCTAGTATACTGTTCGGCTCAGCTGTTCCATAAAATATTTACTGGCCCTTTTTCTGTATCAATTTCAACTAAAAGGCAGTTAGCGGAAGCATTTAAATATATTCAGGAAAAAGGTTGCAGTAAACGAAGCAGCCATTGTTGATTTCTCAGAAAATTATGCCTACAAAGTTCAAAATGAAATCCAGGCAGTTGATTGGAAAAATTAGCATATCTCAATATTAACTGTTGTTGCCTAGTTTAGATGGAAGATGACAGAGAAGTTCAGAAGAAATACTTTGTTCTATTATAAGGTTATGTGACACATAGCAAGTATGCTATAGATATTTGCTATAGAAAAGTGTTCCTTTCGATCTATAGTGATTTCTTCCAAGACTTGAGGTGATACAAATTTTCAGATGGAGCAGCTGGTAATAGAAATAGGCCTATACATTTAGCAATGTTATACTGCTTACTTGCATATTTGGATTTTGACATGAAATGGAACTTCTTTGAATCGTGCCATGGAAAGGGGGCTATAGATGTGATTGACGGCCACGTAAAAAGGATGGCACGGATGTAAGAAAAATCGGGAAAGAATACACAAAATGGTGCAGAATTATGTAATGTGAGCTGTAAAACCAACCAAATAACTGGAGTCACAAAATGATATAGAAGAAGGAACGAATTTTTTAGATAAACAATATGAATATCTTGCATCTATCACAGACTCACTGCTTACACAACGTGAAAGCGTTCTACCCGTATGTTATAGAGTATGCACAACTGTCAAACAATAAGCGCAACAAATTCATAAGTTCGTGTGTTAAAAAATAACTAAAGAGCGTGACAGGCCTAGAAAGCTCTTGGCTGCTAATCTCACATCCAAGTATATCAATCACAGAGGTGGACAGTCATCTAACCAACATATAGGGCGACATGTGGTCAGCATGTCGGATACTTCAGCCGTTATGGCTGGGTTTCTTGACCGCAACCTCTAAATATTGTAGCTGCCCAAATTCTTCATGATTCTGGGCGGGCACCAATCCCATTGTGGCCGAAATTCCATGAGAAAATTTCTTCTCTCATGGGGACTCGAATCAGTGCTCTCTATTGAGACATATTTACTCAAACCATTCAGTTACAGCGAGAGACTTCATGCGTGACAGGAAACATTATTTTTATTTAATGGGTCAAGTCAGGTCAAGTTAGCAGCGAACACTAGAGAGAGAAACGATCTCATATACATTAATGTTATGATGTGAGTCATCAGAACTCGGGCTAATTAAAGTTATGATTTTATTGTTGTTTAAAAGTAGAATTCACTGCGTCAGCAATTGTATACACTACAGCTTACTAATGCGATTTACGATAATTTGTTTTGAAACTACATGCACTCTGATAAATAAGTAACTTACTAAGAATGTGTATACATTCTGCAAGGCTTAAATTTTTTTATTCAGTGGTTCAATCTAGAAATAAAAAATATTAAATCTTACATTGTAAACTGTAATAAACTCCACTCCAAGCGCGAAAGACCTAGAATGCCCTTGGTCTACCAAACTACTGCAAGCCTCACGTCCACATGTATTATAATCACCGAGGTAGACGATCATAAGCCAGTGTAGGGGTGACATGTGGTCAGCATGTCGGGTCCCTCAGCCGTTATAGTTGGTCTTATCAATCTGGAGTCGTTACATATTGTAGCTATCCAAATGCCACACGATGCTGGGTGGGCATCGGTCCCATACTGGCCGAAATTCTATGAGAAAATGTCTTCCCCAAGGGGGCTCGAAACAGCGCAACTCCCATAGATCTGCGTCAAGGCTTCTTACCCTAACCACTCGACTATGGCGCCGGACTAAATTGTAATCAGTTACCATATCCATCCATCCATAGTAATTCTGCCCGAGGGCAGGTCTTTAACTGCAATCATAGCATTTTCATGCTATGCTTTGCAGCTTTACTATGGAATTGTAGGTGTGATAGCTTCCCGTTGCTTTCCACACAGGTGAAGGATGATGATTATGATTATGATGGCCATATTATTTCGGGGACCGTTCGGGCCTTAAAGTTTTCCTGACATTCGTCTTACAGGTGAGGAAAAACCCCTTTAAAAACCTCACCCAGAAAAACTGTCCCGACCGGGATCGAACCCGGGCCCGCTGCGTGACAAAGTAGCACTCTACCTCGAGACCACATCGGTGGATAGTTAATATATATATATATATATATGTATATTATACGCACACATGCATACAGTTTTAGTAGGTGTATTTAACAATAGAGAAGGCACTTTTTTATTAAGTATTTAATAGTTTCCTTATTTTATATAATTTAAAATGGTACATGGTATGTGAGTTAATTTAATTACATTATTGATTTAAATTAACATTTATTTTACAGCAAAATTAAATTTAATGATTTTCGTAGAATTGATAACGTATTTGCAGTTCTTTATTCATTTCTGTTACCGAAGCTGTTTATATAGTTTCATAGTATTTTGTTACATTTGTGTAATATTTGCATTTTGAAATTCTAAATTAAATCAGAAATGTCAGCCAGTCACAAAATAATGTCAGTCAGTCACACATCACATATTAGGTCATAACTTCGGTATTAATTGTGATTTAGGTTTATTTTTTTATTTAAAATATAACTTGAAACGTGCCCTCCAAACGGTATTTTGGAAAATTTAATTAACAATCACATTTCAGAGAACGGTGTAGATGAACATGTTAAGCTGCATGATGAGTTGACATTTATGTCAGTCAGTCACACATACTTCGATAGATAATAAATTTTTTTTTCTTCAGAAATTATATATTTATCTACAATCTTAATCAGACACTTTTCCTCTATCATATCACGTATATAACACTTCTAATTTCAACCAAATGTAATATTTATGCAAGCATTTTGCAGCAAAAGTGTATTGTAAATGTCAGTCAGTCACGTATGGAATTACTCTATTATTATTATTATTATTATTATTATTATTATTATTATTATTATTATTATTATATATTATTATTATTATTATTATTATTATTATTATTATTATAATAACAATAAAGAACAGTATCATAATTTTGTGATCAGAGCTTCTGACTAGAGTTCTTGAGGTCCCATGTTAGATTTCCATAGGAATTTTCCCCTAATAGGAAATACAGGCAGTACTCTCCTGGTGCTTCGTTTTCATTTAAAGGGTAAGAGAATAAATTCAGGAAAGTAACATTTTCTTGATTGCCAGAAAAAAGTATTCTAATTAATCAACATACCAAATTATATTTACATGTGTTCTAAACTTTGAGTTAAATTAAGCCATGACTAAACTGCTTATTTAACAGTTTCAAACTTCTAAATGATAGTTCTTTTCATAGAAAATCTAATGGTATTTTAAATCCCATTTCCATAAAAAAGTGACTTACCTCGTACTTTCCCTGGATTCTTTATTTATAACCCATCATATAACTCGGGTACCTAACTCCAACTTCCAGGCTCTCCAATCCCAAGAAAAATGCCATAAATATCGTAAGTCAACATGGCGGTATTAGGCAAATAATAATAATGATAATAATAATAATAATTATTATTATTATTATTATTATTATTATTATTATTAGCATTATTATTATCATTATTATTATTATCATTATTATTATTATTATTATTATTATTATTATTATTATTATTATTATTATTATTACTGTTGTAACTAAGACACTGGCATTTTGAAGTCACGGATTCATGAGAAGATGGGTATAAGCTCTCCATACATGCCAATTCTAAGACAATACGTATTTTCCAGTCATCCCATTTATAATTCGAAAGTATGGTTAATGTTATTCTCCCATCTAGTTCTAGGCCTACCTATTATGCGCTTTCCCTCTGATTTTCCATCTAGATGTTTCCATGCATATCTTTTATTTACAAATTCATGCCACATTCCGTAACGATGGCAGTCTACGAGACGTAATTATTCTTATTAAAACTAGTTTCCCATTAATATCATGTAGCTCTCTATTATGTAGTTTTGTCCATTTACGTGTCTGTTAGTCTCTCTTTCGTCCAGAAATTTTCCTATGGACTTTATTCTCAAATACTCGTAATGTCTTGTCATCTCTTAAACCAAGAGATGGTGTTTTTTACCCATATATCTGGAAGAATCGCCGTTTTATATGTTTTAGTTTAACATTATTTCAGATAAGTTTGAGATGACAACAGTACCTATAGTGTATAATACGATGCGTTTACAGAGTTCAGCCTAGATTTAATTTATTTCTGTCCTCAATCCTGTTTGTAATAATTGTTTCTAAATACTTCAATACCGCCTCTTTATTTAAAATTATAATTTAAGTGTTCATTCGCATTTAATAATACATTTCCATGTGAGATTAAATACATTTCATATTTCTGTTACTGACTTCGAGCCTCAGTACCTTATTGTTATTTAATAGAATGTGTATGCTATATTTTAGTTTCTCCTCACTATTGCCTAATAATACATCATCAGTGTAAACCAATAGGCGATTGAAACATCCAGTTCTATGTTAACTTTATCCTCTGAAGTTTTTTAATCGTATTATCTAATGCTTAATTCAATAGGATTAACCAATTGTTAATTTCAAAAGTATTTGAAAACTGATTGCCTTTCGCCGCCAAAGTCCTTTTACCTTAGATATATTGGATATGTCTAACATTTTAGCAATATTACTTCTGGAAATTATATAATATATACTTTTTTTATTAACCCATTTGCCTTAGAAGACGAGGTACACTCGCTTAACTTTGCCTGATATATATTTTGCATTTTTGTACATCCCTTGGCAGGGTAATATTTTGTTAACATTTATGAATAGTAGAGGAATGTGTTTTAGTCTTCACCCTTATTGTGATCTCAAGAACCGTTGTCTTTTGTTCGTTTTGAATATCTGAAAATATACACTACAATTTACGGTTATTTACATATGGTTTCTGGAAAAATACATTGAGCATTTAAACCTGAAGCGAATGAATTAAAAGAATTTTAAAAAATCATATTAAGACGAAATTTTGATCACTTAATGGTTGATAATAGAGAATGGAGAACGTTTCACAATGTAGAACACCGAAATTTATACCTTTATTATTAGTAATAGTAGTAGTAGTAGTAGTAGTTGTTGTTGTTGTAGTATTATTAGTATTTATTATTATTATTATTATTATTATTAATATTATCATCATCATCATCATCAGTAAGTCTATGACATTTTTATAGTTAGGTCACCTAAGTTAACTGTAATGATAACAATAGAAATGTTTTCAAAATCTGTATTGGGAAACCGTTGGAAAAAAGTTAATTAGAAACTTCTTAATGCACGTGTGAGGCTATCAGGATGGATTTTATATAATTTGACATTGGAAATGCGAGCTAGTTTCAGTTTAAATGAGAATACAAAGCAATGAAGGATGTCCGTGAACACGAAATTCAAATTACGGATTCCAGAAGCCATAGTGTTAGCTAGCTACTTTAATTACGTAATCGAATCTCAACTTTTAACCATTTAGATTATGATTTACGAGGATATGTTCTCCAGTCAAATAAACTACTGATCTTGAAAGATATATTTTTGTTATTCTAATTCCAATCATATTTATTTACCAACCATATTAATCATATTAAAAATGGAGTAATGCTAATAATAATCAATTTAATAAACAGTTAATTCGACGATTCCCCCTTCACTCCTAATGTGACGAAATTTTAAACTATTATATCTAGATTGACTTGGATTCCAAGTAATACTGCTTGGACTAGTGATGGTGTATTCGCCTCGGAATACAAGAGTTACGAATTCGATACCGATTTATGTCAACCTTGTTTCTATGGTTAAGGAAATAAAAGGAAGAAGCTTATTTTAGAACTAATGTTAGAAAATGTCTGTTCAGTCTTATAAAAAATATATGTCACGTTAAAAGGTCATCGCATATTAAAAGGACACTTTCGGAAAAATTCTCAGGTATAAGAGCTTACCTTTGCCTTTGCGCTTATTCTTGAAGCATAAATAAATATACAATAGACTAACAAACAGCGTAAAACCATAGAACCATTAATTTGCAATTAACATCTTCGGCAGTATAAAACAGAATATTCTATCCACCCTTTGATGACCGGGTAGCCGCCGCGCCGTTCTCAGAAAATACAGCTGTTAGAACAATTTTTTGTGAACATGCCTGAAACTAAATAATCAAATGTAAAATTGAGTAACGTAAAAAAAAAATTTCAAAATGCAAATTGTGCCATTTATATAGGATGTATACAAATTTTGAGAGTTTGTAGAGGAGGTTGAACAGAACTCTATTCTTATGTGAAAACAAAAAATTGACAGATTATCCGTTTCCTCGCTAGGAGTCATTGAAGGGTTTGACGCTTGACTTCACTTAGGTCACCGTTCACTGTAGTTTTAACTGTTTCAACATTTCAGTCGAATTTCAGTTTGTTTTGACTGCTTCGTATGACATTGGTTGACATTGGAAGGGTAAGTTTTCATTATTGCCGGTAGTATCCATGTCCCTCGATAAACACTTAGAGTAATTATTGGTTACATGTTATGTTGTGTTTATATTACAAAGTTCCTATACGGTAGTGATGTGTACAGGTTCTTGATGGGAGATCACACAATATAGGAGTATTGTTCACGACCATACAATTGGGCCGTAATTTCTGCCTAACCGACTCGGTGGAGGAAATTGCCTTATATTTCTTCGTGACGTACTACCGGAACTGTTGAAGAATGTCCCGCTACCAGCGAGACAAGGAGTATAGTTCCACCATGACGGGGCCCCAACACACTTTTTATACTTGACATCAGACAATATCTAAACGATTTTTCCCCAATCGTTGGATTTGGAGGGACGGGCCAGTACAGTGGTCACAATCTTCTCCCGATCTCACTCCTATGATTTCTTTTTGTGGTAAAGATGAAGCATTTGGTATACGAAACACCGATAGACACTCCAGAAGAGCTGGTTGCTCTTGTGTTTGAAGCAGCAGCAATTATTTGTGAGACACTTCGTTGTTTTGAACGTGTGAGACAATCATTTGCACGCAGATTCCAGGTGTGCATTAATGTAAACGGACAAAATTTTCAGCAACATCTGTAAAACATTCATCACGTGGCAGGTTGAATACAGTCTAATCATCCAGCGTCAAACTGTTCAAGGACCCCTAGCGGGGAAACGAAGAATCTGTCTTTTTTTTTTTCACTTAAGAAAATAGTTTTGTTTTACCTCCTCTCCAAACTCTCAAAGTTTGTATAGGGAATTTTTTTAAACCCTCTATACTATATAGTCCCCACTGACATTTATGAAAATGTATAAATTAATATTTAGTGAAATCTTTTAAGAGTCATGTGTTATTAAACAGAAATTATTTATTGTGTTGTAGGCATAAACTCTTGGTATTATATCAGGAGAACGGGTTATTAGAAGGTAGCAGCAGGTGGAATCAGGTCATGTGTGAGGGCAGGGTGCCTCTAACTTGTTCGACCTTGAGACCTCGAGGTCACTGTGTCGTAAGCTTGGACTGCGTTGGATAAGGTAAGTATTATCATAGTTAAAACTTTCTCTACCTACATTGTTATTTAACGCTAACTGTTAACGAATGATCGACCAGGTAGACGGCCCAAGTTCTAATCCTGCAGTAGAAGATAGGAGATTTTTAAAAAGTAATTATCGGCCAGAGTGGTCCCGACGTACTCTATAAACTTCCTATAAAATTACTTAGACCACAATGCATATATGAGTAATAAGCCTACTTCGCTTCTGTGCCGTTAGCTAAGAACCGTGCATCCTTGTCACGTCATCTAGGACTTCATGGCCATTACCTCTGTCATCTATTGGATGAAATTATAGCTAATAATATAAATTTTCCTTAGAAAGATTACCAATCTACCGCAAGGTACTTCCGGCTGGGTTAAATCAGCTCCACAGAATGGATTCAAATCGATTACCGAAGACGTTATGCCTGCATCAACCTAAAGTACACTGGCAGAGAGACATAAGAATACCTAAACAACTTTGGAGAAATCAAAAACTTCTTGAGGTAGAGAATGAGGCTCAGGTGACGCAAAACCTATTGTGCTCATGGCAACAAAGATAATGATTTATTTGGTGGAATTGCAAATTATGTTTATTGCAAATTATGTCAATTATTTCAATGAAAACCAACCATATCATGAAAAATGATAAAAATACAGTGAAGTGGAAAAGAAAATCTTGTAAATTTTGTCAAAATTAACGTAAGCATTTTAGGGTGTGGTTGAAACTTTTTATATTCTCTATGGTTAGACTACTAAATTTTTATCTGTCTGTAGCATTTACATTAGTCCTGTAATTATTTGGATTACCGTATGTACCTCAAATAAATGTTTCAATATACTGATGTTATATATACATATATATATATATATATGTGTGTGTGTGTGTTTGTGTTTGTGTTTGTGTTTTTGTTTTTGGTTTTGTTTGTGTTTGTATTTGTGTTTGTATTATGTTTGTGTTGTGTTTGTGTGTTTTTTTTGTTGTTTGTTTTGTTTGTTTTTGTTGTTTTTTTTTTTTTGTGTTTTTTTTTTTTTGTTTTTTTTTTTTTTTTATTTTGTTTTTTTGTTTTGTTGTGTGTTTGGTGTGTTTTCTTTCTGCCAGTTCACTATTTATTAATTCTCCTATAAGATCTTAGGAACATTTATGGACCGAAGAAAGATGAACAGTCAGTTGAATGGAGAAGGCTATGCAATAGTGCTCCATATAATCTTTGTAGGAAGCCAGATATAATAAGAACAGTTAATTCTCTACTGTCATGGGTCAGTACTTGTGGGACGAATGGGGTATGATAGAGGTCATGGTAACGTTCTTCTTTAGAAAAACCACAGGGAAAACGGGCAATTGGTAGGACAAGAATAAGTTGGAGAAAAACATAAACGTGATTTCAGGGAAGTAGATTATACAGGGATTGATTAGAAAGAATTAGCGTAGGATGGGGAATTATGGAGAGGGGCCAGTGAGTGAGTGAATAAGTGAGTTACGAAGCGTATTTCTATTTAACTTACGAATTCTAAATTAAAAATTAAGGCAAAAATTTAACTCGGACAATTTTTATACTATTTTACCTCATTTTAATTTTAACTAGCCAATACCTGGAGTGCGCTGCTACGCCCAAAGGAATTAAAATGTGTTTTTATGTTTAGTTAAATAAGCAGAAAGAAAATTATAAATGTATATCGCAATTATTAGTTATGGGGTTGTTAGGTCGTGTTACAGGTAAATTGGCCGTTTTTGATGTAGATTCATCGGTTTAAGGGTAATTTTGTCTTTTTGTAAGTAGCTTGATCGGTTTACATGCAGTTACTCGTTTTAGAGGTAGTTTAATCGGTTTACTGATAATTTTGGCCTTTATAGAAATAGTTTGATTAGCTACTGGCAATTTGCTCATTATAGAGGTAATGTCATTGATTTAAAGGTAGTTTGGTCGGATCGGTTGGACTTTATAGATTATGTTTCTGGATGAAGTTAGGTACCGGTTAGGTCAGGTTAAGTCAGGTCTGGTTAGGTCAGATGAGGTTAGGTCAGGTTCAGTTAGGTTAGGTTGAGTTCGGTTAAGGTTTGATTTGGTTAGGATAGGTAAATTAGGTATAGTTAGGTTTGGTAGGTCAAGACTAGGTTAGGTCAGGGTTAGGTTCGGGTTAGGATAGTGTTATGTCCGGGTTAGGTCAGAGTAAGGTCAGGTTTAGGTGAGGTTTAGGTCAGATTTAGGTTTGGATTAGGTCCGGGTTTGGGACCGAGTACGGGTTCAGTTTGGATTCAGATTGAATTCAGTTTGGGTTTCAGTTTTGAGTTCAGTTTTTCTTTCAGTTTTGCTTTCGGATTTTGGCTTTCTGTTTTGGATTCGGGTTTTGGTTTCGGGTTTGGATTAGAGGTAAGGTTCGGGTTAGGTTAGGTTCGGTTAGGTTAGGCACTGTTGGAATAAACACGCATGGATTAGGTTTAGGTTCGGGTTAGATTCGTGTTAGGTTCAGTTTAAGGTCAGTGTTGGTTCAGTGTACGTTTTGTTTAGGATCAGTGTAGTCTGAGTGTAGCTTTAGTTTAGGATCAGTTTAAATTCGGTTTAGGTTCGGTTTAGTTCAGGTTAGGTTCAATTTAGATTGAGGTTCGGTTCAGGTGAGGTTAAGGTTACGTCTATGATAGTTTCAGGGTAGGTTCAAGTTAGGTACATCTTAGGTTCAAGTTAGGTTCAGGCTAGGTTTAGGTTAGGTTTAGGTTAGGTTCAAACCAGATTCAAGTTAAGTTCAGGCTAGGTTCAGGATATGTTCAGGATGGTTCAGGTAGGTTGAAGTTAGGTAGAGGTTAGGTTAGGTTCAGGTTACGAACAAGTTAGATTTAGGCTAGGTTCTAGTTATATTCAGGTTAGGTTCAAGTCAGGTACAGGTTAGGTTCCGGTTAGGTTCAAGTTAAGTTCAGGTTATGTACAGGTTAGGTTCAAGTTATGTTCAGTTTAGGTTTGGGCTAGATTCAAGCTAGGTTAATGTTAGGTTCAGGCTAGGTTCAGGTTAGTTTCAAGTTAGGCCAGGTTAGGTTCAGGTTAGATTAAGGTATATTTCAGGTTAGGTTCAGGTTAGATTAAGGTATATTTCAGGTTAGGTTCAAGTTACTTGCAGGTTAGGTTCAAGTTACTTGCAGGCTAGGTTCAAGTTACTTTATGTTGAGGTTAGTTTTAGGTTAGGTTCAGGCTAGGTTCAGGTTAGGTACAGGTCAAGTTCAGGTTAAGTTTATGCTAGGTTAAGGTAAGTTTAGGATCAGGTTAGGTTCAGCAAGTTCAAGCTAGGTTCAGGTTAGATTCAGGTTAGGTTCAAGTGAGGTGCAAGTTTTGTTCAAGTGAGGCGTAGGTTAGGATCAGGCTAGGTTCCGTCTAGGTTCAGATTAAGTTCAGTCTTAGTTCAAGTTAGGGTCATGTTAGGTTAAGAATTTTTCAGGCTAGGTTCAGGCTAGAATTAGGATATGTTCAAGTCAGGCTCATGTTAGGTTCAGCTTCAGTTATGTTCGGTTATATTACATTAAGATATGTTAGGTTACATTAGGTTCGGTCAGGTCCGTTCACTGTAGGTCATGTTCGGTCAGGTTGGGTTAGTATTGTTCAGTATAATAAAGGTTAGGTCACGTTATTCAAGAGTCCAGAAAGCTACTTTTTTCACGTTTTTCACTACAAAGGGTGATTTTTAAAGATTTAGGAGTTGAATATCACAGCTCTCTTACAGCCTATGTTCATCCCGGGAATCTCCTGAAAATTTTGCGAAAGCTCCATCAACATCTGATGAACGATATGCCAGCGCATAAAATACGAACAAACAAACAAACAAACAAACATCCATTCATTTTTATATAATTACTAGATTACATTAAATGGCCGATGTAGTCTCGAGCTAACGTGCTGCCTTGTCACACAGCGGGCGCGGGTTCGATTCCCGGTCGGGACAAGTTCCCTGGGTGTTTTTTCTCCTCACCTGTAAGACAAATGTCAGCAAACTTTAAGGCCCAAACGGTCCCCGAACACCATCTGACCATTTATCAACATTAATATATTCACAATTACAAATTTATATCAGCAACGACTAGATCTCTATGTAAAACAAAAAGCTGTAAGTAGAAATATTAATATAGAATGGGAAAATTAAAAGATAATATAGTACAGGCTGCTTCAAAATCACTTGATACCAAAAATAAATGATATAATAATAAAATATTAAACATTTGGAACGATGAAATAGCAAAAATGGTTAAAGAAAGAAATATACATACTTGAAATACTTGAATATGAGAACAGATGAAAACCTGATTGAATACAAAAAAGAAATGCCCCTGCTTGAAGAGAAATTAGAAAAAATTAAAAGGAGTTCGTGGAAAAAATATATCAGTGACCTGGAACATGATTTACATGAACGACGAGATAAAGCTAACAAGATTCTAAAACACATTGATAATCAGAAAAAGATCAACTCAAATTGAACATAATTTCTGAGGATAAATGGATATCTTATTTCAAACGTCTTTGGACAGAACAATAATATGATGAGAAAATAAATGTATCATTAATTGATAAAAATACAGATCCAATCTCTTTCGAAGAATTAATAACTGTTATCAATCATTGTAAAAACAAAAAAACTCCTGGCATTGATAATATTAATAATGAACTAATAAAATATGGCTCTATTCAATTAAAACAACGTATCTTAGGCTTACTGTATATATGTTGGATGATTGGTCATATCCCAGAAGAATGGAAGATGGCCAAAATATATCCTATTTATAAAAAAATGAGATCGTCATAATTGTGAAAATTACAGAGGTATAAATGTCTTGGGTAAATGTTATAAAATCTATGTATCTATATTGAAAAACCGTCTAAATGTAATTATGGAAAGTATTATTCTAGAAGCCCTGGATTCAGAAAATCCAGATCATGTTCAGATTGTATTTTTACTATCAATCAAATAATTGAGGAACATAGAGAATATAATCTACCAACTTTTATGGCATTTATAGATATTGAAAAGGCGTTTGACAAAGTTAACAGATATAAATTGTGGAACATAATGAAGCAGAAAGGCGTAACTCAGCACCTAATAACTGCTATAAAAATCTATATGTAGAAAATAAAATAACAATTAACTGAAGTTCTTAGGAAAATTTTTGGACCAAAGAGAGATGAACAGACAGGTGAATGGAGAAGACTACATAACAATGAACTACATGGTCTTTATAGAAAGCCGGATATAAAAAAGAGCAATTAAGTCTCGTAGACTGCGATGGGCAGGACATGTTGCGCGTATGGGGAATGAAAGACATACATGGAAGCTTCTTGTAGGAAAGCCAGAGGGAAAACGCCCAGTTGGTAGACCAAGAATGAGGTGGGAGAACAACATTAACTATGATTTGAGGGAAGTAGATTATACAGGGAATGATTGGAAAGCATTATCTCAGGATAGGGATGTATGGAGAGCTTATGTCCGCGCGGCCATGAACCTACGGGTTCGATAGTGCCAGTGAGTAAGTAAGTAATTGAAACTGGAGTAAAAAATAAAATAATACAACAGCAGCAATAAATAGAGGTGTAAAAGACAGGGATGTCCGCTTTCATCCTCCCTTTTTAATATTTATATTGACGATATCATAATTTCTACTTCAATTAGGCCTACAATTTGAATTTTTATTGTATTTACAAAATGTATTTCATCAATTCCAAAAAATGAATTGTCTGTATCACTTTTTCTTGAGGCAATCCTCTAATGAGGAAAGTTGAATATAATAAAAATATAGTATTCTATTGGCAGATAAATTTGGGCATTTCAAAATAAGAAATAAGATCTTAGATACCTTACTTTTTGTAGACGACCAAGTTCTAATATCTAACTCAGAAGATGGTCTACAGAAATCACTCTTTCAATTAAATAACATTATACAGAATTATATTTGAAAATATCAATAAGTAAAACGAAAATCTTAGCTTTCAAGGGATGAGATACCGTGAGAGCTAAAATAATTATGGAGGTAAACTCATTCAACAAGTGAACCATTTTAAATACCTGGGTTATGAAATCTATTTTAAAAATGAAGATCTGTTTAACAAATTTTAATAAATTTAATTATATATGTGGGACAATTAAAAGAATATTTAAAAACACAGGAATGGAAACAAAACTAAAATTTTATAAAGCAGTGGCAGTCCCCT
This sequence comes from Diploptera punctata, assembly GCA_030220185.1. Lineage (NCBI taxonomy): Eukaryota > Metazoa > Arthropoda > Insecta > Blattodea > Blaberidae > Diploptera > Diploptera punctata. The sequence continues at coordinate 309,235 of JASPKZ010007936.1, read as the reverse complement.
TACTATTGTATGGTAGTGAATTTTGGGTTTTAACTAAAAGAGAAGAGAAGATCATAGAAGCAGCTGAAATGAGATTTCTGATAAGTGTGGCTGGCTGCAAGCTTCTAGATAAAAGAAGAAGTGAAGGTATTAGAAATGAGCTAAATATTTTTAAACTTTTAGATAAAATAAAATAATCTAGAAAAAACTGGAAAGTACATGTTCAAAGAATGAAAGATGATCGGATTCCAAAAATTATACTTAATTACAAACCAAGAGGAGACAGGAATATTGGTAGACCGAAAAAGAGATTCAACTTTTTCAATGAGAATATATGAGACCGGAACAAGCCACATGGGCTTAATCCGTGATTCATGAATATGATGATGATGGCTAAGTTTCGCATTAACGCCTCATCTTGCGCATCATTATCATTATCATCGCTTATCATATATCATCGGAGCAGCTAAACTCCGCCTTCCAGGCCCCAATCTCAGAAATGGGTTAAATAACGCCATGCCAGAAGAGAATACTAGAATGTCGAAATGTCAAGCGGTGGTATTGAATAAAAATATATAATGTAAAACGTGCTAGATGCGGAATCGCATGGGACCATTTTTGTCCACATTGTACAATATTCCGCATTATAAAAAATAAAACTTATTAATAATCTTAGATTAGAGAGTTCTGTATATGTATTTTTATGTACGTTGGATTAATTGTAGTTTTACTGCCGTTGAAAAATCAAGTAAAGTATGTATGAGCAACTTCGACGGTAACGCGCGAAAAAAAACAGTCCCATTTCGTCAGCGTTAAAAATGTCTCTTAGGCGCGTATCCTGAAATTAAAGTATGCAGTTTCGGTTTTCGCTCACTAACTACACTTTCGTCCACATTCTTTAATTTCCCGCAAATTTCATGCCACACTACATTGTGTCGTCTTTTAAAACTGTCCAGCCAACCTGAAGATTCCTTGAAATCGTTATTCCCTTAGGGATTTAACAAGAGCTAGAGCTTGATTTTGGAGCATCGGGCCGGAAATTTTTGGAGATTTATCTTCAATCACTTTCACTTTTTCGCTTAATGGGACTGACACATACGTTTCAGCCAATCTTTATTCCGTAAATTCAGAACGCTACCTGCGAAAGATCAGTTGCAGGACTTAACTAATTGAAGATTTTACAGCGCAATTGTTATTTGCAAGTCAGGTATCTGTGTTTCGTATAACGGGTTTGCAGTGAGGCCGAATCTATGCAGGTAAAATCTATACAATAAAAGCTCCTTATTCGTGGGGCAAATATGCCCCGAATATGGAATGGTAATTTGTGTGGGTATATAGGGGATACGTTCCAAGGTTACAGAATAAAATAAAAATTACCTAAATTAAATAAATTAATGACAGATTTTGAACAATTTCCATTAATTGTTACTGTCAGATTTAGGCAAGGACTTAAAGAACTTAGTAGTTTTTTCCTGTTTTGTCGCTTTTAAAAGATCTTTCAATTAATATTGATATTCTGCTGTGAATTCTGCGATACAATTTCTTATTTTTTCTTCGGATTTCTTGATTTAATAACATTGAAACAGCATGATATAGACGCAAACGACTCGCCAACGGTATAAACGGTTAAGCATATTTATTTTTACTTACTGTTCAACTGTTCAGTCGATTGCTAATGGTGCCATTAGCCCTATTTCTGATCTCTGTCTCGCTTTCAAAGCATGCAGCTTATCTGAGAGTAATCCAAACAAATCACTCATACAGAACAAACCAAAGATAATAGAAATGACTAGTAGTTGTGCTCATGATTCAAATATTGTGCTGGAAGAGGAAAATCTGAATATTGATCCGAACCCAGGACATAGCCCTTTCCTATACGTTGAGAGATCATGCCAGGTGTTTGCTAAAAGAATCTCTGATTTTCTAGGAATGACTGGACAAAGTTCTCGTTTAGGAGAGACAGTTTCTAACGTTTTAAAAGCTGAAGTGAAACATCTTAAAGATCTGATTTGTAGTTTTAAGGAAGATCCGAGGTTTATTTCTGTTGATTTTAATCTGGTGCATTCTCGCATAGCTGCAATAGTAGGTCATAAGCTACAAGAACTTGAGAGAGAAGAAATTGAGTTGATTATGACAGGATTACAGTCTGTTGTTTCGGCTTCTAGATGCCTTGACACATTTTCTGATGACGAGGATTTTCCAAATACATCTTACAGGAACAGACAGCTTTACGCAGACCAACAGAAGAAGTCAGTCAGCGATCGAGGACAGGTAAAGTGCTTGGCTGAGCAGATATTGAGTGCCTTAGAGAACCCAGAAGATGAGTTGCAGAGAGTGAAGACAGAGGACGAATGCATCAAGATGTGGGGCAATGCCATGGAGTGTGTATGCCTGCGTCAGAGCTTCTCCAGGAATACTCGGAAGGGTTCGTCCTTCAAAAGAAGCCGCTACTTGCCTTCCAAGAACATGGATGGAGTGACAAGACAACTTATCTATGATTTTGATGGCAGCACTAACAAGACTGAAAATGAATCTACAAGCAAAATATCAGATGATGATGATGATGTCGACGAATTCTTCACTCCTCCTTCAAGTCCTGAAGTTAGAAGCCTGGCATCTGATGATGATGAAGAAGAAGATATGGTGACACCAGATGAAGGGGTGGTTGTCTATATTGAAGGAGATGCACCTTCCAAGTTGGATCTAATTGTGATGCAGGCAATAGAAGAAGCAAAGATCTCACCACTTCAGTTCCCAAATATTTACAGATGGCGACACTCAGTCCTGTTGCACTCAGAGCAGGAAAGAGCAGTTTGGTCGAGTCCTTCATTGAGGTCTAAAGATCGACCTAGAACTCCAGAAAGATCGAGATGTCCCACACAAGGCTGGCACAAGATTACAGGAACATACTCACCATTAAGCCCACAACGATAAACAGTATTTTTTTAAAAAATAACTATTTTAAAGTATTATGAATGACGAAATATTCCTGTTATAAATTTAAAATTCTTCCATTTTTAATACCAAATGTAAACTTGTCACTATGCATGTAGTTCAAACCAGAGTTTTATTACTTTTATGTCAGTGATATTTATTTTTACTTTAAGCGGCAACACTATTTTTTCTCTTTGGTACTAATTATTTTTCTTTTCTTTTAGTCGACATTATAAATTGGGAACAAAGCACAAGAGACACGTGTTATTCAATCAAAATTATTGCATCGAACAGTTGAAACAGTAATACATACCGATCGTGGCAATTGAGGCATTTATTGAACAGTAGTAGTCCCACTGTTAGGAGTCACTTGAAGATTTATAGTCGTGGATCTCAAGTAGGATTATAGTCCAGGATAAGGTTTAATTATATGCCCAGGGATAAGGTTCATGGACATTTGTTGCTCCGGACTAGTTGGGTTCAGATTTCGGTAGAACAATGGACTTATATCTCGGGAATCCGTGATAAAGGATATTCACTGGGGAAAACAGTAGACTTCCTATGATCAATTCCACTGGATGATGCACTATTATTGTCGCTAAGGCTTACACTTGTCGTATTAGACGACGACTTAACACGAAGGCTGTTGGTGGTTGGAAACTTGTTTTACACGGCACATGTTTAAATAATTATTTATAACACTGAAAAATTGTGCTCTGAGTGATAGCGCCGAAACTTAGAAAAATGCGCTTGCGGCTGGCGCACAAGCTAGGAGTTATCACTCGGATAAAGCGATGTGCCGTATCTACTGGAACATTTGCCACCCCCTACTCGCAACTAACTTTGATTCTCGCTTAATGCAAAGCGATGTGCCTCTCTGCCGGCACATTCGCTTTTCGCTACTTGCTACTCAGAACTCTCTGAACTAAGTAAAAATATTTCTTATTTCTGAGTGGGCCGGTATCCGTCCCTTCCACCAAAAGTCTTAGCGTCTCACAAACAGTTCTTATATTACAACAATTTTGATTTGTAGTCATCTCTAGGGCGTTGTCGTGGGTGTTAAACTTAGTCGTTTTTTGGTCTTGTCCCCTCCCTTTAAATATCGCGATTTTTTCACTTGAATTATAAGAATATGGTATCTCTAATATCAATCCTTACGTCTGGTTTGATGTTACTGTTCATTCCACTGAGTTACTGCCTATTGTCTGAGTGGAGTCTAATCATATGGAAAATGAAGTGAACATAAACATGTGCGAGTAACCAGTGTAGTGTATGCTACAATTTCTTTATCCTACAAAGTATGTGTACGTACTCGTACATGTTTTTATAACCGTAATGTAAGAAAATCCCAAGAATATAACATAGTATACCGTTGTAAAAGCTGTAATGATATGAAAGGACCACCGCTGTGGTCTTGAGGTAGCGTGCTGCCTTGTCATGCGGCGGATCGGAATAGATCAAATACCATAAAATAAATTAGTACGAGTATTAACACTTGTTGTACTGGACCTAAACTTGTAAATATTCAAAATAATCACTTGCAGCAAGACATTTTTCTATTGGCGGCTCCATGGCGCAAGCGCAGTGGATGGACGCTCGCCTCTCACGACGACAACTATTCTGTGGAATACTGCTAATAATAAGCACCTTTCTTGGAACCAAGCAAAACAAATACATATATACAGAGGACCAAATAATAATCAAACGTGGAAAGAAGTATCCTGCTCATAGAGAATGTTCGATTAGAGATGGGGAACGCAGGGTGCCAGATGAGTTTTCAATAATGTTATTAAGTTAATTAAATTAAATCAAATTAAATTAAACATTGTTACTCATAATGCAATATTAACATTGAATAGGAAAATAGGATGAGAGTAGGTTAGCTTTCAGATCTTAATTAGGAGTGGCGGCAAGGCTCAAATCGCGCACTGTAAGGTAAATAGGGATTACGATTCGGGTCTTGTGCAACTCGCAAGCGATTTCCCCAAACGTGCTAACTAGAAAGATGTTTGTTAAAATGAATATATGTATTGTTTTCTAGAAGGGTTGCTTGTTCTACTGACGTCTGGTGGTCAGCCACCTCTGGAAATATCAAGACGAGATCACCGATTATATAAGACCGGATGGAGACTGCAATCAGACCAGTCGTGTCGGAGAAGTGGAGCCTTGAAGGTGATCTCTTAAGAGCGACAAGAAAGGAAGTTTTGAAAGTGAAGTCTTCTGCGAGTGAAGTGAACTATGAGATCAATTGTATTTATACAAGAATAAAAGCAGAAAAATCTTAAGTACTTGTACAGTGAATAATTTTTTAATCAAATAAAGAACATTTGAAATGTTTGTGAAATCTGGTTTGAAAACAAATTAAAGAAATTCATTCTGTCCCAAGCTACGGTAACTAGCGAAAATATATTTAACCATATTTTCATAATTTTGCTATTATAGAATTGCTCATTATTTATGGGAACTTACAGATTTTTTAAAAGAGAAATTTTGAAACTTTTCAAAAAATATTGAACTAAATTTCTAATAAGTCTAAGATTCAAAACCAATTAAAACCGTTTCATACTCGTATTTCATTACTAAAAAATTATGCGTGTAAAATGTAAACAAGGTTAACAAACGATAATTTAGATACTTTTTGTCCTAGACTTCGATTGCCCAACTCAAGTTGTTTGTTCATAACCCGTGGGTTATGACAACATCAATGCAGATTCAAATAAATTAAACCCAATATATTTAACTTGCCTATTTACAGTGGAGTTACGGACTAACTTCAGTTAGTCAATCGAAGTCTCGGACAAAAAATAGCCGAATTATCACTTGAAAACGTTGTTCACATTTTACTCGCATAAATTTTATACTAATGAAAGTGAGTATGGGTTGGATTTAATTGGATTCGGACCTTAGACCTAATTAGTAATTTAATCTAATATTCTGATTACATAACTAATAAATAGGGCAAGGATTTTAATTAACAATAAAACGCAAGAAAATGTATTATAAAAATGCAATAATTCAATAACAATTACAACAAATGAACTAAGATTAAAAAAAATGCAATGTGACATTTATAAAAACTAACATTTACACGTAAATACAAGATGTTTATTTTTTAGTTCTGCATTGCAATTCACAACAAACAGACTGTTGACGGTTGTCTTTTAACAATGACTTGTACATAAAAAGTCCATTGCACTTCTATTGATAGAGAAGGTGTATCCCGTATTTAAAATAAACTACATCACAGGATTGCAAGTCCCTAGTAGTTCTCCTACATAAAGAAATGTCAGCTGACAGAATTTTTTTCAATACAGCCTTTTCCAATTTCCCCATTCACTCTAGATCACTTACTACAGTTTTCAATGGGTTCCTTTTATCCACTAATTGAACTTCCGATTTCTCTAAACGAATTATAGCACCAGGATTCCAAAATTTCCAATTCTTTGTTAGAGGGAAGTTGCAAGTTTGATGCATGTCGCATATACAAAACTAAAAGCAGAAAACTCACTTTAGCTTATAGTTCACTACTTTACACTTGCAGAAGTCTCCATTTCCTTCCTTGTCGCTCTTCAGATCACCTTCACGGCACCATTTCTTCGACATGGCTGGCTGGCCTGATTGCGGTCTCTATTCGGTCTTAAAATAACCGATGAATTCGTCTTGATATCTCTACAGTTGGCCGACTGGACGTCATTAGAACGGTCGCTTAAACAATCCTTCTGGACATAGACTCATCTGGACAACGATCTTTCTCGAAATCACATTTGAAAAATTCGCTTGCGAGTTACACACGACCCGTTTCCGAATGCCTATTTGTCTTATAATGCGAAAATTCACCCTTGCCGCCGCCCCTATTTAGATCTCAAAGCTAGCCTACTCCATCCTATATTCCTATTCACTGTTAATATTCGGTTATGAGTAACAATGTAAACGAATTTAACAAATTTACTGATAACTCATCTGACACCTTGCGTTCCCTATATATAATCGCAACTTCTCTATATCCAGGAGACTTTTCCCTGTTTGATTAGATGTTTGTCCTCTGTATATAGCTATTGTCTGCTTCAAAGAAAGGTGTTAATTATTAGTAGTATTCCACACAAATATTAATATTATCATTGTTATTATTATTATTATCGTTACTATTGTTACATAATTATCAATATTATTATTATAATTATTAATATAATTATCATCATCATGATTGTCATTATCATCATTATAGTTATCATCAGTCATCATTACCATCGTTTTTATTATTATTAATATTATTATTACCATTATTATTATTATTATTATCGTTACTATTATCATTATCATTGACATTATTATTGTTATCATCATTATTGTTATCGTCATTACTATTATTATTAGTACCTTATTATTATTATTACTATTATTATTATTGTCATTATTTTTATTATTATCGTTATTATTATCACTATTTTTTATCGCGTAGGAGCTCCTGTGACTATAACTTATTATAATAAGTCTGCAATTTAAAACTTTTTCTCAGATGATTTATTTAAAATAGGTGTTTTAAAGCAATTTTTATACTGTTTCCTGAAATGAATTACATTTTTGCATATCACGTCAAGTTTTTACACAAAATAAGAATTTATATTTTCACGTGTTTTAACTACTATAAGCACAAATATTTTCAAACTTCATTTCACATAAGATAAATTTTTGCTAAAAACACATGCTAAATATACAGCAAAGAACTGTTCTGACAATGTCCTGACTATCTTATAACAAAACAGAAAGCAAGTGGTGTTCCATTAATTTTGAAAGTTCTCTTCTTTGACTTCCTTGATGATCCTCCATTTTTAGCCTCCCTCTTCAATACCCAACTGTAGTCGGCCATCATAATTTCATTCCATGTCCCCTTGTACCTCCTCTCCATCTCTTTAATATCCTGATGAAAACGTTCACTTTGCTCTTCATTATAATGTCCCATATTTTCGGGAAAGTAGCCGTTATAGGAATATTGAAAGTGAACTATAACACTCATGTTACAATTCAACTTTCTTAAAATTTTCCAACATATTTTTCACAATTGTCTGTAATTAGGATCTTCGCTATTCCCTAGAAAGTTTTCAATAACAAATCGAAAAGCGGTCCATGCTACGTTTTTCTATCTCGTTCATTGTGTTCTCAAAGCCTTCTTCCATCATCAGTTTCTTTATTGGAGGACCAACAAACATTCCGGCTATCAATTTTTCTTGTGCGATGGACGGAAATATCTTATTACGGTACTTGAAGCAAGGCCCATCCTGTGGTAAAATCCTTACAAACTGCTTCATAAAGCCCGATTTGATGTGTAGTGGTGGAAGCAGGACTTTTTTGTAGGGTCCACAAGTGGTTCATGTAGGATGATTTTTAGTTCCATGCACAAAATTTATCCGCTTTGGCCAAACTTTCACACTCCAATATTTTTGCTCTGCCCGAGTGTCCCACATAAAAAGCATGACATTTTTGTGAAACCAGCTTGTTGCCTTAATAGGATTCCTATAACAGTAAAATCACCGCAGATTAGCCACCTCTGTTCCTCATGCTAGATACTTGTTAATAGCAACTTCATGTTCTCGAATGTCTCCCTCATCTGAACTGAATGGGCTATAGGAATGCAGTAATACCCCTTTGAGACTCCTCTTTGAACAGTCTATAAAAGTCTCCATTGAGTAGGATCATGCTCAATGTTATAGACGTTCATTAACTCGTTTATGTTATTGCAGTAAACCAAACAATGATTCTGTGAGAATAAAGGAACTAGTAATTTGTCTCTGTGTCTGTACCATGAGTAATGTGTTCCTGGTTCGAAAAGATTCTAGCTTTGAAGCCGTGCGTCAAGTAGTCCTGCAGATTCCTTTGCAAATTCAGATCTGGAACTAGATCATTAAAGTCACTTTGAGAGAACCGTTGTGGAGTAAAGTCGTCTTCAAGCTGATATCCATAACCAGTATCGTCGTCAGTGATTGCATCAAGTTTACTTTCAATATCATCTTATGTCAGGCTCTCTAAAACAGCTGAAGGGATTCTAGGATATACAATTTGGTTCTTATTTTTTAAGTGCACACCTGAACATTAAGCAAACAGAACTAACAACCATTAAGGTGGTCTTTAGGCTCCCACCACACCATAGGAAACGCAAACGGCATGTTCGTTTTCTTCCCTTTTGTCCACAATCTTAACCTCTCAACGCAATAGCGGCAAACATTCCTGGTCACCAAGTTTCACTTTAAAATAAGCACAGTAAGCTTTTTTCACAGAGTCTGCAATATTTTTTTCTTTGCTTAAACACTGAATAATTTCCACAAACATGCCAGAAAACATTAGGACTGTTCACACTGATGCGTGTAGACATTGTCACGCTTGCAGTCACACTAGAGAGATAAAATGAGAACAGCATTCATAATGCAAGTATCTGAGATGAACAACACCTAATTACAACCTCAGTAGCTGTTGTGACAACCTAAAGGCTTAGAGGCCTGGATTGACACATTTCCCTCCAACAATACTCATTACTTTCTCTCAACAATAAATATTGAAAACAGATTAATCCCATTGTGAGAAAAAACTGTACGTGGAAGAAGAAAACTAAGAACAGTTCTGTTATCAGCATAGAAAATTGAACTAATATCACGTATTAGTTTCCAGTCATCTGATATCATGCAGACTAGTGTTATCAAAGATCAAAGAACCTCTATGATGCATTCGATATCAATCAAGAGTTGATATACAGAAGGATATAGATCGATGAGTTGAGAGAGTTATCCAGAAATGGTGCTGCAGATGACTGAAGTTCGTAATGTCAAAAGTAACCTAAATATTTTTTTTTATGTTATAGCAGTGTTGCCTTTACTTACCGAATGCCCTAGTATTATGAACTTCATTTTTATGTTTCTCCATATCTTTCTGTAATTAGTTTAGTTTAGTTTAGCATCTCCCTTTATACGCACAATTCCTGGTCCTTATAGTGACACGACATATCAAGAGATAATTAATGTCTGATTAATGCATGTTTGACAACACAAGGATTCGGATATCCTCTCGGGATTAATAACCATCTGAATGCCAGGGCAACCTCGGAAAAACTCGAACATTTAAGACAATACACACCATTCATTCAGGCATTCAAATTAGAAAAGGCGGATCTTACATACAGGGTGATTACGGTGGATAAATGGCGTTCAGGGATAACTTACATATTTAAGTTTTCCGCACCAAGGGCGCGGGGCCACAAATGATACGGATATTTGATGATGATAAGTAATGCATATTCGTTTCCTTAAGATTAAATTACAAGGTGTTCGTCAGAAGTTATTTCCATTTACAAGTGTTTTAATATTATCAAGCTGACGTAATCCGTAGGTGGTCGTGCACGAACATGGGATATTATTGTAACAAGATGTTCACGATTTAGAGATGACTCACAAAAAGTAGATTCGCTACCTCATTAGGATCACCTGTTACCTGTAATTATGTCGGTAGTTTCATTCATACATAACACCTATACGAACCGGTTCTCATGTTTAACGAATCAATTGAAATAAATAATGTATTTACTCGTTATATTAGCTTTTGAAGTGAACAATTGTCAATTGATTAAACCAATAATAAATACTTAGGATATAAGTTATGTAACGAGTAGTGCCCAAGTGAAGTCTAGTGTTTAAAGACCAACAAGTTAGGGGCCTACTGAAGCTTGTAAATAAGTATATTATACATTGTAGTTTATTCAACTCGGCGTACTTTAATTTTTACATGATTCAGGAAGAGTTTCCTGGGTAACAAGAGAAATTAATAAACATCGTTGCTATTTTATATCCCGCTTCAAAAAAGTAAAAATCAAATAAGAGATGAATTTGACAGTCCAGTAGTTACACTCATAGATGTGTCGAACATACAACTTTGGGTTTTTTCCTGAATAATATAAAAATATATCCATCCATAGTAATTCTGCCCGAAGGTAGGTCCTTCACTGCAATCATAGCATTTTCATGCTATGCTTGCAGCTTTACTAGGGAATTGTAGGTGTGGTAGCTTCCCGTTGCTTTCCACACCGGTGAAGGATGATGATGATGATGATAATGATAAGGATGATGATGGCCATATGATTTCGGGGACCGTTTGGTCCTTAAAGTTATCCTGTCATTTGTCTTACAGGTGAGAAAAAACCCCGATAAAAACCTCACTCAGAAAAACTGCCCCGACCGGGGATCGAACCTGGGCCCGCTGCGTGACAAGGCAGCACGCTACCTCGAGACCACAGTGGTGGACAAAAAATAGATATAATTAAGTCAAAAAACACTCCATTCGCCAAAACAGTTAAAAACAACAGGTCAACGTGTTCGGCTACTACGTAGCCATTAACAAGACTGAGCCCAGTGGAAGATTGAATATTAAATGCTCATACAAAAGTATATATGTATATCGGTATATACCTTATGAATTACGTCACATAACGCAATAACATAGATAAAACATCAATCAATGCAATTTATTTTATTAATTTATTAATTAATGAAAAAAGAGGGCTGATAGGAATAAGGTCCCTTTCGTTGTTTAGAATATTGTATTTGTTTTTAAATATTTCTACACTTCCCAATGCGTCCAGAAATTGGAAATTATTAACCGATCATACTTATATCGATGATGTGATCGTTTTTAGAAACATGTTGGGCAACCGCCGATTTTTCATTTCTACCAAGGCGGAAATCAGCCATATGTTCTTTAAATCTAGTAAGAATAAATCTTATAGTTTGCCCAACATATTTCTTATCACATCCTACAAAATGTATTTCGTAAATACCGGACCTTTTTAAAAAATCAATGTTGTTCTTGGGATTACCCAATAAACTATTTAAAGTAGTACCGGTTGTATAAACTATTTTAAGTTTTTTTTTTAAATATTTTACTCGTACCTCTAGTTAAAGCCGGATTATAAGGAATAGTTACAAAATAATTTTTGTTTTCATAGAAATGGAGGATTGTAGGCTCTTCAATTATTTTTTTTATATTTAATTTCTATGCAAGAGAAATAGTTTCAAGACGTTTTCTATCCCAAAAGCTGTTATTGTGTGTCTCTCGTTCCTTCTCAGACCACTGTTGTCTAAATATTCTCTGCACTATCACCGCAAACATGAATTCCGCGAGCAAATAACAACATTCAACTTTGTTACACTATGAACGCCGCTTTAAAAAGAGCTATGTCAACATTAATGACAACAAACATACATAAAACTTAAAACCTTCATCTTTCATGTCCCATAAATTTTGTTTTCGTATCTCAGCGTTAGTATCCAAATTATTAAGCTTTCTTGTCGGTAAGTTTTTGTCCCGGACACTCTGTATTTATTGATTAGCAATTCAACTGTAACTAAATACATACTTCTATGAAATGGAATCAATAAAGAATACAGTGAAGTATTTATCATATGTCACTCCAGAATATTATATTGTACAATGGGTTAGTGATGGATATATTAGTTAATAAAGGCTGCCATACCTGGGACTGGATTCATATAGAAGTTTTCGTCAAAATTCATTACGGAATATTAACCTATGTATAACTGTCGACATACTGGCTGTGAAATAAAATTAATGAATAATATAGTGATTTTTGTTTAAGTTCGATGCGGAATATTACCCGGTTTAACGAATTGTAAAGGTATATGATCTAACTAACTAACTCACTGGCACTATCGAACCCGTAGGTTCATGGCCGCGCGGACATAAGCTCTCCATACATCCCTGTCCTGAGGCTAACGTTTTCCAATAATTCCCTGTATAATCTACTTCCCTCAAATCATAGATAATTTTATTATCCGATCTCAGTCTTGGTCTACCAACTGGGCGAATTCCCTCTGGTTTTCCTACAAAAATCTACCATGCACGTCTTTCATTACTCATTCGTGCCACATGTCCTGCCCATCGCAAGATTAAACACAATTCTCGCACCCCGGATTGGATTCGTGTCGAAGTTTTCGTCAGAATTCAGTGGGGAATATTAGAGTATGTGTTACAACTATCGCCATATCAGTTCTCGATTAAATTCGCTCAATTTGATACATACTAACTTGGCTCATCTTAACCTAACAAAATAAATTGCTAACATATTATCCACTGAATTTTAAATTATTCTGGTATAAACTAACTTGTCAATTTTCTCACCTAGCGAAATAAATCGAGTATCATACATAAACCACAATCTGACATGTGAACTAGACATAGTCATTATTATTGAATATTAAAAAAGACGTATCCGACAGTTACTCCCTATTCTGGAGTGTAGAGAAGTATCCTCAATTCTTGCTTTTGTAACTGCCTTGTTTCTACCCCGTTGTCTTCATTTCTTTCAAATGGAGCACTATCTTATAACCAAGCTCAAATGGAGTGGTAAATAATGCAACGTACTAAGTTAGTGCCAGTATATCAACGACTTACAGAATATGTTGGGGGAGATAACTCAAAGAATCGTCCTCTCGAGTATTTGATTCAAGGATGATCTATTTCTCGAAAGCTCGAGGATCCAGGAAGCCAATGGTTCGACACTAGCATTATATAAAAAGATGCGAGACGATTATAATTGTTATTCGGGAAGCATAGAAACTAAATGCATTAGCGAACTGCAAATAATGATACTGTGAAATTTCAGAAGAATAGATATAGGTGATAATTTTGCGACAAATAGAGGAAGATTGAACATATGAATGAAGCTATTGTCGTAGTTATTGAATGAATTTCTAAGTGGTGTAGTACACCTAAGCTAGTGACAACGTATCAAGTTTATATTGAGATTAATATACTCAGGCAACAATTAATAAATCGAAAAATAAAAATCCCGCTTCAGGCAGATTTTTTTATATTTTTAGTTGTATTAGATATCCTATTGCATGCAGGTGGATTAACTGAATACATTCATTAAAAAAAGTTAAGATCTTAAAATTCATAACCGATATATCAGTTGTCCTCAATTAACAAAAAGTTTATTTTATAAATTTTGTCAAACATTAAACAATGTAGGCCTTTCAGAAACATATTCCACCATCAGTGTGTAAAACAATACTGTATGGTTTACTTAAGGGACTTTTAAACATCGAATGCCGAAACTTATCTTGAAATTTCTCCCAAAAAGCATTGTGATGCACGAAGGTCGTGTCGAAAAGAAAAACTACTAGTTTTAACTAAAAGGCTCTAAAATCCAGTTCCAAATATTTTATTTAAACTACAAATAAGTAATACAACTTCTGTCTTAGTGAATTCTATAACACTAAAAATCTGCTGACCGCCACGTCCCGCTCTGCTCAAGTAGTGACGTCAAGCTGCTTCACACAGTGAGTTGCCATTATTGCTGGATTCTGACACTTCGAATTCTGGAATTTGCAGTTAAAATATTTTTTTAATTTTTTTAGGACATCACAACGCTTCTCTTTCAGAAATTTCAAGGTACGTTTCGGCATCCAATGATTGAAAATTCCATTGTTAGTTGATTTTATACAGAGGGGTCAATCATTGGGCATGTTCTTGTTCAGCATATTCGTACTCTTTGCTTCTTTTAAAATTTAAATATATTCAAGGATTTTGATTTTGTAGCTAATATTTTCTTTTTGTGTACGATCGACATTGTGTATTTATTACGTTGAACTGTGTCCTGTTTCTACCCTACCTAACAAAACTTGACTTTCCCTCGTTTTTATAAAATCTCTAAAATTGTCATTATATTCTGTATTTAACCCGCCAGTGCACGGGTAAGAAAAAGTTTCATGGATAGTCGGGTTGGGTATGAGGGACCCTTGGTTTTGTTTTATTGAAATAAATAGCTCATGTTTCTAATTTTACATATTTTTTATATTATATAGTAGGTTATAATAATATATTAATAATCATCATAATTGTGACCACTATTACTGTTTGGAAATTAGTTTTCTTGGAAATATAACAAACATTTTGTGTCTTTATCCCTCCCAAGAAAATATCTATTCGTTTCGGGAACAGGCACATTTTCTTCTAAATCATCATCTTCTGAGTCTGTATTGTGTTCACTTTGAATAACATAATCTTGATCTGCATCAGAATCGCAATCATCTGATATATCATCCTCCGATAAAGGTTCTTCTATAATTGATAATACCTAGTTCAAGTGGCAAATAATTAAACAAATGAATAAATAACTATATACATGTATATGAAAAAGTGCAATAATTCAAATAAATAAATTTGTAAAAGGCAATGAGAAATAATTCATTTTTATATGTTCAAGCAACAAAACTATATCTTATAAAACTTGTATGAACATTATAGAGTCTTTTATAAATGTTATTAAATTTATGTATGTTTGTATTTTTCTCATGTAGTTACATAATATCTTATAATTTATAAGAATTATATTTAGTTATAGCAAAGAACGAAAAAAATAAAACTTGCACAAATTACTTACATGATGGTACGGGTTGGGTATTACAGACCCAAAGTCACTGTAGAAAATAAACGGACGCAGCTAATCTCTTCCAAGTCTGCACAACTACTGAACATGTTCGGTTAGGAAGGTAGCATAAGACACAAATTGACAGCTCACAACATCTCTGAGAAAATTAAGATAACATTTCTGACCGGGTCTCTCACGCCCAACCCGTGCACTCACGGGTTAAATCCCGGTAGTTATGTCTATATAAAATTTGTAACAACTATCGCTTTTAAGTTTATAAAACACCTTTATTTTACGTAATATTGCTTTCTTCAGTTTTATGTAAAATAATGTCCTTTAGTTTATTGTTAATATTATCAACGAGTTTTATGTTTTTATCGTGTTTCTCATTGTTGTACGCCTACATGTCTTGATCAATTTCAAACTCATGCAAGTTGTCTGCATCACTCTTTAGACGAAACTTAATTGATCAGAGGTAAGTGTTCTAATATTACATCCGTATTATAATAATAATAATAATAATAATAATAATAATAATAATAATAATAATAATAATAATAATAATAATAATAATAATAATAGCTTTATTTTACCTGGCGGCAATGCAACCACTTAGCAGCGTTTCTCGTATTACGTTGTATTATGATGTCGCTGTATTTTACCACAGAAATGCCTGAATGTATTCAATTTTATTTCGACGTCTTGTGATTTTCTGTATCCTAAAGAGTACCTCAAATAATTAAATAAATGTATTTGTTATATAGTTTTTCCAATTATAACAGTTTTAGGTATAATTGGTTCTTGTCCTTGGAATGTCATCACTTTAGTTTAATTTTTTGAGAATAACATTCCATACTGAGCACTAGTCTGGCTTAACTTATGGGTAACTTCTTGAATTTCATTTTCAGTTCTCACACGTTTTTATTGAAATGTCTCAATTACTTACTTTATTTTAAGATCCATGTATACCATATTCAATTTCATTTAAATATATTTTCCAGATTTCTTTTTTAGTTTCCGTACTTCTTTCCTATCTAGAGCGGATTATCTTTTATGATCTTTTCTGTACTCTAGATTACTGGGATTTTATAGTGTTTTCAAATATGTTACCTTCTTATTTTTATTAATACTAGCTAATACCCGGCGTGCGCTGCTACGCCTAAATAAATGAAAATTTATATGCTTTTATGTTTAGTTCAGTAAGTGAAAGGAAAAAATAATTATAAATTTATATTTTTAGATACCCCTTGCTGATTAACCGGCGTTGCCCGAGAATTTAATTATCCCGATCTTCTTGACATAAATGAGCTGAAATACGAAAATCAACGTGTATTATGTTTAGCTAAATAAGTGTAACGAAAAATTTATATTGTAATTATTTTTAGATACCCCGTGCTCTTTACCCGGCGTTTACCGGGAATCTATTCATCCCGATCTTCTTGGCATAAATGAGCTGAAAGATAAAAATTAATGTACTTCTTATGATTAGTTGAATAAGTAAAATGAAAAATAATTATAAATGTTTATCGTAATTATTTTAAGATTCCCCGTACTGATTACCGGTGTTGCCTGGGAATCTATTTATCTCGATCTTCTTGGCATAAATGAGCTAAAAGACAACACTCGTTATTGTGAGTTATCCGTAAAAGAATACACGCCATGTGCTTGCTATGCTACGCACAGTGTCTCGGTCTTCTTGGCAACAATGAAAGACAGAAATGGATATTATTGTGAGTTATTCGTAAGAGATAAACATATGCTGTCGCGGACAACTTTGTGGAAGCATTTAGAGGTTTTCAAATCTGTGTACATTAATATTGTGTATTTGTTATGGTTTAAGCAACATAAGCAATTTAAGCGCCCAAAGAGCTACTTTTTTCACGTTTTCCACTACAAAGGACGATTTTTAAGGGTATAGGAGTTGAGATCACAACTCTCTTATATCCTATGTTCATCCCGGGAATCACCTGAACATTTTTGCAAAAATCCTCATCACAATCGGATCAACGGTATGGCCGAGCATAAAGTACGAACAAACAAACAAACAAATAAACAAACATTCATTTTTATATATTAGATTTATCTCACCATTCCAACTTCTTAATCCCCCTATGGAGTATATATTTTTCCTGGTTCTTAATGCTTCAGCAGCTGCATTTATTTTTATTATTTTTTAAATTCCTACATTGTTCATTAATATTGCTTATTGGCTTCAACTGGCACTGCTGATTAAGTCTATTCTGATACAAGAATTTTATACTCTCTTGTTCAGTAAGTGTGCCTTGAAGGTTTCTATTTCGTTCTTAATTTTGAGATGAATTTTCTTTCACATTCTCAGAAATATATTACATACAGCTAAAAGATGAGCACTTCTAAATACTCCTACATCTCTTTTTTTTTTCTTTTTTTTTGGCAAGTCTTCTTATTTGTTAACACATAATCTATTATAAAATTTTTACTTCGTGCTATTCTTGCAAATTTATGTATATTACGTTATCTAAAATTATAATCATGACCCTTTGTTCATTAATTAATTACTGAAAACTTAATTAAGTTCTTCCCACTATTATTGAGTGTTCTTTCTCCTTCGGTACCAACAATGTTATGTACATATATTATAGATAGGCCTAAGTAACATAATAGATATTTCACGTTTTATCTCTAATTAAAGAAAGTTTACTTGTAAAAAAGTTAAAAGTTTAATTCCACATAACAAACAAAATATTACTTACAGTGTACTCTGGATAATAATCAGTAATCCAATAGTATCGCGTATATATACAAATAAGGAAAATGCAAAATAATCAAACATCTTATTTCAAAATACCTTACTAGAAACTAATAAACACAATTATGTCTATTAATTACACCATTTCTGCTTTTTAATACTTAACTTTATTTAATTTCAAGAAATTAATTGCCTTCAAAGAAATGTAGACCCACAACCGTATCACCAGAAAGACCACACAACACCAGTACTCTGGGAGCACCTGGATT
Organism: Diploptera punctata; assembly: GCA_030220185.1. Classification (NCBI taxonomy): domain Eukaryota; kingdom Metazoa; phylum Arthropoda; class Insecta; order Blattodea; family Blaberidae; genus Diploptera; species Diploptera punctata. Next base: position 290,895 of record JASPKZ010007936.1, on the reverse strand, counting down.
CATAATTTGAGTATAATTCGTTTAATGAAATCATTGCCATTGTCCATTTGATTGCTGATTCAATTCAAGAAATGACGTCTGTGTAGAGGATCATTGTCATGTATTGTGTGATCATGTATCATCTTATACAAACGAAAATGTGATGCTTTTAAAATTCGCCGAACAGATTCCTTGCTCACTCCACTCTGCCTTGACACATAATGAATTGATATTTTAGGGCCTGCAATAACCTTTGCAAGTACGTTAATTGTGTTTCCTTCATCAGTAGCCATCTTTGGTCTGCCACTTCACTTTGCATCCAGCAAAGAAACGGCCCTCTAAATTTATTTATAAGTTTATCCACTGTTTGAAATGATAGTTTTGGTATTTTAGGATGCCGACTGTGAAATCGTCTGCAGCCTCTCTCAAAGGAATAATAATTCAAAGCTTTGTTCTGGAATAAGCACGACTGATTTCAATGTTTTATCTAATATTGTAAACTGTCTTTCTTTGTGAGTTGCTTTCTGACACAGTACATCTGTCAGAAACACAAACACAAATCCATCATCATCGTCGTCGTCATCGACATCATTGTCATCATTATAATAATAATAATAATAATAATAATAATAATAATTAATATTATTATTGTTATAATAATAATAATTATTATTATAATTATTATTATTATTATTATTATTATTATTATTATTATTATTATTATTATTATTATTATTATAGATAGATAGATCATCGGTTGATTAATGTCTTTGACATCGTCCGATTCCTAATAGCCAATTTTGTCGGTCCATCCAATCTCCTGGTTGTAGATGTTTCTCCTTCATGTATAAACATATTCCCTGATTCCAGGAGGTTTTAGGTCTTCCTCTGCCTCGTCTTCCCTTAGGTTTCTATTCCAAAACAGATTTTGGTAGCCGATCCTTTTCCATTCGCTGGACATGTCCTACCATCTTAATTGCTGAGTTTTAATATAATCTAAAATAGTGACTTCAATCTTCATTTTCTCCCTTATAACTAAGTTCCTATTTTTTTTCTCTTCTTGAAATTCTATTATTATTATTCATTGCTGTAATAATTATTTACTTTTTATTTTATTGTTTCGTTGTTACCATTGTTTCCGGAATAAAAAATATACCTAAAATAGTATATTGTTCTAATTATATTATTCTCATTCATTGTTATAATAATTTCCTTTATATTTTATTGTTTTATTGTTACCATTGTGTCAAGAATAAAAAATATATACCTAAATGCACTTTCTTGTTATTGAGAAAACTTCCATTTGTCAACCGACTTTTGGGCCACACGGTATATATATAAATACAAAGAGGATCTCCCGACCTACGGCCGGGCTAATGGGAGAAGCGCATTCCGCGTCACGCGGCATAACAACTGCACGGCTCACTGTGAGTCATAAACTCGCGCGGCGAGATATTGAAACTTAAGCGAATGGCGAGGCAGTTGAGTTCATGATTGTAAGGTGAAACGTGTTGTGTATTCACGTATTACTGGTCTTAGTTCATAATTATTATGCCTGGATCTGTGTTTTAGAATATAGCATAGGGTATTTATATACGATAATTATGTGAAAACGGAGTTTTGCAGAGAAGTCGTTAGACGATTTCGAACACAATTTCCAGATGTAGGTCATCCAAATAGAGAAACCTTCGACGATTTATAAACAAATTTAGAGAAACAGGTTCTGTGCTCGATAAAAAACCAAAGTAATCAAAACGTATGCTTACTTAGGAATAATTTAACGAAATAGGAGAAAGATTAGAAAATACGCCAACAAAATCTCTAAGCCGACTTCAACTAGAAACCGGTGTTTCGAGGGCGTCAGTAATGCAAGGAGCGGAAATTTCAAGTTTGAAACCATACCTGTAATGCATGAACATCAGCCATGTGATCCTGAGATGCGGTTACGTTTTTGTAATCGGATGTTGCCGAACGTTAATATTGGAATAATTGATTCGTGTTTAATATGGTTCTCAGACGAAGCCTGGTTCCAATTAAATTGGTATGTTTCGTTGCAGAATAACAGATATTGGAACCAGCAAAACTTCCATCGCGTAAATGAAATTCCCCTGTATGACGAACGAACAGGAGTATTTATGACTTCCTAAGGCTCATGTTGAGGCGCCGGTAAGAGGTTCAATAATTTTAGCTGGAATTCTTTTAAAATTAGGAGGGTACGGACTTCTTCGGGTGTATAGTTTATTGATAAAAGTTGGTTGTAAAATATTCAAGTATGGTGTGCAGTGAATGAATACAGAATTATAGGGTCATTTTTAATAACACAATTATTGCACAAATCTTTGTGATGACATACTGAAACAATTTTCGAACAATCGGCTGATATTGACTGTAGAAATGGATTTTTCCAGCAAGACTCTGCAATTGTACATACAGCTGAATACTCGTTAAAATTAAGTAGTGAAGTTTTTGAAGATCGAGTTATTAGTGCGGGCGTGTGGCCATTATGGTCTCCAGATTTAACTGTTTGCGATTTTCGTGTCTGAAGGTACATAAAAAATAAAGTGTATGCAAGAAACCCCCATACATTAAACTATCTGAAAGATTATATCAGGACAGAAATATACTCAATAACAGAACAGCAACTAATGTGTGTGAATGAGGATTTCCTAGCAAGGTGCTGAAAACATGTGGAAGTAGGAGGAGAACATTTTCAACATATCCTGTCGTAAGGTACGTAACTTATTTTCGCTAATTTCATGGACACGATCAAACCATGTGCAACATAGCTGAGCAATAGCTCTGCCGCATGTCGCGGAGTGAGGATTCTGCGACCGCATGCGCTTTTCCCGCTAGCCCAGCCGTAGGTCAGGAGATCCTCTCTGTATATATATATGTATTGCATTAATAGTAGTTTTTATATGTTTCATTTTTTCAATTTTCAGGGCATTGTGAATTCCATTTTGTAATCCATAAACATCGATACAGGCGCTGGATCCACACACGACAGCCGTATATTCGAAAATAGCAGGATATGTGGCCAGTTTGAACGAAGAGAAGTGTCTGGTATTCTCTTAGGAGACAGTGGGTATTCCTGTCATCGCTATTTAATGACACCCTTCCCAACCTATAAACACGAGCTGAAATCAACTATAACAGATCACAAAGTAACCAGACATTTAGTGGAAGATCTTTTGGGGTGTGGAAAGGCAAATTTCATTGTTTTAATGAAGGGTCGTTCCTCAAACTAGAAACAAAGACGACTGTTATAGTTGCAACAGCTGTGTTGCACAACATAGCGAGGAGAGCAAACGTTGCTGAAATAGAGGATCTGCCACAAAAGATTTACTTCCAGTTGTTCATAATGAAGTACAGGATGTATCCCATGGATTGGCAACTCGAAGGGCTCTAATAGTTGCCCACTTTTAAAAATAGATAAGGTGAATACGGAGTCATCCTACATCATAACGTGTTATGTTCTATTTAACCCTTAAATTCGCAATGTATCCTATAGGATACATATATTGTTTTAATTCATCTAGTAGTTTTAATAAAACAGAAGAAAGCTAACGTTAAGAAATTACTGAAATGTGTGTGAAATTACACAATATACCTAATAATAGCAGTTGTGTACGATTTCGTTTCCAGAGCGGTCCGCCACATTTAAATAACTAATACGATAAATTACTATGACATCCAGATTCTAGGCATGGCAGAGTTGACAGAGAGAAGACTAGAAGAAAAGAAGAAGAAGAAACATCTTCATAAACCAGCAGCCGAAGCATTCGCTTAGGACTACTGACACAAATACTGGAAAAATAAAGCCAGTATATACAAGTACGCTGTGATTGGTCAGCAGTCAGCAAGCGTATATACCGAGTATAAAAGCTAACAACCAGACAGCATCTGATTGGCCAGCAACCAGCAACGGTCACACCACGCTATATAAGCTAATAAATTGACAACACTGGATTGGACAGCACTAATCAAGACATCAAGATGCCCAAATACGGCACATATAAAAGAAGGTCGTCTGAAATCCAACTAGAAGACACTACATCACAGACCAGCTCATGGTTCAACGACTTAGTAAAGGAAGCATCTGCTACTTTACGTGAAGCTCTACTGCCAACAACACCTGCAGATTCTACTGTAGACAAGACAGAGCTACCGAAGAACAACATTCCAGCAAGAACCAAGCTTAGATACCACCGAAAGCAAAGGGAAGAAACTGCTCTGCCAGAAAAGTCAGCAGCCTCGGCTACTGATAAAGTCGAGTCCCATCTGGTCGTCTCCCAGAACTGCAGAGACCTCATCATGTGATAATGGAGGGGACTGTGGAGGCTCGAAGTCGACGGACTCGCTCCCAAAGAAGATATGGACCTCTTCCCTGCTGGTACTTCGGGTTTATACCTATTTACTGGCAGCAGTGAACGAGGAATTCTTCAAATCCGAACCTGACGCATTCATTTGCGAGAACACCAGGCTCGGTACAAGGGTCAGGCTAAATTCAGTTTTAGCCTACAAAAAGTACCAGCAACAGCTTAAGAAGAACAAGATCCCTTACAAGCAAGAAAACAGGCAACAAGCGACAGCTACAAGAAGAGTGGTTGTAAAAGGAATAGACCACACCATTGAGCCATCTTACATTCAGAGTGACTTGAAGGCCAATGGATTCCGGGCCTTAAAGGTTGTCAATATGACATCCGGAAAGACCAGGAACCCATTGCCCATGTTTGTGGTCACTCTGAGAGATGGCCCAGAGGTGGAGGATCTATTCAAACTACGTAGGCTCATTCACTTCAAGGTGAAGATCGAGCCTTATCGGCGTATGAAGAAGATGGTAGCACAGGTCATCCCGGCTACCCCTAAGTAGGCAGAAATGGTGGAGCTTGCTTCAGCTGTCTTACCCCAAATCTCAGACCGGATAGAGCCAGCTGTTCTTCGGCCTGAGACCTCCAAGAACTCAAACCGTAGCGTTGTCACCAACGCTAAGCCTGAAAGAAGAAAACGTACCGGGACCAACAAGGTTCGGGAACAAAAGGCCTTGCTATTCAAGGTCAAACACTCCACCTGAAACCAAAAAAGTGACCATAGGCACTCAAACTGCCATGGCTCCTTTAACCAAAAGTAGGCCGGTTCAAATTAGCCTCACAAAAAGTATTAGACAAACTAGTTAAGGAACTAGTAAATGATTCAGATTCGATAATATTATCTATCGAATTGGATCATAAATCACACACTTTTCTAATAGAGTGTATGTGTACTTATGATGAAAATAGGAAGTGCCCTGTTACATCGTAAATTGTCTCCAATTGGAGCAAAAAGCTGTTCAATTTGGACCTAATTGTATTAAATTCAAGCCACTCTATTAAGGTTTTTAGTGGTTTCCCTTGATGTTAAGGCAAATGCCGGAGTGGTCCCCTAGCATCCACTAGTAAAGTCATCAAAGTCCAATAAATATTCAAAATTATTAAATTAGAACAGCTAAATCCGAAAAGAGCCGTTTCTGATTGGAATGCCAACTTGACTTCCCGCTCTTGCCCTTTTTATGGCTGCCGGCTTCTGTGGTGGTGGCAGTCTTCCTGTTGGCAGCTCAGTTAATCAACTAGAACATCAATGAAATTCACCTAGAAACTGAATGCAGGATTGGTGTGCCCAACCGCTGGACCTTTGATACCGGACTACGGATAGTTGTCGTTAGCAGAGGATATATATTACTACAATCAAGATGAACTATAAAAGTTCCAACAAGACATATTAAATATCAACGACGAAATACTTAAATCAAAAGGGCTAAAGAGGGTTGGAAATCCCTAAAAATAGCCGGAAGTTGTTGTTCACCATTGAACAGTTCCCATATAGTCGGTCGGGGACACTTCCATAAAAATGGATGTTTCCCTGACGGACATAGAGGGGATATGAATGTTTGAGAAGTGACACAATTTCCAATACATAGTGATGATGATGATGATGATGATGATGATGACATCCAAAATCCAAAATTCCGCAACAGATCAGCTTAATCTGAAAGTAGCTGTTTCTGGTTTGGCCAGCAGTCCGTCCTCCCATTCTTGTCTCTTCGGGGAGTGGCGGCGGCTGCGATTTCCTCTTGACAATCGTGACATCACCTTAGATCGATTAGAACATCAACTCTGACCAGCGTATCAAGGCTTGTTAATGTCCAACCACTGGATCTTTGTCTCCTGATCTACGGCTAGTTGCGATAATTCCTCTCAGTTGCCGAGTGGGCACATGGATCGAACTAACTGTTCGCTTAGCTGGGCAGCGGAGATCATTTGGCGTGTATGGGCACATGAGGGTGGTCCTCCTCTTCCAACTCATAGTCTAGTCTAGTCTGTTTTGCGAATTTAAAGGTTAAACTACTTTCGATATATCACGTATACCATCGTCAACATTTTCCAGACTGTTGAAATTTACGTTGTCGGCCTTGGATATCCCTCCTTAAAATTGAAATGACAATAATAAATATTGTTATAAATATATTGTAGGATCTCGCACAAAAATTCGTATGGGACAATCAAACTGATTTTACGTATGCATGTATGAACATCGACACATTCTTAATTTTCCCGGTTGAGTTTGAAGCAGGATCTTGGCTGTCCTGTTCTAAACTCGTACGTTGGGTGTCAATTTGAAGCAGGATTCTGGGGTCGAATTTGTGTGTCCAGGAATATGAGTGTATGGACAATAGGTGCTCCGGACGAGCTGGTTCGGTTTCCGGTAAGGGCAGAAGTCCTATCTTGGGTATATGGGAGGAAGGTTAAGTCTAAGTACTAGACAACTTCTTCGTGATGATAACAAATTCCTGCTTATTTCAATTTTATCGGTACACTTAGCCGGGACTCCGACCACTTATTTAAAGCTGTAAGCAGTATGTGGATATGCCGTAATCTTCAATGTATTTTCTTGCCTGTTCTCACAATTTCACACGGATAACCACTCTTTATAATTTTCTCTACGTTTGATCCGGCCAATCTTGATTGTTGAGGCGCGGTGTCTTTGTTAGAGATGCGTACACATATATATAACAACTCGAGATTGATACCTGAACTTATAAATTTTACAAGTTGCGCCCTTATGGAATAATAAGTTTTCTTTTACGTTGCAGCGCCCTGTTCAGCTGTCGGGCCTACTATTCTACATTACTACTAGTCTTGTCTGGATATAAAATTTATGCTAATATAGTTAAGAATAAATTGAAAAAAAATTTATAAAAATATAATTGGAGAAGAGCAGAATGGATTCAGAAAGGGTAGATCTTGTACAGATGGATTCTTCACTCAAAACTACTATTAGAAAAGCACAAGGAATCAATATAGAAACTCATATCGCCTTCGTTGACTTCATAAAGTCTTTTGACAAAGTAGACAGAAATATATTACTAATATCTTCAACATCTATAAAGATAATGAAATCTCTGTTAAACAAGATGGCAAATTATCTTCTTGGGAAAAGATCAGCACTGGAGTAAGACAGGGATGTGGACTTTCACCGGTGCTTTTCATTATATATATATATATATATATATATATATATATATATATATATATATGAATAAATTAATAAACGAATGGAGGAAAACACAACAAGGATATATAGGGCCTACCCATCAATAGGAACCTCAAACTCGATGCTATTCTTTTTGCAGATGATTTAGCTTTTCTGGCACTTTCCGAAAATGATTTGCAACGATCAATTTATAATTTACAAAAAATAGGTGCCAAATTTAATATGGAAATATCAATTAACAAAACTAAAATTGTGGCATTTCATGGGAAGGACCCCATACAAAATAAAATCTGTCTCCAGAATAAAATTTTAGAGAGATCTAATCAATTTAAATACCTTGGATATTATCTCTCTATCTGGGATGAAAAGGATATCCCTGAAAAAATTACTAGTTATAATAAAAGTTTAGGAATTATTAATCAAGTTATGAAACCATCCCTTGTAGAAAAAACACCAGATTACGTTTATATAACACTTTGGCTAGACCAGTGTTGACCTATGGTAGTGAAGCATGGACACTAAAAAGACAACATGAAAGCAGAATAACGGCTTGTGAAATGAGATTCATGCGCAGAACAGCGGGTTACACCAGATGGGATCGGAAAAGGAACACCGATATCTTAAAAGAATTGAAGACTACGCCAATTTTGGAATATATTAAACAGTACCAACTAAATTGGAAACACCATCTTGAAAGAATGAGTTCAAATCGGATCCCCAAATCTGTTTATAATTATATACCAAGAGGACGAAGATCACTGGGCCGTCCTATGAAACGCTGGAGGGAAAATTTTCTATAGGTTCGTAACAGGCCTTGGTCTAATACTTGAAAGGAAGAAGAAGAAGACTACTAGTCTTGCACTGCTCGTGACCACTTTATTTTCATGGAGTCGTCTTCGCGACCCCCACCAACATATGTCTTCAGCTTTTTACAAAATAGCAGAATATTACATGGATGGGGATTGGTTTCCGTCTAGGTTTTTGGGCGTTACCCTTGAGCCTATATTACATATATTTTGCGTTCACGCTCCCATCTCAGGGTAGGCAAATAGTTGTTCAACTCGAGTCCAATGAGTTTCTTTAGTCGACGTGGTCTGCACACCGCCAAAAGACATTCCCTGCCGTGAGGACATATTCCCAGCTTTAATTGCTGTGGGAGCGCTTCCTCCTAAGTCTAGACTGGGGATATCCACCCCTATGTCCGAGACTGCGCAGTTTTGGATTATGGCCTAGTCTACAATAACGTTTCCTGGTAAGCTTATTAAAAAAACTGCAGACTCTCGTTCTTTTGTATTTTGTTTACAAGTTATAGGAAAAGCCATGAGGTATGGTCGGGTCTTCAACCTCGGTACAACTACACGCTAGTAATATTTTATTAACCATATATCAAATTATTATGTGGTAAACAGTATCATTTAAATAAAGCTACCATTAACTTCCTTACCTTAAACGATTTCACTGAAATCTACACACGACATATTTCCAATAATAATTAGAGTCTAATTCATTAATCTACTTAATCGTAATATCGTTTAATGTGATATCACCCTGATACAAACGGAATCATGACATCTTTAATCACTGTATGGGAATGAAACACTGCTATTAAAACAGTACATAAACGAGATAATAACCTTATTAAAGATGTAGATGAGGGAAACATTTGTGGAATTACTTGGAATGTTATGTAAATCAATAAGAGATTGCAAGTACGTATGTAATGTTATCATATAATTTATAATTTTGATTTGTAAGCGATCGAGAGAAAATTCACTTGCAATCTCGAGAAGAATGTAGAATAGTATTTGGTAACAATAATGTATTAACATGAAATAAAGCGAATCTATGATTAACAATATTGAGACTGTGAACTATGAAAAATATAAAATTAAAATTAATATCAATAACCCAGAAACACTGATTATCTAAAGTTAATTTACAAGTGGCCACAAACTTGAAATGTTTAACAGGATGAAGTCCATGGAATATACACCTTTATAATGAGGCGTCGACATTCATATACAACACCATAAATATGTAGAACAATAGCCTCTTAATATTAGCATATATTGTTGTGACAATGCAGCGGTGAAATACTGTGATGCAATCCAATACTTAGCAGTATTACGTTTATTGCGATGTATCAATTGGACGGCATTTATATGAAAGGAATCAAGCGTCATTATTAACATATCTGAGATATACCCATATGTGAACTCTTATAACACATAGAATATTATAATTAAATGGAACCAAGTGACATCTATGATGTGCTGGAATTTGTGAATGATTGAACCAACTACCAAGTAAAATGTTTATCGTCTGTTTTTATTTATACAGAACCTACTGATTTTTGGCGGTTGGATCTGATTCATAAAACAGTTGCCTCTACCAAGAATCCCAAAAAATGTAATTTTTACAAGAGGCATATGTGGGTATATAATATAGCGATTCACTCAGGAAAAGAAAAGAAAAGTTTATTATATGTTTGTGTAGAAGGTACTGCAGGACGAAGTGCTTGCAAGTGGGTTCCTGCTTGCAAAACCACATACTTTCTCATGTTGGAAGGAATGTGACAGATCTGACTCATGTGAAGGGCAAAACCAAAACATAAAATATGTATTTATGATGAATACACTATTTGATGACTTACGTATGCTTAATTCTGTGACGATAAAGTACCTTATTACAGGACATAGTTACCTTCCAAATTTTTCCGATTTTGGAGATGTAGAATCTGCCCTCAAAACCCAAAAACGACTATACACTTTGGAAGAAAACATTAATCTGATGGAAGGAAGTCGAAAAAGGAAAACAATTGTCGTGACATAAATGTAGGATGACTTTAAATTGAAAAAAAAAAGATATATGACAAATAGGAAGTTGGACTCTGAGGGAAACAAAATCAACTGACTTACAGTTCGTGCCATTAAACTTAAGAGGACAAACCATTTGTTCTTCAAATGAAGACAATTTCGCTAGAAAATTTCATTCAAATAGATATTAAGAGCAAACAATGAGAAAGAAGATCAGACAGCTTTCATTCCGCTAGGTTGATTTCCCTGTGTCCACAAGGAAAGCCAATAAGCAAGGAAAAGCTAAAGGATATTGAATATGTTCGATATCTTATACCAAAAATATGTCTGGCCTTTCAATATGAAACTAAATTCCAGTACTAAGGTTGAAGATGAGATATATGGTTTTGGAACGGTGCTGGTATTGGCCCTCTCCGACCAATCCATCGCCGATGAAACACGCGTGTTTGTTGTCGTCTAACCCGAAGATGAAAATGGGCCGGTGCTCCATCATGCATGTACCACATTTGCACATGTTCATGTAATGGCGCATCCTCCAGCAGCACTGGTAACCGGTTCCGAAGGAAGGTACGATATCTATGACCATTCAATCTGTTCGGTAGAACGTAGGGACCTATCAATCTGTCCCCGTGAATGCCTGCCCAAACGTTGATACCTAATCTGTGCTGGTGTCTTCCCTCTTCAAGTGCATACGGGTTTGCATCGGCCCATACGTGCGTATTGTGAAAATTCACGATACAGTCTCTCGTGAAACCCGCCTCATCTGTGAAGAAAATATTTTCTGAAAAATGCGGATCATAAGCACACGTGTGGAGAAACCACTGGCAGAATTGCAATCTAGCAGGCTGGTCGTGTGGCAGCAGAGCTTGAACTCGCTGCACATGATAAGGATAGAACAACTGTTCACGAAGAAAGTTCCGGACAACAGATTTAGCAACACCTTTAGCTGCAGATATTCTTTGGACGCTCGTTCCAGGGTTCTTCTCCACGTGTTCTAATACCCGTTGCTCCATATCAGGTGTGCGAGTTGTTCGAGGTCTGCCACGATCCTCTGTTTGTGCTGCAAAGGATCATCTATCCTAAAGTCGCAGGAACAAGGTACTAAACATCTTTACAGATGGCCTACGGCGATGTGAATATTTGGCAGCATACAAATTACATGCCCCTAGGTTACTGCCATTGACTTGGCCGTAGCAGAACACCATATCTGCCATCTCCTGTGTTGAATACCAGGCCTCCATTAGGTGCTGTACAGAGAAGGACAAGAACACAAATTACAGCACTGCAGTGTCACAATGAACCATGAGCCATTTCCACACTACGGTATGTATACCGGACGCAAATAACATACCGGACTGATACAGCAATGTACAGTACTTACTGTAGTACGCTGTGGAATAATGTACTGCTTGTGTTGGGTTCGTGCTTCATACTAATGGAAACACGATGTACTGCATGATAACAAACGTCTACAATAGTACATAATCTGGTTCATGAAAAAGTGTTTGTAATGCAAGATAGTAAAACCTTAGGCCATACCTCCGTAAATATTACGTGTGCGATCTATGTTTGTTGGACCTTTGTTTCTTCATTTGTTGCATACTATATTCTCTGTAAATATTGGAAGGTATTTTCGGGACACCTGTATACTAGTTGTTTACCCTTGAGGAGAAATAGTTTAAGCACCATTCAATTAAATATTAATTTGACCGAAGTTCAATAACAAAGTTGGACAAATACATTTTCCACATGCACTGAAATTAAACTTTGTATATTCCACTGTAGCTTCTTCACAATAATTCGTTGAACAGGGTCTGCTCAAGCTTAGAGCAGATACTAAACTGATATGATGCCAACTTAACTTAAACTTGATGGTATGCCTGATCGCGATAGAAGAAGAACAGAATGAGTTTTTAATTATAACTTGATGGCCTGCTCGAGGCAGGAGCAGAACTTAAACATAACTGGCTTCTCCTTTTGTTGAGACGGCGACTTAGCGCCGTCCGGTATGCCGCATTGAAACACACTGGGTTGCCTGGCAGCTAATTCCTTGTTGGCTATCAAGTTGGGGTTCTGGATATATATAAATCTAGCCTTATGGTGACAAGTGTTTTACCTGCAGATCCAGGTTGGAATAAATGGTGGACGTTTTCACCTTAAAGAGGGCGTCAGAAACTGCCCCGCCGGGAAGCAGAGAGTCCGAAAGCCGGATGGTACAGAATGTGCCTCACTCTTTAGGCGAGTGAATCTCGCACGATTTACTTGATGGTTCCCTTTAATCGGCTAATCTATGTAAAACATAGATTAACCAATTTTTGTATGAAGATGAAGCGCTGCATAGGACTTGATAATTCAGCCGCCAGCATAGGCTGAATGTCCTCTACACGCTCACTCAAAAATCCTGCTGCCACATTTCGGTACTGTTCTGGAACAGTGCTGTTCGCTTTGAATATTCCGGAAGAAGTACCAGTCTTGTTTGAAAGATATAGTTTGATCAACCCTCACCGAGTGAAGGTCTTTGGTTGAGGTGGAATTACTTGATGTTTTGGTTTGGGTTTAGCTGCCCCATCATAAGCTTCAAATGCTGCCTTATAAACAGGGCAGCCACGGTAGGAAGCAGGGTGGCTGACCCCCCGCATTTTGCTCATTTAAGCAAATTAGGGTCTCTCTGCGCTTGGGCCTTTAGGGTACAATCTTTGTGCCCATGGTCCTCAGTGCAGATCACACAACGTGAGGTCCTGTCACAAGCAGGAAAAGTATGATTGAAAGACTGGCACTTGTAGCATTGCTTGAGTCCAGCCCGAGGTTTATATGCTTCTATGGTTACAACCATATATAAAAGGCGCTTCAAGTCATAGATTTTTAGAGCATCATTAGTTCGCTCAAGTTCCGAGATAAAAATGTTGAGTGGTACAGCCAAATTATTTACTGTCTTGGTAATTTGTTTGACAGATTTGAGAGGAAATCCCAAGGATAGGATTTCCTCTTTAATTTCATTTGTAGGTGTTTCTGCAGGCAGATTTTTTAAGTACGACCTTCAGTTGAAGTTCTTTTTTAAGTTGGAATGTATAATATTCCTTTTTCAAGGAAGTTAAATACTCCTCCAATTTAGCAAAGTCTTCCAATGAAGATGCATAATACCTCAATCCTTCGTTAATGCTGATTACTTTTAGGTCTCCACTAAGAAGTTATCTTAATTACTTATTCATACGGAACAGGTCCCCGTGGCCAATGACAGTGATTGTCGGGGTCTCTGTCCCGTGGAACCAAAATTTAACGAAGGTATTGATGTTGTTGTAACCGTAGAAGGTCCAGCGGTTTGAGAAGGAATCATCTCTGAGGATGTTCCAGCAGTTAATTTTGAAGTATCAGCTAAGGCTGAAAATTTATTTTTGGTAGGGGCTGCTGCTAAAATTATAGCTGGTGATACCACAGGTTGTCTAGATCGGCTCGGTAAATCTCCAAGATCAGAAGTTTTAGTTTTCTTTACTAACAATGTAGGTTCTTTTTTCTTTTGATTTTTTCTTCTTTTCCTTTCCGTTTTTTGGAAGAGGCGCTAGAGTTATTTTGTTCGTTAGGGATTGACTGTTGACTATTGATGGCATTTCTTCATCAACTAGATTACATTATTTTTCAGTTTCAGAGCTTTCCTCCATGGGGTTTCGCGAGAAGAGAAAGCAGCACGTTTGAATTTCAACCGCCGCCGCCATCAATTCGCGCAGTATAGTCTCAAGGAGGGATACCCCTATGTCTTCTTTTTGAATGATAAGATTAAGTCGATTTAGCAACTTTCTGTGAAATCACGAGCTTCGTCGGGCCTCTCGTACTCATGATATGCAGATAGATAATTTGTGATAACTAGAAAGGTTCCACTAATACAGCGGGGAATATTGTCCAGTCTAGGATCTTTATCATATCTGTGATGTTTAGCAATATTTTCAAATTTGTGTCCAGTATCCTCCCATGTAGTTAGAGGTGCGACATCCTCGGGGTCTAGGTCTTGGATCTGGCATAGTAGCCATTGCTTGGCTAATGCCAAGTCTTAGTTCAAAATACTACACTAGATTTACCGGCACACTTGTCACCACTGACTAGGATTATAACAAACAATAATAATATTGTAAGACCACAACTTTACCTGATAACACTACACTCACTGTCGAAAATATATGTTTAAAAAAACGAGAAAACGTTACGCGCATTGGACTGGCCAGAGGGCTAGTCAAGTATTTAGCAATGCTCCTACCGACAGGTCATATAATGATCACTATAATGGTACGACCAATCACGGCACACGTTACTACTAGTCACCGCCCACTATGTTGAATATTCTTAGCAGCACTACATTGACGCCACTGTTGCAGCAGACTGCCGCTGAATGGTCGATGTTGCTTCTGCTGTCACACTAGACGAACTTGTAGATGCTGCTCGTATCAAGTATGAAGAAAGAATGCTGATTCAACTGGCTTGCAAAATGCAGCGACTTATGTAAGCTATAAATTTGGAGTGACCGAGTTCATAAATAAGGTCATTCCAAAGCATAACAAATAAACAAAAAAAAATATCCAAGTGTAACGTCATCTGAATGCGACGAACACAATACACTTGAATTCCTAAACAAGAATAGAGGGCGAAGACATGAAAAACATACACATTAAATATTTTGGTATTTAACATATACAGGGTGTATCGAAAAGGATGGCGCAAACTTACATGGTTGAAAGTGCACGATAATAGAGCAACAATGTCCCAGTAAACATGGGTCCGCAAACCAGCCGTTTGCGAGATAATTACGAATGTATGATTAAAAGCCGCCACTGATTCATTGTAAACATCGTCCTAGTTAGTACAAATTAATTTGAATTTAGACTTTACTATTAATTTTTCATCTCATTTAGTTCACATTTCACAGTTCACTTCACTTATGGGTTACCTGTTAAAGGAGGTGTTCGAAATATCTTCCTTGCATCTGGATGCAATACTGTGCTCGTCTCTGCAATGAATGTCGAATTCTTTCGAAAACCCCTGGATCATTTCTGAATTCTTGACAAGCATGTACAATTCTCTGCTCCAGTTCTTCAACCGTGTTAACAGGTGTGCTGTACACTTCGCTTTTGAGGTGACCCCACACACAAAAATCCAAAGGATTTAGATCAGGTGATCTTGGAGGCCAAGGTACAGATCCGCCTCGATCTATCCATCTTTGGCCGTATCTGCGCGTTAGATGCCGTCTCACAGCAGCAGCAAAATGTGCCGGAGCTCCATCATGCATCTACCACAAACTCCGACGTTTCTGCAGGGGAACATCCTCAAGAAATCCCGGAAGATGACGCCGCAGAAACCTAAGGTACCTCCGTCCATTAAGTTTTCGTGGAAGAATGTGTGGTCCAATGCGATGATCATCTAGTACCCCTAACCACACATTCAGTGAGAAACAGTGCTGATGTGGTGACTCATGAATAGCATGTGGGTTTATTTCACACCAAAAATGTGTATTATGATAATTAAAACACCACCACGTGTGAATCCTGCTTCGTCTGTAAATAAAATGTTACGTGCGAAACGAGGGTCGACTACAGTCTGTTGTTGCATCCACTGAAAAAAAAACATCACTCTATTAACAAAGTCCGCATCATTGAGACATTGAACTCGTTGGAGGTGGTAAGGTTACAGTAAATTACACTGTAAAATTCTCCATACTCTACTGTGGCTTTGTACAGGCCCTTGTGTGGCAATTCTTCTCGTCGAGGTTCCTGGAGAGAGCTGTCCAACATCATATCCTCAACCTCAGGCGTAATGCGAGCAAGCCTACCTACTGCTCTGTCATGTGCAAAACCCCCTTATCTCTCAGGCGCTGATGGACCTTTGTAAATGTACGACTTTCGGGGTGTCTTCGATCAGGATATGTTTCTTGATACAAGCGTGAAGCCTCCCGTGCATTGCCATTAGCCCTACCGTACATGAAATGCATATCCGCATACTCTTCGTTACTGTAAGGTTCCATCGTAACTACAACACAGCACAAGTGGCACTCCTCAGACGAGACTGATACCTTTTGAGACTGTGTACTGTATCCGTCCTGTACGTTCTGCGTGTATGGTTTGATTACAACTCCACCTCTCGGCAATGTTCAGTTTTGTAAACAAAGAAAATAGGACTGCTTCAAGTGCGCAAGGAGTAAACCGTACGATGTTACAAACAATGACGTCAGTGGCGGCTTGTAACCATACATTCGTAATTATCTCGCAAACGGCTCGTTTGCGGTCCCATGTTTACAGGGACATTGTTGTTTCTATTATCGTGTACTTTCAACCATGTAAGTTTGCGCCATCCTTTTTGATACACCCCTGTACAAGGCAAGCAAAGAAAGTAAAGCTTACACATAGTCTTCTTCTTAACTAAAGGTACTTACAAAACTCGCTTGCCATCGTGAACATCAAGTAATCCACTATTTTCTTACATTGCCTAGCAAGTTGGCTAGTCATGGACATAATACTTAAATATTTTTTAGAACGAAAAAACTTTGATTTTTTTAAACTTCATAACTTAACTTAAAATGTATTCAAGAAGTCATATTTCTTAACTTACCTTATCTATTAACAAATTATACAATTTTGTAATAGTTCACGATCATCAACTTTTAATAAAACTAAAATAAAATTGAACTATAATTTATTTAATAACGTAAAACTCCTTCGTCGCCTGTACAAGTCTTATTCTCTACCGGCGAGATCAACTGACCTACAATATCGGAAAATCGGTTATTAATATATAAATTAAAACCCACGAACCCAGTAATCCCGGTATAGATTTTAACAACACGTCTGTTTAAATCCCCAAGTTAATGTAGATCATCATCCCCTTCTTCTTTGTAGGCTCTTGACCTGTTCCGCTCTCAGAATTCATCTTCCCATCGTCTTCTAGGACGTCCCCCATCTCTATAGCCTTGAGGCTGCTACAACAGTGCTCGTTTCGTTAGCCTAGAAGAGTCCATTCTTGAAATATGCCCATGCCATTTCTGTTTATAGCTTTGCATTTTTTATTTAGATTAAAAATTTTGAGTTCTTGCCTAATTGTTTTACTAGGAATATGGTCTCTTGGAGTATATTCTGCAACGTATCTGAGGAAATTCATATCTGACGTTTCTAGTAATCTTCTATCTGATCTATTTATTGTCCACTTCTCTGATCCATATGTCACAATGGGAACTGCCCATTACCTTATAAAACTTTAGTATTGTTTATTTTGTTGTTTGTAGATAATAACTTTTATTTATTTTATCTATTACTTTTTGTAATTACACTGGCCAACAAAATTTGAACTTTTTTATGTTACAAGGGAGAAAATGTGTGTTTCTAACTTACTTTTTTGTGCTGATTTTAAATCTTTTTACGGAACTTTTCCATCACAGAGGGTTTTCGAGTAATCACATGAAAAGCATTTTTCATGTCTATACATTACAATTTATTATATCGTAGCTGAAATTATATTTGCTCACCCAAAATGTATGTGAATTGGATTTTCGGCTGTACTTCGCTTTAGGAATATCCCTCTTCGGTGTCCAGCAGTAGTCTGCTAACATATTTGGACACCATTTAGCCTGATAGCGCCTTTCCATTTCCGCGATGTCCTGGTGGAAGCGCTCCCCGTGTTCGTCGCTCACAGCCCCTAGATTTTCAGGGAAGAAATCAAGATGGGAGTGCAGAAAGTGAATTTTCAAAGACATATTACATCCCATTATCTTGTAGTTCTCAATCATCTCATTGACAAGTTCTCTGTAGTTAACAGACCTGAAGTTCCCCAGAAAATTTGAGACAACATTTTTTAAAGATTGCCATGCAGCTGCTTCTTGCATATTTAACTTGTTCTGAAACTGCGTATCTTTCATCAGTTCCTTTATTTGAGGGCCAACAAATATCCCTTCTTTCAATTTAGCTTCACTGATCCTTGGAAATTTATTTTTGAGGAAGAGAAATGCACTGCCATCACGATCCATTGCTTTCACAAAAATTTTAATCAAGCCTAGTTTAATATGTAGTGGAGGCAATAAGATTTTTTCAGAACGTACAAGTGGTTGGTGAAGAACATTTTCTTGTCCTGGATTAAGTGACTCTCTCTTTGGCCAGTTCTTTTTAATATAATGATTACTTCTATCTCTGCTATTCCACTTGCACAAGAAGCAGCAAAATTTAGTATAGCCAAGCTGTAACCCAAGTAAGATGGCTATAACTTTCAAATCCCCACATATCTGCCAAGAAAAATTGTCATACTTTATAGCGGATAGTAAGAGCTTCATATTCTCGTAATTTTCCTTCATACCAACTGCATGGGCTAAAGGAATGGATGGATATATGTTTCCATTATGTAGTAACACTCCTTTCAAACTTGTTTTCGAGGAGTCTATGAATAAACGCCAATCCTCAGATTTATGCTCAACACCCAGTGACTGGAACAAATTCTCAACATCATTGCAGAAAACTAGGTCCTTCTCTTTAGAAAAGAAATCCTCAAATTCCTTTTGGCGATTGCGGAAAAAATTTACTTTGGTGTCATCCTGCAGTAGCTTCCATCCTTTCAATCTTGAAGCAAGTAATTCTGCCTTGCTTTTACTTAAACCAAGATCCCGAACCAAATCATTTAAATCCTCCTGTGTTAGAAAGTGAGTTTCATTTATAGCATCATCTTCCGCAAAATCTGAATCATTCTGTAAATCCTGAACATCAGAAAGTTCTTCAATCATTGTTATGTGATCTGGTGGAATTGGTATGGGTAAACCTGGCCCATGAAGTACCGGTCGAATTGCTGAATCTAACATTGGATATTTAACGGTGTGTCTTGACTTGGAAGTTATTCCATATATATTTGTCAAGCAGAAGTAGCAGTCTGTCAAATGATCCTTAGGTTCGCGCCATATCATTGGGACTGCGAAAGGCATATGACGGGATCCTTTCAACCAGCCAGTTAATAGTGTTACACATTTGGTACAACAGATTTCCGGGGCCCATATCTTGTTCTGGTCTATTTTGTTGTTAAAATAACAGTGATAAGCTCTTCTTATTAGAGGAGTAAACTTTCGCTTCTGCGCTTTGAAAGTGAGCTCACCACACACGAAACAGAAGTTGTTTCTATCGTTAACACACTTTCGAGACATATTTCTTATACAAATACAATTTTACTCTTCTCTTTACAATACACTACACTACTTAGTCTTTACAATACACTTCTATCACAATTCACTTGACTACGGAAATGAGCACAGAATTAGCTTCTTTCTTTTAAGAAAGCTTCTATTCAACTGCGAACTTAAAACATACAATCACAGTTTTGTAGGAGAATGTCATTGTTGTAAGTTATGAATTCAAGGCAACAATCGCAAAACATTATAAGTCCATTGTTGGCACAATGAAATTAAATATAAATGTAAAATAATCCTTCTAATCATCATGTTATATACCAAAAATGCTAATAAATAGGAAAATAATTATTTTCAAAATTACAAAAAAATGGCGGGTGATGGAAAATTTCTGACTTCATTTTTGAAATCAGCAGATGAAAATACATAAGAATCACCCAAAATATTTTATGTAAGAAAGTCACTGTTGACCAGTGTTATTCATAACATTGTACTGTATTTTCAGCTCTACCTTATTTAGGTGTATATAATGAAAAAAAAAAAAATATATATATATATATATAAGTTATATATACTCTCTACTTGAAGTCTTATCTTGACTTTCCATTAATTTATAAACCTGTATGAGTGTATTCTATTCTTAAATCATGTGTGTATCTAAATAGCTACTCCTGCACAAGCTCTTTGTTCACCAGAATATGTAATCACATATTTTTTTGTTATTTTGGTCCTTGTAGTTTTTTTTTGTTTCAGTAATAGCAGCAATGCCAATCTTAAAATTATTTAATTCTTTTTCTAGTTCAACTTATTTATATAAAAGCCCTCTTACGTTCCAGGTTTCTAATTTAAATGTTTCAGAGATACCTTCATTCAATTCCTCTTTTTTTTTTCTTTTTTTTTTTACTTTTTCTTGCTTGCACATAGAACAATCAAACCGCTGTGGATATTTGAAAATCCCAGTAGTAAAACATCCTCCGCGTTACGGGCACTGCGCAGAGTAAGGACAATGATGGGGTTGCTGTTTCCATGCTTTTGTCCTAGATTCAACATAGAGGGTTTTTACACCCGTTCTTTGAGTCGTTATGGTAATTATATAGTCCCATGTTACCTTCCAACCATTTCAGTCTTCACACGTTAACTTCACACGTTAATATCAATGTACACCAGATACTGAGTCCTAGTCAGAATTTAGCAGATTTAAGCCCCCCCGCGTCGTGAACGCGCCTTAAAAGAATTATCCATGTTAGACAGTTATGACTAAATAGTCTGCCCTGTTTACCATGGACCGGTTTAACAGCTTTGTTTCGAACTAAGGCTAAATGTTTTCTGTATACTTATACTTATGTCTAAACAATTGCTAATTGAATTTTTAGTGATTGTTAGATCTAGATAATTGATTGAGTTGTTAATATACTGTATTTTATCGTACAGCTAAGGTTTGTTTTTCCATGTGATTTTCATTTTCTTATGACATAATGCGTGTCAATGGAAAAATAAAGAGACTTAATTTTGTCAGTGTAAGAATAATTTCTAACTTATCTACTGTACTTAACATTCTGGTTAGTAATTATCCACTATAAGAAAGATATGATTTGGCGACCATCAAGTTCGTTGCACATATTGTAACTGCGAATCATGTTCTGATACACTTATTCAATCTTATTCTTACAGTAAAAAGTGCAATTTCTTTACTTATCCCTTGACATTGGACAATGGACATTGTCACGAAATCAGTGAATGTGGATTGTGTAAATGTGATTTAGACATAAATCATTATACAGGGTGTCCCAAAATTAGACCGACAAACTTTGGGCGCTGATAGATAACATTATTTTAAACACTTTTTGCTAAGGAAGGTGTTTTGTTGCAGTGATTCGTTTAAGCGATGGTCGAGTTAATGTCATTACTGCCTCTCACCCACAAAGAAATAGGTCATTTCTCTGATTTCGCCAGCTGCGCAGGTTATTCGTGTCCAAGGTCCTCTTCAGATTCAACAAGTGTTTCATACACGATAGTCTTCATGTGCCCCCACAAAAAGAAGTCAACTGGAGTAAGGTCAGGAGAGCGTGCCAGCCAGGTAATGGGTCCACCTCTGGGTACCCAGTGATTGCCATATGTAACCGTAAGATGACGACGTACTTCAGCACCAAAGTGAGCTGGTGCCGCATTATGTTGAAACCACATGTCCTGTCTGATATGAATGGGAACTGTTTCCATTATATCAGGCAAAACTTCTTGCAGAAATACTATTTATAGTAAGCATTGAGTCGGGCGGGAAAAATGTATGGTCCTAATAAGAAGTTATCTATAATACAGGCCACCAAATCTCAGTTTATGTGACCTCTGAAATGTAGCATGGGGATTTTCGAAGGTCCAAACATGTGAATTCCGACTGTTAAATAACTGCTTACGTGTGAAACACTTTCATCACTGAACATGACATGGGATGCAAACAGTACATCGTTTTCAATTTTGTCCAGATACCACTAACAAAATTGCTGTCGCAGAGGACAGTCTTGACGCCTCATTGCGTGGACCTTTTCAACATGAAAAGTGTGCAACAAAATTTCCAGCAGAATTCTTCCCACAGTGCTACGACTTAGTTGCAATTGTCGAGCGATGCCGCGAGTACTAGCTGCATGATTGTTCTCAATGCATTTGCAACACATCTTCCTCGTTCCTAGGAATCCGTACAGAACGTGGCCGTCCTTGATCTTCTGCTCGTCTATCCAAGGAGCCTCTTTCACGTATTCTACGTTCAATGCTGGCAAATGTAGTGTGATGAGGAACTCTTCGGTTTCGGAACTATTCTTGTTTAAGCCTTACAGCCGCACGACCCGAACCAGCTTTTCCATACGCATGTCCGTCATCTCATTCCATGTGTACCTATCCATGTTGTAAATAAACTAGTATGCAGCAGGCATTCCAGCAAACTAACGCACAATGTCAAGGAAACACAACGATGAGCTCAGGATGTAAACTTGCCAACCGAATTGAAGCGTTTTGTTTTGTTTCTTTCGTGTGTTTCCTTTAAAAGATACATACTGTACACAAATGTAATTTACATATCTAAACCAACTGGGTGACAGGCAGTAATGACATTAACTTGTCTAGCGCTTAAACGAAGCACCGCAGCAAAAAGCCTTCCTTAACAAAAAGTGTTTAAAATAATGCTATCAGCTCTCAAAGTTTCACGGTCTAATTTTGGGACACCTGTATTACTATGGATTTATCGCCGGCAGACATGGAATAGTAAACATTTGATATGAACTTTTTGTACCTGCAGCACGAAAACTGTATGTTTCCGGACAAAGGTTCCTATTTGAAACGTTATCTATCCTCTTCTCTCTACAAGCACTAGAAGTTTGTAATGGGAATTTCCAAAATCTTTGTATATAACAAAGGTTTAATTAAACCGATTGAGTTAAGGTCATATGATTTTATCTTCTACTTAACCAGTAAAGTAAGTTATACAAAATGAACTTATATACTGTAATTAATTCTCGAATTAATAAATTATTAAATACTACTAAGATAAAATTTTCTTAAAATAAACAAATTGTTATAAATGCTACAGTCCACCGCTGTGGTCTCAGAGTAGCATCGCTGCCTCGTACGCAGCGGGAACGTGTTTGATCTCCGGTCAGGATAAGTTCCTGGGTGATGTTTTTTTTTTCAGGGTTTTTCCTCACCTGTAAGAAAAAAATATCAGGAAACTTTAAGGCTCAAACGGCCTCCGAACATCATCTGGCCATCGTTATCTTATTCGCCATGTTTAGTATGAATATGTGCGTTTGTTCTTAATGTTATGTAGTCTCGGAGGAACTCCTGACTTTGAGCTGATCACTCATTCGGGCAGGCTCTCCATGTCTGTGTTCTATAGTTAACATTCCTTCCCCGCCGCCACGTCGTGCCCAGGTGGCGTGTGGCACGTAACATTACGAGTACGTATAAGGTGAGATATTAAACTGCGTTAATGGAAAAGAAAATAAATACTACAGTTATTATGCATACATGTAATTATAAATAGGCTAATTTGTAATTTATTAAATAATGTATGATAATTTGATTAAAAATTGACACTACAATGGAGCTTTCATAAATTATGCTCATCTTTGCTTGAAAGTGGCTACTGGCTACCTGATTTCTACTGGTAACGAATTCCAAATACAGGAATGTGTGAAAGTGCAAGAAAATGGGATAATGAGATATTCTGTGAGCCAAGGTACTGATACAACAGTTTTTTAAATATGGAATGTGATACAGTGCAAGGAAATGAAATAATGGGATATTCTGTGAGCCAAGGTACTGATACAATAGTTTTTTTAATATGGTCATACTTCGGATATTATAAACATAAGCATTATGAACATGTTGTAGCTCGTTTAACAGTTTGACATCTTACGTATTTTCTGTGAATATAGTGGATAATCAATAAGTAAACATTCATATGGGAGGTAAAATTAGTAGTATTGATATTCTTATATAACTTCACGCAACTATTCTATTTAGTAAACTAATTTCAGGTATTAAATTGATTGGCATTTCTTGTCATACTTAGAATATTACATGAATTCTCGAGGTGTTGCAGCCGATTGTGATCCTTTCCATTTTTCTGTTTAATTGAATCGTTCAATATGAATAGCTATTTACTTGTGCATCAGCGTAATACCGTAACGAATTCCAGTGCAATTACAGTTTTCGAGAATCGCTCTTTTCTAATTCTGATTTATTTTATAGTCTTCAACTTTTTTTACGTTTGTTTACCTTTTCCTTTTTTACACAAACATAAATTTCAGGACGTTTACCCACAAAGAGGACATATATTTTTTAAGTCTCCTACCAAGGATGGAATCCGGGTAACTCAACCAAACACGCCACGGCGACGAATTAAATCTTCATAACAGCTTAGTGAAATATCTTATAATTATAAGCTCTTTGGTGTCACAAGTCATCAGTTTGTTAGAAATAATTTATTTTAAAACAAATCAGTTTATTTCATGCCGATCGTTTTAATTTCAACATTCATTGATTAGAAAGCGGAAATTAAAAGTTTACTGAATATTCGTAAACGTTAAATATTAATATTTTATATGCACATTTTATATATAGTAATAGTAATGTTTTATATATTCTGGCAGAGTAAAGGCCATAAGGCCTTCTCTTCTACTCAACCAGCACAAATACAAATAATAATGTCCTCATTATATAATATTCGTTTCGAACTCAGGGTCCGGTCGAGGGATTAGATGAAATGAAACCCCTATATTTTTGGATGTCTGTGAATGACAAAAGTGCCGACCGGCCACGCCTCACGTACCGTCACGAAATAAAAACAAATGGATCAGATGAGTACGGAGAAAAGGTGGAATGAAATTTGTGACTGGGGAAAACGGAAGAAATCCCGAAAAAAAACCTACCCAATCTCCGTTTCGTCCACCACGAAACCCACACTGAGTGACTGAGACTCGATTTCGAGACTCCTGTGACAAGAGGAGAGCGTCTTACCGCTTACGTCACAGAGCCACTTTTTTTTTCCGCTAAACAGTAAAAATAATGAAATGTCATTCTCTCTAGTCGCGCAAAAAAATGTACTCGTGAATGTATTAATAAAATCTATATCGCTAGTTATAGGCATACTGTTCATAATCCGCGCGAGACGAACCGATCAGTGCGACTAACTACAAAGTTTTCTGACCTGCAATTGCCAGACTATGATGTATTCAGATTGAATTCAGATTTTTTAAATGTGTTTATGCTCACACAGTATATTTTTACACGAAATGTATTGAGAATTGCATTATACCACATATGTGTGTGTGTCTTTTAACGTTTTAGTGGTCGCTATTGTTTTCTTCGAAATGATACTGTCATAGGCTATAGAATAAATACGAAAAGATAGAGTTCGATAAACAGCAAAATCGAAATTAGGAGTTGAGGTTCACATGAACTGAAAAATTAATTATTTGCTTAGCGGCAGCAATATTTTTTTACAACAAAACTCGGTACATGTCATTGAAATAAACCAATAAATACATTATCCTAAAATCAGCGAAATCCTAGCAATAGAAGTGTGATTTTACCTCAAATAATTAAACTAAAAATCTGTCTGATTGCCGCCATGGTTTTTTCTGCCAACGTAAATGGATACATAAGATTGAATTAACAATTGGCAGACATATTCCATAAACTATCAAAATCACCCCATTTAAATTGATTTGCTGAGGAATTCGCATAGTTCGCGCAGTTCCTGAGTGACAGACTTTTAATAATTCACTAACTAACTCGCTGGCTCTATCGAACCCGTAGGTTCATGGCCGCGCGAACATAAACTCTCCATTCATCCCTATTCTGAGCTAATGTTTTCCAATCATCCCCTGAATAATCTACTTCCTTCAAATCATGTATATTGTTATTCTCCTACTTCATTCCTGGTCTACCAACTGGGCGTATTCCCTCTGGTTTTCCTACAAGAAGCTTCCATGAACCTCTTTAATCTTCCATACGTGCTACGTATCCTACGATACTTAACTGTTCTTATTATATCTGGCTCTCTAGCTCACTATTATGAGTTCCTCACTTTTTATCCAACAATTTTACTGAGAACTTTATTCTCAAATACTCGTAATCTCCCTTCCTATCTCAAAGTAAAAGTCCATGTTTCGCACCCATATAACATAACTAGGGGAATAATTAATATATTTTCAGTTTAACATTTTTTGAATGCATAACAAGAGACACTGTAATGCATAGTAGCATGCATTTAATAATTCACAGGAGTGAAAAATCATTCTTACTTTTCAATGTGACATGAAGTATTTAATTTTCTACCCTATAAGTTCTTTAATGTCATCGGGTTGTCTTTTATGACATTTCTGATTTTATCCCCTGGCTTTGCGAAATTGTAACCTATTCCTTAGTTTCGGCCACCTGTATGGCGGGGTTACCTTACCCTGTTGTTATGATGTGTGATAAACGATAATGAAGTGCAAGGAGAGACCTTAGCCTAAATTTAATCTAAATTCCAGACCATGGGCAACCACAGAAATAATTCCCTTTAATGAAAAATTCCTAAAGCCAGAGGCAAAACGCACAGTTGGTAGACCAAGAATGAGGTGGGAGAATAATATTAACTATGATTTGAGGGAAGTAGATTATACAGGGAATGATTGGAAAGCATTAGCTCAGGATAGGGACGTATGGAGAGCTTATGTCCGCGCGGCCATGAACCTACGGGTTCGATAGTGCCAGTGAGTAAGTAAGTAAGAAAAATTCCTATGGTCTGACCGGGAATTGAACCCGGTATCCCATAAACTATATTTGAAAAGAAAAATATACGCCTAGACTGGGGTTTGAACCCAGGACATTGACTTTCTATGTCAATGCTCTTCCATCTGAGCCACCTAGGCCTCCAATCTAAACGTGTATTTTTCTCTTATACATAGTTAATTCTCTAACCCCAAATGCTACGAGCCGTTGCTACGATTTTTGCAAATGGCTGCTTCTTTTATCAAGAAGACTTTTTATTGGGAATTTAAACATTACTTATAAGGCCAGTAGTGCTTCTTTCAATGCTAATATTATTCGTTTTTAAACATCTTAATGATGGACAAATTATATTTGAAAAGAAAAATATACGCCTAGACTGGGGCTTGAACCCAGGACCTTTGACTTTATATGTCAATGATCTTCCATCTGAGCCACCTAGGCCTCCAATCTTTTTCTTTTCAAATATAATTTGTCCATCATTAAGATGTTTAAAAACGAATAATATTAACATTGAAAGAAGCACTACTGGCTTTATAAGTAATGTTTAAATTCCCAATAAAAAGTCTCCTTAATAAAAGGAGCCGCCATTTGCAAATATCGTAGCAATGGCTCGTAGCATTTGGGGTTAGGGAATTAACTATGTATAAGAGAAAAATACGCATTCAGATTGGAGGCCTAGGTGGCTCAGATGAATGAGCATTGACATAGAAAGTCAAAGGTCCTGGGTTCAAACCCAAGTCTAGGCGTACATTTTTCTTTTCAAATATAATTTGTCCATCATTAAGATGTTTAAAAACGAATAATATTAACATCCCATAAACTGTAGTCAGACGTTCTGATCACAAGACTAATCAGGCTGTTATATTATATTCTGATTTGTTATATTTGGTTTGCTCATATGAATGTTTTTACACGAATTGTATTGAGAATTTTATTTTGCCATAATTAGTATGTCTAAAAACATTGTAAGGAACAAATCAATTCGAAACCCGTTGAATGCGGTACCCAAGTTCTCTTGAAAATACTGTGCTCTCATGGTACCAGCAACATTAAACCTTAATTTATGCGGACTAACTTTTATTTTATATTTTGTAAAACTACATGACCTTTCGCACAGTCACTGAGCCCTAGGAACATAGTTTAAAGGCGTGACGTTACTCTAAATTGAAGTTCACGATTTTGCACAATGCTAATTATTCCAATTCCTAATACTACATGCCGGTTCTTGGAAAACAAAATAATGACTTCGGTGCGGTTATAAACAAATGCAAAAGTAAGGCATAGCTTCTAAACACAGGCTTTATATCACCGTAGGCAATGCACCCAACGCTTGCGTACTTTATCAAACTTAGTTTTGCAACTTGTTTTTGTAACGGATGTTAATTGAAGGTTTCCAAACAGCCAACAAAAATGTTTGTTTTTATTCTTGCATATGTATACCTTATATTCAAGGCTAAGAGATGTAAACACTGAAGTTTATCAACTAGTTCCTATACATCATGATAAAATTAATTTCATCCAAATGTGTTTTGCACAACTCAATTACAGTAGTCAATATACCTTTTTTTACAAAAAATAAATGGAATACTTACTGTGCAGTTTTTAAACAGAATTCGTGAATATATAAAATTGAGCAGCATACCGTTCTTGAAGTGAACTTTATATATATATTATATATATATATATATATATATATATATATATAGGGTGATTCACAAATTCTGTATGTTATTGTTATGTGAATACAACATATTTTATCGTGAGTTTGATATTTGAAAGATGAATCACACAATGTTGTGAGTATGCGGATACACTTAAAAAGTTTTCTGTCCATTTGTAGAAAAGATACAACATTGACCACTGTTATTTTAAATGAAACCTCCTATTTTATTTTAGATGGAACGAAAAATCTATTTACTGGCTTTACAATACAATTTTAATAATTATTTATGTCATATTAGAACAGTTTCTACAGGATATTAAATCAGCAGGAGCAGACGCAGTCCGCTTTAACACATGGGCTGTTTACAATGTATAGACTTCCTGTTTTAAAATACCTTACCCTATTACAACAGGAACAGTTGTCTAATCACCAAGTAGATGTTTAAAAGCGCCACCGTTATTGTTTACGCATTCCCGATTACGTTTCCAAAAGGATCTTCTTACGATGACTAGTTGGTGAACTGAAATGGACTGGCATGCTTCCCTAATCCAATGTTGCATGTCATCAAATTGGTTGTTCCGTGGCATAGACACGTTGTTTCATAAGAAATAATTCAATGGGGATAGTTCGGGCGATCTTGGAGGCCAATCATGAAGACGTCTCCTACCAATCCATTTATTGGGAAAAGTCCTGTTAAGCACACGAACTGCTATATTACTGAAATGGGCCGGATGACCATCTTGCTGGAACCACATCGTCTGCCGGTTATGTAAATCTACTTCTTCCAGCAGTTGAGGAAATGGCGTCGCAGAAAAAGTGCATAGCTTCGTCCTGGAATACGGACCTAACACGTAGTTACCTGGAACAATGCACCATACATTCACTAACTAACTTTGTCGATAAGCAACATGTCGCACCCACTGAAGATTTTCCGCTACCCAGTAATGCATGTTATGGCGGTTTGGTAAAAGTAGCTTCATCTGAAAACAGTATGAATTGTAACAGAACCAGGTGTTTTAATCCGCTCACAAAACTGCAATATACGATAGATATCAGGTGCATGCAGTCCCTGAGCTAAGGATATGTGATATGGGTGGAACACATGTTTATGTAATATGAGCCACACCGACGATTGATTGATACCTGCCACTGCAGCAATATTACGGGTACTTACGTGCGGGTCTACTACCACAGCCCCCAACGCAATCACTACATTTGCTTCACTGCAACTGCACGTCCTACATAAGGTTTCCTGTCGATATTTCCATTTCTGAAGTTTTGTTCTGCCCTTCGAAACGTCACTGGTACAGGATGTCGTCTGTCAGGATAGCGCAGTGCATATACTCCGTTCGCGTCTTCTCCAATATTGTGGAATTCGCCCAAAAAAAGAAGCAAGTCGACTTTTTCATTTCGTGCGTAGCTCATTTTCCATTAAATTAAATTCAAACATGTATGCATGCAGTAGGAGCATACATTAGATGCGTACAGCTTGTAAACAACCATATGCTACCGCTCAGAAAGATGCGCCGTAGACCAGACGAGTCACTGCTGTACTTCGAGGGGTGTTGTGTTAGTCTTTACCTAGTAGTGCGCTCGGTTTCTCGATAAGCCACGGACAGGACACCTGAAACGTCTCCGTACTAATACCCCCACCTATGACTCACTTATTCTACTCCCCTTCTCCTCTCTCACTCATAAACGGTATCACGTCGTTCTGAAACAACTGTACTGGTGTACCGTCTCCCTGCCTGATTGTACTGTACAGCATTTCCTTCCGCTAAACAAACACGTGCAATCAGCAAAGCATATATTAACAAATCAACAAAAAGACATTGTACCGATGTACTGTACGTGTTTGTATGATACGCTTTTTTATTTTGATATTTGCTTATATTCTGACTTACTTCTCCTGCCACTTCCGTTAACACGACTCGTAAATAAAACATGAAAGAATACAGCATCTAGAACGTAGTTCACGAGGTTAACGGTTATAGCAAGTCACCGAGACCGTGAATGAAAGACGCAACATTCGCACGGAGCGCTAACTCTAACCAGTAGTAGTAGCAGACGTCAACTTTCACACTTTTGTAACACGTTAACCAATAGAGATAGAAACCTCATTCTAACGCCCATGTATTTCTTTTTCAATGACACTTCGAACGAAGGAAATAAAGGTGTCATGATATATTTGAAATAACGAAGTTCGACACCATAACTTAAAGACGAATAATGATCAAAATGTGTTGAGCATCTCCGCATAGAGACACATCAACCATTCACATGTTTCCACAATTCGTTTCACACTAATGTCCATAATTGTCTTATAATAAGACAAAACGTGATTCGTGTATCACCCTGTGTGTATATATATATATATATATATATATATATATATATATATATATATATAGGGAAATATGTGGTATTATGAAACAGGGTTGTAAAATGAAACAGAATATTTCTGCCCATCTTGTGTAAACTACACTAATTTTTATCGTTGATTTTCCCTTTAGCTGTTAGAAGCAGTTAACATCAGTATTATGTTGTGTATGGTTGTGAGTGCAATTACTGTGTTTGACTCAGCTTCACACTTGTATCAAGGAATGATTCAACGTTATTTAACATCTTCATATTAATCAGTGACGTCTTTTTATTGTAAATTATTGTTTATTAATTGATTTGAAAAATGGTATATTCAGTAATTTGGAATAATATTTATATTTCGTGAATAGATAATTGATTTTAAGAACGGCGATTGGTGGTAATATGAAACACGGTGTTCCATAATACAAACTCTATTTTAGATATTGTGATACCAAGAAGTCAATTCGGACCTGATAAGAACGGTCTGAGGCATAAATGGCGGACAAAATACATGATTTACGGAAATAATGAACCAGCATTGTGTTCCAATGTAGCCTTACTTAAACTACCTTCTGCAGAAAGGTCAAGGAATATCTAGATTTCATAAAATAGGCAAGCCTATTCTAACATTATCCCCAGAAATGGTGAAATTTCTCTGATGTCCACAGATTACATCAATCCATAGCAGATATCGTAAAGGCCTTATAACAACTATGCTAGCTGCCTCTCCGCACAAGGATGCATTAAAATTTTCTGTAGACAATAGGACACCGGCACCAAAGAAAACAACAACTCTGGAACATCAAAAACCATTGTCAAATAACTACCAAATGATAGGAGAACCAGGCACCAGCAGGGAGATCAACAAATATGCTATGAAGAGAAGATTAACAGGCAGGATCGGGAATAAAAAGTAATACCGAACATCAAGAAAGTTCCAGCAACAAGACAGATACAGCATGAAATCGTGTCTTCTGAGATCTCAAACTTAGCAGAACCAAGCGGACCCTGTGGACGGTGACAGAGTTACATATTTTGGAGAAGCATGCTATTGATCGCGATCAGGCGAACTATCGGACCAAAAACATGTGTTCCTTACCACAACTCCACTTTCGAGAATCAACGTACTGTCGCATGTTTGAAAACAAAAATGTGAAAATTAAAAAATCTTACTTATTTATATACAGATTTTTAATGTTTATACATCTTTCTGTGCCTAAAGTTTTATTTTTCTTCTCCACTCGTATCTCTCTATCCACTCCATGTCCTCCAGTCCTCATGTTCTCATTCCACTTCTTATTTCTAGCATCCACGAGTTTCGAGATCCTTTCCTTCTTCTTCCAGGTGGACATCATTATAATGTTTCCTGGGTGACCTATCTTCTTGCATTCGTTGTAAGTGCCCATACCAATTTAATTGCTTATATCTTATATAATCTACTATTGAATATCTAATATTCATTTTTTTTTCTCGTATGACAGTTTTTTTTTTTTCAATTTTGATCATCTTGCTGCTTTTCTTAAAAAATCCATTTCCATGGACCTAAGTTTTGTTCTAACATTTTGTTGAATTTCCAAACTTCAGAGCCGTATGTGACAGTACTTCGCAATATTGAATTATATATTCGTAACTTACATTTTTCTGGTTATATATCCGTTCCATGAGACTCCATTCAACACTGCTGTTAATGCTCTACCTTTGAGTATTGTGTTCGTAATATCTCTTTCTTGTTTATCCCCTTTATCTATGTTTACTCCCAGATACTCAAATTCTTCTCATCCTCTAATAAACCCATTTTGATTTTCTAATATTGAATTTTTGGTTTTGGCTCCACATCCCATATAAAATGTTTTTTTCTAAATTTATTTTCAAATCCCAGTTATCGTTTCGTCCAATAATGTTCTGAACATAAACTGCATCTCGTCATATTCTTGACCAATTGTTATCTGGTCATCCTCAAATAACAGTGTATATATTGTATCTGCTTGATCCATCTCCAATTGTCACTCCCATTCCTGAACATTTTTTGCTCCAGTTTGGCAGTGTTTTGTGTATAAATATCTTGAATAATGTGGGTGATATGCTATAACCTTGACGAGGCCTTTTGTTACCTTAATTTCTTCTGATGCACGTTTTCCAATTTTAATTTTAGATACAGCATTTTTTACACATTTTTATTGCATTAATAATTATATCGTTTATGGCCATAACTTCTAATGCTTCCCACAACTTTTGTAAAGGTACGGTGTCATATGTATTTTCTAAATTCACAAATGTGAAATGAACTTGTTGGTTGTTATTAGCCTTTTTCTATTAATTGTTTTACCACAAATATGTGATCAATCGTAGATCTCTCAGACCTACAGTCTGCTTGTACTTCATTCTCCTTTGTTTACAATTATATTTCAAATAGTATTTAATTATTTTTCCATATATACGGCTAAAAACGTTAATTATGCTGATTCCTCTATATTTATTGCACTCATCTTTTCTTCCTTTCTTATGACGAGGCCTTTTGTTACTTTAATTTCTTCTGATGCAAGTTTTCCAATTTTAATTTTAGGTACAGCATTTTCTACACATTTTTATTGCATTAATAATTATATCGTTTGTGGCCATAACTTCTAATGCTTCCCACAACTTTTGTAAAGGTACGGTGTCATATGTGTTATCTAAATTCACATATGTGAAATTAACTTGTTGGATGTTATTATTAGTCTTTTTATATTAATTGTTTTACCACAAATATGTGATCAATCGTAGATATCTCAGACCTACAGTCTGCTTGTACTTCATTCTCCTTTGTTTACAATTATATTCCAAATAGTATTTAATTATTTTTCGATATATACGGCTAAAAACGTTAATTATGCTGATTCCTCTATAATTATTGCTCTCATCTTTTCTTCCTTTCTTAGGAATGACAAATATAAACCCAAATATCCATTTACTGGTACATCTTCTCCGTTTAGGCATCTCTCAAAAAGGCTTCTTAACAATTCAAATAATCTTCTTGTGCCATATTTAATTAATTTTGGCTGTACTTATTTGTTCCCACAGGCCGTTCCATTTTTTTAAACTTCCAATTACTATCTCTACTGTATCAATATCTAAATATATACTCGTTCTGTTTTGATCATCAGTTTTCTCTACAATTCTACTTAAAAAATTCCGAACGATCTTCAGTCAATAGTTTGCTAAAGTATAATTTCCATTCTTCTTATTCTTCTTGTTCTTCTTAATCATAATTTGTAGGATTTTCATCCTGTTTATTTCCAAAATCACTCCTTGGAAGAAGACGTATTGGGTGTGCATTCACTGTCTATCCATCTTTTGGCTGGTCTTCCTCTTGCTTTTCTCCCGTCTATGATCTATCTTCTTTAGCTCTTTTTGCAAGCCGGGTGTATTCCATTCTTTCTATATGACCTTTCCAATATTTTTGTCTATCTATAATGCATTTGGTTATATGTTGAATATGATATTTGTCCTTAATTCTTGTGTTGTGTATCTTATCAAATAATGTTTTCCCCTGAATAGTTCTTAAGATCTTCATTTCACATGTGCTTATTATTTCTTCAGTTTTTGTTGTACCAGCCCTAGTTTCTGCCGCATATATGATAACTGGCCAAACTATCGTTTTGTATATTCTGGTTTTGCTTTTATTGACATATGTTTGTAGCGCGAAATTAATTTTTCATATATCCTGATTTTTGTGCTGCTTTATCAGTTTGTTTCATTACTTATTTTTTTATTTTTTTAGTATTTGTTATTAATTACACCTAAATAATTAAACGATTCTAACACTAGTTGTATAATTTTTCTTTTCATTTCTAATTTGCATCTTAGTGGTGTTTTTGATATTGTTAAGCATTTAGTGTTATTCATATTAATTTCCACATAGTATTTTCTGGCATTTATATTAAATTGATGTA
The DNA here is from genome assembly GCA_030220185.1 of Diploptera punctata. Lineage (NCBI taxonomy): Eukaryota > Metazoa > Arthropoda > Insecta > Blattodea > Blaberidae > Diploptera > Diploptera punctata. Next base: position 256,209 of record JASPKZ010007936.1, on the reverse strand, counting down.
AAGATCTTTGTAAATTATCTTCAGATTCTGAAAGGAGAAGGATATCATCTTGGGTAACATATCAAGTGAAATCTAGTGTTTCCCATTTTATAACCCAAACATGGTGGTATGTTTTCGTCTCGCTTATCACCTTCGACCGTCCGGAATGGGTAACCTTATCGGCAGCAATGCTACCGCCGGCAGAGCTCTCAGGATCATTTAAGCACGCAAGCCACTCCACCACGTCAAGGTGAAGTTACCATGGAGGGACCTGAATAACGTAATAAACGAAACTGGGAACTTAAGAGAAATTATCATGATGCGAGATTTTAATGGCTGAACTAGTACCAAGACTGGAAGTGAAGTGGCGTTTCCTTTTGGAGAGGAGAAATTTAATGATAACGGCGAAAGACTTATGGAAATATGTGAGCAGCTTAAAAGATTTTAATGCAAAAGTGGGGCGGGAAGATATATTCAAACCAACAATAGGCAAATTCAGTCTTCATGAATACAGTAACGACAACGGGGTTAGATTAGTCACATTTGCCACATCAAATAATCTCATTGTTAAGACCACAACATTTCAGCATAAGGATATTCATAAATACACCTGGACATCTCCAGATGGCAAAACTCGAAACCAGATAGATCACGTATTAGTGGATAAACGCTGGCACAGCAGCATCATCGATGTTAGATCAGTTAGAAGGAGAGACTGCAATTCGGATCATCATCTGGTCAGAGTGAAAATCAGACAACGGCTATCGCTTATGAGAGAAACAAACGCTAAAGATGATTCTGAAAACTTTTAATTAAAAAACTTGAAAAATGATGAAATGCGGCAAGAATACTAAATTAAAATTGCTAATAGATTTGAAGTACTAGAATTTTCAGATGACAATGTGGCAAACGAAGAAGAAACTGATATAAATAAAGAATGGGAGGCAATAAGAGATACTATTATATTGTTAGCATCAGAAAGCATTGGTTGTTTAAAAAAGAGACAAAACAAGAAATGGTTTGATGAGGAATTTGCGGACATTGTAAAGAAAAGAAAGCTAGCAAAAATGAAATGGTTACACGAGCCAAATGAGGTAAAGTTAGAGCAATTGGGTAGTATTAGACGGGAAACCACGAGGTTACTAAAGAGTAAAAAGTGGGAATATTTGAGAGAGAAGATTAATGATCTTGAAATGAATGCAAAAATAGGGACATTAGAGAATTATATCAGGGAATTAGTACAGATAAGAAACGGGTTCAGGCTACAACAACATAATTCGGAATGAAAATGGGGATATGATTGCAGATTCCTGGAGTATATTAAATAGATGGAAAAGTTACTTTAATCAGCTATAAAGTGTACATACAGAACAGGACATTGAGGAGGATAATTTACAGACAGCAGAAATGCTAGTCGCAGAACCAAGTGCATTAGAGGTCGAAATGGCGATTAAAAATTGAATATGTATAAATCATCAGGTTCAGATGAGATCCCAGCAGAACTGATAAAATCAGGGGGAGAAAAATTGATGGACAGGATACGCTGGTTGCTTAATATGATTTGGGAAAGAGAAGCTCTTCCAGATGAATGGAAGGAATCAATTATCATACCAATTTATAAGAAAGGAGATAAAACTGATTGCAACAACTACAGGGGCATCTCATTTCTTTCAACTTCTTACAAAATTCTAATAAATATATTAGTAAGCAGACTTACTCCCTATATTGATGACATTCTAGGAGATCATCAATGTGCATTTAGAAGAAACAGTTCTACAACAGATCAGATTTTTAGTATAAGACAGATTTTAGAAAAGAAATGGAATATAATGATACTGTACATCAACTATATGTAGACTTCAAAAAAAGCATATGACTCAATTAAGAGGGAGAAGTTATATAGTATCCTGCTAGAGTTCGGAATTCCTAAAATATTAGTTAGACTTATACGAATGTGTCTAAATGTCACGAAGAGTAGGGTACGTGTAGGCATACAGTTTCGGACACTTTTGAATTCCAGAATGGGTTGAAGCAAGGAGATGCACTATCTCCTCTACTATTTAATTTTGTACTAGAGCATGCCATTAAATCTTTAGAGAATTGAGGAATGCTTACAACTCAAAGGTATTAATAAGCTGTTAGTTTATGCTGATGATGTAGTATTATTGGCCGATAGCGAGGAGATACTAAAGGACAACACGCACACACTATTGAGTAACACTAAGAAATTATGACTGGAAGTAAATATCAATAAAACTAAATATATGGTCACACGTATAAATTCATTAAATAATGGAAATGGATAGTTAATGACAAATGAGGGAAATTTTGTGGAAGTGGCTGAATTCAAATACCTAGGAACAATAGTCACAAATAGGAAAGAGATGCACAAAGAAATTAAACATAGGCTCAATTCTGGAAATGCGTGCTATTATGCATTGCAGAGACTCTTGATGTCCCAACTCCTTTCAAAAAACATTAAACTGAAAATATATAAAACTATTATTCTACCAGTTATATTATATGGGTGCGAAACATGGACTCTTACTTTAAGGGAGGAAAGGAGATTAGAAGTATTTGAGGATAAAGCACTTAGGAAAATGTTTGGACCAAAGAGAGATGAACAGATAGGTGAATGGAGAAGACTTCATAACAATGAACTACATGGTCTTTATAAGAAGCCAGATATAATAAGAACAGTTAAGTCTCGTAGACTGGGATGGGCAGGACATGTTGCACGTATGGAGTATGAAAGACTTGCATGAAAGCTTCTTGTAGGAAAGCCAGAGGGAGAACGGCCAGTTGGTAGATCAAGAATTAGGTGAGAGAATAACATTAACTATGATTTGAAGGAAGTAGATTATAGAGGGAATGATTGGAAAGCATTAGCTCAGGATAGGGATGTATGGAGAGCTTATGTCCGCGCAGCCATGAACCTACGGGTTCGATAGTGGCAGTGAGTAAGTATGTAAGTACTCGTTAAAAATTACAAACGGATTTTATCAACACAAAGACATTCGTAATACACAAGATATCAAACGATTTTACAGCAGAGATCAATAATAGATTATAATATTGTTGGACAAAATACGGATATGAAAATACAAGATGTTAGAGTGTTTAGAGGCCCAACTAGTGGTAGTGATCATTAACTGGTAAATGCAAAAATATGTTTTCCATATTTTATTAAGAATGACGATAAGAAGGAAAAATTGAAGACATCAGAAATTATGCACACACCTCTATATAATTATCAGTTGTTAGAGGACGATAGTATTTTATATCTTTACCGCAGGAGGCTGGACGAGAAGTTACTCGTAATTGAAAATTGTCGAAAATATACACACGACTGCTAGGGAATTTTTGAGAGAAAAGGAAATGGAGAATAAGAAACATTATTTTTGGAATAAGGAGATTAAGAATGATGTAGATGATTATAAAAGTAAATATCTTAAATTGGTTAAGTACAAAAAAAATTGATGGGCTAAATGGAGTATAAAAAGCACAAGCAGAAGTAAAAAAAGAAGATGACTGAAGAAAAGAATAAATATTGGGACAGAACGTGTCAAATAATTGAGAGTTATATTGGAGGAAAAAGTGTTCACAGGCGTGGAGGACTTTGAAAAAATTAAGGAAGCCAGGACACAATAAAATCAATATTAAGGGAATTTATTTAAATTAATGGAAATTAAATATAGTCAAAAAGAAAAATGAATCATATTTACATTTTTTTAATAAAACCTCCGAATCTTGGAAAACATACACAACAGAACATAATATAGCAAGCGCTAAATTTTAAAAAATAAGCAGGATTATTGGGAAAAGTATTCGAAAGATATGAAATATGATATATATAATATACGAAAAATACGGGGAAAATTGAGAAGAAATAAAGTGGAAATTAGGGATAGTATAAAGCAAACAAATTGACAATGGGAATGATTATGGATAACATCGAAGGTATAGGCAAAGAGAACATAAAACATAGAATTGAATTGAGTAGCAAAATAATATCATCATTAAATTCCATATGGTGGGATAAGCATATTTGGAAAGACACAAAAAAAATATATTGGTAAAACATTGGTGGAATCTGTAGCAATGTACGGAAGTGAGGTATGGACAATCAATAAGTACTACAAGAATAGACTAATAGCTCTAGAAATGGATTATTTACGAAGAAGTGCCAGAAAGTCTAAATTAGAACGTGTCACAAATAAGGAAATTAGAAACAAAATGGAAGCAGAAGAAAGCATAATTGAAAGAATTTAGGAAAAGGAATTAAAGTGGTTAGGACATGTTTTAAGAATGGAAGATGACGATGGCCGAAGCAACTATATGAATGGCATCCTAACAGAAAGAAGAAAAGAGGAAGACCAAGGTTAACATGGAAGGAAAACATGAAGACAGTAATGCAAGCTAGAGGGCTAAGCATCGAAGATGCCCAAGACCGTAGGCTTTGGAGGTTTGGCACGGGAAGACGGCAGCAGCTGTAAAAACCCGAAGATAGAGAGATAGATTGACAATGCAAGAATGCCGTAATTATTTCTATATAAACAAAACTACATAAACTATATAAACAAAAAGAATATAATTAGGAAGATTATGAATATCAAAATCAAGATAAATTAATTTACATAACAAAAGATGAAGTAACTGACACAGTACAGAGATTGAAAAAAAGAAAGTCTGCAGGTCCTGATACGATAACAAATGAAATGTTGAAATATGGAGGAATACAACTGATAAATGAACTACACAAGTTATTCCAAAATACCATAATAAGCGGTACCACCCACTAGAATGGAAATCGAGTACAACTATTCCAATATTTAAAAAGGGTGACAAAACTAAAGCAGAAAATTATCGTGGAATTACATTACTTAATTGTTCTTTAAAAGTATTCAGAAAAATATCAAACAATAAATTAAATACATAAATCCATATTGAAGAACAACAAGAATTTCGGAAAAATAGATCCATATTAGATGCAATTCTCATAGACAAATTGTAAAAAAAAATCGTGGGAATTCAATAAACCAGTATTCCTATGTTTCATAGATATGAACAAAGCTTTTGATAGAGTACAGCTTGAAGATGTTGTACATATTTTTAGAGAGAATGAAATTCCTAATGAACTGATTAGAGCAATATTATCAATTAACACTCATTGAAAGGCAATAATCAAAGTCAAAGAACAGCAAACTGAAGAAATAACGACCACAAAGTGCATCAGGCCAGGTGACTCCTTAAGTCCATTTTTATTTCATATTATAATGGATAAAATTATTGAAAACATACCACCATGTTTGGGTTATAAAATGGGAAACACTAGATTTCACTTGATATGTTACGCAGATGATGACCTTCTCCTTTCAGAACCTGAAGATAATTTACAAAGAACTTTACATCAATCTAAAATTAATGCCAGAAATACTATGTGGAAATTAATATGAGTAACACTAAATGCTTAATATCAAAACAAATTAGAAATGGAAAGAAAAATTATACAACAAGCATTCGAATCCTTTAATTATTTAGGTGTAATTAATAACAAATATTAAAAAATAATGAAATAAGTAATGAAACAAACTGATAAAGCAGCACAAAAATCAGGATATCTGAAATATTTCATTTCCCTTGACAAACATATGTCAATAGAAAGCAAAACCCGCATATATAAAACGATAGTTCGACCAGTTATCGTATATGCGGCAGAAACTAGGGCTTGTACAACAAAAACTGAAGAAATAATAAGCACATGTGAAATGAAGATCTTAAGAACTATTCAGGGGAAAACATTATTTGATAAGATACACAACACAAAAATTAAGGACAAATATCATATTCAACATATAACCAAATGTATTATAGATAGACAAAAATATTGGAAAGGTCATGTAGAAAGAATGGAATACACCCGGCTTGCAAAAAGAGCTAAAGAAGATAGACAATAGACGGGAGAAAAGCAAGAGGAAGACCAGCCAAAAGATCATTAGACAGTGAATGCACACCCAATACGTCTTCTTCCAAGGAGTGATTTTGGAAATAAACAGGATGAAAATCCTACAAATTATGATTAAGAAGAAGAAGAAGAATAAGAAGAATGGAAATTATATTTTAGCAAACTATTGACTTAAGATCGTTCGGAATTTTTTAAGTGGAATTGTTGAGAAAACTGATGATCAAAACAGAACGAGTATATATTTAGATATTGACACAGTAGAGATAGCAATTGGAAGTTTAAAAAAAATGGAACGGCTTGCGGGGAAAAAGACGTACAGCCAAAATTAATTAAATATGATACAAGAAAATTATCTGAAATGTTAAGAAGCCTTTTTGAGAGATGCCTAAACGGAGAAGATGTACCAGTAAAATGGATTATTGGGTTTATATTTGTCATTCATAAGAAAGGAAGAAAAGATGAGAGCAATAATTATAGAGGAATCAGCATAATTAACGTTTTTAGCCGTATATATGGAAAAATAATTAAATACTATTTGGAATAAAATTGTAAACAAAGGAGAATGAAGCACAAGCAGACTGTAGGTCTGAAATAGCTACGATCGATCACATATTTGTGGTAAAACAATTAATAGAAAAAAATAGAAAAAGACTAATAATAACATCCAACAAGTTCATTTCACATTTGTGAATTTAGAAAATACATATGACACCGTACCTTTACAAAAGTTGTGGGAAGCATTAGAAGTTATGGCCATAAACGATATAATTATTAATGCAATAAAAATGTGTAAAAAATGCTGTATCTAAAATTAAAATTGGAAAACGTGCATCAGAAGAAATTAAAGTAACAAAAGGCCTCGTCAAGGTTATAGCATATCACCCACATTATTCAAGATATTTATACATAAAACACTGCCAAACTGGAGCAAAAAATGTTCAGGAATGGGAGTGACAATTGGAGATGGGTCAAGCAGATACAATATATACACTGTTATTTGAGGATGACCAGATAACAATTGGTCAAGAATATGACGAGATGGAGTTTATGTTCAGAACATTAATGGACGAAACGATAACTGGTATTTGAAAATAAATTTAGAAAAAACATTTTATATGGGATGTGGAGCCAAAACCAAAAATTCAATATTAGAAAATCAAAATGGGTTTATTAGAGGATGAGAAGAATTTGAGTATCTGGGAGTAAACGTAGATAAAGGGGATAAACAAGAAAGAGATATTACGAACACAATACTCAAAGGTAGAGCAATAACAGTAGTGATGAATGGAGTCTCAAGGAACAGATATATAACCAGAAAAAATAAGTTACGAATATATACTTCAATATTGCGAAGTACTGTCAAATATGGCGCTGAAGTTTGGAAATTCAACAAAATGTTAGAACAAAATCTTAGGTCGATGGAAATGGATTTTTTGAGGAGAGCAGCAAGATGATCAAAATTAGAAAAAAAATGTCATACGAGAAAAAAATGAATATTAGATATTCAATAGTAGATTATATAAGATATAAGCAATTAAATTGGTATGGACACGTACAACGAATGCAAGAAGATAGGTTACCCAGGAAATATTAGAATGATGTCCACCTGGAAGAAGGAAAGGATCTCGAAACTCGTGGATGCTAGAAATAAGAACTGGAATGAGAACAGGAGGACTGGAGGACTTGGAGTGGATAGAGAGAGACGAGTGGAGAAGAAAAATAAAACTTTAGGCACAGAAAGATGTGTAAACATTAAAAATCTGTATATAAATAAGTAAGATTTTTTAATTTTCACATTTTTGTTTTCAAACATGCGACAGTATGTTGATTCTCGGAAGTGGAGTTTGCGATATGAAACATATGTTTTTGGTCCCATTCTTCGCCTGAACGCGATCAATACCATGCTTCTCCAAAAATATGTAACTCGTCATCGTCCTCAGGGTCCGCTTTGTTCTGCTAAGTTTGAGATCTCAGAAGACACGATTTCATGCTGTATCTGTCTTGTTGCTTGAACTTTCTTGATGTTCAGTATTACTTTTTATTCCCGATCCTGCCTGTTAATCTTCTCTTCATAGCATATTTGTTGATCTCCCTGCTGGTGCCTGGTTCTCCTATCATTTGGTTGTTATTTGACAATGGTTATTGATGTTCCAGAGTTGTTGTTTTCTTTGGTGCCGGTGTCCTATTGTCTACAGAACATTTTAATGCATCCTTGTGCGGAGAGGCAGCTAACACAGTTGTTATTAGGCCTTTACGATGTCTATTAGAGATTATATATATATATATATATATATATATATATATATATATATATATATATATATATATATATATAACTTGGCACAAGCGATATCTGCTATGGATTGATGTAATCAGTGGACATCAGAGAAATTTCACCATTTCTGGGGATAATGTTAGAATAGGCTTGCCTATTTTATGATATCTAGATATTCCTTGACCTTTCTGCAGAGGGTAGCTTTAGGTAGGCTACATTGGAACATAATGCTGGTTCATTTATTCCGTAAATCATGTATTTTGTCCGCCATTTATGCCTCAGACTGTTCTTTTCAGGTCCGAATTGACTTCTTGGTATCACAATACCTAAAATAGAGTTTGTATTATGGAACACCGTGTTTCAATTACCACCAATCGCCGTTCTTAAAATCAATTATCTATTCACGAAATATAAATATTAATTCCAAATTACTGAATATACCATTTTGCAATTCAATTAATAAACAATAATTTACATTAAAACACGTCACTCATTAATATGAGTGATACAAGTGTGAAGCTGAGTCAAACACAGTAATTGCACTTACAACCATACACAACATAATACTGAAGTTAACTGCTTCTAACAGCTAAAGGGAAAATCAACGATGAAAATTAGAGTAGTTTATACAAGATGGGCAGCTGTCACTTGGCAGAAATATTCTGTTTCATTTTATAACCCTGATTCATAATACCACATATATCCCTATATATATATATATATATATATATACAGGGTGATACACGAATCACGTTTTGTCTTATTATATGAAAACTATGGACATTAGTGTGAAACGAATTGTGGAGACATGCGAATGGTTGATGTGTCTCTATGCGGAGAAGCTCAACACATTTTGATCATTATTCGTCTTTATGTTATGGTGTCGAACTTCGTTATTTCAAATATATCATGACACATTTATTTCCATCGTTCGAAGTGTCATTGAAAAAGAAATACATGGGCGTTAGAATGAGGTTTCTATCTCTATTGGTTAACGTGTTACAAAAGTGTGAAAGTTGACGTCTGCTACTACTACTGGTTAGAGTTAGCGCTCCGTGCGAATGTTGCGTCTTTCATTCACGGTCTCGGTGACTTGCTATAACCGTTAACCTCGTGAACTACGTTCTAGATACTGTATTCTTACAAGTTCTAAGTTTTATTTACGAGTCGTGTTAACGGAAGTGGGAGGAGAATTGGGTCTATGTTTAATTTCTTTGTGCATATCATTCCTATTTTTAATTATTGTTCCTAGATACTTGAAATCAGCAACTTCAAAATTTCCTTCATTTGTCATTTTTTGTCCATTTCCATTATACAGAGTGCTCTAAAATTGCCCTTACAAAATTCTAGGACTTGTAGAGGGGACTGTGTTGATAATGTTTAGAATTGGATTCCATGTCCGGAAACTTACCGTTTACATGCTACAGCCGTTTGATAACAAGTATTGCCTGAACGTACGTCACGTGTCTCAACAAGTAATAGCTTAGCAAATCAACCGCCAGCAGAGTTACATGATGAGGAGTGCTTACGTCGGATCACGTTTATCCTACCTCTCGGAGCTGGTTTGAGCCTCATTCACGTGTCTTTCAGTGTTAGAACAACATGGTTGAGTACACTTCTGCTGAATACACCGACATGATCCTTCTGTATGGCGAAGCTCGAGATAATGGAAGAGTTCCTCGTCGCCTTTATCAAGATCGTTTTCCACAACGACCGACTCCATCGCATACCCTTTTCGCCATAATTACGTAACGGCTTCGAGGAAGGAGTACCTTTGCCGCCAGTAGTGCTCCAAGGAGACGTCGCACTCCCGAATTGGAAGAGGCCGTACTGTATCAAGTTGAAGGGAACCCGTCAACGAGTACACGAGCATTTGCACGTGTAATGGATGTTGCTCCTAGCACAGTCAGGAATGTTATGCATGAACAATAACTACATGCATACCACCTCCAAAAGGTATATTCACTACTGCCTGCCGATTTTGCTCCACGCGTTGAGTTCTGTACGCGGTTTCTGTACCGCTGCATCAAAAAGCCCCTATTTCCACGGCGCATTCTCTTCACAAAAGATTTTACATTTACTAGGTATTGTGTACTCAATTCACGAAACAGCTATATCTGGGCAGACGAAAACCCTCATGCCGCGCATGTCGAGGGATTTAACACAGATTTTCAATTAATGTGTGGGCAGGTATTCTGGATGGTCATGTGATTGGACCGTACATGCTTCCATCCAGACTAACAGGTCCCATCTACTTGATCTTCCTATAACAAATATTGGGTATGATGTTGGATACTGTGCCATTGAACGTCCGTCAAACATGTGGTTTGAACATGACGGCGCACCCCCTAAATTTTCCCTTCATGTTCGGGAACGTGCGGACCGACGATTCGAGCAAAGATGGATAAGTCGAGGTGATTCAATTGCATGGCCTCCACGATCACCGGATTTGACTCCATTGGACTTTTTCCTCTATGAAGAGTTTGGTTTATGACACTCCTGTAGAGGCAGAAGAAGACCTGGTGGCACGAGTTTTCTTTGCTTCAGGAGAGGTTACAGACACAACAGGTGTGACAGAACAAGTTGCTGGTCGCCACGTCGAACTGTACTTGTAGTGGATCTGAATGTTAACCATCATTTCAAAAGGACAAAGACATTTTAAGTTTAACCGTAAACAAAAGTGTTTGTGAAAAATGATTCAGTTTCCATTTTGTTTCTTGGTTATTAATGAGTTGAATTGTAAAACAAGTGATGTATTGTATCACGCCTCATAATAAATTGCTTGTAAAAGCAATCGAGTTAAAAATATATTTTAAAATGGCTGTAGCACAGAAACGGTAAGTACTCGCCACCGAAGATGTCCTCCGCAATTGAGGAAGAAACGTCTGGAAGAAACACCAGTTATAGACCACGGCCACATAGCCCGGAATCTTTTAACATTATGAAAGTTACACGTGTTCGAAACCCGAAAGGGGTTTTGTAAGAACTTCTTGTGTACTTCTTAGCAAAATTCTCTTACAACTACCATAATTACATCCACATTATGATCACTAATTTCTAGGAAATTATTGATTGTTATAATTATGATATAAATTGGGATGAGCCTACCATACTTTAAAAGAGCTTATTTGGAACTTTATCATACTTCCTTTTACCTTATCTCAAATGTTAAAATTGAAATTCCACATTACTAACAAAATTCATCATCATCATCATGAACAAATTCGTTTTAGGCCATGTGGCCTGTACGGTAAACCTAGCGAAGATGGTCTTGATCTTTCCACCGATGTTTTGGTCTTCCTTGGTCCCTATGTCCAGTTGGGGTATATTGGAATGCCAATTTTGGAAGTCTATTTCTTGCCATTCTTCTCAGATGATTTTTCCATTCTTGTTGGTATTTTTGGATATCTTCATTTAAACTTGCTACTCCAAGTTTTCCTCTGATAGTAGTGTTCCTTTGGTGATCCAGTCTATTAACTCCTAACAATGATCGTAAGAAGCGCATTTGGCTTACTTGAAGTTTATGAGAGTTTCTTTTATTTAAAATCCAAATTTCACTTCCGTATTTTAGAGCAGCTTTTGATGTGACGTTATGTAATCTTAGTTTTGTCTCTGTCCTCATCTGTTTACCAAAATGTCTTCGTATTACCCCATTCATTTTATTATATTTTTGTAATTTTGAATCAATGTCACTCTTATACTCTGCAAATACATTTTCTGACCTTTTTTATGTATATTAATTACTAGACCCGTTTCCCAATCCGTTGGAATATTAAGACAATGCCAAATATTGTTAAAAAGTTCTAATAGTTTCTCTTTCAAGGCAGTTCCTCCATACTTAAAAAGTTCTAAATTTAAATCATCTAAACCTGGACTTTTCCTGTTCTTGGCCTTCTTTAAAACTTCTTCTAGTTCGTCCATTGTTATGTCTGGTTTTTCTATTTCATTTTCACAAGTCAAATTCGAAGTAATTTTTTCAGTGTGAGTGTTCGGTTCTGACCAAAGATTTTTGTAGTAAGTAATCCAGTCTTGTTTTGGTATCAGATTAACATTAATTTTGTCTTTTGTTTCCATCTGTAATTTTTTGAATATTTTAAATCCCTGTCTTTGTGCTCCTGTAATATCACGTTCTAAGGATTTTACAAATTTATCCCAATCATCCCTTCTGTATTTTCTAGACAATTTACGAACCTTAGCTCTGAGTTTTTTATATTCTGTATAATGTTCCTCTTGTTTAGTTTGTAAATACACTTTATAGGCTTTTTTCTTTTGTTCAATATTTCTTTTAATTCGGGATTCCAAGTTCGTAATCTCTTTTTGTTTTTGATTTGTTTATATCCGAGACTCTCATAAGCTGCTTCCATGATTGCTTGTTTTAGATTTATCCAGTCCTCTTCAATATCGCCCGTGCTTGTTTTAAGTTTATTCTTTATTCTAGTTTGATATAATATTTGTGTACTTTGGTCTTCCAATAAGTGAATTTTAAACTTTTTTGGTGTCTTATTTTGTACTGTCTGCTTGTATTTTCTTGTGCTGATGTGTTTGTGATATAATTTTATTTTGCTTTCAACAAGAAAATGGTCACTATCAATTTCACTTCCTCTGTATATTCTAGTGTCATTTACAGACTTTTTAAATTTATTATTAATTAGTACATAATCTATTATAGACTTTGATCCCTTGCTGCCCATGTATATTTGTGTATTTTCTTGTGTCTAAAGAAGGAGTTTGTGATTCTTAAATTCTTAATTATTGAATATGCAAAAATCTATTAGCAGTTTACCATTATTGTTGCAAGTTGGTTCTCCTTCTGATCCAATGCATTCTCTTATCGGTTGATTTCCGACTCTTGCATTAAAATCACCAGCAATTATGAGATAATCTTGTTTATTTACTTTGTCAATGGTTTCTTGTAAAATATCATAAAATTCTATGGTTTCTGAATCGTTTCCTTCTACAGGGGCATAAATTTCCAATTATATTCAAATTATGTCCTAAAATTTTTATTCTAACTGTTACAATTTTTGGGGAAATCCATTGGTAATATAAAATGTTGTGTTGCAAATTTTTCCTTATTAAAATTGCGACTCCTGATGATGCCCAGTTCTCTGCTGGAACTCCAGAATAAATCATTACATATTTTCCTAATTCTTCTGATCCTTTGTTCTTCTTTTTTGTTTCCGAAATAATGGCAATGTCAATTTTTCTTTTGTCTAACTCTACTTCTAACTCTTCTTCTTTATGTGTTATTCCTCTCACATTCCATGTTGCAACTTTGAGATCCTTAATCATTAACCTATTTCTTGCTTTGTCGTCATCAGTGTGATCAGTCCAGGAATTCAAAACGATAAAAATAAAGCCATAGTTCAAAATTTCAACCCTCATTTCGGTTATCAATTAAAAATTGCCAGTAAATTGAGTTCATATCTTGGAACCAGGACAGATTATGTTTCCCAACATATACCAGCGAAACACGAATAGTAGCAACTGCTCTTCGACACGGGTCGCAGGTAATTCTATTCTTAGTACTATAATTTTTTTGTTAACATGTCTGAAGAAGGTACAGTGTACCGAAACAGCTGTCACTGAATTATATAATAAATATTAAAATCAAATAAAACTACGTTTTATTTTTATTTAATTAACTATAAATTTTGCATCATTGTTCAATAATTAAAATACTGTTACCATTTCTATTTTTAAAACTGATATTTTATAGACCTATAGCTTTTAATTTAATTTTATTCCATTGAATTTGTAGGCACTTCAACGTCTAGGGTAATATGTCGTCAGTTTTTTAATGAAGCTACAAAATTGTGAATATGATTGAGTTCTGGTAACAAAATTCCAATCCTTGGTGACTAAAGAAAACCAGAAAAACCTCAATCTGGTTGATCGGCACCGGGGTTTGAACCCTTGACGTCCCGATTAAGAATATTGAACGCTACCGCTTAAGCTAACTCTCACGGTGACACACAGAGTGATGGAAAAATGTGTACAAAAATTTAACAGCGAGTAGATGGCATAAAAACGAGTACTTTGTATAAGGGACGAATCGTCTTAGACGCTCGCATATGCAGCTGAGGTCTTTATGGATCAACGTCATACGATATGCATGTTGTGTTCTATAGACCTGAAACCCTAAGCTACAAATGAATGGTCAAATGGAATCAAAGATAATACCTAACATACGAAAATAATTTATTCAATCTGATGAACAACAGAGCATTATCTAAACTAGTTCACATGCTGTATAAAATGTTCAGAATGACCCCCGCCATCCTCATTGCGGCCAGCAACACAGCGCTTGTAACAATGAATGGCGCATTCTGCGAAAGATGTCATGTCTGGTATGGATTATATCTGCTGTTGCTATAATGCGCTGCAGTTATACATGTGCATCATCGATCGCTATTTCATAAACCATTTCCTTAATATCGCCCACATGAAGAAATTACCTGATATAAGTTCAGGAGAACGTGGAGGCCTGGTGCTGGTCCACCACGCCCGATCCACCTCTCCCCGAAAGTTGCAGTCAAGTTATCTCTGGCTCCTTCATCAAAATGTGCCAGTGCACCATCATGTTGGAACCAAATATTATTTTTGTTTTACAGCAACTGGCACATGTTCCGTTAAAATAGGAAATACTTCCCGTAGAAACACAGTACACCTGCTCGCAATCAATCTTTGCGGTAATACGTAGGGGTCAATGCTATGACGTTAATCCATGTCGGCCTGATAGCTCGAGATACAAGAATGAGACCGTTAGTTCTCTTTTCGAAAATCCTTATTTTCATGCCACCTACATTCTCTTAATTTATTTTACACATTTGTTCATCAACCTGTATAACTATATATATTAAAGCAGAATTTTAATATTATAATAAATATGAAAGTTAAAGTTAATAATTGTGTATTTTAAAACTCTTTTAATATTCAAATATAACTTAAATAAATAAAAGCATCTAAATAATTCATTGTTGGTTATTGTTGAATAAAAATGTCTCAGTGACAATTAAAGAAATTGTATTACATAACAGTCTTTGTAAAGAATGCTTTTAAAATTGTTTTAAGTCATTGTTGTCAAAATTATAAAGCTTTCTGTTATAATTGTAATAAGAACACCTGCCTAACTTCATAATAGGGATGTATGGAGAGCTTATGTCCGCGCGGCCATGAACCTACGGGTTCGATAGTGCCAGTGAGTAAATAAGTAAGTAAGCCTAACTTCATATTCTTAAATGAAAGTAAACTAAACTCTGATTGGATGTTAAAACAATTAACTTTCGTATTTAACAAATCAAATTAAACCTTACATTTAAAGGACTATTAACCAATAGAATTTAAAAATGACATCATGTGATGAAATAATGGTCTTAAAATTATAAAAGAATTACACTATTCATTCTGCATACAACATTCAACAAAGATAGAAGCATAAGAGATCTCCTGATAAAATTTAATATTTAATACAAGAAGAATAACTGATTCAAGAAAAGAAAATAATTTAATTTTAATTGACGGTGAAGCATAATACCACCTACATTTACTTAATCTGCTGGGAACTTTAAGAAGTGAATAAATGTGAAATTATTTGTACAAGAAACATTTTTTAGTAATTTTGAAGTGTTTTCCTATCCAGTGTACCAATTACCGACCCTAAGAAGAGAATCCGGCTCTACCGACCGAAAAATAAACCTAACCTGAACCAGGAATTATTTTTTGAGACATAAATCCTTCTTTAAAATGTTACTACAACATCGGGCATGAAGAGAATTACTTCTTCAAAACGTCGCCACAACGTGGGACAAAGCAATTTACTTCTCTCGCTATGATTGCAGTGAAGGACCTGCCTTCGGGCAGAATTACTATGGATGGATATATATATGATGGAGAATATAATGCATATATAAGAAAAATAAATGTTTGAATTGGATTCGCCTGGTGGTGTAATGGATATCACGTTGAAGTACAGACTCAGAGTTCCGGGTTCGAATCCCGTCCAGGGTATGATAAGAAAAATAAATGTCTGGACGGGATTCGAACCCGGAACTCTGAGTCTGTACTTCAGCGTGATATCCATTACACCACCAGGCGAATCCAATTCAAACATTTATTTTTCTTATATATGCATTATATTCTCCATCATATATATATATATATATATATATATATATATGTGGTATGATAAGAAAAATAAATGCCTGGACGGGATTCGAACCCGGAACTCTGAGTATGTAGCTCAGCGTAATATCCATTACACCACCAGGCGAATCCGATTCAAACATTTATTTTTCTTATATATGCATTATATTCTCCATCATAAATTATATATATCCATCCATAGTAATTCTGCCCGAAGGCAGGTCCTTCACTGCAATCATAGCATTTTCATGCTATGCTTGCAGCTTTACTACAGAATTGTGTAGGTGTGGTAGCTTCCCGTTGCTTTCCACACCGGTGAAGGATGATGATGATAATGATAAGGATGATGATGATAAAGATGATGGTCATATGAATTCGGGGACCGTTTGGGCCTTAAAGTTTTCCTGACATTTGTCTTACAGGTGAGGAAAAACCCCGATAAAAACCTCACCCAGAAAAACTGCCCCCGACCGGGGATCAAACCCGGGCCCGCTTAGTGACAAGGCAGCACGCTATCTCGAGACCACAGCGATGGGTCATATATATATATAATATATTTATTATATATATATATATATATATATATATATTTGAAATTAAGCAATGAAGGCAAATGGACATGAGAAGAAAAATAAATGCCTATTAAAACTGCAGTTGCAAAAAATTTCAATTTTTATGAATGAAAAGTTGCTTAAACCTATACACCCACATAATTTTTTTTTCTTCTTGATTTATATACTAGTTTATCCACAAAGTAGCCAAAAAAGTAATATTAAATAATGTTGTGTTCATTGGTTGTCTAAAAATGACCGTGACATATATGTAACGGTAGGCACATACGGGAAGTAAAACTAATACTATTGAACACAACATATAACTTATCATTCACATAATTAACATTAGGAAATAAATTATTTCAGTCATTTATCGGATGCGGTACATAAAAAATACACAATCCCACATCACATTTAGGACATTGCTTTACCAAAATCCTTCTCTAAATTAATGGTCTAGGCAACTGATTTACCTAAAAGACAAAGTCAACAAGATATCGTTTAGGGGTGTACAAAGACCAGACTTTATATCCGAATTGGATGGGTTTTCATCTTACAAACTTATTGAACCCATATCTTCCAAAATATTTGATCATGCTCTCATCGTACGATAATTTTCTTTTTTCAGGTATAAAGACAGCACCAAACTTACACCTGAGTCGATTTATAAGCGGTTTAATTCTCCGCAAGTTGTCTTTGTTTTCGGGGTTGAAGTCATCATTGTTAGAAAAATGTATAATCTCAAGATCTGCTCAAACATATTTCTTCTCGTTGCATTTCTCAGTAGTTTATTGTGAGTGACATCGGTGTCGATTTATCAGTGACTGACATTGACAGAAGTCACCGTGTTGGTGTTAGTAATGCTGTAAGACCGCGGGCTATAATAGTGAAATTTGTTAGTTACCGCAAGCGCAGTGAAGTTTTTCTAAGCAAGAAAAAGTTGAAAGGAAGTGGGGTCACTGTTCGCGAGGACCTAACGAAGTGTCGCTATCGCCTGCTACAAGAGAGTATACAGAAATACGGTATTCAAAATGTATGGACAATGGACGGTGCCGTCATAGCTAAAGTAAATGGCGAAAAAACGCAAAATTAGATCTTCTACGGATATCAACTAGATAGGACCTGAGTGTAAAATATGTTTACTTTGTCTTTTCTTTGCTAACAATTATATTGTTAATTTATTTCTAATTTAGGTAAGTTTTAAGTTTATTATTTTTTATTTAGGACAACTTACTTGTTTTATTATAATTTTTTAAGTTCTTTGTTTAGCTAAATTATTTTAATTTTATTAGAGTTATTACAGTACATAGTTTATTTTTACTTTCTGCTATTGGCAACATTGAGCTGACAAATGAAGACTTGTTTGCAACCTCTGACTCACTCACCTTCTCCAATCACCCTCTTATTGTGCAGACAACTTTTAACGCAGGTAGCAACATTCCTCAATCCCTACCATCCCCTCCAACAACAACTACTACTAGTCTACTTAAGAATGCATTTTCTATTGATAAATCATCACTTAAAATCGCTCACGTAAATTCACAAAGCATTCTGTCCCACTTTGATGAGTTTGAAACCATATTTTCATCTCTTGGACTGAGCGCCATTTTAATCTCGGAAACCTGGCTGACCCCTTCCATACCTTCGTCCCTTGTTCACCTAGACGGATATACATTGCTCAGAAATGACAGAATAGATAAAAGAGGTGGAGGAGTTTGTGCCTTTATATCAAATGAGCTTAATCCAAGAATTGTCCACAAGTCCCCTTCTGTATATTCCGCTCGCCCCGAGTTCTTATTCGTAGAAATTCAAGCCAGTCTAAATAAAATGTCTCTTATGCATTGTATACAAACCTCCAAAAATAAGGCACCTTTCGGATCTAGGAAACGCTCTGAACGATTCATTACCTCATTATGAACACGTTATTGTCGCAGGCGATTTTAATACAAATCTTCTTCAGACTGACTCACCAGCCATACAACTTAAAAATATGTTCCAAAGCTTAAATATGACAATTGTTCCTCTCTCTGCCACACATCATACTGCTACTACCGACACTCTACTGGACTTAATAGTGACTACACATCCACAGAAAGTACTGTCATATGGACAAATTCCTGCTCCCGGCATATCTGCTCATGACATTGTATTCGTAGAATACTCACTCCAATGTCCTAAAAGACGCTCTAAATTGATTACGTACAGAAATTTACAAAACATAGACGATACTAAACTAAAATCAGACGCTTTAGAACTACCTTGGTACACAATATGGAATCTTAGATCAGTTGATGAAAAAGTAGACACATTTAATACACTGATATTACAACTATATGATAGACATGCACCAGTAAAAACCCGACGATTTTCCCGCCCCCCTGCACCCTGCATGAATGACTCAATACGCGAACTTTGTCAAAACGAGACAAAGCATACCGAACATACAGACGACATAAAAATGACGAGAACTGGCAACTGTACAAACAACTTAGAAACACAACTACACAAACTATACGCAATGCCAAACTACGACACGCCCACAGTATAATCGGACCTGAAATAAGTGCACGGGAGACTTGGCGAAATCTCCGTGCAATGGGACTTAGACAGTTGAATCCCTCAACTGACTCTATAGACATTTCTGTAGATGACTTAAATGAACATTTTACCTCAATACCCATGACACCTCCAGACAACAAGACTAAAATAGACATTCTTAAAGACTTATCCCCATCCACCCATATAGGAAAAGATACATTTTACTTTAACGACATTTCGCCTATAGACGTTAAAAAAGCATTCAAGCGGATTAAATCCAATGCACAAGGAACAGATAACATCAGCATTTTAATGCTAAATAAAATCATTGACATTATACTACCCACAGTGACTCATATTTGTAATGCTTCTCTTATAACTTCTATCTTCCCTACTGTATGGAAACAGACTAGAGTTCGGCCTATACCAAAAATAAGTACACCAACTAACTGTAATGACTACCGACCGATTAGCATCCTTCCGACATTATCTAAAGCCCTGGAACATATTGTACATAAGCAGATGACTGAATATCTCCAAGAAAATCACCTCCTTGATCCTTATCAATCCGGCTTTAGATATGGTCATAGCACAACCACAGCTTTGCTAAAAATTACTGAAGATATTCGTGAAGCCGTGGACAGACGTCAATTGACTCCTTTAACCTTACTTGACTTCAGCAAAGCTTTTGACACAGTAGACCACAACTTACTTATGATAAAGCTCAAGCACCTACACTTGTCTGACAGCGCTGTATCCTGGTTCGACTCATACCTGCACGGTCGTCAACAATACGTTTCATTAAACTCTAGATCTTCGTCTTGGCGCAACGTGCCGGCTGGAGTCCCCCAGGGCAGTGTTCTCGGACCTCTTCTTTTCTCAATCTACATAAATGACTTGCCAACTGTACTAAAGCACTGCCGTTATCACCTCTACGCTGATGATCTCCAAATTTACCTACATTCACCTCCTCATTCTCTCTATAACAGCTTGACAAAAATGAATGACGATCTCATATCCATCTTTAACTGGTCTTCAAGTATCGGTCTAAATCTAAATCCTAACAAGTCACAAGTAATTCTAATGGGACAACAAAGACTGCTTACAACCTTTGACATATCTACACTACAAAACATTACTATAAATAATATAATTATCCCTTATTCTTCTTCAGTAATAGATCTTGGACTACATCTAGACGCAAATTTAACCTGGCAAACACAAGTGAAACACATATGTAAAAGACTTTCTCCATCTTACATTATCTTAGACGTTTAAAGAATTTTCTCCCAGTTTCGTTAAAACAAATCCTTGTGCAGAATCTTGTGTTACCACACTTCGATTATTGTGACATTATATATAATGATCTAAACTATGACTTGTCGCAGAGACTGCAGCGTGTTCATAATGCTTGCGTTCGATTCATTTTCAATATCCGCCGTTATGACCATATTTTCCGAACACTTTAATAACCTCTCTTGGCTCCGTCTTACTGACAGACGAAAATTGCACTCTCTTTCACTACTTTTCAAGCTTCTGAATTCCTACATCCCTACTTACCTGGCGTCTAGATTTGAGAAGTTATCCTCTTACCACAATATTGACACTAGATCACAATATAGCAGTCTGCTAACAATTCCTCTTCATAGCACTTCCTCCTATTCTACTTCCTTCACAGTAGCCTCTGCCCGCTCCTGGAATCTCCTTTCTCAAGATATCAGGGGTTGCCGCACACTTGGTACCTTTAAGTCACGCTTATACAGTTACCTGTTGTCTAATAATTAATTTTTCTCTATTTATTTAATTTTATAATGTCATTAATCTTTTCCTGTTTTTTTATATATATTGTACATATTATATATTTAATTCGTTAAATTTAGAGTAAATCAAAATACATTATAAATATTAACTGTATTGTATTCATAACTTGTAATCGTTTATATATATATATATATATATATATTGTAATTTAGATTTAAGACTATTTTTTTGTTTGTATTTTTTTAAACCTGGTTGAGTGGTAGACAAGGCCTTAAGGCCTTAACTCTGCCAGGTAAAATAAAGCTATTATTATTATTATTATTATCATTATTCTCTCAATACGTTCTCTTAGAATGTAATTGATTGTACCCAATCTGAATTAGAATAGCTATAAAACATCTAATTCCAGCTGCTGCTATGATAGTATGGAGACAATTATAATTGTGCAATGCATATATATTACATTCTTATAATATGAAATCCGTAAGTTCGTCAGTGAGGAAGAGTTCTAAAGCTTCAGTTCGATTTTCTTCTTCTTGTGAAGGTAAATTACTAGCGTCCAAATTTCTATTGATATTTTGAAAATCACCGTCCATCCAATGTGCTTTTTATGTACTGTGTGTACGGTACCTAGGGAACTCGTGATTCTGATGCACCTGGCAGTGAGGTTGCTTTCTTTTGAACTGATTCAGGTTGTATTTCTCTTCCATCGGCAGTTCATAATTCAACCTTAGCAAGAAGTTGTTTTCCACTGAGATTATTAGGAGTCACACCTGCGTCTTCATCTCCTGAATCTTCAACAATCGTGGCATTAGAATCAGGGGGGGTAATAAAAATATCTTATGTTATATGTCATCATTATACCCCGCCAAATAAAGTGTTTAGAGCTTCCATGACTGTAAATCCTGATGCTAGGATCTTAGCAAGTTCCATAAAAATAAACAAACATCCTAAATTCTACTGCCACAAAATTATATTGAAAGAAAAAATAACATTTTATAAATTATACTGGGGAACATAAACGGGCACTTGATGTACAAATCTGCTCACATTACTACCTAGCGTAACATTTATGTTACAGCAAATTTCAACACCACCCAGTGCCAATTGTAAGTATTCATAGCAACTAAATGTGCCGGGAATGTGAATATTATTCAATTTTCAATAATTTTGTATATAATAAACTTCATTATTTATTATATTATTTAATTTATACTTATTTTTCTTCTATGGTACAGTATAAATTATTCAATCCTAAAATTAGTAATAAATATGCATCCACTGTCTCACACTATGAATTGATACAATGAAAAACAAACGTCAGACTGAAAGGTCACACTTCCTGGATAGCAACAATGTGCAATTTGTATAAATCAATGAGTCAGCAATGAGTTTCAGGTATTATTGTTTAAGGATGCAGGTCTTGCATTTATGTAACGCTGGGCACTATTGGGTTAAGAGTATCCGGAATATGCAAAACCGGTAGTTATATTTTTTAGAATGTATGTGTAGTAATGTTTACATATTTAATTTTTGAAAGCTTTAACAGCAATAAAACAATTTTTATCCCTGCCTTTATTATGTAAATATAAACTATTTTAGAAACATAGTTAATTTTTTTCTAACGACATTATTTTATAATCGTAAATGTACATGCCCCCACAGAAGATAAAGATGACAAGATCAAGGATGAGTTCTATGAAGAATTAGCATGCTTATTTGATAGTCTTTCACGATATCATATGAAAATTGTCTTAGGAGATTTTATTGCAAAAGTGGGGCGGAAAGATATGTTCAAACCAACAATAGGCAAATTCAGTCTTCATGAAGATAGTAACTACAAAGGGGTTAGATTAGTCACCTTCGCCACAACAAAGAATCTCATTGTTAAGAGCACAACATTTCAGCATAAGGATATTCATAAATACACCTGGACGTCTCCAGATAGCAAAACTCGAAACCAGATAGATCACGTATTAGTGGACAAACGCTGGCACAGTAGCATCATCAATGTTAGATCAGTTAGAGGGGACAGACTGCAATTCGGATCACCATCTGGTCAGGGTGAAAATCAGACAACGGCTATCGCTTATGAGAGGAACAAACGCTAAAGATGATTCTGAAAAATTTGATTTAAAAAACTTGAAAAATGATGTAATGCGGCAAGAATACCAAATTGAAATTGATAATAGATTTGAGGTACTAAAATCTTCAGATGACAATGTGGCAAAAAGAAGAAACTGATATAAATAAAGAATGGGAGGCTATAAGAGATACTATTAAATTTTCAGCATCAGAAAGCATTGGTTGTTTAAAAAAGAGACAAAACAAGAAATGGTTTGATGAGAAATGTGTCGACATTGTAACGAAAAGAAAGCTAGCAAAAATGAAATGGTTACACGAGCCAAATGAGGTAAATTTAGAGCACTTGGGTAGTATTAGACGGGAAACCACGAGGTTACTAAAGAGTAAAAAGAGGGAATATTTGAGAGAGAAGATTAATGATCTTGAAATGAATGCAAAAAATAGGAACATTAGATAATTATATCAGGGAATTAGTATAGATACGAAACGGGTTCAGGCTAGAACAAACATAATTCGGAATGAAAATGGGGATATGATTGCAGATTTCAGGAGTATATTAAATAGACGGAAAAGTTACTTTAATCAGCTATTAAATGTACATACAGAACAGGGCATTGAGGAGGATAATTTACAGACAGCAGAAATGGTAGTCGCAGAATCAAGTGCATTAGAGGTTGAAATGGAGATAGAAAAATTCAAGATGTATAAAGCATCAGGTTCAGATGAGATCCCAGCAGAACTGATAAAATCAGGGGGAGAAAATTTGATGGACAAGATACGCTGGTGCTTAGTATGATTTGGGAAAAAGAAGCTCTTCCAGATGAATGGAAAGAATCAATTATGGTACAAATTTATAAAAAAATAAGTAATAGTTTTAAAAAACTAAAAGAACACGCTTTAATATAAAACTAAAAAATGAGAAATAATTTCAATTTCCAATACGCTTGGGATAAAATAAAGTGTTCAACAAAAAAATCATCTCCAACACATATAGAAAAAAACTAGAGTTATCAACAAAAAGAAAATAATTTTACCATCAAAAGTGTGGGGTGCTCTATATCAATTAATATATTTGATAATAAACAGATATTGGTAAAAGTAAGCTCTCTAAGAAGAAAATGTAAAAATCATAAAAATCACCCCACGCTTTTGATGGTAAAATTATTTTAACTCTAATTTTATTCTATATGTGTTGGAGATGATTTTTTTGTTGACCACTTTATTTTATCGCAAGCGTATTGGAAATTAAAATTATCTCTCATTTTTTAGTTTTCTAGTAAAGCGTGTTCTTTTAGTTTTTTAAAACTATTACTTATTTTTTATTTTTTAGTTTTAATATTTTACAGAATAAGATAAAAATGTAAATATATTTAAATTCGATACTATTGTAGTATGAGCTAAAAGTAATACCCTTATATAAAAAAAAACTCTCCCAGCCGGATTTGAACCAGCGACGTATGGATTACTGAAATTACATACCACTAAGAGTTCACTGCTCTACCGACTGAGCTCTTACAACGATTGACTAAAAACTCGACAAGTCCGCAACCTATTATACCAGTTTTCATTTTTTTGATTTCCGGATGATTCTGGCCACGATTTTTGAAACAAAATATGAAATTATTGTATTGTCACGGGTCCTCTACACGTAAACAAAGTTTCAAGTCGATCCAATGTTTCTAAGTGGGTGAAATCGCGTTGAAAGATTCCGTTGCATTTATACAAAAACACTTTTTTTTGATTTTCTGATGATGATGGCCAGGATTTTAGAAAATAAATATGAAAGTATTGTATTGTCACGGGTCCTCTACAAGTATACAAAGTTTCAAGTCAATCCAATGTTTTTAAGTGGGTGAAAGTCGCGTTGAAAGATTCCGTTACATTGATACAAAGACAATTTTTTTTTAATTTTCTGATGATTATGGCCAGGACTTTATAAAATAAATATGAAATTATTGTATTGTCACGGGTCCTCTACAAGTATACAAAGTTTCAAGTCGATCCGATGATTCTAAGTAGGTGCAAATCGCGTTGAAAGGTTCTGTTACATAGATACATAGATAGATACAGGTCAAGCTAATATAAAGCGTGTAAAAAGGAGATAAAACTGATTGCAACAACTACAGGGGCATCTCATTATTTTCAACTTCGTACAAAATTCTAACAAATATATTAGTCAGCAGACTTACTCCCTATATTGATGACATTCTAGGAGATCATCAATGTGCATTTAGAACAAACAGGTCTACAACAGATCAGATTTTTAGTATATGACAGATTTTATAAAATAAATGGGAATATAATGGTACTGTACATCAACAATATGTAGACTTCAAAAAGGCATATGATTCAATTAAGAGGGCGAAGTTATATAGTAGCCTATTGGAGTTTGGAATTCCTAAAAAGTTAGTTAGACTTATACGAATGTGTCTAAATGGCACAAAGAGTAGGGTGCGTGTATGCAAACAGTTATCGGACACATTTGAAATCCACAATGGGCTGAAGCAATTTATTTTTGTACTTGAGCATGCCATTAAATCTTTAGAGAATGAGGAAGGCTTACAACTCAATGGTATTAATAAGCTGTTAGTTAATGCTGATGATGTAGTATTGATGGCCGATAGTGAGGAGATACTAAAGGACAACACGCACACACTATTGAGTAACACTAAGAAATTAGGACTGGAAGTAAATATCAATAAAACTAAATATATGGTCACACGTATAAATGCATTAAATAATGAAAATGGATAGCTAATGACAAATAAGGGAAATTTTGAGGAAGTGGCTGAATTCAAATACAAATAGGAATGAGATGCACAAAGAAATTAAACATAGACTCAATTCTGGAAATTCGTGTTATTATGCATTGCAGAATCTCTTGATGTCCCAACTCCTTTCAAAAAACTTTAAACTGAAAATATATAAAACTATTATTCTACCAGTTATATTATATGGGTGCGAAACATGGTCTCTTACTTTAAGAGAGGAAAGGAGATTACAAGTATTTGAGAAAAAAGTACTTAGGAAAATCTTTGGACCAAAGAGAGATGAACAGACAGGTGAATGGAGAAGACTGCACAACAATGAATTACATGGTCTTTATAGGAAGCCAGATATAATAAGAACAGTTAAGTCTCGTAGACTGAGATGGGCAGAACATGTTGCACGTATGGGGAATGAAAGACTTGCATGAAAGCTTCTTGTAGGAAAGCCAGAGGGAAAACGCCCAGTTGGTAGACCAAGAATGAAGTGGGAGAATAACATTAACTATGATTTGAGGGAAGTAGATTATACGGGGAATGATTGGAAAACATTAGTTCAGGATAGGGATATATGGAGAGTTTATGTCCGCGCGGCCATGAACCTACGGGTTCGATAGTGCTAGTGAGTAAGTAAGTAAGTATGTAAGTTATTTTTTTCTACTCCCTTCAACATAGTTTTATATGTCTATAAAATAATAATAAGTTTAATAACATTTTTAAAATGTTTCTGCCAATGTGTGCATAAAAATTAGGTAAGTATTCCATAAATTGGTTTATTTGAAGCAAATTCATTTAAAATATTGCTAAAATCATATAATCATTAATTAGTCCTATAGAAAAACACATTGCCTTGAGACAAAAAAAAATGCTATATCGAAATTTTGCAAATAACATAAAATATTTATTCAATACACATGCCAGGGATTTGATTTTTGAATGGCAAAACATATTAGTGAGAATTTCAGCGCTTCCCGAAGTCTATGAATTCAACACTTGAATTTTGTAATTTTTAGGTGTATACTAAATTAGGAAATACCCCTTTGTTTACCAAGAAAGGAAACCGTTATACAAATTGATATTAATTAACATAGTTGGCTATAAATACATACAAAAATAAGATTTAAATGGATATTTCACAAAATTAGTTATGCATAATTAATCAAGGCCTATGGTATCATACCGAAACCACTGGGAAACCAGGTACTTAAAGGAAACCATTACCACACTTTTAAATGTATTAACATGGCCTGATATAAATACATACAAAAGTAAGATTTAAATACATACTTCATCAAATTAATTTTGTATATTTAATTACAGCCTAAGGTATCATCTAAAGCCTTGGGAAACCAGGAATACAAAGAAAACCACTTCACATACTGAGATGTTGCATAATTAATTCCACTGGAAAAACCAGACATAATTTTTTGTGATACTCTGAGAAACTGTTCTTTTTTATTTGACATGCAGAGTCCAATTCCACATGTCTGGCATGCCCATTTTGTTCGGTGAGGGTTTTAGGCTGTGCTGCACAGTGCACATCTCCTTGATGTTCCTTGCACTGACATGTGTGCAGCTTGATCTAGTCGTTTCTCGCGGGGAACATATGGCTTGAAGTTGTTCTGACATTTCAATTTCTTTGATTTGTTGGTTGGCGTAGACTGTGATATCCCTACAAGTCCAGCAATGACGGAAAGTCGAAAGTCCTTCAGGCTCATATTTCCTTCAGGATTCAACTCGTTGAAAATGATGCTTGCATTGACAACTGAGACATCAAGAAAGTGCCACATTATGCAGTGCCATCACTTCTTGGCTTTTTCTGTCAATTTCATAACAAGATTTCAGCATGTCTGCTTTATCTACGTAGCCCATATGGGCATTGTAGTTCTTGACTAATGTTGGGCATGAAATATCTATCTTCGTATCATCCTTGTTTTTTCGTGAAACTGTTGTGACATCGTCAACTTCATGAAAATTTGACATAAATAAGACCTTCCATAGCATTGCCACTATAACTTCTTGGGAGCATAACCATTGCCACTATACCTTCTTTGGAGCATCTGAAATGAAATTCTCCCCTGTTCATGCTCTTTTCATTTGAAGTCAGCTGGAATATTATTTTCTACTATTCCAATATCATTTTCACCTTCATCTTCACTTTCTGACACACAGGATTCCTCATCACTAGGTAACGATTCCAATAATGTATATATCATGCCACTGTCCGTTTCATCCAAGCGAAGTTTCTGTGATGCCATGATTGAGGGGATGTAATGTTCTGAATACACAGCCACGCTTGAACACTTACTTGCCAGTGGTTACAAACTGAAACCACAAATAATTTTGGTCCTAATTCCTACACATCCGACATAATCATGATTTATAATAATGCAAATATAATTTGTAACCAGTAGGTATCCTTACCTTGTAATAAAACAAAAGTTCCGATGGTTATACACACACAAATAAAATATAACTTATTAGTAGCACTAAATATTGTCAGAAACTGTGCACCTGCAACTTCTAAAATGTTAAAATAGCAGGAGAATGTAGCTGCAGAGCACCGAGTACCAAATACCAGCTACAGATGTCACAAGTGATCAGTGAGCATGGTGGTTATGATATGAGACCACTGGTAAGCTGAGCAGTAAAAATTTAAAATGTGGTTTCATAACCACACTGGAAAACAAAGGGATACATAATAATGCAATAATATCAAATCAAATAATAAAATCTTTTTAACTTTTAAAACCTTTTCAATGTAAGGTGGAAAATATAATATGATAATAGTAAATAAAATTGTTCCTTTAAATTGTTAAATGAAGACAATGCAATTAGAACAAATAATATATTTATACACTTACCCTCTTACTAATAATCCATATATAACTTTTATACAAGGTTTATACACATCTCAGTTGAAAATTCTTACTAATAAATACTGTATTAGCTGTTCAGTGTAGAAGAGTTGTACAACTTTACATGGGAATCGTTATACATGCCTCCAGCCTTGTTTAAGGATTCTATAACTAGACAAAATGTCGGACATCAAGATCAACTGATTGTTTTCTTATGATATTGATGAAAGTTTCCTTAAATTTAACCCAAAATGCAACACTTTAACGACTGTTTGATGGATGCACAGGACATAAATAATATTAATAAAGCTCTGGGTAGGAAAATAAAGGCATCATAAAATGCCTTTCGTTACACTCATTCTCGATTAGGCCTAAAAATATTTTTAAATTGAACATTGAATCACGAAAGGATATGTTCTACAATAATTGCTGTAGACAAGATTTAACCTGAATGTAGTTTAAATGCTTCATAATATTATTTTAAGAAGACTTTCTTGCATCTTTAATACATAACACACACACCGATATAAAAATGTGTTTAAGTATAGAGATACTATTATTGCAAGAAACTGAACTTTAACTTGGTAGTCTTGTTGTTAGAGCTTCTGACTACCATGCGTGAGGTCGTAAGTTCGATTCCCGGTCAAACTATGGTGTTTTTTTTTTTCGCTTGAAATGATATTTTTTTGTCGGTAACATTTCCTACTATTTTGAACGTTTTCTAACGCATCTTAAAACACTGCATATAATTCATAAATAATGGGGAAAGCTTTTATTAGTTTCCAAGAATAGGTCGAAATTCTTGACGTTAGATGGCAGCACATTATCTGTGAAACAAATTCTACGTTTTATTTGACATAGCGTGAAGGAAAGTGTATATAAATTAAAACACACTTATTTTTTCCGTACCTCCTCAATTAGGGAATCTCTCTTAATTCTTATCCATATTCATTTCTTACACAATTAATCACTAGTTGATGTTGCTTTATTTCTGTTACAAACTGCGAGTAATATTGTTCTGACGTCATTATGATGACGAATATGTGACGTATTGTGTATAACTGCTTTTTGTTATATAGCTCCGGCACAACGTTTATTAGTAAGGAAATTATACGTTATCTACATCAGGCTTATATATTGTATAATTAAACAACTGATGAAAGCCTGTATTAGAGATTTTTATTAGTAAGACCGTTTAAAATCTATTCTATGTTAACTGAAAAATAAATATGATATTAATTATATAATAATTCGACTTTTCCCACTTAAAATTGCAAGTATTTATCGTAAATTGTATATAATATAATTTAACTGTAATAATAGTAATAATAATAATAATAATAATAATAATAATAATAATAATATAAAAATAATAATAATAACGGTAATAATAATATTAACAATAATAATAATATTGAAACGTCATTTTCTTCTTCTAAAATGTCTTTAAAAAAGTTTACTTCCAATACATATGTTCTTATGCGATGACATTAATCTTAAATTTCATTATATAACTTATAGTTAATGTGACTATTTAACTCATGCCCCAAGTGGGAGTCAATGACCAATCACGTTTCAATGATTTCTGTTTTACAGTCGATCACAGTCGTGTTTCACCAAATATTTATCAATGTTAAATTTACCATATTAAAGAAACCTCCTCCTTTTTAATATTCTGAACAGGTCTGACCATTATTTTGTAGTGACTGATCCTATAAGAAATACGGCTACTAGATTGTATATATAGTGCATGGATGTCAACACATAGCGCTTGCAGGAGTTAATATAAAAACATTTGTAGCAATTGATTATACTACCAAAAAAAGAAACCACCGTTTGCACTTTCTTAAATGTATTTTTTCCCAGGTAAAATGCAGAAAAATATAATTGTCATATTTACATCATACGACATCAGAAATGAATTAATATACAGTTTGATGTGTTTCATTTTTTCTCCACTAGAGAGCATTCTTACAATATTGCGTTCCTTTGGCAATAAATAGTATGATCTGGTTGCAGTGATAAACAAAAGAAGCAGATGAAGCGTAACAATCGTTTCTCATTTGTTTTCAAACATCGCAATTTACATTAAATATATAAATATTTTAAAATATCTATAGTTAAATAATGATTTGTGAGTAAACAGCTTAATTTTATTCGTCAAATAGTCCTAACAAATGCCACTCCTGATTTCCGAATTCTCTAGATAAATTGGAAATGACTCGTGGCATTACTTAGGATAAATCAATTAAAGAAAAAAATAATGATTATCACATTAGGAATGTTTAATTATAAGTGGTTACTTTGAAATGGCCGAGGCTTTGATTTAAGTCACATCCGACTAACAGGTGACAAGTGAAGGAAAACAAGCGGGAATTGTTGGGGTCAAACATTTTTCCAATTAATTCAGTTGCTGCTGTGTTAAAGATTCCTTCTCATTTTTACTTAATCTTAGAGATAATCATTGATTTGTGTTCCTTCATTAATCGCAGACTTGTTTTCACTCAGCTAATGTATTTGAAAAAAGATCCAACTCAATAAGGAAACAAGCGATTAAGATACATGAAAATATTTCCTTCCTATAATTTTAATGGGTGCCTGCAACAGGGGTGTGTAAATTAATTATGTTTCATTGTTCCATACTGTTTAATGGCAGTTACTAACGGATACTACATCGATTAATACTTAGTTGTTCGTAAAAAATAATGAAGATTGCTATTTTATATATTTTGGAAATAGATTATTTTTAAATTGAGAATCTTATTTTAGGCAAAATGGAATAACCATTTTTAAAAGTTTGGTATGTTAGGCATGTCAAATTATTAATAATTAGATAATTATTTGATGAATAAAATACATAAATACTAAATTAAAATGGAAAAAATTAATTAATATTTTGTATATGCTACCTTTCCATGATGAAAAACTTAAAAATCGCTCTGGCGGTCGCAATTTTCGATGTTTCACTACGAAACTCAGTATAATAACGAGAGATAGTTTTTTTTAATTCGGAATTGTTTCTGTTATCCTCAACCAAAATATACTATTTTTTTCTTCCACATTTCCCGGTCTTGCATGTCTGCTTCTGTCATATTTCTCTTTTTCATGTTGTCTTGAATTCCCTTTATTCACGTTGGCTTTGGTCTGCCACGTTTATGCAAAAAAACAGCAAAATCTGACTATTACATATAAGTGAAGATTTGCCTGAAGTCCGAAAATAAAAATTGACTCTAGCGATGGAAAAACTAAAAATATTGTTTCTCCACTCACACTAAGTTAAAACATCAACAAAATATATTTATAATTTTTTTCAGATGCACGGGGTATTTAAAAGTATTGCACCCTGTCCGTCTTTTTGCACGTGTGATTGATTTCTTGGCCTAGAATCGATAAACATTAGTACAGATGAGTAAATGGCGTAAACCTATGTGATGCAACGTAACTGATCTGCGTAATAAATAAATATAACTTTACTTTCTTTTTACTTTTGAGGGCCTCTCCACTTTTCAGCGGTTACCCTGTATTCCCATTCGCCATTCTTGCCGATCACGCCATTCATCCTCCTCCAGACCTCGGTCGTTCATCAATCTATGGATCTCTCCTCTCCAAGTTGTTCTTGGCCTGCCCCGTTTCCTTCTACCAGAAGGTAACCATTCCAAAAGAGTTTTGGGCCACCTATCATCCTCCATTCTCCTGACATGGCCATACCACTGAAGAGCTCGTCTTTCGATCCTTTCCACCACTGTCTCCTCCATATCCATCATCTGCCTCACTTCTTCATTTCTTCTTGTTTCCAACCTGGACACCCTGGCACTGCGTCTTATTCCATCCATCTCCACTGCCAAGATCTTAGTTTTTTGTCCCTCTACCAAAGTCCATCCCTCAGCACCATAAGTCATTATGTTTTCCACAACAGACTTCAAAATCCTCTTCTTCGTGTGGTTTGACATGGTCCTACTCCACAGTACTCCATTCAACATTTTTATGGATCTTCGTGCTTGTACTAACCTGCTATCTACTTCAGCTTTACAACTCCCTGATTCATCAATAAGTGATCCCAAATATTTACATTTTTTAACAGCTCTAATAATTCCTTGGGATAGGGATATATCTCGTCCGCTTCCTCCTACTACAAGATATTCAGTTTTTTTTCCATATTTACTCTTAATCCTCCTATTTCAAAAGCATTAAGAAGTTTTCTCACCATGTATTTCACATCCTCACGACTCTGAGCTATGAACACTTGATCGTCTGCAAATAATAAGGAATGTATTGTGCCACCTTGGACTGGTACTCCCATGCCTCCACAATATCGATTCCACTGCTCCAATATATGTTGGATGTATATTTTGAACAGAGTAGGGGACATACTACAGCCCTGTCGCAGGCCTTTAGTAGTTCTGAATGGAGAGGATATCATCTTACCCACTTTAACCGAAGCCTGACACTGCTGGTACAACCGTCGGACAAGTGAAATCGTTGGTAAATCGATACCAACATCAACCATTGCATCCCAAAGTTGGTTGATTGGCACTGAGTCACAGGCCTTTTCTAAATCAACAAATATCAAATGAATTTTCCTGGCCCTTAGCATGTGATTTTTCTGTTATCTGTCTCAGACTAAAAATGTGATCCATGCATGATTTCCCTCTGGTAAATCCTGCTTGGTCTTCCAACATTCTTCCTTCGATAGTGTGTTCAAGTCTGTTTGTGATGATACTGCTAAACATTCTACTCATGGATGACATCACACTGATTCCTCTGTAATTTCCAGGGTCTTTACGATTTCCCTTTTTATGAATAGATGTTATATATGACATACACCAATCCTTTGGTATTTCATCACCCTCCAAAATCTGATTAAACATTTTACAGATAAGTATTTTTAATAAGGGGGGGCCATATTTCCATAATTCTGTCCTTATTCCACCGGGTCCACTGGCTTTACCATTCTTTGCTTTTTTCAGTGCCTGATTTATTTCTTCCTCTAAAATAGGTTCCATAGGTGACGATATATTGTCCATATACTCAAAATTTTCACATTTTTGTCCCTTCCTTTTCTCAACAAGCAGATTTTTAAAGTGCTTCCCCCATTGTTCCAAATTCACAAGATTTAAGGCTGATGATGGATTATTAACTGCCCTCATCCTCCTTATAACTCTCCATGCCTCTGCAGATCTTCTGTATCCTAATGAATGATCGATTTCAGCACATACTTTTTCCCATGATTCTTCTTTACATTTTATTATAACCTTCTTTACCTTTCTCTTGCATTCTCTATACTTCTATAGGTCTTCTTCACTCTTAGAGCTCAACCACTTATAGCACAATTTCTTTTTTTCATTAATAATGTCCAGTGCTTCCATAGTCATCCATTCTGTCCTTCCTCCACTTTTCCTCTCCCTTCCCAACACTTCCTCAGCTACTCTATTAACACAATGTTTTAAAAAATCATACAGGCCTTCAGCATTCAAATCCTCCTCTACTACTTTCATTCTATTGTTCAGCCTTTCCTGATATAGATAGCGTACACTATCTTCCTGTAATAGATGCACCAAATATCTGGGGTCATCTATAATAGTCATTTCTTTATTTTTCTGAGTTTTAGTTGTTTTTAATTTAGTTTTCATTGGGAATGCAATTTTTGATACAACAATATAATGATCCGATCCGCATTCTATCTTCCTCCATACTCTAACATATTGTACTTTAATCAATCGTTGCTGTCTTAATATTACGTAGTCTATAATAGACTTCAAATTCCTGGAGTGGTTTACCCAGGTATATTTATGTATATCCTTGTGTTTAAACTTTGTATTCATGATAACACATTCCTGCTCCTTACAGAATTCAATCAACCTCCTGCCATTATCATTTTCTGTATCTTCTCCCCAGGCTCCAACAATGTTACTATTAAATTTTCTACCGACACGTCCATTAAAATCTCCCATTAGCAGGAGCTCATGTCCATTCACACAATCATCAATTACTTCTCTCAGATCTTCATAAAAAACCCTTTTCTCATCAACTGAAGCATCATTGTTGGGGGCATATACCCCTATTACTTCCACAGTAGTTTCATGAATAACGTATAGTTATCTTAATTATCCTGTCACTTATTTCTTTCCAATTAACTATTCCAGATTTCCATTTCTTCTTTATGAGGATAGCTACCTTCAAAACCAGAGGAATATAAATATTGAATATCTATGTTAGCTGTTATAAAGGCTATAGGAAAAACATAATCTAAGTAGGATCTGAGTGCAATCATGGATTTAGAATCTGAACGTAATCTTACCTAATCCAATGTTCAAAGGACACATTTTCTATCTGAAAGACAACTACATGTTTAAATAATAATAATAATAATAATAATAATAATAATAATAATGATAATGATGATAATGATGTATGATGATGGTGATGATGATTAAGTTGGCACCATCTTTTAAGATAAACATATGAGCAATAAACAACAGTATTATCTGATCGACATCCCATGAGTATATTTCTTCCCTCATAGGGACTCTATGCATAGCAAGTCCAGTAGCTCTACATGAGTCTTGAAACCTTAAATCACTCGGCTGCGGCGACCTTCAAATGATAGAATTTGCAAATCGCAAATTACATATTTTGTGTGCCATTTCTTAATCCAATGAGAACTCTAAAAAAATATACACAGCATATATTTTAGGCGTAGTCTCTTTTTTCTTCAAAATCATCAACTTAAAAATAAAATTTCTAACATTTAATTACAAGCAGCGTGCAATTTTGCCTCTAAGACTTGAAGGTTAGTTCATTTCATATACAGTTTATTCTCGACCTAACCTTCGAGCCTGCATGAATTTCATAGCGTATTTTTTCTAAAGCTTAGTTTATTATAAAAATAAGAACAATAAACACTTGACATAAAGAAAAACAGAATACCATGTTGAAGGTTCACGATAACATCAATACTAGCTGATTGCAATCACTTTATACGAGTAACATGTCTAAATACGAATGAACCTTCATAATGTTGTTCTGAAAAGAATTTCAATATGATAGATCAAACTGTCCCCACAATGTATACTTACTCTTACTTACTTACTTACTCACTGGCACTATCGAACCCGTAGGTTCATGGCCGCGCGGACATAAGCTCTCCATACATCCCTATCCTGAGCTAATGCTTTCCAATCATTCCCTGTATAATCTACTTCCCTGAAATCATAGTTAATGTTGTTCTCCCACCTCATTCTTGATCTACCAACTGGGCGTTTTCCCTCTGGCTTTCCTACAAGAAGCTTCCATGCACGTCTTTCATTCCCCATTCGTGCAACATGTCCTGCCCATCGCAGTCTACGAGACTTAATTGTTCTTATTATATCTGGCTTCCTATAAAGACCATGTAGTTCATTGTTATGTAGTCTTCTCCATTCACCTGTCTCTTCATCTCTCTTTGGTCCAAAAATTTTCCTAAGAACTTTATTCTCAAATACTCGTAATCTCCTTTCCTCCCTTAAAGTAAGAGTCCATGTTTCACACCCATATAATATAACTGGTAGAATAATAGTTTTATATATTTTCAGCTTAACGTTTTTTGAAAGGAGTTGGGACATCAAAAGTCTCTGCAATGCATAATAGCATGCATTTCCAGAATTGAGCCTATGTTTAATTTCTTTGTGCATCTCATTCCTATTTGTGATTTTTGTTCCTAGGTATTTGAATTCAGCCACTTCCTCAAAATTTCCCTCATTTGTCATTAGCTGTCCATTTCCATTATATACTGAATTTCTACGTGTGACCATATATTTAGTTTTACTGATATTTACTTCCAGTCCCAATTTCTTAGTGTTATTCAATAGTGTGTGCGTGTTGGCCTTTAGTATCTCCTCGCTATCGGCCAGTAGTACTACATCATCAGCATAAACTAACAGCTTATTAATACCATTCAGTTGTAAGCCTTCCTCATTCTCTAAATATTTAATGGCATGCTCTAGTACAAAATTAAATAGTAGAGGAGATAGTGCATCTCCTTGCTTCAACCCATTCTGGATTTCAAAAGTGTCCGAAAACTTTTTGCCTACACGCACCCTACTCTTTGAGCCATTTAGACACATTCGTATAAGTCTAACCAACTTTTTAGGAATTCCGAACTCCAGCAGGATACTATATAACTTCTCCCTCTTAATTGAATCATATGCTTTTTTGAAGTCTACATATAGTTGACGTACAGTACCATTATATTCCCATTTCTTTTCTAAAATCTGTCTTATACTAAACATCTGATCTGTTGTAGACCTGTTTCTTCTAAATGCACATTGATGATCTCCTAGAATGTCATCAATATAGGGAGTAAGTCTGCTTACTAATATATTTGTTAGAATTTTGTACGAAGTTGAAAGTAATGAGATGCCCCTGTAGTTGTTGCAATCAGTTTTATCTCCTTTCTTAAAAATTGGTAAGATAATTGATTCCTTCCATTCATCTGGAAGAGCTTCTTTTTCCCAAATCTTACTAAGCAACCAAACGTATCTTGTCCATCAATTTTTCTCCCCCTGATTTTATCAGTTCTGCTGGGATCTCATCTGAACCTGATGCTTTATACATCTTCAATTTTTCAATCGCCATTTCAACCTCTAATGAACTTGGTTCTGCGACTAACATTTCTGCTGTCTGTAAATTATCCTCCTCAATGTCCTGTTCTGTATGTACATTTAATAGCTGATTAAAGTAACTTTTCCATCTATTTAATATACTCCTAGAATCTGCAATCATATCCCCATTTTCATTCCGAATTATGTTTGTTCTGGCCTGAAACCCTTTCTTCTCTATACTAATTCCCTGATATAATTCTCTAATGTTCTAATTTTTTGCATTAATTTCAAGATCATTAATCTTCTCTCTCAAAAATTCCCTCTTTTTACTCTTTAGTAACTTGGTGGTTTCCCGTCTAACACTACCCAATTGCTCTAAATTTACCTCATTTGGCTCGTATAACCATTCCATTTCATTTTTGCTAGCTTTCTTTTCTTTACAATGTCGGCACATTCCTCATCAAACCATTTCTTGTTTTGCCTCTTTTTTAAACAACCAATGCTTTCTGATGCTGACAATTTAATAGTATCTCTTATAGCCTCCCATTCTTTATTTATATCAGTTTCTTCTTCGCTTGCCACATTGCCATCTGAAGATTCCAGTACTTCAAATCTATTGGCAATTTTGATTTGGTATTCCTGCCGCATTTCATCATTTTTCAAGTTTTTCAATTTTTAATTCATATTTTACAGAATCATCTTTAGCGTTTGTTCCTCTCATAAGTGATAGCCGTTGTCTGATTTTCTCTCTGACTTTCTCTCTGACCAGATGATGATCCGAATTGCAGTCTGTCCCTCTAACTGATCTAACATCAATGATGCTACTGTGCCAGCGTTTATCCACTAATACATGATCTATCTGGTTCCGAGTTTCTCCATCTGGGGACGTCCAGGTATATTTATGAATATCCTTATGCTGAAATGTTGTGCTCTTAACAATGTGATTCTTTGATGTGGCAAATGTGACTAATCTAACCCCGTTGTCGTTACTATCTTCATGAAGACTGAATTTGCCTATTGTTGGTTTGAATATATCTTCCCGCCCCACTTTTGCATTAAAATCTCCTATGACAATTTTCATATGATATCGTGAAAGGCTATCAAATAAGCATTCTAATTCTTCATAGAACTCATCCTTGATCTTGTCATCTTTATCTTCTGTTGGGGCATGTACATTTACAATTATAAAATCATGTCGTTTACCCTTTAGAATTATGTATGATATCCTATCACTAACAAACTTAATATCTCGGATAGTGGATAGGATCCTCCTTCTGACTAAAAAACCCGTTCCAAATGCAGGTCTTTCTGCACCCCCATAGTATAATGCAAAACTTCCTGATTCCTGACTACCTTCTCCTGGCCACCTAACTTCCTGTAAAGCGACTATATCCAAGGGCGATTTATGTAATTCCCGCGTTAATATCTCTAGTGCCCCGCTATTGTATAAAGTCCTAACATTCCATGTTCCTAGGAACATGTCCCTGTGTTTGAGCCTTTGGCATGGGTTCCCTGAAGTAGTCCCCGCCCGGAGAACCGAATGGGGGACTATTTTACCTCCGGAAAATTTTACCCCAGTAGAACCCATGTTCGCATTTCTTGACGGTTGTATTTTTACGGTGAAAGATCGTCAATCTTTCGACCAAGGTACTTATTTCGTCTGGCTTATCACCTTCGACCAGTCCGGCATGGGTAACCCTATCGGCAGCAATGCTACCGCTGGCATAGCTCTCGGGACCATTTAAGCACGCAAGCCACTGCACCACGACAAGGTAAAGATACCATGGAGGGCCCCACAAGGTATAACGTAAAAAAAATAATAAAAAAAAGTCTAATACATCAAATAAATCGTCACTGTCAATTCGCATTGAAAACTATTTTGTCAATAAAAGAACTCCACCTCGGTGCCAAATTCTGATTAGATACTTAAATTCGGGGGGGGGGCAGTTTTAGAGTATAGAAGCAATTTTCTTGTAAAAAAATATTGTTGTCAATGTGATATTAGCAACCTACAGGGGAATTCAGATTATAGCTTATTATCATCGATGGAAAACTAATACACGACGCGACGTCTGCAATAATTTCCGCACAAAAATAGGAAATTACAGTAAAATCAAGTATGAAGAAAGGATGTAAGACTATACAATTTAAAGAGTGTGCATGTTATTTTATTTTATCTATTAGTATAAAATGGACAATAGTTGTTTTCCAAAATATAGTAATACATTAAGGTAATACCATAAGTAGATCTAATTATCTCAATTATAAGTATAAACTAACAACTTTAGGATCTTAAACCCTTAATCTTCATCATAGATTGCGCTACAGCCCATTTTGAGCACTCGCAGACTCTTTAATTCTTCCCTGTACAATTCCTTCCTTCTCCGTCCACTAACACCAAACTTCATCAAGTTTTTTTTTTCACTTCCATCTAGCCATCTCAACTCCGATCTGCCTATTCTTCTACTTCCTTCAACTTTAAGTAGTGTTAGTTTTTATAATATGATTGTCCTCTGAATCCTCTAATAAAACTTCAAAATAACAATTCAGAAACAGCGCAAATAAATGTATAAAGTCCGAATGTAATGATGTGAAATGTTTTATTTTGATATTGACTTACAATGGCAAGAAGCAAATTTGTAGTCTCTTATTAGAAATGAGAACACAAAAGGTAAATAAGGTCACTTCAAGTTAATTGCCGCCCATATATGGATGATGCAACTAAAATAACTTAATTAATTTTAAATAATATTAATCTTCATTGAAGTTAATTACATGAATCAAATTACTTATTACTACTAGCGTTATGACTCATTGTTTGTACAAGACTTGATTAGTCAGTAATTATTTCTCTACTAGTTGTTAGTGCGTACGCCATGTATTTATTGACGGATGATAACATTTATTTATTATTTCTAATGTAACATATATAGTTGTTGAAATCGTTTTATAGATTAGTACAATAACCTGTTTTTTTTATTTTATTTTATTCATTTGGAACAGTCTCTTCTTCCCATACTATACTAACTAATCAATGTATCTTCTACATCAATTATTCTTCTCCTGATTCCACCAGTTCTCTGTAATCTCATGTGAACCTGACGATTTATACCTCTTTAATGTTTTTCGTCTTTTCAACCTCTAGTGCGTTTGGCTCTTCACTAACATTTCTGTTCTCTGAAAATCATCGTTTTCTATATCTTGTTCTGCATGTGCATTAAATAGCTGATTAAAGCAATATTTCCATCTATTTCAACATATTTCTGGAATCTGCAATCATATCTCCGTTTTCATTCATAATTTGTTCTAGACTGAAACCCTTTCCTTCCTATCTTAACTCCCTGATATAATTCTCATATGTTTCTATTTTTTTAATCATTTCATCTTCTTTATCAAATATTTCCTCTTTTTATTCTTTAAAAACCTAGTGGTTTCCCGAATGGTGTTACCCATTTGTTCTAAATTTAGTTCAATTTGCTGGTGTAATCATTTCATTTCTGCTAGCCCTATTTTCTTTGCAATATCGGCGCATTCCTCATCAAGTCATTTCTTGTTTTGAATCTTTTTAAAAAATAACCAATGCTTTCTGATATTAACAATTTAATGTTTGTCTTACAGTCTCCCATTCTCTTATTTATGTCTGTCATTGTCAAAAACATATTTAAACTAAAATTTTGTGAATTATAAAATGTTATAATATTTTATATAAAATATAATTATAAAATATAATTAAAAATGTATATAAAATATAATTATTCCATTTATATAAAATATAATTACACCATTAATATAATGGCAGGTACGGTACTTTTTAGTTTTTAGAACCAAGTCGTATAAAATGATATAATATTGAGTTTTATATTTTCACTAGCTAATACCCGGCGTGCGCTGCTACACCTAAATAAATGATAATGTGTTTTTGCACTTAGTTGAATAAGTAAAAGGAAAAATAAATATAAACTTATATCATTATTATTTTTAGATCCCCCTGCATTTACCCGGCGTTGCCTGGGAATCTACGCATCCCGATGTACTTGGAATAAATGAGCTGAAAGACAATATTCGTCATTTTTTAGATATCCATGAAAGAATACCCGCCGTGCGCTGCTATGCTTGTCTGGGAATATACTTATCCCGGTCTTCTTGGCATCAAAAATGGTTATTGTGAGTTATCCTTAAAAGATAAACATTTGCTGTCGCGGACTTCTCTGTAGAGGTTTTTGAGATATTCAATTCTGTGTACAATAATTTTGTGTGTTTGTTAGGGTTTAGGCAGCGTAAGCCATTTTAACTTACAAAAAGCGACGTTTTTTTCACTTCAGAAGGTGATTTTTAAGGGTTAAGGACTTGAGCATTTAAACTCTCTTATAACCTATACCCTTCCCGGGAGAAATCCCATGACAATCGGATGAATAGTAATGGCAACACATGTTTGCCCGGGAATCTACTTATCCCGATCTCCTTGGTATCAATGAAAGACAAAAATGGCTATTTGTGTTATCTGTAAAAGATAAGCATATGCTGTCGCGGACTTCTTCGTAGAGTTTTTTTAGTTATTCAATTCTGTGTACATTAATTTTGTGTATTTTTATGGTTTAGAAGCGTTAGCTATTGAAGAGATCCCACTGGAGGATTCCGATACTCTTCAGGTTTTTCCCTCGGGAGTCGAGGAAAATGTTGTGGGACGTTTTCTCCTCTTCTCCCACTGGAGGATCCCGATATTCTTTGGATTTTACCCTCGGGAGTCGGGGAAAATGTGGGATGTTTTCTTCTCTTCTCTCACTGGAGGATCCCGATATTCTTCTGGTTTTCCCCTCGGCAGTCGGGGAAAAATTTGTGGGTTGTTTTCTCTTCGTTTCTCGCTGGAGGTTCCCATATTCTTCAAACTGTTCCCTCGGGACTCTCGGCAGTCCATTTTCTCTTATATTTTCGACTCTTTTTCCACTAGATGGTCCCAATGTTCTGAGATGTGTTCGATTCTCTTCCCACTCGAGGATGTCGATGTGGTTACAGTTGCTCTCTAGGAAGTCGGATATCATTTTGTCGGACTTTTACGCTTCTTATCTCAATTATAATTGTTCCCTCGGGAATCAGGAGGATATT
Source organism: Diploptera punctata (assembly GCA_030220185.1). Classification (NCBI taxonomy): domain Eukaryota; kingdom Metazoa; phylum Arthropoda; class Insecta; order Blattodea; family Blaberidae; genus Diploptera; species Diploptera punctata. The sequence continues at coordinate 213,602 of JASPKZ010007936.1, read as the reverse complement.
AACACATTCCAAATGTTTAATTTTACTCCGCATTGCTATTTTACTGAATTAAATAAATGGAATGTACAAGGGATTAACTATAAAGATGATCAATTAGATGATATATTGTGCAAAAAGGGGATTTCATTAGCTGTAATATCAGAAACAAAAAAGAAATTACAAGGCACCAAAGAAACTCAAAATTACATTCAGTTTTATAGTGGTGTAAAAAAAACATATTCATGCACAAGCAGGAGTAGCCGTTATGATTCACAAACGATTTAGAAATTCAATACATAGCTATACTTTTTGGAATGAAAGAATAATTCAAATCCGAATAAAATTATCTCTAGGATACTTAACAGTGATAGGTATATATGCACCTGTAGAAGGAGATGAAGAAGAAAGTGAAAAATTTTATCATGACTTCCAGAAAGTTATCTGCACAATTAATAATAATGATATGATTATAATTTTGGGTGATTTAAATGCCAGAATTGGTAATACTAAATTTGATACATATATAGGACCATATGGAGAGCAAACCTGTAATAGAAATGGCTTACGGTTAATTGATTTTGTCATGTTTAATCAATTCACAATAATGAACTCAGTATTTAACCACAAGGATAGTCACAAATATACATGGGAAGCCAGGGGTCTTAAATCAATAATTGACTACGCTATATGTAATAAAAAATTAGCATCTAAAGTTCTTGATACAAGAGTTTACAGAGGACCTGAAATCGAATCAGACCATTACTTACTTGTTTGTCCAATTCGTATGCCACCGAGATGGAAAAATAAAAATAAAATTAATAATGTAAAATTTGAAAAAGTGGACTATACTTATAAAGTAAGTCTTTTCCGAGATCCCACTATTACCTGGCTATACAAATGCAGATTAGATCGTCTAGTTCAAGAAACACCGGTTGGTGAAAATATTGAAGAAGAATGGCTTGCTCTACAAAGTATTTTGACACAAGCAGCAAATGAAAGCCTGGGTATCAAAACCAAATGGAATCGAAAAAAAGGACTACGGATATGGGATGAAAACATAAAAAAAGTAATTGATGATAAACGTGAAGCATACAAAAATTTCTGTCTACAAAAAAAGATGAAGATAAAGTAGAGTATCATAGGAAGAGAGCCATAGCTAAAATTGAAGTTCGCAAAAAACATAGACAAAGCTGGGAACAATTTGTCTCATTTTTGGAAAATGATATCACTAGGCCTCAACCAAAAATATATAAAGTTTTAAAAAATTTAAATAATGATTCAAGAGAAAATGCACATTTAAATTGTATATCTAAAGAATCTTGGCTTACCTACTTTCATCATTTATGGACACAAAAGGATGATTTATTACAAATACCAATCTCTAATAACACTGCTTTGGAACAAATTTCTATAGATGAATTAACTGATGTTGTTAAATCATTAAAAAGTAACAAAGCTCCCGGAGAAGACCACATTAATCAAGAATTATTTAAATTTTCAACTAAAAATTTTTTAGACAGATTTCTTATTCTCCTTAATATGATATGGGAAGGACAAGAACCACCACAAAGCTGGAACAAATCCATTGTAATACCAATCTTCAAAAAAAGAAGTCGCCAAATCAAAGATAACTATCGTGGAATTAGCTTGTTGAACTCTGGATATAAAATTTATGCTAATATAGTTAAGAATAAATTGAGGAAAATTTATGAAAATATAATTGGAGAAGAGCAGAATGGATTCAGAAAGGGTAGATCTTGTACAGATGGATTCTTTACTCTAAAACTACTATTAGAAAAGCACAAGGAATTCAATATAGAAACTCATATCGCCTTCGTTGACTTCATAAAGGCTTTTGACAAAGTAGACAGAAATATATTACTACAAATTTTAGCTGATGATAACGTTCCACAACAATATATTACTAATATCTTCAACATCTATAAAGATAATGAAATCTCTGTTAAACAAGATGGCAAATTATCTTCTTGGGAAAAGATCAACACTGGAGTAAGACAGGGATGTGGACTTTCACCGGTGCTTTTCATTATATACATGAATAAATTAATAAATGAATGGAGGAAAACACAACGAGGATATATACCCATCAATAGGAACCTCAAACTCGATGCTATTCTTTTTGCAGACGATTTAGCTCTTCTGGCACTTTCCGAAAATGATTTGCAACGATCAATTTATAATTTACAAAAAATAGGTGCCAAATTTAATATGGAAATATCAATTAACAAAACTAAAATTATGGCATTTCATGGGAAGGACCCCATACAAAGTAAAATCTGTCTCCAGAATAAAATTTTAGAGAGATCTAATCAATTTAAATATCTTGGATATTATCTCTCTATCTGGGATGAAAAGGATATCCCTGAAAAAGTTACTAGTTATAATAAAAGTTTAGGAATTATTAATCAAGTTATGAAACCATCCCTTGTACAAAAAAACACCAGATTACGTTTATATAACACTTTGGCTAGACCAGTGTTGACCTATGGTAGTGAAGCATGGACACTAAGAAAACAACATGAAAGCAGAATAACGGCTTGTGAAATGAGATTCATGCGCAGAACAGCGGGTTACACCAGATGGGATCGGAAAAGGAACACCGATATCTTAAAAGAATTGAAGACTACGCCAATTTTGGAATATATTAAACAGTGCCAACTAAATTGGAAACACCATCTTGAAAGAATGAGTTCAAATCGGATCCCCAAAGCTGTTTATAATTATATACCAAGAGGACGAAGATCACTGGGCCGTCCTATGAAACGCTGGAGGGAAAATTTTCTATAGGATCGTAACAGGCCTTGGCCTAATACTTGGAAGGAAGAAGAAGAAGAAATAAATTTCCTTTTGAATATATTCTGTAGATATCTCCTGAATTATTTGTACTGTCGTGTGTGTTACATTTAGAACGACATTTTTGGTCAAATATTGATTTGCTTTTTCAATTCAATGTCTCCTTTTTAGCTTCTCGCCGTAAGAAAACACTTTTTTGACTTGTTGATGATGTTCACTTTTTAATGTAGCTGATTGGAATTTCATTTTTTTTTATTGTCCGCAGGCTGAAATTAGTTTGTATATTGCATTAATTCACACCCACACTCCGTTCATGAAGTAATAGACATTACTTACTCTTTTTCTCAGTTATTGTATTCATGTATTTTCAACTTAGCTGCCGATTTCATCCATTTAATTCATCTAGACTTTTTCTTCATTCTTTTTTTTTCTCTTGTTGATAATTTTCACTTTTTACGTAACTAACTGTAATGTTTTATTTTATTGTCCACAGTAAGTTTATTGTAAGATTTTACACTCTCGATTCATGTTTCTCTATGCTCAGTTATTATAATAATTATTAATTTAAACCTGTAGAATATGTCAATTTAATTCCTTTTGATTTAATTTACTTACACAGAATTTAGAGAGTATTCATAACTGATAGAATTTATATTCAATTTAAGATGCAGTTTCATAGCAACTGTCTGACAATAAGTTTGTATAAAATTGACAGTTTTATTAGGATCGGAATACAATTAATTTCCTGTCCTGTGGTTTGTAATATTGTAACTTAGGAACAAAAAATTAAATCAATAAAATATTTCACGTGTCAAATAAAAGTTCTATTCTCAACAATCCAGGAAGAATGCAAGAGGGGTATAAGTCCTCATACGCCCTCTTGTCACGAAATTTATAATGGAAAAGCTTTATTTTGAATACATATTTAATTTATTTTAAAGAAATGAGTAGTATATATCGTGAGCATTTCCCTCTAGTCCCGACGGTCTCGGGTTCAAATTTGTCCGGGTCCATTGGATAGGCTACTTAGGGTGGGAAAATCCAAAGGGAGAAGTTCTCCGGGAGGGACGTTAAGCTGTGGGCACTGAGTCTGACGATTTTCAGGCTCGTAAAAGTATCGTAACCCTGTATTAAAATATATCTGTGCAAAATTTAAATTATCGGTTATTATTATAGGTTACTGGATAATACCCGGCGTGCGTTGCTGCACCTAAAATAATGAAACGTGTTTTTATGTTTAGTTGAAAAAGTGAAAATGGAAAATAATTATAAATTTATATCGTAATTATTTTAGATATCCCGTGCTGATTACCCGGCGTTGCCCGGGAATTTTTTTTCCCTGATTTCTTGGTGTAAGTGAGCTGAAAGATAAAAATGGTTATTGAGAGTTATCTGTAAAAGAATACCCCCTGTTCACTGCTACGCTTGACCGGGAGTCTAGTCATCCCGATCGTGTTGGTATCAATGAGCCGAAAGATAAAAATGGTTATTGTGAGTTATCCGTAAAAGATAGATAAGTTATATGCTGTTGCGGGCTTTTTTGTAGACTTTTCTGAGATGTTCAATTCTGTGCACATTAATTTGGTGTATGTTATGGTTTAGACAGCGTAAGCCATTTAACAGTCCAAAAAGTCCCGAAAACACTGTTTCTCTACAAAGGGTGAAGGGGTTTACAACTCACTTATAGACTATAACCTCCCAGGGAAACTCCTGAACATTTCGCAAAAGCACCATCACAATCGGATGAACGATATGGCAGCGCATAAAGGACAGACAGACATTCATATATATATACATTAGCTAATACCCGGCGTGCGCTGTTACTCTTAAATAAATGTTTGTGTTTTTTTGACACCAGCCGTGCGATGTTATACTCTACGTTTTGTAGAGTTTCTTTAGATGTTCAATTCGTGTATACATTAATTTGTGTATTTGTTATGGGTTAGGCAGCGTAAGCCACTTATGCGTCAAATAGGGACTTTATTTCACGTTTTTCACAACAAATGGTGATTTCTATGGGTGGAGTGGTTGAGTATTACAACTCTCCTATAGTATATGTTCATTCCCGGAATCCTCTGAACATTTTTCAAAAAGCGCCATCTCAATTGGATGAACGGTATGGCAGAGGACGCTTGCCCGGGAATCTACTTATCCCGATCTTCTTGGTATCAAAAAAACTCAAAGCGCGACAGGCCTATAAAGCTTTTGACTGATCAGCAGGCTGTTGACCTCACATCCACATGTGTTAATCACAGAGGAAGACGATCATCTAATTAGTGTAGGGTGACATGTTGGGTGGGCATCACACAGTGGGCCAGATACGAAATCTAGCTGGAAAAAAGTATTTTACTAAATCTAGCCAATTCATCTTTCTTCACTCTAAAATTATTGCCAGATGACTGTTCTTCACTTATCTGCAAAGGAGGTCAGAATTCTAAAATGTATGTAAACAATATAAACATGGGAAGTTGCCGATAGTTAAGAAATCATCTGGTCGGCATTCCAGTTGTGTACCGAGCTGTAGAAATAAATATATTTTTCATTAAAGTTCAGTGAGTTCTTCTTCTTATTCTATATGTATACTTTTCCTCAAGGTTTGTACTTTTCATTGATATATTTAACATGTTTCTATACAACCAGATTGTGTTAAATACACGTGCAATCATACCTTCGAAACACTAAAAAATTTACACAATCGTTTTACTTTAAATTGAGCTACAAAAAAAAAAAAACATTTCTGAACAGTATTACAAATTTTAGTTAGAATATTGAGTGATTTATGGACTTCAGTTCCCACACAATAACATGTGTGCAAATTATTGAGTTTTTTGCAATTAGCTTTTTTATTAGAGGAGGCGGCCGGTAGCTGAGGCCTATCTTCGCGTGCAGAGAATTGTGTGATTTCATACATGAAGGAAGGTGATCGATAGAGGCAATAAGTTATCCTCTATTAATAAATTACAGTTAGGGGATGTTCGGAGAATATTTAAAAAAATTAAAAACTTGTTTTAAAAGCGATTTCCTAAAACATAGGAAGTTGTGCGAGAGAGAGAAAAAAAAGCTAGATTTCTGCTGAAATATACTGATTGGTTAAAAGTAAATGTAAACTTTCCCATTATTAAGAATTTACAACACTGATAGTCGTTGGAAAATCCTCTTTCATCTGCTTGTGGAATTGTAAGACTCAAAATATCTTTCGAAGAGGCTGGAATATAAAAAAAAAAGTCATTTCTGCTGAAATGCCTGTCTTGGGAAGATAGCATAACAAATTTCCTTCCCTAGAAGCATTATAGGGTGGATAAAATATCACAACCTCTCTTTTTGGCACCTAGTCTCATGTTAATATCTCGACATATTGACACTTTATTGTCAAAAAAGACAATGCTTCGTCCGACATAGAAGATAGGGGAGTTGAGCGGGATGATTTGTAATGTTTATTATTATTTTGAAGCTATTTGTTGTGGTTTTTGAGTACTGTAATGTCTTTAAAACATCAGCAGTATCCCGTTTACCATATGATGAAAGTGATATTTCTGTTGCAAGAGCAAGTTCATCGCGAGAGAATTCCTGCTTAAGTGAACATTTCTTTACATCCAGCCTCTTCGAAAGTTATTTTGGGTCTCCAATTCCATGAGCAGATGGAACAGAATTATCCAACTGTCATTGTTCTAAATTAATTCTTCATAACGGGAAAGTTAACATCCACTCCAAGCTAATCAGAATATTTCATTAGAACTTTCTTTCTTGCGCACAACAACGTACGTTTGAGAAAATCGCTTTTCAAAAAATTATTGATATTTAATATCATTTAAAACATTCTGCTAACATCTCCATACTCCTAATTTTGTTACTAAATTATAACTTATTGCCTCCATCTAACATTTCTTTCCATATTAAATCAAACAATTATTCTCTGCGCGCAACGGTAGGCCTAAGTTGCTGGCTACCTCCTGTAATGAGAGAGCCAATTTAAAAAACGCAATAATTTGCACATATGTTATTGTGCGGGAATTAAAGTCCATAAATCACTCTATATTGTAACTAAAATTTGTACTACTGTTCATAACTGTTTTCTTTGTACCCCAATTCAAAATAAGACGATTGTATAAATTTATAGTGCATCGAAGGTATGATTCCACATGCATTTAACATAATATCTGGTGGTTATATAGAAAAACGTAAAATTATCAATAAAATTACAAACCTTGAAGTGAAGTATTCATTTAGAATAAGAAGAATGGCTCACTGAACTTGAACACACAACGCTAATAACACAACTGGGAAATAGACCAGATGAGTTCTCAACCATCGGCAACTTCCGATGTTTTTATTGTCTTCATAAACATTAGAATTGTACCCTCCTTTGCATATAAGTTAAGAACCGTCTTACAACAATTATATTAGAATGAAAGAAAAAAAAGATAAATTGATGAGGGTGAGTGAAAATAGTTTTTTTTCAGCTAGATTTCACTTCTGGCTCAGTGTGCACCGGTCCCATACTGGCCGAAATTCCATGAGAAAAATTTATTCCCCCATCGAAACTCGAACCAGCGTAAGTCCCGTAGTTCTGCGCCAAGACGTCTTGCCTTAACCACTCTGCTACGGCGCGGGACTCTTGGTTTAAATGAAAGATAAAATGGTTATTGTGAGTTATCCGTAAGAGATAAATATATGCTGTCCCGGACTTTTTTGTAGAGCTTTTTGAGATATTCAATTCTGTGTGCATTAATTTTGTGTATTTCTTATGGTGTAGTCAGCGTAAGCCATTTAAGCGTCCAAAGAGCTACTTTTTTCACATTAGAATTGTACCCTCCTTTGCAGATAAGTTAAGAACCGCCATATAACAATTATATTAGAGTGAAAAAAAAGATGAATTGATCACACGAATGGGCATTATTCTTTTGGTATCAAAGAAAGACAAAAATGCTTCTTGTGAGTTATCCATAAGAGATAAACATATGCTGTCCCGAACTTTTTTGTAGAGATTTTTGAGATATTCAATTCTGTTACATTAATTTTATGTATGTCTCATGGGTTAGGCAGCGTAAACCATTTAAGAGTATAAAGAGCTACTTTTTCACGTTTTCCACTACAAAAGACGATTTTTAAGGATGTAGGAGTTGAGTGTCACAACTCTCTTATATCCTATGTTCATCCCGGGACTCTTCTGAACATTTTGCGAAAAACCCCATCACAATCGGATCAACGGTATGGCCGCGCATAAAGTACGAACAAACAAACAAACATACATACAAACAAACAAACATTAATTTTTATATATAAGATCAATAACATTATTAATTTAATTTGTTTTCTGTTTACTAATATTTCCTTCGTAGTTTGAGTATGAGACTCTAAAATCCATATGTATTTATTCAAAAGAAATAATTTTATGTTTAAGTAACTTTAACATATTAATTGAAGCCCAGATGTGGAGCCGATGGGTTGCCTGGGCAGTTTCATATACAGGACTATAAATATGTTCTCTCCTTGTGATAAAGAATATGTTATGCCTTTCAGTGTATATTTGAGTTTCATTAAGTGCAGATGTAAGCTATGTTGTTGTTAAATGGGTGTTACTGTGAAATAATCCAACTTAACTCTTGTGTGCAATTTTTATATGTAATATTTCCCTCGGATGAACTGCGCTTACTAGACCAATGGTGCTGGTTGAAGAACATAGGAATTCTTGAAACACAAATAGTATTAAGTGAGTAAATATTATTGAATATGTATTTAAATTGAAACACTTAAAATATATTTTTATTTGTGATGAAATAATTATTTATTTGTTGCACATTAACATTATGTTGCCTTTATACGAGAAGCCATAACACGTCCTTCTCGGACTAGCTTCTACTGCCGAGTGACGCTAGTAGCCCGCGCTTACAACCATAAGAAAAAGTGAATATATGGACATAGTTGCTACATTTATTCGTCATCATTATCATTATCATCTTCAATGTATGGGCCTGTTGGCCCGTTCCGCTCCCCGGTGCACTTTACGCTGCTGGAGCAGGTCGTCTTTCCAACTACGTTTTGGTCTTCCTACATTTCTTCGGTCTAGAGGCCTATAATGAAGCAGCTGTTTTGATAAACGATTATTTGGCATTTTTTGTAGATGTTCAAACCAATTACGTTTATTTCTGTGTATTCTCTCGTTTATATTATATATTTGAAATTCACCTCTGATATCTTGACTTCTCTTTTGATCTCTTAGAGATACACCTACAACTGATCTGAGAAATCTCATTTCTATTGTCTCATTTATTTTTATTCAAATTATGCAAGTCATAGACGTTCACATAAAACAATTACAAATTATTGTGCAATCCATTGTAATAAAATTACGAACAATTAAATATTTCTAAAAGGTGAAACGTTGTATGAAATATTCAATAAGTGGGGTAAAATTAATGTAACGTAAACTGTCCCCTTGAACGGTCGTTTAACAAAAAATATGAAGCAATACACAGTACAATCACAAAAGATATAAAACATTATTAGAATTCTTTTTGTATTTTTTATCCTGAAAATGGAACAAAGTAATGGCACAAAACCCTTTTAAAAATTACAGTAGCAATCTTCATTCATGCTTCATAAAAGCTGAAAATGAAATGTATACACAGGCATTAATAACACCAAACAAATTCTGACTTAAAGAAGATTGGCATTACAAGTAAGATACAACTTATTTTTTAGAACATAAATGGGCATTAAATATATAGCTAAACTTTCTACATAAAAACAGTGTTTAAAAAATATATATCAGAAAAGAAAACAGCATATTTAATAAGCTGTATCAATACAAAACTGAATCAAAACAATAATTAATTCATATATCAAAATCATACACGAATTGTTCTCGAATGCGCGAATAAATAAGCACAATTAAATTATTTAGTTCTATATTGGGTGTGGCCAGGCACATTTCAATTTCTTCTTGACTACATTAATAACAAATATTATTTAGGCTAGGTATTCCAAAAGTCTTGATAAAGCATTTGTAAGATCTTCTATTTCACAGGAAAGGAATTGGTGTCAAAAATATTCTGTTGGGTTGGAACATTGAGTAAATGTCTACCCGCAAGGAAATGTCCAGGAGTGTGGTAGCACAAATCATCAGGATTATCTGGCATTGAACATAAAGGTCTTGAATTAAGAATGCCTTCTTTATCAAGGGAGTATTCAACTCCTTTAAATTTAATAAATGACTGCCTATAGTCCTTTTCATCAGCTGTTTTACATGATTTTATTCCAGCCTCAGAAATTCCATTAAAGTGAGAGCTGTGAGGAGAAATAAAATTCCACTTCAAATTTATATTTTTAGCACCAACAAAATTGGCACAATTATCAATCCATACGGAGTGTGGTAGACCATGTCTAGCCACAAATCTGTCAAAATCTGAGAAAAAATCATTAGTTCATAAACTCCTCCTTACTACTTCAAGATGAATAGCCCAAGTGATTAAATATAGAAGTAGTACAATACATACACTTCCTCAAAATTTCCCTCGTTTGCCATCTGTCTTATACTAAAAACCTCATCTGTTGTAGACCTTTCTCTTCTAAATCCACATTGATGATCTCCTAGAATGTCATCAATATAGGGAGAAAATCAATTTTCATTATATAACGTATTTTCATGTACGACCATATATTTAGTTTTATTGATAATTATTTCCACTCCCAATTTCTTAGTGTTGCTCAGTAGTGTGTGCGTGTTGGTCTTTAGTATCTCTTCGCTATCGCCCAATAGTACGACATAATCAGCATATTAATATCATTGAGTTTTAGGCCTTCTTCATCCTCTAATGATTTGATGGCATTCTCGAGTACAAAATTAAATAGTAGAGGTGATAGTGCATCTCCTTGCTTTAATTAATTGAGGATTTCAAAAATGTCCGAAAACTGTTTACCTACACGCACCCTATTCTTTGTGCTATTTAGACACATTCGTATAAGTCTAAAAAACTTTTTAGGAATTCCGAACTCCAGAAACATACTATATAACTTCTCTCTCTCTCTCTCTCTCTCTCTCTCTCTCTCTCTCTCTCTCTCTCTCTCTCTCTCTCTCTCTCTCTCTTTCCCTCTCTCTTTTAATTGAATCATCTACCTTTTTGAAGTCAACGTGTAGTTGCTATGCAGTGTCATTATATTCCCATTTATTTTCTAAAATCTGTCTTAAGCTTAAAATCTGATGTGTTGTAGACCTGTTTCTTCTAAATCCACATTGATAATCTCCTAAGAATGTCATCAATATAAGGAGTAATTCTGGTTACTAGTATATTTGTTAGAATTTTGTATGAAGTTGAAAGTAATGATACGGCCCTGAAGTTGTTGAAATCTGTTATATCTCCTCTCTCATAAATTGGTACGATAATCGATTCTTTCCATTCATCTGGAAGAGGTTCTTTCCCAAATCATACTAAGGATATCTTGTCCATCAATTTGTCCTCTTCTGATTTTATCAGTTCTGCTGTTATCCTATCTAAACATGACGCTTTATACATATTCAATTTTTCTATCGCCATTTCGGCCTCTAACGCACTTGGTTCTGCGACTAGCATTTCTGCTGTCTGTAAAGTATCCCCTTCAATATCCTGATCTGTATGTACATTTAATACCTGATTAAAGTAACATTTTCATCCATTTAATATACTCCTGGAATCTGCAATCATATACCCATTTTCATTCCTAATTATGGACGTTTTAGCCTGAAACCCGTTCTTCTTCATCCTAATTCCCTGATATAATTCTCTAATGTTCCTATTTTTGGCAATCATTTCAAGATCATTAATCTTCTCTCTAAAATATTCCCTCTTTTTACTGTTTAGCAACCGGGTTTTTTCCTGTCTAATACTATCCAATGCTCTAAATTAACCCCTTTTGGCACGTGTAACCATTTAATTTTTCCTACCTTTCTTTTCTTTACAATGTCGGCACATTCCTCATCAAACCATTTCTTGTTTTGTCTCTTTTCTAAATAACCAATGCTTTCTGATGCTGATAATTTAATAGTATCTCTTATAGCCTCCCATTCATTATTTATATCAGTTTCTTCTTCATTTGCCACATTGTCATCTGAAGATTCCAGTTCTTTAAATCTATTAGCAATTTTGATTTGGTATTCTTGTCGCATTTCATATTTCAAGTTATTTAATTCAAATTTTTCAGAATTACCTTTAGCGTTTTTCTCTCTCATAAGCGATAGCCGTTGTCTGATTTTCATCCGGACCAGATGATGATCCGAATTGCAACTCTGTTCCTCTAACTGATCTAACATCGATGAAGCTACTGTGCCAGCGTTTGTCCACTAATACATTATCACTCTGGTTCCGAGTTACGCCATCTGGAGGCGTGTAGGTGTATTTATGAATATTCTTATGCTGCAATGTTGTGTTTCTAACAATGAGATTCTTTGATTTGGCAAGGGTGACTGACTATCTAACCCCAATGTCATTATTATCTTCATGATATCTTGCCGCCCCACTCTTGCATTAAAATCTCCTAAGACAATTTTCATATGATATCGTGAAAGACCATCAAATGCGCATTCTAATTCTTTATAGCACTCATCCTTGGTTTTGTCATCTTTATCTTCTGTGGAAGCATGTGCATTTACGATTATAAAATCATGTCATTTACTCTTTAGAATGATGTATGTTATCCTATCACTGACAAACTAAATATCTCGGATAGCGGACAGGATCCTCCTTCGGACTAAAAACCCGTTCCAAAATAAGGTCTTTCTGCACCCCCGTAGTATAATGCAAAGCTTCCTGATTCCTGACTACCTTCTCCTGGTCAACTAGTTTTTGTTAAGCGACTATATCCAAGGGTGATTTATTTAATTTCTGCGTTAATACCTCTAGCGCCCCGCTATTTTATAAAGTCCTAACATTTCATGTTCCTAAGAACATGTCCCTATGTTTGAGCCTTTGGCATGGGTTTCCTGAAGTAGCCCCGCCCGGAGAACCGAATGGGAGACTATTTGACCCCCGAAAAATTTTACCCCAGTGGAACCCATGTCCGCATTTCTTGACGGTTGTATTTTTACGGTGAAAAATCGTCACTCTTTCGACCAAGGTTCTTTTTTTTCGTCTGGCATGTCATCATGTCTAAATTAATTAATTAATTAATTTTCTAGAGAGACCGGAGAAAAATATTGCAATCAAATTCCTATACCGTATCTACTGCTAGACTCCAGAATTCCATACTCAAGAGGTTATCGGACATTAGCTACTTTTAAAACAAATTTAAATCCATTTACTTTATTGGTATCGCAGCAGATTAATTGATGATTTCTGGTCTTATTACACGCTTTATATTAGCTTGACCTGTATCTATCTATCTATCTATCTATATATGTAACTGAATCTTTTAACGCGATTTTCACCCACTTAAAATCATTTGGATCGACTTGAAACTTTGCATACTTGTAAAAGACCCGTGACAATACAATAATTTCATATTTTGTTTCTAAAATCATGGCCAGAATCATCAGAAAATCAAAAAAAAAGTGTCTTTGTATCTATGTAACGGATTTTTTTAACACGATTTTCACCCACTTAGAAACATTGGATCGACTTGAAACTTTGTATACTTGTAAAGGACCCGTGACAATACAATAGGGTAATATCATATTTTGTTTCTAAAATCCTGGCCAGAATCATCAGAAAATAAAAATAATAAACTGGTATAATAGGTTGCGGACTTGTCGACTTTTCAGTCAATCGTTGTAAGAGCTCAGTTGGTGGACCAGTACACTCTAATCGTATATAATTTCAGTAATCCATAGATCGCTGGTTCAAATCCGGCTGGGAGGTTTTTTTTTAGAAGAGTATTACTTTCAGCTGATACTACAATAGTATCGAATTTAAAGATATTTACATTTTTATCTTATTCTGTAAAATATTAAAACTAAAAAATAAAAAATAAATAATAGTTTTAAAAAACTAAAACAACACGCTTTATTGGAAAACCGAACTAAAAAAATGAAAAATAATTTTAATTTCCAACACGCTTGGGATAACTAATTTTACCATCAAAAGCTTTTTATGATTTTTACATTTCTTCTTAGAGACTTTACTTTTACCAATATCTGTTTATTATCAAATATATTATTATTGTTATTATTATCATTATTATTATTATTAAATTTTCAGTTTTGGTAAAAAAAATATATATATATAAAGAGTAGTCCATTGTTATGATATCGGGGTAAAATCGTTGCCTCATATGTAACGAACCCGGGTTCGATTCCTCGTCGGGACAAGTTTCCTGGGCGATGGATTTTTCTGAGCTTGTCTTCACCTATAATACAAATATCAGGAATCCTTAAGGCCAAATGGTCCCCGAACATCATCTGGCCATCATAATCATATTCGATATGTGTAGTACAAATATGTGTGTGAATGGTGCTTCGTTTTAATGCTGTGTTGTCCCGGAGACCCTGGATTAGCTGATAACTCATTCGAGAGTATGTTTGTGGTCCCTGCCTTTACAGGTCGTGCCACTGTAAGACGCGAGTGGCACGTGGCATGTCAAAGTGCCTATAACGTGAGAGTTCAAACTATGATGGAAGAGAATAAGAAGATTTAAAGAGTAAAAATATACACTGTATTGTGTAACGTTTATATCTTAATAATTTTTATTAAATAATAAAAAATTATACTCATTTTATATAATATCCTAAACACGTTTACAACACTTATGACTGGGATAACAATTGTAAGACGTACTATATTTTCCGAAAATGGTAGTCTTGTTAATATTACATTTTACATCAACTGTTTCATAATGTGAGGATCGTGATCATTAATTTGAGAACAGTAGTAACCTCTATATTGCCATGACTGAATATCGGCCCGCACTGTTAGAAATTTGTAACATCGCATATTTAAATATCTGTCAGAATAGCATAATAAATTGCAATCTGTCTGGTATAACATGTGGTGATGAAACCTTTGTTGTGATAAATTGAGTTCACTTATATAAGAACATGTGACGAGTGGTCTCAATCTAGCATTTCAGTCAGAACAAAGGTTAACAATTAATTTTAAAGTGCAGCAAGTGTCTGAACGCCCCCGCCAACTGACCGCCTTCATCTTTAATTGAACGTCTATTGAGACATAGGGGTCAGGCTAACCGCTACATCAACTTACAAATTAACCTCCATTACGCAGATATCTCGTCATGCTGTTGTGGCACTTTTTTTATGTACTCCTTCAATTCTAGTAAAGAACTTAGATCAAAGTCTGACTGAAAATAATTGAAAGAACATAGATACAAAGATACATCGAAAAAATCTTTAATTTACATTGTTATATCTTTACCGTGTACAAATAACATACAAAATTATAAATTAAGAATTATATTAATTTAAATCCCTTTATTCATGTTAGAGATTTCGAAGGGGAATAGAGACGTTGCCCATTCGTGTACTTTGTATTTCTTCTACAGTGAGTATAAAAAGCGATCGTAAAGTAAAACATTGTTTAATAAAAGTCCAAAATATTGACAATCGATAAACATAATCAGTATAAAACATACTTTTCATATGTTTCATGGTATTAGTCTACAACGGCAGGAATAGCATAGAATGGTGTCTGTGATATAGCGTGCGAGGAAAAATAAGGCTAGACTTAGAGCGTTACAGTTAACCAAAATTGGAGTAAGATACGCCAAATGAATTTAAAACTGTTTCTTCACAAAATTTAAACTCATTGTATATAATTTGTCCAACTTGACTATGGAGTAATTCCTTACATTCGCGACATGATTGTTAAACCAAATGCCACCACTACAGGACTGAACAAGCTCTATTGTAGAAAGAAACTGAAGTACTAGTAACGAAACACGACGATTCTATTCCGGCCTTTGTAGACTAATACGTTTAACATTAATATACGAAGATAGTTACATTGCCATGCCATTTAATCCATGAAAAAATATAAAATCTAGCCATCATTCAACAAGTAAGAAGTAAATGCACACGCACAGTGGCCTCCCCATTCCCTTATAAACTTACACAACATTCACTACAGCAGTGTAACCAGTACAATTGTGTAGAATACACAAAAAGCACAAGCACAGTGGCTTCCCCATTCCCTTATAAACTTACACAACACTCACTACAGCAGTGTAACCAGTACAATTGTGTAGAATACACAAAAAGCACAAGCACAGTGGCTTCCCCATTCCCTTATAAACTTACACAACACTCACTACAGCAGTGTAACCAGTACAATTGTGTAGAATACACAAAATAATTAAATGGCTTTGAAAACAAAAGAAACAAGAGAAGAAAAACCAAAAACTATTATCCGGTTACATAATAAATGCAAATCTGTATCAGAAATATCAAAAGTCATTCAACAGTTCGTAATTTCTTACGAAAAATGGTTACCATGGAAGAGTGTCCCGAAGGAAATACTTCGTTAATTAAGGAAACATAAATATATGAATTGATCAAATTACCACTGTAGGTCATTTTTTACACCCAATGTATGTTTTTTATTAAAAATAACGACAAGCCCTAATGACCAAGGGTAACAAAGGTTAGCTCAGAAGAACTCACAGAGTCCTCTGACATATGTTCACTTCACCTACTGTACTTTCACATTTTCACAGTCATCTCTTTATTCTGTATGCATTAGATCTTTACTTCGCGCAGTGTTAAATGCCGGTTGAGATCGTTACTTATTTGTAATCTTATAGCCTAAGGACTACCCCTCACTCTACATTCTAATCTCTAGTTAACACCTCAAAGAAAACTGTTGTTTCTATCAGTGTTGATATAGTTGCTGTCGTGTGCTACACGCGATAATTTTACAGACCGTTATAAATTTAGTTTAACGTAGATTAACGTCTAAGTACTAATTCACATTTGAAATGGTTCTACACTAATAACAGATGAGTCGACATTTCTAAATCAGTACCAATTCGCCTCTTGTTTTCTAATAACAATGATGTCGGGTAACCGTTATTTAAAATGCGCGAGCTATAAATTTGTTTCTTTGTTTACACTCAGTTTATACTCTTTTTAATTGATTTTCAACTAAACATTAAAACAAAATTAACAAAAACAAGCGTTATTGAATCTATATAAAGTAATTGAATTGCTTATGCTATCATATGAAAGTAAACGTTCTACTTTAACATCTCACAAATTAAGAGAAATCGAATCATAAAAATTAGATTTATTTTTATTTGTATCGGGTTATAAATTACTTGACCACTAAAGGAACATAAATATCAGAGAAAAATTAAATATAGAATAAATTACATCCGTAGTTCAAAGAAACAGAATAAGCATGAATGATTAAATTCAACGATTGCCAGACTCGATTATATCGAAAGTTGTGCTACAATCTAATCCAAAAGGAAAAACGAATATAGGCCGATCTTTAAATATCGATGATGATTTCTACTGTTAAGGTTAGATGATACCACTGCATAAATTATAATAGTATGCTTTGTCTTCAGGCAGACTCCAGTTGGGGGAAGCTTAATGAATAAATAAATAAAATCCTAAAACTTAATAGAAACCTACATAAATGGTAAACACTCAAACTCTCATTTTTTTTCTTTTTTTTTTTCAAATGTGCTGATGAAATTCCTACTTTATAACTCACGTAATAACGTAATGAAACTGAATTATAACTCTCGAAATCAGTTTTGGTTTCACTTAAAGACCACCAAATTTGGATCCCAATAACAACTTTTAATTTTCACACAGTATATAGGAGACGTCAAACGAATACTTTTCCCTTTAGTTTTTTTTTTATAAAATACACAATACGCCAATTTCAATGCCACCAATTCTCTTGTGTTGTTAGTAAGAACATTTATTTCATTTGGTTACTTTTAATTTAATTTGTGATAATGGGATAAAAAAATGTCAAATAAAAAAGTTGTTTTATTTTTTGTCTGCTATCTATTGTGTGAAAATCAGACCAATAGACAACATCATTATAAAGGAATGCACCAATCAATTCATATACATTTTTTGAAAAAACTATACATTTGTGACCCAAATCATTACTATATTTGTATTGTATTTACCACAAGAAATTCATACTTAAAACCTGCGCACTTATAATATTCCCATTCTTTACTATGCGTAAAAATCTACAGAAAACTTCTGCATTCTTTGCGTGGTTTGAACATTTTCTGTGCAAGATTAATTGTTGTAATAAAATTATAATATTCATTCTTAAACTAAGAAGGAAACGATTTCAAAACGAGCTATATATTTTATCGATTACTCTCTCATTCAACTACGTATTTCCAAGCGATGAGACAGAGACGTCACTATACACAGTACATTACGTGCATTACCAGCATCATATCAAAACATGCAACGCAATCTGTCTCAACGCGTGGACGCACATTACATGTTTTACGCTGATTAAAAGCAATTCTGCACTTAATCTCCATTAGATAATTTTTAAACACGCACAAACTCATGCCTGTATCACTGCTGTGCAACTGAGATCATAATATTTTTTTTTATAAAACTAAAATTATGTAGTTATACGTTTCGAGATATGTGTAAAATTTAGATAAGGTTATTTACATAATTTATCATAATATGTTGAGTAGCGGTACACATATCCGAGTAGCATCCCAGGGGTAACCGCATAAATTTGTATGTATAGCAGATATGTTTGCTTCGTTATAGGATTTAGAACGGGATCCACTCGGTATCATTGGGAGAATAAAGTAGCTGCTTGATATGAGTACTGAAATCCTGTTAAGAAAACTAAACTAACCACATGACACATTGTGCTTTCTTCTGTTACACAGTGGCAGCAACCACTTCTGTCGGCCTTGAATCTTCAAACGTGTCGAAGAACGGATTTATTATTTATTTTATTAGTTAACCGATGTTTACCTTTATCTGGATAATTTGAAGTACGGACCCATCCATCCATTGTAATTCTATACAATAAACACGCCCCACTAAAAACTAAACTCGTGAAACGATGTCCTGCACCCTGGATGACTCTTTCAATTCGTAACTTGATGGCTGACGCAGCACATAAGAAATATAGACTCGACAAAACAGACACAAATCTCAATCAATATAAACAGTTACGTAACAAGACAAATAAGCTATCAGAAACGCCAAACTTAGACATTTATACAGCCTAACAGATACCAATACTTCAGAAATATGGAAAAACTTGAATGGAACGGGAATTGGGAGGAAAGACACTCAGGTAGACAAGCTACCTGTTTCCCTGGACACACTCAATAATCACTTCACAGATATAACTACTACTCCAAAAGACAAAGAACAAACAATAAATGAATTATCACTGACAAATCAACCCGACAGAGAACATTTCCACATCTCATATGTTACAGATTACGACGTAAAGAAAGCCATAATGCGAATAAAAACCAAAGCAGAAGGAACTGACCATATAAATATTACTCTACTGAATAAAATAATCGACGCTATAGTACCTACTATAACTCATATTTTTAACGCCTCACTACAAACTTCTACATATCCCTCATTGTGGAAATAAGCCCTCATACGCTCACTGCCTAAAGTTAAAACGCCCTCAACCCCGAACGACTTTCGACCCATTAGCATTTTACCTACCCTTTCAAAAGCTCTGGAACCATTAGTCCATAAAACAACGGACTGACTACCTAAATGAATACAATCTTTCAGATCAATTTCAGTCAGGCTTCAGGACAGGACACAATACAAATATCGCTCTACTAAATATTTGCGAAGACGTACGCCAAGCTGCTGATAATCGAAAACTTACCATTCTTACATTACTTGACTTTAGTAAAGTATTGGACATGGTAGACTTGGACATATTGTTGCATAAACTTAAAAACCTCTTACTCTCTCATAGTGCCTCGCAATGGTTCAATTCCTACCTTCATGAGCGCCAGCAATCTGTTATAGGAAATCACACATTATGTTCTTCTTGATCCTACTGTAAAGCTGTAGTTCCACAGAGTTCGGTGCTTGGACCTCTTCTTTTTCAATCTACATAAATGACATATCCAACTCTCTAAAGCATTGCAAACATAATTTATTTGCGGACGACATGCAAATCTACATCCACGCAGAAAAATATTTTTAAATGACGATGTTGCCAAAATTAACGAAGATCTTGACTCACTAATGACTTGGACAGTTAAATGTGGACTGTAATTAAATCCTAGAAAGCCACAATCAATCATTATGGGCCACCAGAAACTATTATCTACAATTAACCTAAACACTGTCTCGCATGTGTCACTTAATGGAATTCAAATCCCTTATAGTGAGATAGTAAAAATTCTAGGAGTATTTATTGACAACAACTTAAATTGGAATACACAAATAAACCATACATGTAAAACAGTCTTCTCAATAATAGATTCATTAAATTGCTTAAGAAATTGTCTGCCATTCGCTCCCTGGAAAATGTTCATAGAAACACTTACAATGTCCCATTTTGATTATTGTCATTCTCTTTTTACAGACCTAAATACTATTTTCACTCAAAGACTTCAACATGTTTATAATTCTTGCGCACATTTTATTTGTGATATTCTAACATTTGATGATGTTACACCGTCCTTGGAACAATTATCGTGGCTTCGTCTATGAGATCGTAGGACTGTCCATTCTCTATCCCTTCTCTATAAAATACTTCACACATCATCGCCTAATTATTAATCACGATGCTTCAATAGCCTATTCGACACACATAATCTTGACACTCGATCCCATCAGCACAATGTCCTTTATATCCCTCCTCATCACACTGTGTATTATTCATTATATTTTACAGTCTCACTTGTAAAATCATGGAATTCCCTTCCGCCCTGTGTCAGAGACTGTCAAACTACAACATCCTTCAAAACAAACTAAAGAATTATTTAATAACAAACTAACTTATACACCTCACGGATATGATTACTTTAACAATTAATAAATTTGACTATTTATGAAAATAATAGTAAAATTAACAAATACTTTCATTTGTTTAAATATTGTATAACCATATAATTAGTTTTCTATATCTCATTATTTTTCTTTTGTTTTTGTACAGGCCCCTACATTAGACAGGGATGGTCTACCAACTATTTAATTTATCTTGCTAGAATACATTTTATTCCCTCCATGGCATCTTTACCTTGTCGTGGTGGAGTGGCACAGTCGCATCATCGATGTTAGACCAGTTAGAGGGACAGACTGCAATTCGGATCATCATCTGGTCAGAGTGAAAATCAGACAACGGCTATCGCTTATGAGAGGAACAAACGCTAAAGATGATTCTGTAAAATTTGAATTAAAAAACTTGAAAAATGATGAAAAGTGGCAACAATACCAAATCAAAATTTCTAATAGATTTTAAGTACTGGAATCATCAGGTGACAATGTGGCAAACGAAGAAGAAACTGATATAAATAAAGAATGGGAGGCTATAAGACATGCTATTAAATTGTCAGCATCAAAATACATTGGTTGTTTAAAAACGAGGCAAAACAAGACATGGTTTGACGAGGAATGTGCCGACATTGTAAAGAAAACAAAGCTAGCAAAAATGAAATTGTTACACGAGCCAAATGACGTAAATTTAGAGCAATTGTGTAGTATTAGACGGGAAACCACCATACTACTAAAGAGTAAAAAGAGTGAATATTTGAGAGAGAAGATCTTGAAATGAATGCAAAAATAGGAACATTAGAGAATTATATCATGGAATTAGTATAGAGAAGAAAGGCTTTCAGGCTAGAACAAACATAATTCGGAATGAAAATGGGGATATGATTACAGATTCCAGGAGTATATTAAATAGATGGAAAAGTTACTTTAATCAGCTATTAAATGTGCATACAGAACAGGACATTGAGGAGGATAATTTACAGACAGCAGAAATGCCAGTCGCAGAACCTAGTGCATTAGAGGTCGAAATGGCGATTGAAAAATTGAAGATGTATAAAGCATCAGGTTCAGATGAGATCCCAGCAGAACTGATAAAATCAGGGAGAGAAAAATTGATGGACAAAATACGCTGCTTTCTCAGTATGATTTGGGGAAAAGAAGCTCTTCCAGACGAATGGAAGGGATCAATTAATCGTACCAATTTATAAGAAAGGAGATAAAACTGATTGCAACAACTACAGGGGCATCTCATTACTTTCAACTTCGTACAAAATTCTAACAAATATATTAGTAAGCAGACTTACTCCCTATATGGATGACATTCTAGGAGATCATCAATGTGCATTTAGAAGAAACAGGTCTACAACAGATCAGATTTTTAGTATAAGACAGATTTTAGAAAAGAAATGGAATATAATGGTACTGTACATCAACTATATCTAGACTTCAAAAAAGCATATGATTCAATTAAGAGCGAGACATTATATAGTACCCTGCTGTAGTTCGGAATTCCTAAAAAGTTAGTTAGACTTATACGTCTAAATGGCACAAAGAGTAGGGTGCGTGTAGGCAAACAGTTTTCGGACACTTTTGAAATCCAGAATGGGTTGAAGCAAGGAGATGCACTATCTCCTCTACTATTTAATTTTGTACTAGAGTATGTCATTAAATCTTTAGAGAATGAGGAAAGCTTACAA
Organism: Diploptera punctata; assembly: GCA_030220185.1. Lineage (NCBI taxonomy): Eukaryota > Metazoa > Arthropoda > Insecta > Blattodea > Blaberidae > Diploptera > Diploptera punctata. Next base: position 191,198 of record JASPKZ010007936.1, on the reverse strand, counting down.
CTAAATGGTATTAATAAGCTGTTAGTTTATGCTGATGATGTAGTATTATTGGCCGATAGCGAGGAGATACTAAAGGACAACACGCACACACTATTGAGAAACACTAAGAAATTAGGACTGGAAGTAAATATCAATAAAACTAAATATATGGTCACACGTAGAGATTCATTATATAATGAAAATAGACAGCTAATGACAAATGAGGGAAATTTTGAGGGAGTGGCTGAATTCAAATACCTAGGAACAATAATCACAAATAGGAATGAGATGGATAAAGAAATTAAACATAGGCTCAATTCCAGAAATGCATGCTATTGTGCATTGCAGAGACTTGATGTCCTAACTCTTTCAAAAAAACGTTAAACTGAAACTATATAAAACTATTATTCTACCAGTTATATTATATGGGTGCGAAACATGGACTCTTACTTTAAGGGACGAAAGGAGATTACAAGTATTTGAGAATAAAGTACTTAGGAAAATTTTTGGACCAAAGAGAGATGAACAGACAGGTGAATGGAGAAGACTACATAACAATGAACTACATGGTCTTTATAATAAGCCAGATATAATAAGAACAGTTAAGTCTCGTAGACTGCGATGGGCAGGACATGTTGCACGTATGGCAAATAAAAGACTTGGATGGAAGCTTCTTGTAGGAAAGCCAGAGGGAAAACGACCAGTTGGTAGACCAAGAATGAGGTGGGAGAATAACATTAACTATGATTTGAGGGAAGTAGATTATACAGGGAATGATTGGAAAGCATTTGCTCAGGATAGGGATGTATGGAGAGCTTATGTCCGCGCGGCCATGAACCTACGGGTTTGATAGTGCCAGTGAGTAAAAATACATTTTATCATTGGTTTTAGTCTTAATCTTAACTATCATTAACTGGTTGTATTATAGATCATAATACAGTAAAACGTGTATAATTCGGAACGTGAATAATGCGGAAATGTGTCCAATGTGTACAAATGTATTGGTCTCGGCGAAATAATAGTAATTTTATGTGCATTTATTTTGCATAAAACGGAATCTGTCCAACACGGAAACTGGAGGATATTTCTACACAATTCATGAAAAAAATTATAAAGTGGAAAGGTATATATATTTATTAACCATCAGCAGTGTAGGATTTCGGCACATATTTAAATTTTTCCCGGTAAGGATACGATTTCCTTGGTTGTGGGTACTGTATTTAACAAATTTCTGCGTAGCCAAAGTTGACGTAAAAAATATGTAGGGCGGCGGCACGTAATTTAGTTTAAATCTTTTCACTATTGCTTCATGAATATTTTTCACTATGTCAAGTAGACTAGTAGAACTACACTTTAACTTGATGTAAAACAGTTTTAATGGTATCTTGAAATACGATGAAGCAACCTGCTCGTAGCAAGTACAGAACTCAACTTGAAGAATGTAGCGTAAATGTTTATTTATTTAATGCAGGGCACTTGAAAATACAGATCATTCACCCAAATGACAGACCTTATTAACATATTTACAATAATTATACACAATAGAAATTATAACATAAAAACACTATAGAAATATAAACATAATAATCTTAAGTAGATAAGAAGGTTTGCAGTGAGATCATTTTCCATCTTGCCTCCCAGTAGCGTTGATGGAGTGTAGAAGTTGTTAGTGCAGAACAGTGGAGTAGGTGAGCAGAATCCATATTGGCACCAGTCCTGCACAGCATACAGAGACGATTGTTCAATATTCCCAGACGATGAAGGTGGGTAGCAAGACAGTCATGTTCTGTTGCAATCCGAAATTTTGCGACAGCTTCTTTTCGTGGCCAATCTGGTACTTCAGAAACAATTTTATTTCTCCATTGACTTTCTTTGGTCCTTTCTAACAATGCCCGATGGTGTTCAGATTTTATCTTGGCGTGGATAGCAGTGGCAGATCTTATGGCAAGGAATTTCTTTCATGGGTGCTTGTAGAATTTGAGTGCCTCGTTTTGCAAGAAGATCTGCAGCTTCATTTCCTGCGATCCCACAGTGTGATTGTATCCATTGTAGTGCAACTCGCTTTTGGAAGCAAATAAGGATGTTGATGAATTTCCTGCACTCTACAACTTCTTTGCTATAAGCTGCTGTTAGATAGTTTGCAATTGCACTAATTGCTGCTTGTGAATCTGATAGGATAACAACATTAGAGAAGGATTCTGGTCTACATGTGAGGTGGAAAAGTGCTGTTCGAATGGCTTCTGTCTCTCCATCAAAAGGGACACAATCTTTGCCAAGTGAAATATATTTGCGAAACAGATCACTGTAGATTCCAGATCCTGTATTTCAATATGAACTGATTTTGGATCCATCAGTATAACCAACTCTCTGCTGGGTATCGGGTTGAGATGGTTTCTAGCGCAATGGAGCGTAGGATTTCAGGTGGTGTTTCTGACTTGTTAATAATTTGAGTTAGGTCGAGATCCAATTCTATTTTAACAATTTCAATTGGGTTTTCTATTGGGGGTAATTGTCTAGATTTAGTTGAGATATCAAACATGTTCTTTTTCTTTGTTGCATGTTGCATAATGCCTTCTTGTGTTTTTAATCTTCTGGGGGTGTGTTGATCTTGAGGCAGTTAGGTAGCCGTATCAATTTTTCATGCACTTTCAGTGCATTTTCAGTGATTCTGGCTTCTATTTGAATGTTGTTAGTAAATAGTATTATTGCATCTATGGGGGTAGTTCTAATAGCACCAGTTATTAATCGTAGGGCTTGATTTTGAACTCTCTCCAATTTGTTGATATTTTGACGAGGAGCGGTAATTAACAAACCACAATAATATGTCATGACTGGTTTTATGTATATTTTGTACGTCTGATTCAGCACAGAAGTAGCTCAACCCCATTTGCAACCCGCCAGTCGGTTTAATATGTTAAGGCGGCTTTGAGTTTTATCAGTCACATAAGTGATATGTTCATTCCAAGAGAGACGGGAATAAAATGTAACTCCCGAATATTGGAATGTACGGGCATTTTCTAACTGAGCGTTGTTATAGAAAATGTTTGGTTTCAGTTGGTTGTGGCATAGGGAAAATGTCTGGCATGCACTTTTGGATGTATTGATTGTCATAGAGTTTTCTTTACACCATATGTGCAGATATTTTAGGACTGTATTCAAAGTATGTTCAATACGTTAATGTAGAACGTAGTAATGAGTCGACAGCTCGTCGAACATCTGTGTAGAGCTTGAAAGTTGTAAGTAACAATATAGCCTGCTCTAATTAAGTAGGACGGTCTACTCATGGATGGAGTAGAACTCAACTCAACCATGCAGCTTTTAATTTGAACATGGTAGAGACGTAACAAACTGTCCCGAATGGGAGCTTGAATGAAACTAGACAGATAACTCAACCTTACTACTTGAAGGTTGAGAAGCAACTATACTGTAGAGAGTCCATGTAGAACTTGTAGAACGTAGTAGAACTTCTCTTCAAGTACAAATAGCCTGCCCACTAGGGGTAATAGGACGATCTGCTCGCGCTGAAGCAGAACTTAAACTCTACCATGTAGCTTTAAACTTAAACATGGTGTAGAGACTTAACTTGTGGTCTACCATGCACCTTTTAATCTAAACATGGTGTAGAGACTTAACTTGTGGTCTACCATGCACCTTTTAATCTAAACATGGTGAGGAGGGCCAAGTAGTAACTTTGACTCGACCGTGCAGCTTTTAACTTAAACATGGTCAAGACTTAATTCTCAAGTAGAGAGAGAACTCAACCTTATTCCTTGAAGGTTGAGAAGTAACTTTGAGAAAGCTCGACCTTACAACATGAACTAAGAGAAACTAAATCTAGCATCTTCGCTAAACAAACATTATCATAAACATTAAATCTAAGATTAAAAAGCAGTTTCTTTCCGAAAGCAGGTGCCAAGACGGCTTTTACAAATATAGCCCGGTCAAGTTAGCTCAAAAAATAGGGGTAAATTACAAAAATTCGCATAGAGCTACAAATGGGTACGAATGTTTGGAACACCATTATGAATGAAATGTGAAAAGTCCCCATCGACTCCACATCTGCAAAAAAAATTATTCGAGGTCAAAGTTCGCGAATGTGGGGTTTTTGCATTTTTCAGCCAAACCGTAAATTTTATCAGAAAAATAGGTCAGACAAAAGTTGTAGACAATACAATTATCTACAAAAATTGTCCTTGTATGTTTTCATAAGGATCACCATTCTTGAGATATCACCATTTGAAACGCTGAAAACAATAATATGCACGCTTTTCAACAGCACGTTAACCTCCTATACATCATGGGATATTTAATATAATAAAAATAATGGTTGAATAACTTATATATACAAATTATATATATTATATGATTGTGAGAATATACATAAAATAGAAACTCATCCCTAATTTAACTGGGCAGTTAAAAGACCGCATGAGATGAAGCAAGCCAGTACATCTGAAATCAGTCCACCTTGTATTAGAGCACGCGTAAGTGAATCCGTTTCTTGTTTAAAAAAAGATTGCTTATTTTGTGGAGATGAAGCGAATGAAGAGGCTGAGAAGAAATAAGCGCAAAATGTTAGACGTAAAATTCATACAGTTGCTACACTTGAATTTAAAGAATCCGAAGGTAGTTCGGACTCGTACTGATGACGTAGCAAAACATTTTACTGCACGTATTCAGTACGAATATGATTTAGTTGCTGCCGAGGCTAGGTACCATAATAACTGCTATAATTCCTTCTTGAGACCCACCACAGGGGATAAAATTGGTCGTTCTCAAGATGAATCTACTAATGTTGCGATGGAGAAAAAAGTGATGACTGTCAATTTTCATTGGAAAAATTACAAAATAATTGTAGAAATCCAGCTTTAGATAATAAAACAATTAAGATTCGATTGAAGTTGACGTATGATCATCACAATATTCCTAACTAAGCTTCGTATGAGAAAAAAAGTAAAAATGAAAAGGAAGAATAATTTAGAATCATCAAAGCAACAGCAGAAATCATTCGAGAGGACATTCAATCTTTAGTATTTGATAATACCAATTACCCCCCGTCGAATGTTTGAAAATATTAACAGCGATATTCCGGAGTCATTGACTTATTTCTTGGAACAAGTAATTCTCAAAAATAAACAATTTAAACTAGAACTATTAAAACTAGTATGTACTAATATCAGCCACAGTATTATGACTGCTGTTAACCTAGATATTTCAAATCAAAATTGCAATTGGGTGAATTAATAGTTAATACTTTGGAACCAAATGAAACGTTACTCCCACCTGCTCCACAAATATTCTTAACATAATTTTTTGCAATTGCAAAACGGGTTGTAGTGCAAAATGTGGCTGTAAAAAAGTCGGATTATTTTGTTCACCAGTATGTACCAATTGTCAAGGCCAGTCTTTCTCCAATGTTGAATCAAATGGAACAGATGAAGATTTATATGATTTCAATGAGGAAATAACTGATACATCTTTCTTAGAACAATTAACAAATATCCAGCAAGAAGAAGAAGTAATCGAACAAGACACAACTGTCGAAGTAGAATTCGAAAATTATCAGTCAGATTAACATTAGACGGAATTAAAAGTAATTTTTGTCACTTAAATCATTCGCAATTGTACCATTTTTCAATTAATGGAATAGTGTACGATTTTACTTAATCACAATAGATCATGGAGTATACCTTTCGAAGAAACCACATTAAAAAGAATGCGCCAAGTACACTACCTCACAGGTGGTGCGGAAATGTGTGCATATTATGTAGAATACGACTTCTTCAAATTTTAGAATCGCGATATCTCAGGAATGGTGACTCTTATGAAACAAAGTATAGGAACAATGTGTGTAGACAATTGCATGATCTACAACATTTATCTGACTTATTTTTATGATAAAACTTACCGTTTGGCTGTAAAATGCAAAAAACCCATATTCGCGAACTTTGACCTTGAATAAATTGTTTTCAGTTGTGGTATCGATGGGGACTTTTCACATTTCATTTATAATGGTGTTCCCAACATTCGTACCAATTTTCAGCTCTATGCGAATTTTTGTAAATTGAAATGTCTATTTTGACCGGACTAATAATGATTCAAACCAGATGGACAAATAGATATCGAAACAAAACAAACCTAATTGTCACTAACCCTAAAGTTCATTGTTAATAGCTGTTGTATTTCACATGCCGATATGTACTTTGATAAATGCCTCCATCGCCACGATCGGTATATTATTGTTTCAACTTGTTCGGTGCAATAATTTTGAATGAATAACATGTATCTCTTGTGCCTTGGTCCCAGTTTATAATGTCGAGTAAAAGGAAAGAATAATAATTAGTACCGAAGAGAAAAAAAAAAGCGTTGCCGCTTAAAGTTAAGATGCTTAACCGTTTATACGCGTTGGCAAGTCGTTTGCGTCTATATCACGCTGTTTCAATGTTAATGAATCAAGAAATCCGAAGACAAAATACGGAATTATATCGCAGAATTCACAGCTGAATATCAATCTTAATTGAAAGATATTTTAAAAGCGGCAAAAAAGGAAAAAACTACTAAGTTCTTTAAGTCCTTGCCTAAACCTGACAATAATAATAGAAATTGTTCAAAATCTCTAGTTAATTTATTTAGTTTATTCCGTAACCTTGGAACGTATTCCCTATATACACATACAAATTACCATTCCATATTCGCGGTTTATGTAATCGCGGCATATTTGCGGAACATATCCCCCACGAATAAGGAGTTTTTACTGTATAGATTCTACCTATATAGATTCGGCATCATTGCATACCCGTTATGCGAATCACAGATACCTGTCATGCAAATAAAAATTGCACTGTAAAATCTTAAATTAGTTAAATTCTGAGACCGATCTTTCACAAGTAGCGTTCTGAATATACGGAATAAAGATGGCTGAAACGTATGTATCATTATCATTAAGCGAAAAAGTGAAAGTGATAGAAAATAAATCTCCAAACATTTCCGGACCGATGCTCCGAAGTCAATCTCTAGCTCTTGTTAAATCCCTAAGGAAATAACGATTTTAAGGAATCTTCAGGTTGGCTGACAGTTTTAAAAGACGATACAATGTAGTGTGAAATGAAATTTGCGGGGAATCAAAGAATGTGGACGAAAATGTAGTTAGTGGGCGGAAACCGATACTGTTGACTTGAATTTCAGGATACGCGCCTAAGAGACATTTTTAACGCTGACGAAAAGGGACTGTTTATTCACTCGTTACCGTCGAAGTCGCTCATACATACGCTACTTCAATTTTCAACGGCAGCGGAACTACAATTAATGTAAGGTACATAAAAAGACATATACGGTAGTCTATAATTTAAGATTATTAGTAATTTTTAGTTTTTTATAATGTGGAATTTTGTCCAATGTGGAAAAAATGGTCCCATGCGATTCCGCTTGAGCAAGTTTTACTGTATAATACACATTATCTTGTTGGTTAAATCATCATTTGGTATTTAATATGAGAGTTAATTATGATTGTTATATTCTGATGTAAATTGTGTTTGCACTGGTGATTGGAAGAGAAGGTCACATGGCCTTAACTGCACCAGGTTAAATAAATAAATAAATAAATAAAAATAAATGAAAAAAACCCGAAAAAATCTCACCAAGGAGCTTGTTCCAACGGGAATCAAACTCGGGCCCGTTGCGTGAAAAGGCAGCATGCTTCCTCGAGACCACAACGGTGGAATAGTACCGATAAAATAACATGTATTTTTTTTAATTGAAGATGTATAAAGCATCAGATTCAGATATTCCAACGGAACACATAAAAGTATGTCATGCAAGATCTGCGTAAAGTAAGCAAATTCCTCATCAAGTCGAATTTATAGTCCTATTTTGTCGATTTATAGAATGATTATTTCATTCGATAAATTGGAGAAACTCAATTTTTTATGCCAGCTTATTTTAAAAGTCGGACCGCAGTGAAAACAAATCATGCATAACCATAAGTTATTACAAGAGCCCAGATTTCATGTAATTACATATTCTTTTCCTATATGTAGTTATAGGAAAGGGTAAAATGCCGACGAATTCCATACACTGAAAGGACCCTTATTCCAAAGTTCTAAATTACATATTTCTACATATTTTGAGCTATAACACATATTTCAAACCACAGTACATAATTTTACACATACCTGAATTATATATTACAACTGAATTATTAAACATTTTCGCCCATCCCATTCATCTTCGTTACATAGCAAGAATGTTATTATTGTGCTTCTCGTGCATTGTCATCAATCCCGTATATTTACGTTTACATTTAAAGCTAAAGTGTACGAGTTCAATGCGGATTACAATGACTCGTTTTAAATGTGTTCCTTTCTCGTTTTCAGACGCTTGAACTTTACGAATATATATTAGGAATAAACACGGGTTTCGTTAAAGAAACAGGTACTACTTACACAGTTGTGAAGGCAGCCTACATCATCTGATAGTGAATTTTACAAATAACTGTGCATGACATTGGTTACAGGGAACATACTCTAGAACAGAATCCATGTACCTGAATTTGAACATTTCTTACAAAATACTGCAACCGCAACATTCCCACCGAGTCCACTCTCAGGCAGAATTACTTGGATTCTTGTTATGTTGACATATTAGAACAAATCAGGGCTGTCATTGGCAAATCACCTGTATGGATTTCTCCTGATGAGACGACGGTTATTGCAGGCCGTTTCATCGCTAATCTAACTGTGGGAAAGTTGGACTCTGCAGCCACGCCAAAATCCTATTTAATTTATTCTAAAACTGTACGAAACAAATAGTTAAAAAAACTGCTAAATTAATTAATGATGGACTTAAGATATGGTTAGATGGAGTAAAATAATAGAGGGTCCTATTGATGTACAGACATGCAGTTCCACACATGTTGAAAGCGGGAAAATCGCTTACTGTATTTTATCCAAATTTAGTGTATTGTACGGCTCATGCATTGCAACGAATGGCAGAGACAGACATACAATCCCAGATGTAAATGCAGTGATATCAGCAACGAAGAAGATTTTCTTGAAATGCCCTTATCGTGTACAATGCTACAAGCAGCAGCTACCTGATGTACTTGTGCCTCCGAAGCCAGTGATAATAAGGTGGGACACAAGGATAGAAGCTGTGATTTTCTACAGTAAGCACTTCGAAGCTGTGAAGTTACTGATGGAGAGCTTTTCTTCTGATCCTGAAATGTCAGCATTCAACAGTTGTAAAGTGCTCAGTTCAGTTTCGTACATCGCAAGTCACTTTAGCTGACTTGCCGACGGTATCAAAAACTGGAGATTTTAAGTATGCCTCTCCGAAAAACTGTGGGAATAAGTTCAGAAGATCAGTGTTGTACCAGGTGAAGTTGTTGGTGTACAGTGGAGGAAATTGGTATAAAGGCACTAACTTTTAGTATATTTATAGCGTGGACTATAAGGACGAGAGATGAAAGCAGACTAATGGCTTGTGAGATGAGATTTATGCGCCGAACAGCTGGCTACACCAAATGGGATCGAAAGAAAAATGTAGAAATCCTTCAAGAACTTAATGTGTCACCAATACTGGACTACATCTCCAGATATCAGCTAAACTGGAAGGAACATGTCTCAAGAATGGCTAGATCCAGGATCCCCAAGGCAATAATGAACTACTGTCCAAATGGGAAACGGTCACTTGGTCGACCTATGAAAAGATGGCACGAAAACCGCTTTCTCAGGCCGTAACAGTTCTTCTAGGACTAATACCTGGCAGTATGATGATGAATGATGACTTTTAGTAGTAAAACAACCTGAAATATTTATGCAAATACCGTATGTGTGTCATAGATTACATATAATTAGCTTGGACGTAATTTCATACAGGTCTCCACATGTTTTATTTATTATATATGTAAATATTACGTAAAAACTAAGAAAACGCTGTCCTAGGGGTGGAAATTGGTGAAAGGCAGGTCTACTTCTGGTTCTTACAGAGACATAAATGTAAACAAAACACTGCAGTTACATGGAGACGACGTATGTGTGAGCATAGTTCATCAGTTACAAGTCAGTAGTACGTATAATGCCGCGTGGAAAGCCTCTATCAAATGAAAAAAAATCAAGAGTTAGTGACTTCAAGGAAATGGGCCTTTCCAATCGACAAATAGCTACGAAATTGGGGCTTCAAGGTGTGTCATTGATAATTTTGTCAAACTGGGCTCACAATATGGAAACAATGGGAAATATGGACGGACAAAAAAATTGTCTGAGCGCACTAAACGTGCCATTTTACGTAAAGCAAAAGGTAAGAGCATGTTTTCTTCTCAAATCCAGGCTGATTTGAAGTTGCCAGTAACAGCCAGACGAGTAAGACAAATTCTGTCAGAAGACAAGAACCTAAAATTAAAAAAAAAACACCTCTGAACAATGTACATAAAAAAGTTAGAATGACTTTTACTGAAGAACACATGTCGTGGACCTCAGAATGGAATAAAGTAATATTCAGTGACTGAGGAAGTTTAATCTGGACGAGCCTGATGGCTTTCAGTATTACTGGCACGACCTCCGTACTGAAGAGCAAGTTAGAATGAATAGAAACTTCGGTGGTGGAGGCGTTATGATTTGGGCAGCATTCTGCTTTAAAGGAAGATCAAAAATAGCATGGATACGCATCAAGATGAATTCTGAGTCCTACACTGAGGAGCTTTTGGAGTCCGAATTGATACGAATGTATGAGGAATTTGGCGAAGATCTAATTTTTCAGCAAGATAATGCTTCCATTCACGTATCTGCCAAATCAAAGGAGTGGTTCAGGAAGAACGAAATACCACTTTTGACGTGGCCAGTCAGAAGTCCTGATTTAAACCCGATTGAGAACTTATGGGGGATCCTGGCAAGGCATGTGTATCGCAATGTTATTCGGGAAGAGTGGGCTTCAATCTCAGTGGAAGAAATAAACACTCTCATCAATCAATGCCAAAGAGAATCTTCCAAGTAATTAACAACAATGGAGGTCCAACTAAATTTTAGAACTTTGTTGTAAACTTTGTGCTTAGTCTTTTTGGTTTAATCTGTGAAATACACAAAGTGCCTTTATACTAACTTCCACCTATATGTGAGAGTGGTTTCAGTTTTTATGTACTTTTTTGGACGGAAATGGATAATTATTTCTGATATTATTTGTGTGTGTTTTATACTCAATCACCTCCTTAGTTAAGATAGAAAAATGTCAAACAAAGTTTAAATAAACTTGTGTTCACACATCTAACAAGTGCCTTTATACCCATTTCCTCCACTGTAGTTTCCACTAAACAGCAATTTGTGCTCAATAACAACCCTGGATACTCAAATCGTGTTATTTTGTCTCGCTTATTTAATGGTGAAATTGTAGAACCTCTGATAATATTATTCCTAGCACAATTCCTATCTATAAATATACACTATTGACGTCTTGCAAGGTTGAGCAATGCTTCTCTATTTATAAAAAAAATATTGTCAAGCCGAAGAATGTGCATGACAACATAACATTTGGAGAAGTATACTGTAATTAATAGTGTGTACCGTTCCAATGTGACTTAAACGCTTGAATGGAAGACATTTGTAATTCAGTACTTTGTAGCAGAAGTGAACTAATAAAGAATTAACTTAGAGATTTGACTAGCCTACCTGTGAATTTATATTTTGTAGCAAAGAAACCAACTTTTTTATTTTACATATAATTGCTTCATTACATATTTATTTACATATTTCTCCAAATCTGGTTACATATTTATGTGTATATTTCTTATGTTGATATTACTTAAAAAGCGGGTCCTACTTATTTATTATTTGCATATTGTTGTACAATTTAATACAAATTTAAATAATATCAACCAATTCATTTTTCCATCAATTCATTAAAATTATATAAATAAATTAAACTAATACTAATAAACTAATAAAGGTTGCATTGCCTATTTAATGGTTAGTTGCATTGTATGATATACAATACGCAAACCAAACGTGGCAGTGGCTAAAGTCAATTTTTAATTTCGGGTTTCAAGTAAACTACCACTATGGTTAATGGTCGGATTTCGTTGCTTATTGCAGAACATCTTCCCCGATTTATTTTAATAGTATATGCTGAGTTTCGTTTGTGAAACATCAAACATTGCTACCGCTAAAGCGATTTTATATTTTCGTTTCAGATAAACTCCTACACCTAACGGACTGATTTTGCTGGTTAAAGAACTCGACCTAAGTTTATAACTAATTGATATAAATGCCAAGTTTGTTTTCGATTAAACAAAAATTGCTGTCGCTAGAGTGTGTGTGTGTGTATATATATATATGATATGAAAAGAAAAAAGAATGCTTGAGTCGGGATTTGAACTCGAGTCTCTAAAGTCTGTACCTTTAGAGACTCGAGTTCAAATCCCGACTCAAGCATTCTTTTTCTTTTTTCTTTTCATATCATATTTGCCTTCATTGCCAAATGTCAAAAATATATTATAATATCTATCTATCTATATATATATATATATATATATATATATACTATTGATCTTGATAATTTTCGGTGTCTACTAGATAGAATCGGTACAGATCTGTAAAAAGTTTCCAAAAATATTTTCATAAAAACAACTCAATTGCTTCATTCCTTTGGAATTTTCTACAAGTAGGGAGAATTGATGGATAAAATACTCAGGTTTCTTGGTGTGATTCGGGAAAATAGAGAGCCTTTCCAAAAAGAGTCGACACCGTCCAATCTGTAAGAAAGGAGATAAAACCAATTGGAATGGCTATTGCGGCATTTTATTATTATCGCCTCACTTAGACGGTTATCCTTTTATATAAAAGCGGGTGCCGCGCGACAATGATTGAACACGCGGAATTATTGTAGTGGCAGTAGTCGACATCTTTTTTATTTAATTATATATAACAGCTGCGGGAAACAAAGCAAGCCTCTGGATAACTGTCATAGTGAGGCGATAATACCTTGAACTTCGTACAAAATTTTAACATATATATATATAATCTGGAAATATGCAGGAAATTGTTATAAAATGTTATCTGAGGATAGGGATTTATGGATAGCTATGGATCTCCGGGTTCGATAGTGGCAGTGAGTTTGTGTAACAACAGTTCCTAGTCGAGGCCAAGCTAAGTGCTTGTTTTTACTGGCTATATATATCAGGGCAGAGTGTTTGACAGCCCACCAATATTAGCTTCAGTTTTCTAAATCGGATTCCATTACTTCTCATATCACTGATGTCCTTATTTGACTGAATGGAAAATCGGGAATTTTTTGTTGTTTTTGTTGCTTATACTAGGTTCTTCTAAACTATCCCCATGTTTTGAAGAAGTTGTATTACATCTGCAGGCTGATTCCAGAGATCCGTTTCCGAATTCTTGATATATTGGAATATATGTATTGATGATGTTTTTTTATTACCCCTTGGGCAGATTGGGAATGTCTTCTTGCTGTCTATTATTGTAAGAGTGTTAAGATGCCCTGTATTAAGCCTTGCTCTATCTGTTTGTTAATTCCGTTGCAGTGGCATTCTCGTTGAATCTCTAGGGTCTTCGTTTTATAAAAATAGTATTGTGATAGTAATTGTCATGTTTTATTTGACTTTGTTTTAAAATTTGAACACATCTCTGTGAAAGTTAATTGTTGTTTCTGAAAATTTTGGAAATTGTTTTACATACATTAAACTCATTTTTTGATAAAAAGTAAACATAAATGAGAAAAATGTTAAGATTACTTGAATGTTAGATGAGAGTGAGGGAAGATGGGCGATGCGGGGGCGTGCATTCCTCCTGTCGTGCCGACCTCCTGGCGCTAAGACAATAAGTCGCTCCATTGCGACATTACCATCAATCATGAGAACTCTTGGCTGCTATTCAGAACCCAGTTTATGTAACGCATGCGCGCGAACTCTGAATTAAAAATCAAGTTCACTTTGGAAAATAATTGTGTCACATTTGGTGCTTTATTACTTAAACGTGTGGACATGAACACGTACTGGCTTCAGAGTTAATAAATTCTCGCTGTTAAAATTTTATAAACAACTCAATTTTGATAATGTCAGAGACCTGTGGCTTGCAATTAGATAGGACATCGACCTTGTGTCACACAATTTCTGAACTCTGTATTTTTGCCAGTTTATTTTGTATAAATGTTATGTGTTTAACAACATATGAAGCTTACTAATTTAAATCCCATTTAAAAATGTCCTTCCTCAAAAATTGTGTAAACTGTGCGAACTCTTTCAGCAATTTGAATTTGTGAAGGTTATCAGAGAACAGAGAAGTTACATATTGAATTGGATAAATTGGGAGAGAATGCTGTCGCAGAAGTCATTTATTTAATCTCGGCCTTCGCCACGTTTGATTGTTCGATTTCGCTAATGTTCGGACAATATTTTTTCTAGTTTTATTTCAATACCATATGGAGTTTTGTTGCAAAAGGAACTAAATTAGCGATACTACAGTTTCAGACTTTCAATGGTCCGATTTTGCTGGTTAACGAACTCGATCTCAATTTTCTTAATGATTGTTATAGCCCAAGATTGGTTGCAACAAATATGTGCCCGTAACTTCAATAGATATATTCCTTTGGAACTAGCTTAAATTTAAGGATAGGCGTAATTATCGGAATATCATTCCATCAAACCTACATGCAGAGCTACAAGGCGCGAGCAGATTCGAGGCCTCATAGAAAAATATTTTTTCTCGTGGAATTTCGGTTAGTGTATGGGACTTCGTGTCGTATTGATGAAATGTCCTGACCACATGTTAATCATTGGAGGTCTGTAGGGAAATAAGCGTAACTAAATTAGCTTCATCAAAAATAATCTCCCGCTAGGGCAAACTCATGCCTCAATGAGGTACGTATGGGGTATATACAGTACATACCTACATACTTAGGACTTATTGAGGAATTTGGATAGCTACGATATGTAACGTCTCATAGTTGATAATATCCGCTATAACGGCTAAAGTACCTGTCATGCTGACTATACTGTCATCCATGTATGTCTTACTGGCCAAATGATATTCTACGACTCTGGTATTTGGGGTTTGTGAAACCAGCAGCCAGCTAGTAAATCAAGGACCTCCAATGCCTGTCTTGCCTTAGATAGCCTACTCTCTCTCTCTCTCTCTCTCTCTCTCTCTCTCTCTGCAGCAGCTGTAAAAGCCCGAAGATAGATAGATTATATTATTATTATTATTATTATTATTATTATTATTATTATTATTATTATTATTACACTGATCGACAATTTTTTTTCACAAAAATTTGATTAGTGAATCCAGTGCACTTTTTTCATAATTAACTCAAATATATTTACTCAAGATTTTTCCATGAGCACAGTTTTCTTGTGACAGCAACTTTTTAAAATCTGATTTTAGAATTCTCCTTGACCTGCCATAGGAACCTATGTGTGCTTCTTAGCACGAATATCACTAGTGAAATGTTCCCTTCCTTTCTGTTTAGAAGTGTATTATGTGTTGTTTTTCAGTGTTTAGTTTTTTCAACATGCCAAGAAAGTGTATAAATCATGCAGATAATATAAGTCTCAGAGGCGCAATTTCACGCGACTTGTGAAAAAGTGTTATGAACTTTACTTTGGCTGTCATTTTGGTGATTTTGATAAGATCCGGGCTCCAAATATATACTGTGTTTAGTGTATTAGACTGGGCAGAAAAATCGTAAACATCATATGTCATTTGCAATTCTCGTGATGTGGAGGGAACCGAAGGATCATGTAACTGATTGTTATTTTTTGTTTAACGGGTATTAAAAGGAATCACATCTAAAACAAAATATACAGTTAAGTATCCGAAATTGCCATCTGCGATTAGGCCTGTCTTACATAGTACCAGTACCAGTATACCAGATATGTACCAGTATATGCAGATATGACCTTAAACTATAACTCTGATTAACATACAACAATACATTTTAAATTCAATCCCAGCAAATTAATTCAGTCTGTAATTGTTTTTCAAATAGTGAGCAACTAGTTTTGGGAGTGTATGTTGTAATGTTATATATTTGTGTCATTTGAAGTAATATGTCATCTACAAAGGAAACAAATATATCCTGTAGCGGGAATTTGATGCGTGATAATGGTTTCACCACGTTTTGGGGCCACTAGGGTGAGGGATAATCTGCCCGGCTACTCTGTTCCAGGGTTAACTCCTTCCATGTTAAGGATGAGGAATCCTTAATGCTGGACAGTTCAGGTTAATGGTGCACCGGACTAGGTTCTCAGGGTTTCTTGTTATCGGAGAGCAAAAGGATCTTGATCTCAGGTGTAACGGAGGATTATTTGATGGGAAAGCGACACCAGGAAAATGCGAACAGCTCTACATTAATGCACAGTTTTACACCAAAGAGTCACACTTCTTTATTATTTTTATTGTTGACACTTGTACTCCCGATTTTAACTCGGTTAATATGCCGGCGGAGATGTCTGCTGATGTAGGCTCCACATTAGAAATAATCATAGGCCTACACTTACACATTTTTTTAGAGTCGGCCACTTAGCCGCACTTGGAGACCACACGTCTCTTATCGGCCGCCACCCGGCCTACACCTTTACTCCTCGACTCCCACACTGATTTACTCCTCTGCAGATTCTAACTTACGCTTTCTTTTCTCAAAATTGTTGGCCTACATGCAGCAAAGTTCTCTGTCCGGCTTACAACTTATTTTAATATGCCCTCTGATTGGGCATTACTCTGGTAGGGCGTATCTAAATTACTGTCACAACTTATCGCTAAACAGTAACTTAATTGTCGAGGCTTTTGCCAAATTTTACTGGATCATACCTAAAGGAATCTTACATTCTACTTCCTCATTGGCTGCAGGTCCTTGCTGGACGTGTCCTGGATGACCTACTTTCTCCTTCCCTTCTCTGGGCTTTCCGCATAACTTGTTTTACGTAATATATATTTTTTTCTTAACACTAACAAAATTTCAAAAGGCCGGATATCGGCAATCAAAAGATGTCCCGGTCTTAGTTGATTTATTGGGAAGAGAAAATAACACTTGATTTTTTTTTTACTTTCCAGAGGAACGATAGAGACCTCTATTGTCTCTTTCGGCTTCCCTTTTCTATGGGTAGGGGCAGAGATGTCCTACTTTCTCGTCTTGGGGGTGTTTTCGCTAAACAATAGCCTGTACTACAAAAACAAGTTACCCTAATTCGTTCCAGACTTGACCCAGAGGAAGTCATATTATATTGTCCAGGGGATCTGTATTGTTACACAGTTGCTTGGCCTTCATGACGTTTGTTAAAATAAAGAACATAGAAATTCTGACAGTCTTTTTAGGAGAAATATAAAAAATCTAACTTAAGGTTCTTTATAAAAATTTACTTGGGGCATATCGAAGTGTGCTGCCATAAACACATAGTAAATTGGCAACGCGTTTAACAGCTTTGCAGAACATCTGCCTGTTTCTAACTGTTGCATGTAATAATAAAAGAGAAACTACTATATGAAATTTCCTTAAATATAGTATGCAGCCTATTAACATATAGGCCTAACATATTTATATTATCCGTATAGATTTATAAAAATTTAAATTATTACGGCTGGGGGATCTAAATATTGCTTCAATCCCTGATACATTTTTCCATATCTTGGTAGTTTTGTTGTTTGAAAGTGAAGACGAAATATTACAAATTCTATTACAACGGCCTATAATGCCTTTTTCATATGAAGCTTGGATATGTGACAAAAAATTGGCTCCAAAAATGTATGCCATACTTCTGTAGAAAAATTAAGGAAACGCAGTCAAAAAGCTAGTATTCCTTTTGCTATTCCTATAACATCATCATCATCAATAGGGCTACGATTTTATGTAATAAAAGATAAGTTTGCAATTCAGATAGTATATATTATTCAACTGTTTGTATGTGAAACAAAATAAAAGACAGTCAAAAGTCTTACTTCACAGTATACTATTCTACTATTTGTGTTTGAAACCAAACAAAACACAGTTATAAGTCTAACTTCTCATTATACTATGTTGGAATCTTTTCTTTTAGTACATAAAAATCCTAGCCCGAATCATCAATAACAATCAGGAATTAGGTCATTAGGCTGTTCCGCTTCAGGAGAGAAATTGGTCCCTCCATCGCTTCTTAAGTCGTCCTGGGTATCTTCGCCCTATGGGTCTCTAGTTGAATAGCTTCAGAGATAGTCTATTTTTTGGCTTTCTAAGGAGGTGTTCATGCCAATTATTTGGGTATATTTGGATGGTTTCAGCTATTGCTGGTATGTTTAGAGCTTTGCGAATTACCTTCATTTCGCATGTGGTCATAAAGCGTATAACCCGCTAAAGGTCTTAATAACTTCAGTTCTGTAGTAAGAGTCCAGGTTTTAGAGCCATAGAGTTGGAAGAGCCATTGTTTTATAAAATTTCAGAATTTTATCTGGGCGTACTTTTCGGAGAAGAGTGTTTTTTATTGTTCTGTCATGAACTTCGAAACCATGTGGAAGATTGATATTTCTGCATATGTAATTTTACAGGCTACAATATAAAAAATTAAAGAAATCATTTATCCAAATTTATTGTCAGCAAAAAGACCCATATCACATGGCCCTGATCTTCCTGTACCTTCTCTATTAGAAACATTTGGAAACGAATCGTCATCAGATCCTGAAGAAACTTCTCAAGACAGCAGCAGTGATTTAAGAGTCTGAGAACAGGATTTTCAGTAACCTCAACAGTTCACACAGAGAGAATATAATGATTTGGTTAGGGATCTAGGCTGAAAGAAAAACACCTCCTCTCTCCAGGAATGTAATTTTCTTGGTACAGACATCGTGAAGAGGAATTTTGTTTCATATTTCACTCATGACATTTCTGGTTTAGTGGGTGCCTTTGGAACTGCTAAATTCATTCCAGGTGATTGCAGACTTTTCATATATTCCTCAAAAATTGGTCTGAAACTGTACTGCTGTATAATGGAGACATATTTGCATTAGTTTCACTTGCCCATTCAGTTCACTTCAAGGAAAGATATCATAACTTAAAATTAACTTCTGGAAAAGTTAAATTTCCAGAACATAAGTGGCAGATGTGTGGAGATTTAAAAGTTATTGGCATAACACTAGGTCAACAATCAGGCTATACTAAAATGTCATGTTTTATAATGTGAGTGGGATAATAGATTACTGGACAAGAACAAATTAGAATCAGAGAGATTGTCTCCTAGTAGGAATAAAAATATATTAATCATAAGAGTCTTGATGACCCTACAAATGTTCTATTATCACATTTCCACGTGAAATGAGACCTAATGAAGCAATTTGTGAAGGCTTTAAATAATGATTACAATTGTGACAAACACATCTGCAAGGGATTTCCTGGAATATCTGAAGCTAACCTTCATCATCTTTCACGGATTAGGTCCCGCCTATTCCGATCTCACATTTGTTCATCCCAGCGTTTTTTTTTTTGTCCTCCTACCGATCTTCGTCCTCCAGGATTATACATCAGTGCCATCTTTCGGTACCATAACCTCTGGTCGCTGAAAGAGGTGTACCAAATACTTTCCATAGTAGGAACTCTAAAAAGAGTTCATTTCAAAGCAGCCTGTAAACAATGGGCTAATGTGCAAATTTAAGTGATTATTTAGAATAGAGGTGAAATATTTGTTAATTCTAAAGATATGCATGTTACTGTAACATACGTAAATTCGATATGACCGAGTATAAAAAAAGTATATTTCACTATTTGTTATATTGTGAAAAATGGTACGTGATGGAGACAAACTAAATTCATATTCAGCATAGTCAAATTAGGAATAATAACACATTAGAATAAAAACCGGAGAAAAAATTAAAATTTGCATATCAGTGTATTTGTTTTGTTATGGAAACATCGGCCAGATGGACTCTGTTCATGGACTCTTCTAAAGTTAGTTTGAGGGCTGTGTTGCTGCATATTGGCTATTAACTTCAATCGATACCTGTAGCGCATGCCGCTGATATGAAAGATACGTATGAAAATATTAAACTAATTTTAGAGAAAATTCAGTATAAAAATAAATTTAATATCTGTGGTGACTTAGGTTCACCAAATGTTGCTGTTTTTCTGCGAATGGGACAGCAGAGATAAGAAGTCTCACTACGTTAAAAAACCATGACCTAACCGTGAATCTCCTATCCCTGGCCGAAAAAGTGTCACATGTGCCTTTAGTGAAACCTGAAGAAAGCATATTTACCTTCATTGCATATTAAATTATAAGTAATGAAAAATGTCGTCAAAGCTATGGATAAACTTTCTGATGAATTCTTGCGCTTGAAATTGAAATTATCCAAAGACAGTAACGCTAAACTAAAAGAATTAATTTTGATAGACACACAGATACGGTCATTAATGGCTGATGAACATTTTGAAGAATTGTTAAATCCACTTGAAAAAGCAGCATGGAAGCCTTTCAACAATCTATGTTGCAATTTATTTGGAAACCACAAATTATAAAACTATCGTGACCTAGTGGATGATTTTTCTGCATTATTATGAAGCTTTGGGATGCAACATGTTTTTAAAAATTCATATCTTGGACTCTCACTTAGAATTCTTCTCAGAAAATCTTCGATCTGTCAGTAATGAACACGGTGAGTATTTTCATCAGCAAATTTCTACCATGGAAAACAGGTACTAAGGCAAGTAGAGTTGTAAGATGCTGGCTAACTGTTGTTGGACCAAAAGGAGAGATGTTCCGAATGCAAAATTTGCCCGAAAATCACTATATACCACTGTTTAGGTAATTCAGATAGCATGTCATTTAGGGTTAGACAGCTAGATACTGAGTTTATTAAACATCATAAAAAAATTTAAATAAATATCACAAAAGACCCGTGCCTGATGTGGAAAAACTGAAAAGATATTCAAACTCAGCATGAAAATTACTTCTAGAATATATTATTTTTATTCTTGTGAAAGGAAAAGTTCATTTTTGTAGACCAGTGTTTTTGTTATTATTATTATTATTATTATTATTATTATTATTATTATTATTATTATTATTATTATTATTATTATTATTATTATTATTATTATTATTATTATTATTATTAACTAACTGGCAATAACGAGCCCGGAGATTCATGGCAGGGCGGACATAAGCTCGAAACTTTCCATACATCCCTAACATGATTATTGTTTTCCAATCGTCCCCTGTAGAGTTCACCTCCATTAAATCATGTTATTTTTCCATCCAGTGGCGTGTATCCAACCCCGGCTATCATAGCACTGCTAGGGTAATTATTATATTCATAATTTTGGATTCAAATAATACAATTGCCAAATTTGATTCAAATCAGTTACACCAGAACATTAAAATTCAAATTTCCCGACGCGCTACCAGATATCTATCGCATTCGGCTTGACGGAGCATTCTGCATTCTCAGTATCCACATAGAGGAACACATAGACTGTTGTTTCTGTAGGGATACCAACTAGCACCATCTACTTCGTTGGTGATAAGTTCACGCATGAACATATAATAGAGGAAGCATAAAGTTTTGACCTATCGATTAATGAAACATTCCTTTGACGAAGAAATGTTATTGGGTGATGCGAGACGAGAAACGTCATTGGCTGATTTGGGGAGCGCCAGTACCTCAACAATGTAATATTTCTAAGTAATATTTTCTACCTCATAATATTTCATTTATACTAGTTATATTTTTACAAAGCACAATGAAACAATCTAAAATAAAATTTTATGGTAAATGATAATGATACATGTGATTTGCCAAGTTATTGAAAATGAATGTGAGTGACTTTGTAATTTAAAATGCTCACAACAGATAATATTCGTGCAAACTTTTGCAACCAAAAAAACATGGCCTCGTACAACAAGTAAATATAAAATCTACTACTATATCAGCTTTTGAGAGCCTTGTCTCCTTCACATTTTAAGTGAGAATATCACTACATGTGTTTTTATAGTAAGATTATTGAATCGTGCATGCATGAGTATGATTTCTAAACTGTTCATTTTGTATGCCATAGATGATAGATTTATAGAAACACATTTACAGTACATTAATAAATGCTCATACTATTTGTAAACTGAACAATTTGGAATAGAATATAACTGCTATGATCCCACACGCTTCTGCTCCCATCTCATTCGGCTTATATAGTGGGCGTTTTTCTTTCTGATTTTCGTATAAGCTTCTATGGCCCTCTATCATCCCCCGCCCGTGCCATATATCCTGTCCATCGGAGTCCCGATACTTTCCAACAGTTCTTATTACACCTAGTTTCCCATAAAGAACATATACCGTAGCTCACTCTTATGAAGTCTTCTCCATTAACCTGTCTGTTCGAATCTCGTTGATGCAAAAAAATTTCCTAAGAACTTCATTCTCAAATACTCGTAAAAGGTTTGTCTCGCTTAAGGCGAGAGACATTTTTTTCGCATCTATATAATATAAATGGAGGAATAGCAATTTTTAATATATTTTATTTTGACTTTTTTAATAACTTCATGCTATGTTTTTTTATTCCTGTTTGCGATTATTGTTGCCACTTTATAACATTTCTCTCATTTGTCATCAACTCTCCATTATAATTATATAATTTATTTGTACATGTGATCATATGTTTAGTTCTATTTATATTTTCTTCCAACCCCATTTTTTTTTCCCCAAGTTGTCGTTTCGACATTTCTGGTGTTCTCTCCTGGCATGGTGTACTTGTAACCCACTTCTGGGGTTGGGGCGCCTGAAAGGCGGGATTACGCTGTCCCAATGATATGAGAGTTGATGGAAATGATGCGCCAGGAGAGGTCTTAAACTAACCCTAATCTAATAAGGTGAATGCGATATTGATGATAATGATAGCCAGATGGTGTTCGGGGACCGTTTAGGCCTTACATTTTCCTGACATTTATCTTACAGATGAGGAAAAATTTCCGAAAAAATCTCACCCAGGATACTTGTCCCGACCGGGGATCGGACCCAGGCCTGCTGCGTGACAAGGCAGCACGCTACGTCGAGACCACAGCGGTGGACATATTCTTAGTGCTAGTTAACAGAATATGTATGATGGTTTTTATTATCTGCATGTTATGGCCTAATAATTCCACAACATCAGCATATTAGTATCATTGAACTGTATGCCTCCTTTATCCTATGTCATGCTCTAGTACAAAATTAAATAGCTGAGGAGATAGTGTCTCATTATTATTATTATTATTATTATTATTATTATTATTATTATTATTATTATTATTATTATTATTATTATTATTATTATTATTATTATTATTATTATTATTAACACTATTATTATTAACACTGATTATTAATGTTATCATTATCATCATCATCACCATTATTATCATTATATTATTATTATTATTATTATTATTATTATTATTATTATTATTATTATTATTATTATTATTAAATTCAACAATAGCCAGAGAGTTAAACATCGTACCTATATCTGAATACCTCCAAGAATATAGAAACAATTGGCTAGCCCATATTCAGCGCATGGATCGTCACAGAATACCAAAACAAATTCTTCACTACATTCCTCGAGGCAGAAGATCTGTCGGTCGACCTTTTCGGAGATGGCGGGAGACCGTAACGGGCCACTGGGCCTAATACTTGAAAGGACGATGATGATGATGATGATGATTATTAGTATTAGCATAAATATTATTATTATTATTATTATCATTAGTATTATTATTATTATCATCATTAGTATTATTATTATTATTATTATTATTATTAGTAGTAGTAGTAGTAGTAACTCCGCCATGGCTGGTCCCAAGCCCGGATGAGAAAGGAGGAGGGGGAGGAGTAACAACCTCGTTAAAAAATTAGGGTTCAGTTGGCTCCGACTGATAGTACTCTGTAAGGGTCCCTAGCCAGGGTTACGGTGAAGTCCTCAACGGCAGAGTCGGCGCAGAAGGAGTCCTTCATCACGGCGGATCTGGCGGAAGAGGCAACCCTATCTCTAAGGGAAATAGAGAAACGCTGCCTTGCGGTGAAGAGGGATCTTCAAAGGCTATGGGAGGAAAACCCAGACAGAAATTTTCCTGGTCCTCCAGGTTGGGGGTTTATGCTGTGGGCCAGCTCCCACACATTAGAAAGAAAACATAAAATGCTAAAAGATCAAATCAATCAAAGCCGGACAGAAAAAAGTACGAAAGACAAAAGCAACGAAAACGGACATTGCATATAGGCACGTGGAATGTACGAGGAATTAGAAACAAAATTAATGAAGTAGCAGGAGAATTATTTCAGAACTATATAGATATTGCAGCAGTGACGGAAACAAAAAAGAAAGGATCGGGAAATTCAAATTTAGGAAATTACATACATTTTTGGTCAGGTGTAAATAAATCCGAAAGAGCTAAAGCAGGAGTATCAATGTTTGTAAAAAAGAAATACAGTTAAAACATAATAGATTATAAATAAATTAATGAAAGATGCCTAAAGATTAAAATGAAGCTTATGGGAAGAACAATGGTGTTCTTAGCGGTCTACGCACCAACAGATGATGCTGCACAGAGTCAGAAAGAAAAGTACTATTCAATATTAGTGGAACAAATAGAGAAAATACGAAGTAATGAAGAATTAATACTAATGGGAGACTTAAATGGGAAAGTGGGTAGAAGAAACAATGATGAAGCAGTAGGAAAACATGGGGAACAAAAAGTCAACGATAATGGAAATAGAATCATAGAGATGAGCAAACAACATAAATTAAAGATAGTAAACACATTTTTCGATCATAAGGATATCCATAAATTTACTTGGGAACGACCTAGTCTTAATCAGAAATCAATAATAGACTACATAATTGTAAAGCAAAATACTTCCTTATTTATTAAGGACTCAAGGGTTAAAAGAGGAGCAAATTGTGGTTCCGACCACTATCTACTCACAGTACAGATCATCCCCAAATTCCCTACAGGGAAAAAAGTGCATGATGAAGCAAGGGAATCAACAATGCAACTGAAGCTGGAAGAAAAATTTAAATTGTATTTATTTAATCAGGATAGTATCAAAAACCTATAGGCCTATCAAGAAAGACTGTGGATTAAAATTGAGAATTTGGATTACAAGGAAGACATAGAAGAAGAATATAATCAATTAAAGGAAATAATACATTCGGCAGCAAAGGAGCATTAGGCACCATAAATAAAAAAACAAAATACACAAGATTGGTGGAATGAAGATATCGAAGAATTAACCAAAAACAAGAAAAAATACTACTTAGAATGGTTGGCAAATAAAACAACAGAGAATTGGATAGAATACAAGAGAAAAAACGCCAAAGTTAAAAGGAAAGCGATAGAAGAAAAAAACAAATTATGGAAAAGCAAATGCCAAGAAATAGAAAGTTATATAGGAGGATCACAATCATCGGAAGTATGGAGATTTCTAAAAACACAAAAAACCAACCAAGGATCCAGCAAGATAAATTTGTTAACAAAATTTGACGCAGAAAAACATTACAAAGCTTTACTGTCAGAAACTAGAAATGAGTTTATGGAAACAATAGAAAATCCAACTATAGAAATGAACGTCCTGGAATTTGATACGATATAGAATTATAAATTCAAACCCTAAAGAATAAAAAGGCACCAGGGCCGGGAAACATACCCAATGAGTTAATTAAATATGGCCCAAAAAAATTATTAGGTAGATTGAGGGACTTATTAAAAAGTGCATTGCAATACAGAAGATTCCCGATGAATGGAAAATAAGCTACATTGTACCAATATACAAGAAGGGTGATAGAAGAGACGCAAAAAACTACAGAGGACTAAGTAGTAGTGACTAAGTATAAATAACACAACATATAGAATATTTACGAAGTTATTAAAAACAAAGTTACAAAAAGATATTAAAGACAAATTAGGAGGAGATCAAAATGGATTCAGACCAGGAAGGTCATGTGTCGACAATATATTTGCAATACAACAGTTAATTGAAAAACGGACTGCAGTTGGAGAAGAAACCCATTTGACAATGATAGATTTAGAGAAAGCTTATGACTCAATTCCGAGGAACAAATTATGGGAAGTATTGGAGAAATACAATATTGATAGAAGCCTAATAGAAATTATTAAACAAATCTATAAAGATAACTCCGCTTATGTTAAAATTGGAAATATAATGTCTAATCCTATAAAAACCACAAAGGGATTGAAACAAGGGTGCAGTCTTTCACCAATTTTATTTAATATCTATGTAGAATTTATATTAATGAAATGGAAACAAAGCTGCAAAGGTATGGGTATCCCAATAGGTAACAGATTTTTGCTGACATTACAATTTGCTGATGATCAACTGGTTTTAGCGCAAGACAAATTTGATATGGAATTCATGATAAAAAGGTTGAAAAACACATATGAATCATGGGGTCTCACAGTAAATTTACAAAAAACAGAATATCTGGCAATAAATAGCAACGAAACGAGAAAATTTAATATTGGAGGAAGGAATCCACATAAAGCAAGTGAAACAAACTAAATATTTGGAAATAATTATGGATAACATTGAAGGTATAGGCAAAGAGAATATACAACATAGAATTGAATTGAGTAGCAATATAATATCATCGTTAGATTCCATATGGTGGGATAAGCATATTTGGAAAGACACAAAAAAATATATTGGTAAAACATTGGTGGAATCTGGTACAACGTATGGAAGTGAGGTATGTACACTCAATAAGTACTACGAGAACAGACTAATAGCTCTAGAAATGGATTATTTACGCAGAAGTGCCAGAAAGTCAAAATTAGAACATGTCACAAATAAGGAAATCAGAAATATAATGGAAGCAGAAGAAAGCATAATTGAAATAACTGAGGTGAAGGAATTAAAGTGGTTAGAACATGTTGTAAGAATGGAAGATGAGCGATGACCAAAGCAACTATATCAATGGCATCCGACCAGAAGGAGGAGAGAGCGAGACCGAAGTTAACATGGAAGGAAAACATGAAGACAGTAATGCAAGCAAGAGGGCTAACCATTGAAGATGCCCAAGATCGTAGGCTTTGGAGGTTTGGCACGGGAAGACGGCAGCAGCTGTAAAAACCCGAAGATAGATAGATAGATAGATAGAATCCTAAAACCATTCCAATTAATTATATCTGTAAATATACATTCCAATGATAACTTAATATTTTTTAAATAATAGTATGCAAAAGTTTTATCTAAACATGAAGCTTGTTCTATATTAATAGAGCGTCTTTAGTATTGGTCTCCCGATTAGAAGCCAGGCACGTTGTCATATTAATTTACCCAATAAGCTGCGCTAGTTGTAGTAGTAGCATGCATGACTAGTGGGCCAGAGTTCGATGCCTGGACCGGTGGAAAAATTTAATTGTAATTTTTTCGATTTTTTAATCGCTAAATTGTGCACCAGATGCCTGGATTAAATTCCAAATCTCTTCGCACTATATATGTTGAAAAACTATTGATACCATTTCATCCGTAGTATGAGGACGTTAAACCTGACGGTCCTTTTGGTCCTTTTCAACGTACGTGAGCCTGGTTTCAGCTTCTCCCTTCTATTCACCATGATATCCCTTGTGCTATAGACTTACACTACACAAAAGCACTATTTAAATATACATTCGTCCTACATTTAACTATATGCACAATACAAGTACATGTAACGTGGGCTTCCAAAATAGTGCATAAATTGAAAATAGTCCTCGATAACGCAACTAATCCGCCTAGTATGGAACCCAAATAATGACAATGTATTGGGGAGCATTGGAACACCACACACACATATTTCTTCACCCTATCGGTTCTGGCATAACTCTAAGAATATTTTTGGTGGTTTTCTTATTATTTTATTAAACGACGCTAATTATAATTTTGTTTAATTGTATTAGGTTTGACGATCTATAGAGATGTAACACTTTATAAATGTAAAGATATTACTGTACCAATTAAAATCTGGGCGTGAAAGGAACGAAAAAAATATGTTGAGATGCCTCTTATGTCAAGCTTAAGGATCTTTCACGTGCCACAAATCTACCTTCCCGGACTTTACTTTCCTTGCGAATGAACACCCTTAAAAGCCCATCTACCCCGATCGGGTTTGAACCCGCGAACCTCAGAACCAGACGAATATGCTAACTATTATTCACCAGGATCGATTAATAAGGGTTGAATATAATACAAGTAAGAAATGTGGCTAGGTATATTGTATGAATGTGGTTACCTCATTCTTGGTCTGCCTACTGGGAGCTTTCTACCCATGATCCTCTACCATTCCCCATTCATGCCAGATATTCTGCCCATCCCATTCTATAACACTAAGCTTTACATTTGATTCTCCATAAAGATCATGTGGTACAATGTTCTTTAGTTTTCTCTATTCGCCTCCCTGTTCGTCTTTCTTTGGTACAAAACCTTTTTCTAAGGAATTTACTCGTATCCTCACCTACTGCTAATCTTTTATCCTCTCTTAAAGTAAGAAGCCCTGTTTTGTATCCATACAGGTACACTATACAGTAATATAGGCCACACTGGAAGAATTATCGTTATGTATATATTTTGGTTTAACATTTTTTAAAGAAACATTAGCATGACAAGAGTCCTTTTAATATGTGAATTTCGAGAGTTTATCATGTATTTAATGCCTTTCCATATATCATTCTTTTTTATAGAAAACGTGTATATTACATCCATATTCAATTTAAGAGTGGTTGAAAGAGCTGTGGTAAAAGGGTTAATCATGAAAATCATTATATTTCTTAATAATTCAATTAATGAAAAATTATTTTGTGTACAGTTCCCACCGACGTCCAGAGTAGGCGCATATTAAAAAAATATATGTCCTTACGGCAATTCATATCCTATGAATATTGTTGCTATTAAAATGTATGATGAGAAATTCTCAACATTTATAGTAACCTACAAATAAATCAAATAATTTCACAGAATAAACATTTACTAATAGTTGTGATCACATACATATGTATTTTAAATTATATTCTTAGGGCCAGTTTCACCAACATAGGTAAAATTTGAGCCTTACCAAAAGAGTTATATAACCGGGTGAAAAATAACTAAGCGTGTTTGCGTTTTACCACGCCATATATGACCGACGTAACCAAACTGGTGGTTTACCGCGAAAATGATTTTGAGTACTATATTTCTCATACCTCACATTCAAGCGGAACAAATTTGAAGGAGGAAAAAGAAATGCTATTGGTTGTTACTTATCGCGTTACCATAGAAACCAAAATAAACACATTGAACCAACACAAACACGTTCCACAGATTACGTCGTATATAGTGTCCATGGTACATAGTGCCAGAAATAAAGAACATACCCAACTGAAGATTTTCAAAACTATAATAGAATTAATATAGAAACGTCGAAACTATAGGAAATAAGAAATGACCCATAAAACATGCGTAACGGCGAAAAATATTTTTCTTGATTAGGCCTGTTTTTAAATTAACCTAAAGATTGATTTAAAAACACTGTTTTACATTAATATAATATGATGGTGTATTATTATCATCATCATTATTGTTGTTGGAATGCTTTAGTATATTTGGGTTATGTAAAAGTTTTCAAGGAACAAGCCATTTTAATGGTATAATAAGAGTAATTATTTTGGTTGGGACCAGGTATTACAGTGTTTAGAAAGTATCTAATCCATCTCCTGACAACGTTGCTGCTGTAAACTCTCATTCTTGGAACAATTATTTTATAAATGCAAAATGATGATAATAATGCAAGCCATGTTATATATAAGATGATGTGGAGCCATCAAGCAACAAATCTGTTGAGAGGTTCTTCAAAAAAAATTCCAACATTTCTCTCTCTCAATACATAGAACTGCTAGATTACAAACCCTTGTGCTTCATGGTTATTCTGGTGTAATCATAATATAGGAAAGTATTGTCTGTGGATGAACCTGTGATGGAACAGATTAGTTTAATTTGTAAAACTTGGAGTAGATCTTGGGAAGCTCAATTTTTTTGGTTGTTCCTGGACCAATTATAAGAACAGTCAGAGTTTTCTTTTTGTCTTACATAAATTCATTATTTTCATTGTTGCACTTGGAATACTACAACCCAGTCTTAAGGAATTTCACTAAAAATGTTTGACTTTATCAGACCCATACCCTTGTCACATTCTAGGTACGTAGGTCCACTTATTGGGAATGTGACAAGAACTGACTGCAAATATGTCTTCTCATGAACAATGTAGTGTAAATATCTAAAGAGCATGTAATTTTTATTTGCCCTCCTGCAAATTCACAGAATATATTTAACTACTGGATTTTTGGGTTATGATGTTTGTAATATACTGATTAAGAAATGAAGTTACCTTATTGGCTCCTTTCCTACCATGAGTTTCAGAATAAATATAGAAAATGGCCTTGTTATCAGACAACTTGTGAATGTTGAAAGAAAAGTAGCTAAATTTTTGCTTATAATATACAATGTTTGGACAGGGGAGATTTTTCTGAAAGTCCATGGAAATAAATTTAGTACTTCTCTTCCATGCTTCCCTCTGGCCATTATAAATAATCTCAGTTCTTGCTATATGAAACTTATTTTCAGTTACAAGATACATTACCTTCTTCTCTATCTCCAGCCTCATCTCTTTATTTGCAGTGGTACTTATCTGAACAGGAGCGACTTCTTGTTAGCAGTAAATTCATCACAGATACTATACGAATCGTTTCTGGGGTATCAGAAGGAAATGTTGAACTGTGTTATGAAACTGGTTTAATACATTTCAGAAGATATAAAGTTTTCTGAATAATTGTCTTTATACATGTTATACATTGTTAAAATACATAGTTCCCCAGGTAAATACAACTTCTGTTTTCTTTATGCTATAATGGCTTTCAGGACCGTTAAATGATGTGTGTTCCATAACCTGCTTTGGATAATTTGTTCTGCCTGTTGATGTGTTTGCCTCACATATCCTTGCCTATCTCTGCATTAGTATTTATAGATTTTCGGATATTTTCAATTCTCTATTTTGAAATGGCATTTATAAACCTGAAAACTTTTTGACATATATCTTTATTTCATTTGCATAATTTTCATCTGAAATTCTTACTATGTATTTAAAAATTTACTATGAAGGAGGGCATTATCTTCATTTCTTTTTGGCCTCCTCTGTTTAATATTGTGGGATGTATTTGACCAAACATATATATAAAGATTTTGCCACTAACACTGTAAATTTTGAATTTGTTGATTAATTTATTTTGCTAATTTACATCAATACGTTTCAAACATTTTAACCTACAATTACAGGAATGTCCTATTTCATGAGTCTCAGCTCTCAATTTTTTCTTAGTATCTTTCATCCTGCCAAAAACTCTTCCTCTTCTTACAGCTTTCATAAGATACACTGTTTTTGATCATGAAGGACATCGCATGTTAAATATTGAAAACACCCTAACAGTAATGCACAGAGAAAATAATTCAGCGAAGATAAACGTACTCGAAGAGATGGAAATCATAAAAGCAGCTCACAACAACGACAGCCTGATAAACGAAAACGAACCCAATACATGCAACCCCCTCTACCAGATCTTCAGTGAAACACCAGTTTTGAATCCTGCCGATGATGGGACAAGTCCCGAAAGCGCTACAGTTAAATGATTAATTAAGTTGAGGAGACGGACCTTTCAGGTGAATATTCCATAATTTTATATTAATACTCATTCACTTTGAAAGTATGTGATTCCAGTTTTCACTTTTCTCGCACAATATTACTAGTAAAACAACATATGAAGAACTACAATGAAAAAATAGTGTACATGTAATTCTCCTCCCAAATCAGACCAATACTGAATAAATTCAGTTCTATTACTCTACACCTGCATGGCAACAGTTGGATTAAAATTACTTGCCTTCCTTTTCCCCTGTTCACTATAGACTTATCTATTTGTTTTCACTATCAAATATCTCAATGACTAGCCTTACTTTTACTCCGTAATTTAGCCCATATAAAATTCACTGCTCAAGCTATATGAATGTGCCCGTAACTGATTTTTTTATCACATTTACTGAGCTTACCTCTCTTTTTCCTTATGATTTTCAATTCCATCACTGCATTTCCTCAAGAAAAGTTAGTCTCCAACGTAACATACAGGAATATTAATTAAATTATTTGGAGTCTGTTCATCTTACCTCAATATTAATATTGATTGATCTTGAACGTTAATATTGAGGTAAGTTTAACAGACTCCAAATAATTTAATTAAAAGAGCCTCAAAATATTACTTCCTAAAATAAAACATTAAATACAGGAATATGTTTGAAAATATCTTGAAAACACCAGTGGGTAACATATAGAAGTAATTATTTTGAAATTATATTTTATTTAATATTTTACGAAATTATACAATAATTCATGTAAATAAACTCTATTATTTACTGCTTCAAATATATTATTGTTTATACCAGATACAACAAACTGCAAAACAATAAGACTGAAGAACATGTTTATAATTTCCTCTTTTATAATTTCATACTGCGTAATATTTTACAGCATCTCTCAAATGTTCACTAATTACTTATATTGAGACAGGCAATCAGTTCTAGTAAAAATTTTTAAAATTGTACTGCACATTTTAAAGTTACTGACCATTACTTTGAATAGTTTATATTAGTTGCATGTTATGAACACCAAACTAATTAAGAAAATGTATGTATAACAATAAATCACATAAAAACCTAAAATATTTTTTAATTATTACAATATCATCACTGATTAAAATATTATAGAAAAAAACTATAATTAACAATTTACTCTACAGTGGGATTTGACGAGCCTTCACTTTACAACATTGTTGTCTCGGTTACAATTATGTTCTTCTTTCTCAAATAATGTAACTAAATTGAGATTAAGAACATTCTGAAGTACTTGCTCACCTGTATATCTTAAAATATTGTGTAAAAACATCAGTAGCCCCATGATATGAAATGCATTAATCAGTTTTAAATTATTTCCTACATCACTTCCTAGAACTGAAGAGCTTCTCAGTAACCTTCAACATTCTGATTTAAGATTCATTGTACACCCTTAGACAAAAAAATTAGTCATATCTTGATTGTATCAACCGATCGGGGAACTTCGTGAGCACTCGCAGAAGCCTTATTCACATTAACACGTTTTCAGTAATTGTACTGTAAAAGAGGATTATAGTCCAGGATTGGTTTAATTATGTGCCCAGGATAAGGTACATGGACATTTGTTGCGCCGGACTAGTTGGGATCAGATTTTCGGTAGAACAATGGATTTATATCTCGGGAATCCGTGAGAAAGGATATTTACTGGGGATATATAGTAGGCTCGGTGTGATGTCTTGAAATTGACGTTCCACTTTTATTGGCAGTTTGACTTACATTTGTCGTATTTGACGACGACTTGACACGAAAGCTGTTGGTGGCCGGAAACGTATATTTATTATACACTGCGCGTGTTTAAATAATTATTTTAACTTCAACGTTTGAATCAAATAAATTCCCTATCACTTATTATAGTTGCTTGACTTTATAGGGTCAGAACTAACATTATTTATAACACTCAACAAAGCGCGCTCTGAATGACAGCGCTGAAACTTAGACAAAATGCGCTTGCGGCTGGCGCACAAGCTAGTAGTTATCACTTGGACAAAGCGATGTGCCGTCTCTACTGGCACTCGCGTTAGTGACTTAATTTTTACTTATGCAAAGCGATGTCCCCGCTTCTACTGGCACACTTGCTACTCGCTAATCACTTAATTTTTGCTTAAGCAAAGCGATGTGTCTCCTCTACGGGCACACTCGCTACTAACTATAAATTTCGCAAAAGATGAATATTTATTTTCTCTGAGTGGGCCGGCATCCGTCCCTTCCGCCAAAAGTCTTAGCGTCTCTCAAACAGTTCATATCTTGAGGGCGTTGTCGGGGATGTTAAACTTAAGTGTTTGTGGTCTTACCTCCTCCCTTTAGATCAGTTGCATCCTCATATAAAATTTCCAGGGTTGCCCAGATGAGAGTAATATTTACTAGGGCGGATTTCGTTTGTCGGCATCTACCTTATGCAGCCAAAGAAGGTACCTGCTGTTAGCGCACATGTTCTATTTAAAATTGGCTTGGGGACAACTCTTTCCATAGCTTACCTAGGAAACCCCGGTCGCTTGTTCTTCTATTATAAGTAGTGTCGGATTTGGTTATTGTATTCACAAGTGAATAATAGCGCAGTCTTGTAATTCCCTACTACAAAGGAAACTGCAAACTTTTCTCCATTGTATAAGGGCTTAGCGTCCCATTGTATGATGTTTACTAGTGTGGTTCACCACATTAGCAAAGGTTCAGGTCTATGACCGAGCGCTAATCACTTGGTACTAGTGTTTTATTGATTGTATATGAAATTGTTTTATGGTAGGTTATATCATTTTGATTTTGTTACCAATGAATTCCTATTTTAATTCAATTTCAATTGAATATAAATATGCCCTACATCTGATAATAATTACAAGTTAATAAATTATTCACCCTTAATAAAAGTACTTATTTCTCTGGAATAAGAGGCTGAGTGAATGACTGGGTGTAACTGTATTGTTTGCTAGTTAACGTAGTGTGCAATCAAGTAACATAAAAGAGAGAGCTTGCCTTTGTGTGTTTCCGTAGTCGAGAGGTTTAACACACAACATCTGCGTTCGTAACCTCAGGGGTTCGATTCTCGTTCAACTTTTTTTTCTACTGAATGTTAGGATAGCATTTCGCCTGTAATATAGTTCCATATTTAATGTTATATTTGAGTTTTATGGCTTTAATACACACACAAAACACATAAATGAAAACCTTCTAATAATTAAATGAAGGAAGAAAATAATATATTCTAAAATGAAAAACTTTAACAAAAACAAAATCAGTATCGGGTGTATGAATCCTCAGCATCTATTGCCGCCCTCAATCTGCGGAGCATTGATGCAATCAAATTTCTACAGGCACGTGGACGATCGGCTAGAGCATCCCAGGCGTCCTGAATTTGTGACCATAAGCCATTTTTCGTTTTTCGTGCATCTGCAGACCAATTAGAGTTCATGTCTATTTTCATCATAGCCCATACATTTTCGATTGGATTCAACCTGGTGAAGAGCGAAATTTGATTTGCCTTCTCCTTTAACAATGAAATCAAATTTCGCTAAACACATTTCAAAAAGCGGCCACAGTTTCAACGATATCGATAATACAATGTCAATTTTACACAGAGAAAACAACAGACACAAAATTAACATTTTACAAGAAATCGAAATTATCAAGAAGGCCAAGAATACAAACATTCTCAACGAAAATGTGCCTAATAAGTATTAGTATATTAGACGTACAGTTAATTCAATACTACTACATCAACTCCAGAAGATGAAAGGCCCAGAGTGAAATCAACGAAAATTTTAGATAGTTGAGGAAGACGTAGTATACAAGATAAGAATAAAT
The DNA here is from genome assembly GCA_030220185.1 of Diploptera punctata. Taxonomy (NCBI): domain Eukaryota; kingdom Metazoa; phylum Arthropoda; class Insecta; order Blattodea; family Blaberidae; genus Diploptera; species Diploptera punctata. Next base: position 155,745 of record JASPKZ010007936.1, on the reverse strand, counting down.
AGTAGTTTAAACAAACTAAAACAACACGCTTTACTAGAAAACCAAACTAAAAAAATGAAAAATATTTTTATTCCAAAACGCTTGGGATAAAATTAAAGTGGTCAACAAAAACATTATCTCCCACACATCTAAAATAAAACTAGAGTTATCTACAAAAAAATAATTTTAATATCAAAAGCGTGGGGTGCTCTATATCAATTAATATATTTGATAGTTAACAGATATTGATAAAGGTAAAGTCTCTAAGAAGAAAACGTAAAAACCATAAAAAGCACCCCACGCTTTTGATGGTAATTTTTTTTTGTAGATTACTCTAGTTTTATTCTAGATGTGTTGGAGATGATTTTTTTGTTGACCACTTTAATTTTTTCCCCAAGCGTGTTGGAAATTAAAACTATTTTTAATTTTTTAGTTCGATTTTCTAATAAAGCGTGTTGTTTTAGTTTTTTAAACTATTATTTATTTTTTATTTTTTAGTTTGGTTTTCTAATAAAGCGTGTTGTTTCAGTTTTTTAAACTATTTTTTTATTTTTAGTTTAATTGATTGTCATAAACCGGAATCCCATGAAAATTTAATTGCTTAATACTTTTCTAAAAAAAACTCCGGCCCGGATTTGAACCAGCGACTTATTGATTGCTGAATTATATACCACTACAGTCCAGCGCTCTACTTACTGAGCTCTGGCCAGGATTTTAGAAACAAAATTAAGAAATGTTTGTATTGTCATGGGTCCTTTACTAGTATACAAAGTTTTAAGTCGATCCAATACTTTTCGGTTGGTGAAAATCGTGATTAAAGATTCCGTTACATAGATACAGGTCCGTTACATAGACACATACAGGTCAAGCTAATATAAAGCGTGTAAAAATATATAATTTAACATTGTTATAACCTCTACGGTATAAAAAATTATGAACTTAAAAAGTATAGATTAATTCAAATGTCCAAATAAAATGTATTTAATTCATAAAACGTTTTAATGCAAATATCACGAAAATAACTGCGTTATTGAAGACGCGAACCTGCGATCTTCAGTAACAGTAACCGCATGTTTTACCGCTGAGCTATCGGGACATGTAGAAGAGTCTTCAGTTCATGCCACATAACATAGTAGCTCAGGGACTGCACAATTATGACCAGTTTCTTAGTTTGAACCCAAGCGCTGTGCCGAGTATGATTTAGAAGAAATGTGCGTTCAAAAGATGACTCATTTTTTGTCGAAGGGTGTACATGTTGTCTGCAAGTGTGTACAAAGAAGACAGAAATACATTAACATTGACATCTGTTTCAATATATGTATAATCTTGAAATCTATCTCTCCAAACCCACTTATGAAAAATATAATTTATAGAGAAATTATAACAACGTTATATGACCTAACTAACAACGTTACATTTTACAAAATGAGAAATGTAAGCTAGGGTGTATTGCTATCACGGCAGGGCATAACCGCAATGATAATAAAATATGATAAAAAGCATATACGATATATACTTGTTTATTATACCAGAAAATAGGAAATAAATAATCACCTTCATAATGCTGATTAGAGTCACGCTCAAAGTTCATACAAGGGTTTTTTAAATAAAAAACAAGGAAAAAATTATAATAAAATAGAATATCTTGGACCAAAAGTGATTTCATAATAATATGTTTTTCAAACTATTAGGACACACTTACGAAAGCTTATATAACCCAGTAAACAAGTTTACCTTTTTGACTAACACAAGATTCAAACTATGGGGACACACTTACGAAAGCTTATATAACCCAGTAAACATTTATGCCTTTTTGACTAATACATTATATAAGTGGAAAAACATCTTATACAATTTGGCCCTGAGAGAACCAGGATTATTGCTAAATGTTGGGTAATGAAAATAGGGTTTCCATGAATCTTGAAAGTAGAGAAAGGAAAAAACCTATAGTATATAAACTCTCAAAAATTGGGGAAAGATCAGAATGGAGTTGGGGAACCGAAGCATTCGCTTCGGGCCCCCCCGGGACGAGTGGAGCTCTCCATGGGTAAAACGCGTCCTTTAATATTAACATTTTTTTTCAAAATGGTAATTTTCTTGAAGAAAAAATAACTTTAGAATAATTTGTATAATTATTAAGAATATGCTTTATCATGAGAAGAACAAAGGGTCGAACAAACGTAAAAACTAATTATTAATAATCTAAAGTTGTTTTAATGAAACTCTCTCTCTCTCTCCCTCCTCTCTCCCCTCTCTCTCTCCCTCTCTCCCCCTCTCTCTCCCTCTCTCTCTTTTCTCTCTCTCTCTCTCTCTCTCTCTCCCCCTCTCTCTCCCTCCCTCTCTCCCCCTCTCCCCCCCTCTCTCATCCTCTCCCTCTCTCTCCCCCACCCTCTCCCTCTCCCCCCCCTCTCGCCCCCTCTCCCCCTCTCCTCTCTCTCTATCTCCATCTCTCTCTATCTCCTCTTTCTTTCTTCTCTCTCTCTCCCTCTCTCTCTCTCCACCCTCTCTCCCCTCTCTCCTTCCCTCTCTCTCTCCCCCTCTCTCATCCTCTTCCCCTATCTCTCCCCCTCTCGCCCCTCTCCCCCTCTCTCTCTCTCTCTCTATCTATCTCTATCTCTCTCTATCTCTCTCTCTCTCGAGTTTCACAAGTTTTCAATCTATTCGGCGCAATTCAACATGGCGATTTTTTAGCTTCCTTTTAATAACTTGTTTTACATGTTTGGTTTTCTTTATGTTTTGTTTTATTTAGAATAAATAATATTATTTTATGGTTTAATGTGTTCCTATGTGATGTATTCCCACCAAAACCAAGGCCAACCGCTCGGACCAAGGATCACTTAAAATATAGAGACTTTTTTTACCCTTCGTTATGACTGGGATTAATCTCGGTTGTAACAGGGTGGGTTATTTTTAAGCTTTTGTAAGTTTAAGACTGATGTGTATAAATATGTATAACTGTTAGACTTAATAGTTGCAAATGTTATAATTTGCCATAAATTTTTCTTCATAATTACTCAGTTATTAAATATATTGCTGTCATTGCTGCTTCTTCGTCACCTAGCAACGATGTCACAAAATTTCATATTTGATTAACAAATTGCCTTCACTTTTAAAGTGAAGTAGTATTTCAAGTTACTTGAACTATTCTGCAAGACCATCACCAGATCTTTATTCTTTTTTTTGTGTAATCAATTGAACTTCCTTCCAGTCTTTAGGGATGTAACTTGAAGTCGAGAACTTGCAATGGCATAACTGACTCGGTGGACTGTTGATCTCCTAACCCCTGAATGATCAACAACACTCATCTAATCATTGTCCAAAGCCAGGAGCAGCTGATTTATTGGAGAAATGGCTTGATTTCTGAAGAAAAAAAGCAATATGTAATATAAACTTATTGTATTGTACAGATCAACAATTATATAATACACATGTGAATTATTCATAACCAGCTGAAGTTTTATCAATAATTAATATTATAGACTTCACAATCAACATAGTATACCACTAGTGTATAATACATAAGGATTACTGTAAGCTTAGTAACATTCATTTCTTACAATTTGTAACTTCTGTGTGTCATAGATTTGCATATGCTGATATTACATCAAATGTTATCATTGATCTGCAATTACTTCATGAATTATTTTTAATGTCACAGGTGTGTAGTCTACAATATTAAGACTCGTCAAAACATAATTATTTAAAGAAAAGTAGTATTACAGAATTAGAATAATAAAATCAAATAATAGAGAATCTGCTCCATTACATATAATGACTGTTCTGTTCTGGAACATGTTTTCAGAAAATTAGTTGATCTTACAATTAGTGATAATATATATTAGGTCATTATACAATTTTAGTATAATCCCCACTGCTACGTTAAATAACAGGAAAATTTTCTTGGATGTCAGATACATTACCGGTACTGATTATCTACATGGCATTTAAGATTAGCACATTTTTGGAAATTATCTCTAGAAATGCTTGTATTTAGACCTAGGACCTCATTACTTGTTCTATATAATAGGTATATACATACAAGATTTTAATTAAGGTACTTGCTAACAATTTTAACAAAAATAGGCCTACTGTATTTAATATCCCAAAATATTAAGAATATCAAATAAAAACCAAATGTTTTATCAAATATATTTCTGTAATTGGTAACTAATATAGTCTATAGTTAAAAAATAGTCCATAAATAATAAACTTAACCTCACATTATTTTGTAATGATACTAACTTGGTTTTAAATATGTATTCATGAGTGAATAAAATTAGTAATTAATTGTGTAAAACTACTGGTATTATACATGAATAAAGTAATTACTTACTTGTATTTAGGCCTTACTTGTTTTACATAATAGGACAGTATTCATACTAGATTTTAATTACTTGCTAACACGTTTAACAAAAATAGGCCTACTGTATTTAAGAACTCAAAATATTATGAATATCAAATAAAATCCAAATACTTTCTAAAATATTTGTCTGTAATCAGTAATTAAATATATTGTTAAAAAATAGTCAATAAATAATAAACATAGCATCACATTATTTTGTACCGATACTAACTTGGTTTTAAATATATAAGCATGAGTGAATAAAATGAGTAATTCATTGTGTAAAGTACTGGTATTATACATCAATAAAGACGGTTTCAATAATGAAATAAACTTACCTCTCCGATGATAAATGTACAGTAGCCTATCAGGTAGATAGGCCTGGTATCTTCTAAAGTCTGCGATATCACTGTAGTCGTAATTTTAAAACTATTCACAGAGTTCTTCTACCCAACTAGAGTATTTTCAATTCAATTGGCCTTAAAAATGATAATTAAAACCATATTCACGTTCAAATATTAAAAATGTCCAGTCTTTCACACGCCATTTTGATATAGGAATCACCCTCCGTTATATATCACCCTCCGATTCTACCGATCAAATTTGTACGGTTACGGTTTACTAACAAAATAACTCGCGGTGAAAAGTTACTGTTGCTGGTGAAACGCAAATTGTACTGAAGCTGAAAAACGCGCCGTTTAATTCTGCGGTAACACAGTTACCTGTGTTGGTGAAACCGCCCCTTACTGTGTCTCAATTCACTGACTTACATTCTTATAAAATTACAACAAATGCAATATTACCATCCATCTTGTGTTACATTCACAAAAATAGAACGCGATTTTCAACATTAGGCCTACACAAAAAACTATAAAAAATAATAATAGAATAGCCTCCCAGAACATGATTGTAACCCAAATTTTTTAAGTTGATTTTTACCTGCAAAAAAGATACCACGTACTATTGGCAATATTTTCCCACGTAAAACTCAACTATGAAACAAAATTAGGGTTACAAACCTGTTATAAGAGACTATTCAATTTTTCAAGCAAATAGAAATTACATATTTTAAAGATAAATAGCAGCAATTAGACGAATTTTCGGAAAGTCTAAGTTCAAATACCCGGACTGGTTAAATATTAAGACCTTCCATGGAACTTGCCAATGCGCTGAGCGCACCTTTGAACCACACATGTTACTACACAATGGTAGGATTCCCTGGATTTGTACAAGAGCCACAGGATAGCACAAGATAAGGGACGCACATACAGATCCAAGGTGAGAATTAAACTGGAAGTTAGGAATCCAATCAGCCAAAACAAAATAAGTTCCGTTAAGTAAAATGGAATAAACCCATAGGTCATAAATACGACGTGACTTGAATTGTTGAAGTGAACTCGCAATATTATTTATTTTAAAAAACAAGGAAAACTGAAATAACAGTTGAAACATAATAAATCGTATTAAATTACATAGCGTACATTGTAAACAATTTAAATAAAAATAATACGAAATAAATAAAAAATAATTGTAAAATAAAAAATAGCTCTTTGTCCTAGTTTACCTCTTCGTTAGACATGATTTATAACCAGTTTTCAAAAACTATTTGAGTTTATATTCATGAAGCTGTATACACACAGAGACAGATTTAATACATAATTAATATGTTCTACCTATTTTCCTTGACGTATATTATCTCTATCCCACTCGTGTATATCAGATGGGTGCATATTCGGAATAAAAATTTACCCCCGAAGAGATCAGTGAAATTCCGAAATTCTAAGACGGAATTTTGACGTGTCATCCTGACGATGATTTTTAGCTCTGAATAACATACATATTTACGTAATGATATAGGACGCATTCAGCGACCTACGCGCTGCTGAAGCGCTTTATCTGCAGCGTGCCATCCAACGGCCTATAAAGCGCTCTAGCGAACTTACAGTTTTTATATCGAAGATAGAGTACGCTGCAGATAAACAAAACCGCTGCGTCAGTTCTGATTGGTTGTTCCATTCAGTTTAAATATGGCGCCATTGTCTATACACAATTTATGGTTGATGTAGGCCTATATATGTTTAGTTATTTACGTCTGGACATTAATACATGAGTTATTCGAGTTATTATTTTAGGTTAATATAAGTAATATATTAGTAAAACGTCTAAAGACAGTGATGATTTTAAGATCGTTATCAACATCACGAATTTACGATTATAACCTCTTCATTGCATGTAAATAATTCTATCATTGACTGGCCAAAGTTTTTATTATCAAAATTATATCCCCAGATGATTCATTCACGGTTAAAGTTTAGAGAGTATCACTCCATGATTTTCCATACACCATTCTTATGCCACTGATGTACTACACACTTTTGCCATTTTTAATAATGTTTCGTATTATTTTAAACATTTAGCAACGATATTTTAAACATTTCTTATAATCTTATTTCTATGCAAATTGTGAATGAAGTTCTATAGAATCGCAGTGCGCATGCGCGAATTCTTAATGTAAGTTCCGCTAGACGGCAGTGAAATTTGTGTTATCAACATTCACAATTAATTCCAAACTATATTTCAGGAAATTTATCCCCACCCTAAAATTAAAAATAAAGTAGGAATTAAACTTCTCTCAAAAAATAAGTAAAAATTAAAAAACCTTATTCTTCTGAAAGTACAAACCAATAATAATAATAAAATAATAATTATAGATGTAAAAAAATTACCAAAATAATTTATCCGAAATACTGATTCTCTAGCAAGAATTATTAAAACAGAAATGCTTGATTTTGTTAGGTTCCGATGGGACAAATTAGTTTACACAAGATTAGTTTGTAGTTTATTAAATCATATGCATGTAATTTATTTTGTAGGTTAGGAAGATGGTGTACATTTGGGAATTTTTTTCGAAAGTTAGTAACATCCATTTCACTGCTATATAGGGGAAGCTACATTAAACATTTTCGCATCTCGCTCATGCACACTGCGGTTCTATGAAACTTAGAAAAATTCGTGAGAGCAATTACTAAACGTTTTCCTTCATCTATTAGTACCTGGTGCGAAGTTAATTATAATTTTAAATTTTAATTTCAAGGTATAAAAAAGTAATGTATATTCTTATGACAAAAAGACACGTAGAATCTTATGATGATGTTCACGGGGTCATTTCTCTGTCTGGAAGTGTTACAGTGGTTGTCAGACCAATTTTTCAGGACAGATAAACCGAGTATTTTTGTACTCTTTTTTAAATATCCACGCGCTGTAGTCTCGAGGTAGCGTGCTGCCTTGTCACGCAGCGGGCCCGAGTTCTATCCTCGGTCAGGACAAGTTTCCTGGGTGAGGTTTTTTGGGGTTTTTCCTTACCTGTAAGACACATGACAGGAAACTTTAAGGACCAAATGGTCCCCGAACATCATCTGGCACGATTATCATATACATCTCATTAGATTAATTTTATGATTAAAGCCTCTCCTGGCGCATCATTATTATAATCATCAGCTAACATTGAGGCAGCGTAACTCCGCCTTCCTGGCCACCAACCTGAGAAGTGGGTTGCAATAAAGCTAATGCAACTAAGAAATCCAGAATGTCGAAAAAGATAACCTGGTGGCATTGAATATAAAAATAAACTCTTCTTTAAATTTGTAACACGAAAGTATTAGTAAGAAAGTTGTGAAATGGCCAAAGAGGCGAACTATGTATCTTATATTTGCTTATATTTGTTGATCTTTTCTGAATAAAGAATTTTGTAAACTATCAGCCATAAATTGAATTGCTTATATTACAATAGTCCACCGCTGTGGTCTCGAGGTAGCGTGCTGCCTTGTCACGCAGCGGGCCCGGGTTCGATCCCCGGTCGGGGCAGTTTTTCTAGGTGAGGTTTCTATCGGGGTTTTTCCTCACCTGTAAGACAAATGTTAGGAAAACTTTAAGGCCCAAACGGTCCCCGAAATCATATGAACATCATCAACACCATCATCCGTATCATCAACATCATCATCGTTCTTCACCGGTGTGGAAAGCAACGGGAAGCTACCATACCTACATTCCCTAGTAAAGATGCAAGCATAGCAAGAGAATGCTGTGATTGCAGTGAAGGACCTGCCTTCGGGCAGAATTAATATGGATGGATATTACAATATTCTATAATTCTTATATAAACTTGTCTTGTGAAGGTACAAATACTCTGGTGCGATGTCATGAACATTTGATGTTTATTTTGAACATTCTAATGATGTACTGTGTGAATGTATCAAGAAACTGAAATCAATACACCTAGAAGCTTCTTCTACACTACGAATATATATTAAATTATTTAGGAAGTGTAATGACATAAAATTAATATGACTATTATATACGGTATATATATATATATATGTAACTGATTTTAAGATTAACTTTATTTTCTGTTTATCTTCATGTAATTATTTGAACAGAGTGACTAGTGCATTAATAAAATGAAATTGCAGTCAGAGCTGGTTAATGTGCTAACAGAAAGAAATGTACTCGAGTTAGGATTTTAATCACAACTGATCTATTATTTAATCCGCAACTTTATATACTATGTCTTATCATTGAGATGCTGAGAGCCATTACTTGAAGCAGGTATGCATCATTTTCACTTTAATTTCCAATGTCTTGTAAAAAATAAGTTTTGAACTTATAAATTTTAATTCAAATGTAATTCTCTCTTACGGAATATTTATATTCAATGTATACTACCATTAAACATAGTGGTAAATAAATAATCAATTGAGTTGGTATTTACTTGATGAAAATCCATATTTATTAATTGAATAAAAATAAAACGTACTTATAATAATTTATTAACATGCCTGAAGGGGGTACAGAGTACCGAAACAGCTGTCACTGCATGATATAATAAATATGAAAATCAAATAAAACTACGTTTTATTTTTATTTAATTAATTAGTGGTAAATGTTTTCCGTATATTATATATTATAAATGTCTCAATTTAACTTTACTAAGAAAGTGGCATTGCTAACATTAGAGATATGTTAAGTAGTTTCTTTAAGTATGGTGAACTGCTGTTATGAGAGAATTTCATAAATAAATAAATGTATATATATATATATATATATATATATATATATATATATAGTTCGAAATTACATTTTTTTTATTCCAGCCATAAATATTATGGCAGTTACTCTTTTAAGTCATTAATAATTTCAGATGATTCAAAGGAATAAAATGAATCAATTAATAAGAAAACTATATTTAAAGTTTAATAAATTTATATTCCTCTTCTCTTTAATTTCTATTCCTTAACAAATTTAAAATAAAGGTGAAGTATGTTTGAGGTTTAAAAAACACAATGATGCCTTTCTTTATACAATTTTTTGGCTACTGCACTAAGGCCATGTCGTGCATTATTTACATTACTTTTGCACATATGCCTATGTGTCCTGTGTTTTCTAATGTAACCCCTAATCCCCATAGATTTAGATACAAAAGTTGCAAATATTTTGTAAGAAATGGCATGAATAAAATGTCTGAACAATTGAATAAAGTTTGCCCTGCAGCCCACCTGGCAATACTTTCAGCTTGGTTATGAATTGTATACGTTGTGTGATGACAAGGGAGCAAGATATACTTCGCATAGGGAATTTGCAAGAGTGATATTTTAATATAATATAATAATACCCTCAATTCGTATCCAACTCAGAGTCTAGTCTGTGAACGACAAGGGAGTCGACCTATTATTTCTGACGCACCATCGAAGGGGCGGATAAACGAAATGGATGACATGAGTATAGAGAAAGGTGGAATGAAATTTGTGGTAGGGAAAACTGGGAGAAATCTCGATAAAACCTGCCGTAGGTCTGTTTCATCCACTACAAAATCCATGTATGGTGACCGAGTTCTTGAGAACTCAGCTGTGAGAGGCGGGCGTCTAACCCCTTGCGTCACGAAGACGCTGATATTTTAATTGATTTATATACAGATGTTCAAACAAATATTGCCATAAAAATATAAAAAAGAACTTAAACAAAATTTTATATGGGACAAACAAAATTTGAAAGACAGAACAAAACTCGCACAATATAAATAAGATTACGAAAATGAGAATATAGATGAAAAAATAAATAATAGTTTTAAGAAACTAAAAGAACACGCTTTATTAGAAAACTAAAAAATGTAAAATAATTTTAATTTCCAATACTCTTGGGAGAAAATAAAGTGCTCAACAAAAAAAATCATCTCCAACACATGAAGAATAAAATTAGAGTTATCAACAAAAAGAAAATAATTTTACCATCAAAAGCGTGGGGCGCTTTTTATGATTTTTACATTTTCTTCTTAGAGAGCTTACTTTTACCAATATCTGTTTATTATCAAATACATTAATTGATACAGAGCACCCACGCTTTTGATGGTAAAATTATTTCCTTTTTGTTGATAACTCTAATTTTATTCTACATGTGTTGGAGATGATTTTTTTGTTGAGCACTTTATTTTATCCCAAGCGTATTGGAAATTAAAATTATTTTACATTTTTTTTAGTTTTCTAATAAAGTGTGTTCTTTTAGTTTTTTTAAAACTATTATTTATTTATTTTCTGATGATTATGGCCAGGATTTTAGAAAATAAATATGAAATTATTGTATTGTCACGGGTCCTCTACAAGTATACAAAGTTTCATGTCGATCCAATGTTTCTAAGTGGGTGAAAATCGCGTTGAAAGATTCCGTTACATTGATACAAAAACACTTTTTTTGATTTTCTGATGATTATGGCCAGGATTTTAGAAAATAAATATGAAATTATTGTATTGTCACGAGCCCTCTATAATTATACAAAGTTTCAAGGTCGATCCAATGATTTTAAGTGGGTGAAAATCGCGTTGAAAGATTCCGTTACATAGATGATAGATAGATAGATAGATAGATAGTATAGATAGATAGATAGATAGATAGATAGATAGATAGATAGATAGATAGATAGATGATGATAGATAGATAGATAGATAGATAGATAGATAGATAGATAGATAGTAAGATAGATAGATAGATATATAGATAGATAGATAGATAGAAATAGATAGATAGAAGATAGATAGATATATAGATATATAGATAGATAGATAGATCAGATAGATAGATATATAGATAGATAGACTAGATATATAGATAATACGATCTATATATAATCGATAGATAGATAGATATATATATATATATATTCTATATCAATCTCTCATCTATCTCGATCTATAGCATCTACTCCATCTCTCTCACTATCTCTCTATCTCTCTATCTCTCTCTGCTCTCTCGCTCTCTCTCTCGCTCTCCTCTCTCTCATCTCACTCGCTCTCTAGCTATCTCTCTCTCTCGCTCGCTCGCTCTCTCCGCTCTCTCTCGCTCGCTCGCTCGCTAGATCGCTCGCTCGCTCGCTCCTCGATAATAGATGGATAGATGGATGGATACAGGTCAAGCTAATATAAAGCGTGTAAAATGGAACAAATTAAAGAATGTAATAATAGAAACTGCAGAGCAATTAATTCAAGGCAGGGAAAACAAGAATTAATTTTGGGACAACGATTGTAAAAAATATTATAGATGAGAAGAACAAAGCAAGGAAAACATATATATACAAATTAATACCAGAGCTAATTAAGAATATTTTAGCGCCATGAGAAAAAAAACAAATAAAATTTGTCCAGACAAGAAGAAGGAATGGATCAATAAAAAATTATTAATAATAGAAGAAAATTTTAGATTGAATGATGTTGCAAAATATTTTAATAATGTCAAGAATTTTAATAATTGTTCGAGACGTACTACTTTAATGTGTAAAGACACAGAAAGTTCAATTCAAACAGAACCTCATGGAGAGAACGTTTTAATAATGTTCTTAAATAAAATCAGTTTGAAGATGAAAATCAGACAACATAATTAATAAGTGAAGAAAGACACCTAACAAATGAAGTAGTAGTGGAAGGTCCGACATCTAATGAGGTTTTCCAAATAATAAACAAATTAAAGGTAAATAAGGCACCCGGTCCAGATAATATTCTCCCAGAGTTAATTAAGTTTGGTGGTAAAAAATTGAAACAAAAATTATATATACTAATAAAAGATATTTAGAAAGAAAATAAAATGCCAGATCATTGGAAATAAGGATTGATATTTCCTATTTACAAGAAAGGAGATAAATTACTATGCTCTAATTATAGATCTATTACTCTTCTAAAAATAGCTTACAAAATATTTGCTATATAAAACACTGATTGAAATAATACAGAATAAATTAAATTATCAAATGGGATTCCGTGAAAATAGATCCACAGAAGATAATATGTTTTATAATACGGCAAATATTTGAGAAATGCTATGAATATAAGATATATTTACATAATATATGCATAGATTATACTCAGGGTTTTGAGTTTGTTAATAGAAGAAAAATGTTTGATTGCCAAAGTTTTATAATGCCTCAAAAACTGATTGAATTAATATCATTGACCGTAACTGACACGACTGCCAGAGTTCAAATGAACAACAATATTAGTGAACGTTTCATGATTTAAACAGGAGTAAAACAAGGAGATCCATTATATCAGCCACTTTGATTGGTTTGATAATTGATCATATTTATAAACGCATGGAATTAAGAGGAAATATTTCAACTAAACTTAAACAATGTATAGCATATGCAGATGATATAATGATAACAGCAAGAACAAAACAAGCACTAATAAAATGTTTCACAAAACTTAAAGAGGGATCCAAGCAATTTGATAATAAATACAAATAAAACAGAATATCTAAAATGTAGTAAAGTTCTTTAATAGATATATAGATGATATACATATAGATAATAGTCTAATTAAATCAATGTCAGAATGTAACCAATTGGGTGCAATAGTAAATGGACACAATTCATTGGGAGAAGAAGTTAAACAAAGAATTGTACATGGAAATAAGGCGTATTGCGCACATTTAAAAGTAAACTAATATCTAAATCTGCCAAACTAAGATTATACAAAACACTAACAAGACCAATAGTAACTTATGCAAGTGAAACTTGGACTCTCAAAGAAACAAGCAAACAAAATTGTTAATAGATACTTAGAAAAATGTATGGTCCAAATAAAGCACCAGACCAAACTTGGATAATGATAACAAATTTGAATTAGATAATATAATTAAAAATATATAATAAATCATATCAGATCCCTTAGGATTGGATGGTTTGGTCATCTGATAAGAATGGATCAACATACATTAGTTTTAAAAAACTATATATATGGAAGCCTACAGGAACTAGAGCTATTGGTAGATCTAAGATGAGATAGGATGATGTTTGAGAGGATTTGAAGAAGATGAGGGTAACAAACCTTAAATTGGCAGAAGATAGAAGAGTCTGGAGGAAGATTATTGAGAAGGCCAGAACATTCAATAGTGATAAGTACTGTCACATGTGGAGCTGAAGCTTGGAATTCAACAAAAACTTATGCCAATGGAAATGGATATCTTTTGGAGAGCAGCAAGAACTTCAAAATTGGAAAAAAATAAGAAATAAAGTCACACGAGAAAAAATATTAAATATTCAATAGCAGATCATATAACAAGTAACTAACCAACTCACTGGCACTATCGAACCCCTAAGTTCATGGCCGCGCGGACATAAGCTCTCCATACATCCCTATCCTGAGATAATGTTTTTCAATCATTCCCTGTATAATCTACTTCCCTCAAATCATAGTTAATGCTATTCTCCCACCTCATTCTTCGTCTACCAACTTGGCGTTTTCCCTCTGGTTTTCCTATAAGAAGCTTCCATGCACGTCTTTCATTCCCCAATAAACATTTAAATTGGTATGGGCATGTACGACGAATGCAAAAAGAAAGGTTATCCAGAAAAACATTTGAATGATGTCCACCTAGAAGAAGAAAGAAATGAAGACCCCGAAAATCGTGTATGCAAGAAATAAGTAATGGAGTGAGAACAAGAGGACTGGAGGACATGGAGTGAATGGGTAGGGGCGATTAGAGAAAGAAAATAAAACTTAATTCACAGAAAGATGCGTAAACATTGAAAAATCTGTATACAGAAAACTTGTTCAAAGCGGAATCGCATGGGACCATTTTTTTTTCGACATTAGAACATGATTCCGCATTATATAAAAAACAAAAATATATTATTCAATCTTAGATTATAGAGCACCGTATATGTCTTTTTTATCTACCTTGGATTAATTTTAGTTCCGCTGCCGTTGGAAAGTGAAGTATAGTATGTACGAACGACTTCGACGGTAATGCGGAAAAAAACAGTTCCATTTTGTCAGCGTTAAAAAAATCTCTTCGGCGCGTATCCTGAAATTAAAGTATGCAGTTTCGGTTCCCGCTGGCTAACTATACTTTCGTCACATGCTTCGATTCTCCGAAAATTTCATTCCACACTACATTGTGTCGTCTTTTAAAACTGTGCACAACCAACCTGAAGATTCCTTGAAATCGTTATTTCATAGGGATATAGCAAAGCTAGAGCTTGACTTTTGAGCATCGGTCCGGAAATTTGGAGATTTTTTTATCATGGATTTGTAAAACACACCCCGTTGATTTTTTTTTCTAGATTTGACAATTTCCTTGCATCCATTACTTCGTTTTTTTTTTTTTTTTTGTGTTTTAAAATCTCACAAACTTGGGGTTTTACACATTTAAATTTAGTCACTATTTCGCGTACTGAGAGTTTGTTTTTCTTTATCTTCAATCATTTTCACTTTTTCGTTTAATGACAAAGGTACACACGATTTAGCCATCTTTATTCCGCAAATTCAGAACGCTACCTGTGAAAGATACCTACACAATCAGTCTTAGATCTTAAACTAATTTAAGATTTTACAGTGCACTGGTTATTTGTAAGACAGATATCTCACGCCTAATATTTGTTAAACGAACCTGTATTTCGCAACATGGGTGTGCAGTGAGGCCGAAAGAAAATTCCAGATATAGGGAGAAACTATACTTCACGCGGCGCGGGCGGCAGGAATCATTACTTATTGTTAATTCGCCTAACGGGAATTCAGTGAAGCGGAAACAAATTTATTTCTCTCTCTCTTTTCGCCTTATAAACATTTTTTTCATTAATTGTGTAGAAATGTCCTTCCGTTTCCGCGTTGGAAAGATTCTGTTTTATACAAAATAAATGCACGTAAAATTACTATTATTTTGCCGGGACCAATAAATTTGTTCACATTGGACACATTTCCGCATTATTCACGCTCCGTATTAAACAAGTTTTACTGTACCATCATCATCATCTTAAGGCACTACAACTTCAAAATTGAATGAATTACATATTTGTAACTTATTATGTCTGTTCATTTTTACTGTTATTGCTATACCTTTATTTATTCTGTTCCTAATGTCACTTTCTTGCCTATTCTCTATATTTACTTTCACTCCCAAATACTCAAATTCCCCATATCCTCTAATATACCCGTTCCGACTTCTTTTTTCTTCTATTAAATCTTTGGTTTCTGCCTCATACCCAAATAAAATGCTTTCTTTTAAATTTATTTTCAAACTCCAATTATTTTATTAGTGCAATTATTTTCTCAACATAAATTCCATGGCTTCAAATTCTTGTGAAATTACTATCTGGCCATCCGCAAATAACAACGTATGTATTGTATATGTTGATCCATCTCCAATTGGTACCAATAATAATAATTACAACTTTTCTCGCTAAAGTGATATTTTATTTTAAACTATCTATTCGTTCATTTCATAAAATTTATCCGTTAAAGTAATTCGTAAATGCTGTACATCCATTTTAGTTTTATGATTAATTTCAGTAGCATCGCGTAATATGAGTAATAAGCCCATTTACAAATTGAATTTGGCGGTTTCGCTGCAGCAATTCAACGAATTTCACGTATACTCGCTGAATCGGCAGCCACTTTTGCTAAAGCGCTTCTTCAGCGATTTTGAACGCTGAATGCGCCCATAGAGAGTGATCAGCTCAATGTCAGTGCAAATTCCGAGAAAACACAAACATTTACTGCAATATCCATCCATCCTTAGTAATTCTGCCCGAGGGCAGGTCTTTCACTGCAATCATAGCACTTTCATCCTATGCTTTGCAGCATTACTAAGGAATTGTAGGTGTGGTAGCTACCCGTTGCTTTCCACACCGGTGAAGGATAATGATAATGATAAGGATGATGATGACCATATGATTTCGGGGACCGTTTGGGCCTTAAAGTTTTCCTGACATTTGTCTTACAGGTGAGGAAAAACCCCGATAAAAACCTCACCCAGAAAAACTGTCCCGACCGGGGATCGAACCCCGGCCCGCTGCATGACAAGGCAGCACGCTACCTCGAGACCACAGTGGTCGGCAATTACTACAATATAAAAACTCATATATTAACACTAAACAAGGCGAAAATTATATGACATGAGGTTCATATTTCCGGAGAAATGAGTTATCTGACAAGTGATTATTATTTTGCATTAACATATTTCATTTTGGACAACCAACTTCAATGGAACTGTCATCTCGTTATGCACAATATATTATTTTCTCGTTGCAGAAATTCATAACATTCAGAAACACTTAACTTGTTGACAGCGATCGCCGTTTGAGGAAGAGCTAACTTTCACACCAGTGACATATGGCGGAAGAAATTACTTACTTGGGACTTCTGGCCTCTTGCCTAGACATCAGACGGTACAATGTGGTAAACAACATTTCATATTTATGTTGCGGGCACAAACTGTTATCTTCTAGCATTTACATTAAGCTTAACATGAATTCTTATGTGCTGAGAGGCGTGTTCCCTCGGCTTGGCATTGTATAATCATACTATGTTGCAAGACAGGTGATTCAGGCGACAAAGAGTCTCACCAAAAACTTGACGGAGATGATTCAGCAAACAGAGAAATAGAAGGTAATCTACTTATAAACTTTCCGTTTTTCAGTGTTTTATTAAAATGTATTCAGTTTCGTCACAAGATAGCCAATTAATTGAATTGTAATATTGTTCTTTTTTTTTTGCTTTCACTGTTTTTAAATAAGTAATGTTTATAAAAAAATACTTCAACATTGTAAGAGAAATTATTTGTGGGAATAAGTGCAAGAAGTAACTTGTAAACAAATATACATATATATTCGATTATAACTAACTGGCACTACTGGACACGAGGTTCATTGCAGCACGGGCATAAGCTCTTCATACATTCCTACTGCTTTTAAATCATCGCCACTGTAATTCATCTCCCTCAAATCATGATTAATGTTATTCTCCCATCTCATTCTTGGCCAATCTATTGGGCGCTTTCCTCTGGTTCTCCAGAAGATATTTCCATTCCTTGTTTTGTGTATGTCCTGCCCATCGCAATCAAACGTTTAATAATCATTGGAAAATGTTCCTATGCCTGTTCCACAGATCCCCTGAAATAGTCCCAGCCCAGATATCAGAAGGGAGGACTATTTTATCCCTGGGAAATTTTATTCCAGACGAATCCTGTCCGCGATTTTTATGATGAAAAATTATCACTATTTCCATCAAGGTGATCTTTTCGTCTGCTTATCGACCTGTCCGGCATAGATGGCCCTATTGCCAGCAATGCTACCCGCCGGGATATATCTCAGGAACATTGAAGCATGCAAGTCACTACCACGACAGTTAAAGATACCATCTGACGATATCTGATTATAATTACCTTACATTATTAAAATGGCCGCCGTATAACTAAAACATTCGTGTACGTCAGAGATAAGTACGCGTGCTGTCTGTCTCTGCCTCTTTGTCATAACCAATTTAAATATACCTGTCGTTTATGTAGGCTACATTGCTTCACAACAAACAGCTTGACATAAAATACGACTTTTGTGAGTTACACTAATACAACGAGTGACGCAGACGACCTGGTTTCTATGTTTTAACTCATTTACAGTCTCTATAGTTTTTTCTATTTATTATGGATACATATAGCTTTAAAAAATATATAGGACTAGTTTTAGATACCTTAAATAATTCAGTCTACATTAATTTTTAAATAAAATTGAAGTTTGGCCATCACATTCTATATTGGGGTACAGTTTTATTATATTCTGTAATAAATAATAAAGTTGGATTTTAACTAGAAGTATTCATAAACCCGGGCGGCTCCGTGACGCCTCTCAATGCTGGGGGTCTCAAGATTGAGTCTCTGTCACTCCATATGAGTTTCGTCGAGGAGGAAACGGAGAATGGGCAGGTTTGTCTTTGGATTTTTTTCCTGTTTCCCCTACCACAAATTTCATTCCACAATATATCCATACTCATGTCATCCATGTCGTTTGTTGCTCTCTCTAACGGTACGTCAGGCTTGGTCTCAGCCAACCGTGCCAATCACAGACCTCTAAAATATAGGGGTTTCGCATCATATTATCATCACTTGATCCGACAACAGTTAAAGATGAAATATATATATTTGTTTTCTTATCTTACCATATTAAGCTTACATTGCTCAATGTTAAACATTTAATTATAACATCTATAAAGCGTTACTGCTATAAGGTAAAAGTATTCTGTTTAATTTGCTTACTTGTTATAGTCGGCTACTAGGTGGCAGTGAAGACCGAGTTCTCGCGACATCTAGTAATAATGGAGAATATAATACATATATAAGAAAAATAAGTGTTTGAATTGGATTCGCCTGGTAGTGTAATGGATATCACGCTGAGGTACAGACTCAGAGATCCGGGTTCGAATCCCGTCTAGGCATTTATTTTTCTTATCATACCATATATATATATATATATATATATATTAATGTCAACATTAACTATAATATCGAAATATTAACCTGACTGTCATAAAGTAAAATATTCTCATAAAAATGATTTCTTGTTACAGAAGGCATAAGATGGTACTAAGCATTGTTCCATTGTCTCTAATGATTGAGAATTGTATATAAGAAAAGAAAATCCAATATTTACACTAGAAGTCTGAGTGGAGTAATGACTAGCTCACTAACGTATAAAGTAGAGGCCTCTGGTTGAAAAACCAGTTCAGGCATTTATTTTCTTTTCATGTCACACACACACACACATATTGAAAATTTAAAAAAATTACTTTTTTGTATGAGGTATCACAAAAATGTACATTAAAAATAATTTTTAACAACTGAAAATTCTATCGACATCGGTTTGATCTGGTTTGAAGAATAAATTTGCAAAAGTGAAAGTTTTCATGACGTGTTTTCATTTTTTTAATTATGAATTTTCGTGATTTAATGTTATTTTCTAAGTCACATGAAAACCGATTTTGATTACAATTTCAGGCACTATATAAATAAAAATAATATAACTCTTAAATTCAATTAATTGGACTGGATGCCGTGAATGGTTTTTTTTTTTTGGGATAGCACAGGTATGTAAACACTGCTTGTTAAAAATTAGACAAGACATAATATAAAACACATTTAAAAATAATATTGTAAGTGCCAAAAAATACAAATGACATTATGATTGCTATTATTATTATTATTATTATTACTATTATTATATTATTATTATTATTATTATTATTATTATTATTATTATTATTATTATTATTATTATTATTATTATTATTATTATTATTATTATTATTATTATTATTATTATGGTACGGCGCAAAAAGTGGACATCCGAATTTCAAGATAATTTTGGTTTTAAAATGAAGCTTAGGAACGTCGAAGATGAAAAAATGAAAAAAATTTGCGGACCATCCAGAAACAAAGCTGTAAAATAATTTATAAAGCAATATTCCCTATATTACCTGAAGTAAGTTGCTGTGATTGTGGTCGTGACGTGAGATTCGATATTCAGACGTTAGTCCAGGGTGAAAACATGTTTTCTTCAATACAGATGCGAAAACAGAATACATATGTTATTGTAATAAAAGTGCACTGTTGTATTTCTAAATGCTATATTTCCAAAATTACATAGCAAAGAGTTTGAAATTTAATAAAAATCACATCCTCACGCAGGTTTTCTTAAGAAAAAGTGGTTCAACTGAATCGATTGTCGATAATAATCGAAAAGTCATCGTTGTATTTCTCGAAAATGAACAACAGCAAATTAGCTCTTACAAAATATTCAATAAATAGAGCCACTTATTTATAACGTAATCTTCGAAATTTGTAATATAATTTATTAGAATACATGTATAATAACCTGAAAGCTAACATAACTTATTTAAATTACTCTATCCTGTGAAATTAAAAAATATAATAATAATAATAATAATAATAATAATAATAATAATAATAATAATAATAATAATGCTTTATTTTAGCTGGCAGAGTTAAGGCCATAAGGCCTTCTCTTCCACTCAACCAGCGAATAGTAGAATTATACAAATATTACATACATATAGCATTTAGACAATATTAAATTACAGGAATGTAAATAAATTATACTATATGTGTAAGAAACTAAAAGCCAACCTAACCTAATTATGTATAAGAATCAATTACTCTAACCTATTTTCTTTAGTGATGGTCCGAAGATTTTCTTCGTGTTTTCGTCTTTGGTGATCCTAAGCTTCATTTTAATACCAAATTTACTTATATCGAAAAGGGGATTCGAAATTGTTTTGTGTTTTCATGTTTAGTGGCCCTAAGCTTCATTTTAAAATCAAAATTATCTCGGAATTCGGATGTCCACTTTTTGCGCCGTAACATTATCATTATTATTAGTAGTAGTAGTAGTAGTAGTTGTGGTATTATTATTATTATCATTATTATTATTGTTATTATTATTATTATTATTATTATTATTATTATTATTATTATTATTATTCGGACTTATTCTAAATATCTTTAAAATAAAAATTATTTATGCTCACAATACGTAGAGGGAAGTTCGGGTAATGTGGACCCTTCGGTTTGAGTGGACCCTGTTAATATCATCTTTAATTGGTGCTGCCCTCGAACAGCAAATATTGTAACTTCTTCCCCTCATCAACTTTGACGGGTTCAAGGCCAGTTTCTTTTATTCTTTGTGCGAAGAAGGGTTTATTTGTGATATTTATGAAAATGACCACTCTAAAAGTTTGTCAAGCTAAGAATCAATTCTTAATTTCTGCTATTGAATACTACAAATGTTGAAAAATCTCCTAAATATATTATGTAGATGCTGTTTTAATATACTGACGGATTTAGTTTGATATTGATGTGACATGGTGGCTGTATAAAATAATTAAACGTAACAAAGGAATTCGGTTAATGTGAAATTTCTGGGTCCACTTTACACGAATACGCATATTTTATCAATGAGGATGCTATCTATAAAAACCATTCACTTGATTATTTTTATTTAATATCATTGTAATTTCACTAAATCCAAAGACTTCGCTTTCTGCAGTTGAATGACGTGTGAATGTTATAATCAACAATATTTTTTTCAAAATATTAAATAAATATCAACGCTTTATAATTATGATCAGTCATAAATATTTTCAGATTACTATGTGTCTGTCTGTACAAATTAATAGAGTAAATAAAATTAAAAATAGACTAAAAGTTCTGGGGTCAATTTTATCCGAATATGGAGGTTACATTGTACGGTGCAGAGACTTGCGCATTACGTCGGAATGAGGAAAAGCGACTGGAAGCTTTTGAGATGTGGATAAGGAGAAGAATGGAACGTATAAAATGGACAGACAAAGTAAGAAATAAAGATGTGCTAGACAGAGTGGGTGAAAGAAGAACAATGCTGGAACTCATGAAGAAGAGAAAAAAATTAATTGAATTGGCCACTGGCTAAGAAGAAACTGCCTGCTGAAGGATGCCCTAGAAGGAATGGTCAACGGAAAGAAAGTTAGAGGCAGAAAAAGATATCAGATGATAGACAATATTAAAATAAATGGTTTGTATGCAGATACAAAAAGGAAAGCTGAGTTAAGGAAAGAGTGGAGAATGCTGAGTTTGCAGTGAAAGACCTGCTCTTGAGCAGAACACTATGAATGAATGAATGGAGGTTAAAGTGGACCTTCCTTGTAACGTAAAAAAGTTTGTCAATTATGAAGATGTTTCCATATTTTAATAAAATAACAATGCTATTTCATAGTTACAACACTAATGATAATCACTGTATTTAAAAAAAATCAGATCCCTTAATTAAAAGAATAAAAACAACAAATTCAAAACAGGGGTCCAAATTACCCGAAGTTATTCTAATGTTTAATATTTAACAGTTTTCGTACTAAATAATCTCTATTATATATTTATTTCTTCCAACAGTATTTAGTATTTTTATCTGCGTCTTTTTTTTTTTTTTTCAAAATAGAAGTTTCAAGTTTTCAAAATGTTGTGTGAAAAAATCCTAACAGTTTCGACATTTCAAGTTTCTATTATTTTATTGTGTTAATCCCATATGAAAATAAAATATTTTGTATTGAAATTTAACATAATAGTATATTAATTTTATCAATATTTCTAAACACCTTTACAGCTTCAAGATTGTTTTAAGCATTGTTAAATTCTCGCAATGGAATTCTTATGCAGAACTCAGAGGGACCGTAACTGTCCAGTGTTCACCTTCAGACTGACTTACTTGGAAAGTAAAGCGCATGCACTCTTAGGGCCGGTTTCACCAACATCGGTGAAATTTAACCTTCACGACGAGTTACATAACCGGGTGAAAAATAACTAAGCGTGTTTGCGTTTCACCACGCCATATAACACCGACGTAAACAAACTGGCGGTTTACCGTTAAAATTATTTTGAATCGTATATTTCTCATACCTCATATTCAAGCGGAACAAATTTGTAGGAGGGGAAAGAAATGCTATTGGTTGTTACTTATCGCGTTACCATAGAAACCTAAATAAACACATTGAACCAACACAAACACGTTCCACAGATCACGTCGTATATTAGTACACGTGGAAAATTTGCCAGAAATAAAGAACATGTCCAACGAAAGATTTTCAAAACTATAATAGAATTAATATAGAAACGTTGAAACTATAGGAAATAAGAAACTATCCATAAAACATGCGTAACGACGAAAAATATTTTTTCTTGATTAGGCCTGTTTTTAAATTAACCTAATGATTGATTTAAAAACACTTTTACATTAATATAATATGGTAGTGTATTATCATCATCATCATCATTGGAATGCTTTAGTATATTTGGGTTATGTAAAAGTTTTCATGGAACAAGCCATTTTAATGGTATAAGAAGAGCAATTATTTTGGTTGGGACCATGTATTACAGTGTTTACAAAGTATCTAATCCATCTCCTGAAAATGTTGCTGCTGTAAACTCTCATTCTTGGAAGAATTATTTAATAACATGCAAAATGATTATGATAATGCAAGCCATGTTATATATATAAGGTGATTTGGAGCCATTAAGCAACAAATCTGATGAGAGGTCCTTAAAAAAAATTCCAACATTTCTCCCTCTCAATGCATAGAATTGCTAGATTACAAACCCTTGTGCTTCATGGTTATTCAGGTGTAATCATAATATAGGAACGTCCTGTCTGCGGATGAACTTGTGATGGAACAGATTAGTTTAATTTGTAAAACTTGGAGTAGATCTTGGGAAGCTCAATTTTTTTGGTTGTTCCTGGACCTATTATAAGAACAGTGAGAGTTTTCTTTTTGTCTTACATATATTCATTATTTTCATTGTTGCACTTTGGAATACTGCAACCCAGTCTTAACGAATTTCACTAAAAATGTTTGACTTTATCAGACCCATACCCTTGTCACATTCTAGGTATGTAGGTCCACTTATTGGGAATGTGACAAGAACTGACTGCAAATGTGTCTTCTCATGAACAATGTAGTGTAAATATCTAAAGAGCATGTAATTTTTATTTGCCCTCCTGCAGATTCACAGAATATATTTAACTACTAGATTTTTGGGTTAAGGATGTTTGTAATATACTGATTAATAAGAAATGAAGTTACCTTATTGGCTCCTTTCCTACCATGAGTTTCAGAATAAATATAGAAAATGACCTTGTTATCAAACAACTTTTGAATGTTGAAAGAAAAGTAGCTAAATCGTTGCTTGTAATATATGATGTTTGGACAGGGGAGATTTTTCTGAAAATCCATGGAAATAAATTTAGTACTTCTCTTCCATGCTTCCCTCTGGCCGTTATAAATAATCTCAGTTCTTGCTATGTGAACCTTGTTTTCAGTTTCAAGATACATTACCTTCTTCTCTATCTCCAGCCTCATCTCTTCATTTGCAATGGTACTTAACTGAACAGGAGCGACTTCTTATTAGCAGTAAATTCATCACAGATACTATACGAATCGTTTCTGGGGTATCCAAATTAAATGTTGAACTGTGTTATGAAAATGGTTTAATACATTTCAGAAGATATAAAGTTTTCAGAATAATTGTCTTTATACATGTTATACGTTGTTAAAAATACACAGTTCCCCAGGTAAATACAACTTCTGTTTTCTTTATGCTATAATGGCTTTCAGGACCCTTAAATGATGTGTGTTCCATAACCAGTTTTGGACAATTTGGTCTGCCTGTTGGTGTGTTTGCCTTACATATCCTTGCCTATCTCTGCATTAGTATTTATAGATTTTCGGATATTTTCAATTCTCTATTTTGAAATGGCATTTATAAACCTGAAAACTTTTTTACATATATCTTTATTTCATTTGCATAATTTTCATCTGAAATTCTTACCTTGTATCTGAAACTTTACTATGAAGGAGAGCATCATCTTCATTTATTTTGGCCTCCTCTGTTTAATATTGTGGGACCAAACATATATATAAAGTTAATAGTGAGTGGAGAACATATTTTTAATAACTCACCTCATACAATTTCAAATTTATTTGATTTAAGACCATTGGTTTTGAATGAATTTTTCATTCATCTTCAGTTTATTTTCAGTTGTTGATTTCACCAATTCTCTAATTCTGCCATATTTGGTTGGCATTATAAATTTTTTTCTATAGGAATATCAAAATTCATTGATCGATATTTATTCTTTTGAATGAATATCTTCTCCCAAACTGTTCATTCTAATGGTTTATCCAATTGTTTCAAATTGTGAAATTGAAAAATCAGCAATTGCTGCACATAGTTTATTAGAACATCATAAAATTAATAGAGATGCAAAACTTTTGAAACAATTGGATAAACTATTAGAATTAACAGTTTGGGAGAAGATATTCATTCAAAAGAATAAATATTGATCAATGAATTTTGATATTCCTATAGAAAAAAATTTTATTTCAAAATTTATAAAGCCAACCAAAAGATGGCAGCGTTAGAGGTAACCATGGTGAAATCAACAAACATAGAATTTCAACAGTTGGTGTCATGAAAATAAACTGAAGATGAATGAAAAATTCATTCGAAACCAATGGACTTAAATCAAATAAATTTGAAATTGTATGACGTGAGTTATTAAAAATATGTTCTCCACTCACTATTAATGATATAACCTCATAATGTTTACTTCCCAACATTAATTTTAATATATATAAAGATTGTGCCTCTAACATTGTAAATTTTGAATTTGTTGATTCATTTATTTTGCTGATTTACATCAATACGTTTTAAATATTTTAACCTACAATTACAGGAGTCTCCAGTTTCATGAATCTGAGCTCTCAATTTTTTGTTAGTATCTTTCATCCTGCCAAAAACTCTTCCTCTTCTTACAGCTTTCATAAGATACACAGTTATTGATCATACTCATTCATTTTGAATGTATGTGATTCCAGTTTTCACTTTTCTCGCACAATATTACTAGTAAAACAACATATGAAGCAATACAATGAAAAAATAGTGTACATGTAATTCTCCTCCCAAATAAGACCAATATTGAATAAATCCAGTTCTATTACTCTACACCTGCACTGCAACAGTTAGATTAAAATGACTTGCTTTCCTTTTCCCCTGTTCACTATAGACTTACCTTTTTTTTTCACTATCAAATGGGCCTTGGGTTCGATCCCCGGTCGGGACAGTTTTTCTGGGTTTTTCCTCACCTGTAAGACCCAAACGGTCCCCGAAATCATATGGCCATCGAAATCATTGTATTCATATTCATCTTAGATTAAGCTTGGGATTAGGGACTCTCCTGGTGCACCACTATCATCATCCATCATATCATCGGGGCAATGTAACCCTGCCTTCCAGGCGCCCCAACCTCAGAAGTGGGTTACAAGTACGCCATGCCAGGAGGGAACACCAGGAATGTCGAAGGGCAACCTGGGGCATTTGCAAAAAAAAAAAAAAATCTCAGTGACTAGCCTTACTTTTGCTCCATAATTTAGCCCATATAAAATTCACTGCTCAAGCTATATGAATGTGCCCTTAACTGATTTTTTTTTATCACATTTACTGACTTACCTCTCTTTTTTCCCTATAGTCTTCAATTCCATCACTGCATTTCCTCAAGAAAAGATAGTCTCCAACGTAACATACAGGAATATTAATTAAATTATTTGGAGTCAATATTAATGTTGATTATCTTGAACATGTTTCGCTTATATCATAATCATTGATATGCTATAATCGAAACATGTTCAAGAACAAATCAACATTAATATTGAGTTAAGATGAACAGACTCCAAATAATTTAATTAAAAGAACCTCAAAATATTACTTCCTAAAATAAAACATTAAATACAGGAATATGTTTGAAAATGACTTGAAAACACTAGTGGGTAACACATAGAAGTAATTATTTTGAAATTATATTTTATTTAATATTTTTCAAAATTATACAATAATTCATATAAATAAACTCTTATTATTTACTGCTTCAAATATCTTATTGTTTCTATCAGATACAACAAACTGCAAAACAATAAGACTGAGGAACATGTATATAATTTACTCATTTTATAATTTCATACTGCGTAACATTCTACAGCATCTCTCAAATGTTCACAGGCAATCAGTTTTAGTAAAATATTTAAAATTGTACTGCACATTTTGAATGTATAACAATAAATCACATAAAAACCTAAAATATTTTTAAATTATTACAGTATCATCACTGATTAAAATATTATAGAACAAAAATATAATTAACAATTTACTCTACAATGGGATTTGATGAGCCTTCACTTTACACCATTGTTGTCTCGGTTAAAATTATATTTTTCTTTCTCAAATAATGCAACTAAATTGAGATTAAGAACGTCCTGAAGTACTTGCTCACCTGCATATCTTAAAATATTGTGTAAAACATCAGTAGCCCAATGATATGAAATTCATTAATCAGTTTTAAATTAATTCCTACATCACTTCCTAGAACTGAAGAGCTTCTCAATAACCTTCAACATTCTGATTTAAGATTCATTGTACATGTTATCTGCAAGTGTGTACAAAGAAGACAGAAATACATTAACATGGACATCTGTTTCAACATATATGTCCCTTGAAATCCATCTCTCCAAACCCAATTATGAAAAAATAATTTATAGAGAAATTATAACAAAGTTATATGACGTAATTAACAACGTTACATTTTACAATATGAGAAATGTAAGCTAGGGTGAGTTAATTTTTAAGCTGTTCTAAGTTTAAGACTGATGTGTATAAATATTTATAACTGTTAGACTTAATAGTTGCAAATGTTATAATTTGCCATAAATTGTTCTTCACCTAGCAATGATGTCACAAAATGTCATATTTGATTTACAAATAGCCTTCACTTTTAAAGAGAAGTAGTATTTCAAGTTACTTGAACTATTCTGCAACACCATCACCAGGTCTTTATTCTTTGTTTGTGTAACCCAGTGAACTTCCGGTCTGTCGAGAACTTGCAATGGCACAACTGACTCGGCAGACAATATCTTAGGACTGTTGATCTCCTGACCCCTCCTGAATGATGAACCCTTATCTAATCATTGTCCAAAGCTAGGAGCAGCTGATTTATTGGAGAAATGGCTTGATTTCTAAAAAAAAAAAAGCAGTATGTAATATAAACTTATTGTGTTGTACAGATCAACTCACATAATACACGCATATAGCAGTACAAGTGAATTATTCATAACTAGCTGAAGTTATTTTATCAATAATTAAAATTATAGATTTCACAATCAACATAGTATACCACTGGTGTATAATACATAAGGATTACTGTATGCTGGCTCAACTGCAATTTTACTAGCGCTTGATTTTCCAGTTATATTATTGTAAACTATAGCTCTTCTTTTTGTAAACTATAACTCTTCTTTTGTATTTACTAACATTATTTATTATTTTAAACTTTTTCAAACAATTTTATAACATTATTAGACAGTTTTGAAGTATTTACTTAAATATGCAAATCACAATATTATGACACTGTTAGACAATATTGTGATGCTAACTGCTATTTTCTCCACAGAGTATATTACTTAGTCTATGATTTTTCTATTGCTGTTTTGGGTTATCGCTGGTTGGATCAGCGTTAGGGAGCGATAAGTAAGTGTATAACACCATTTTTAATAAAGTTTGGTAAATTTAATATTATTAATATATCTTTATAACATAGATTTGGGGACTTATTGCAAATATTGGTCATTTAATAATTTCATAGCGACGGATAGTAATCCAGGATGATAATCAATATGTGGTTCGATTGTGGGTTATCGGTGGCTCTACAAACTCTGGTGCATGCACACTGTTATTCTATAGGACTTTGAAAATATTTGACGCTAGTTTAAGTGCAGTTTTTCCCTGTATGCTTAGTAACTTGCATTTCTTACAATTTGTAACTTCTGTGTATCATAGATTTGCACATGCTGATATATCAAATGTTATCATTGATCTGCAGTTACTTCATGAATTATTTTTAGTGCTACAGGTGTTTAGTCTACAATATTAAGACTCGTCAAAACATATTATTTAAAGAAAAGTAGTATCACAGAATTAGAATAATAAAATCAAATAATAGAGAAACTGCTGCATTACATATAATGACTGTTCTGTTCTGGAACATGTTTTCAGAGAAATACTTGATCTTACTATTAATGACAATATATGTTAGGCCACTATACAATTTTAGCATAATTCCCACTGCTCTAACGTTAAATAACAGGAAAATTGTCTTGGATGTCAGATATATTACCGGTACTGATTATCTACAAGGCATTTAAGATTAACACATTTTTGGAAATTATCTCTAGAAATATTTGTATTTAGACCTAGGATCTCATTACTTGTTCTATATTATAGGTATATACATACTAGATTTAAATTACGGTACTTGCTAACAATTTCAACAAAAATAGGCCTACTGTATTTAATATCCCAAAATATTAAGAATGTCAAATAAAACCAAATATTTTATAAAATATATTTCTGTAATTGGTAATTAAATATATAGGCCTAGTTCAAAAATAGTCCATAAATAATAAACATAACCTCACATTATTTTGTAATGATACTAACTTGCTTTTAAATATGTATTCATGAGTGAATAAAATTAGTAATTCATTGTGTAAAGTACTGGTATTATACATGAATAAAATAATTTTCATTAACGAATTAAACTTACTTGTATTTATGCCTGACTTGTTTTATATAATAGGACAGTATTCATACTAGATTTATATTATTTGCTAACCATTTTAACAAAAATAGGCAGACTGTATTTAAGAACTCAAAATATTATGAATATCAAATAAAACTCAAATACTTTCTAAAATATATTCTGTAATCAGTAATTAAATATATTGTTAAAAAATAGTCAAATAATAAACATAACCTCACATTATTTTGTACCGATACTAACTTGGTTTTATATATATAAGCATGAGTGAATAAAATTAGTAATTCATTGTGTAAAGTACTGGTATTATACATCAATAAAGTCAGTTTCAATAATGAAATAAACTTACCTCTCCGATGATCCAAATGTGCAGTAGCCTATCAGGTAGACAGGCCTGGTATCTTCGAAAGTCTGCGATATCACTGTAATCGTAATTTTCAAACTATTCACACAGTTCTTCTACCCAACTAGAGTATTTTTCAATTCAATTGGCCTTCAAAATAATAATTAAAACCATATTAATGTTCAATGTTAAAAATGTCCAGTCTTTCACACGCCATTTTAATATAGGAATCACCCTCCGTTATATATCACCCTCCGATTCTACCGACCAAATTCGTGCGGTTACGGTTTACTAACGAAATACGACGAAATAACTCCCGGTGAAAAGTTACTGTTGTTGGTGAAACGCAAATTGTAGTGAAACTGGGGAAACGCTCCGTTTAATTCACCGGTAACACGGTTACCTGTGTTGGTGAAACCGGCCCTTAGACTCCGGCCTAATCCCACAAAAACGATGCGCGAATTTCTCTACATTTTTCGCGGACGGAGATTAGCTTGCTGTGAACATATTTATGGAAGAAATAAGCGAATTATTACTTATTATTTTCTTCTATCTATCTATCTATCTATCTTCGGGTTTTTACAGCTCCTGCCATCTTCCCGTGCCAAACCTCCAAAGATTACGATCATATGCATCTTCAATGCTTAGCCCTCTTGCTTGCATTGCTATCCTCATGTTTTCCTTCCATGTTAACTTTGGTCTCCCTCTTTTCTTCTTTCTGGATGGTTGCCATTGATATAGTAGTTTCGGTCATCGCTCATTTTCTATTCTTAAAATATGTCCTAACCATTTTATTATTTTCTTAACAACATATAATTTGAAGTTATAAAATAAAATTATATCAGTATTCACTGATTTTGTCATTACTTTTATATGTGAAACATTTTTTTTTTCAATGCCACATGTGAAACATAGTTATCGGAAAATAACAATGTGAGTAATAATTGAAAGTATATATTGATATAAAATTATAGAATATTCACCTGAAAGGTCCGTCTCCTCAACTTAATTATCATTTAACTGTAGCGCTTTCGGGACTTGTCCCATCATCGGCAGGATTCAAAACTGGTGTTTCACTGAAGATCTGGTAGAGGGGGTTGCATGTATTTGGTTCGTTTTCGTTTATCAGGCTGTCGTTGTGAGCTGCTTTCATGATTTCCATCTCTTCGAGTACGTTTATCTTCGCTGGATTATTTTCTCTGTGCATTACTGTTAGGGTGTTTTCAATATTTAACAATATTCAATATTGAAAACACCCTAACAGTAATGCACAGAGAAAATAATCCAGCGAAGATAAACGTACTCGAGGAGATGGAAATCATGAAAGCAGCTCACAACGACAGCCTGATAAACGAAAACGAACCAAATACATGCAACCCCCTCTACCAGATCTTCAGTGAAACACCAGTTTTGAATCCTGCCGATGATGGGACAAGTCCCGAAAGCGCTACAGTTAAATGATAATTAAGTTGAGGAGACGGACCTTTCAGGTGAATATTCTATAATTTTATATTAATTTTGAATAAACCTCAACGGAACACATCATGAATCTTATAAAAGTTAAGTATATATTGACTTGGGCTTTCACGGCCGGAGTTACTATGATGATCTTGTAGACGATTTCCGGGCTGTTGGCCGTGGTCTTGAGGCTTGTAGTTCCCCAACGTTTCGCCAGAGACTGCGTCCGGCATCCTCAAGGGTTGTTCTTTTCTTCGGGTTTTGTGGATGGGCTGGTAACCCACCAAAATAAAAAAGTACTCAGAAGTCTGAAGTGCGAATACGAAATTAATACTGTGAATTTATTAATTGTGCTAAGAGCAAAAATAAGAATCTGTTGATTCATTAAAGATTATGTCTGTTAAATTCAAGTTTTAAACTCATTTTTAAATGATATTATTTTGTCAATTTGTGTTTGTCAAGTTGATGCTAATTTTAATAAAATTTTGTGTTTTATGAAGTTTATATGTTTGAAGTGGCAGGGAATTAATTATTCCTACACATGAAGCATATTACTCCATCTATTTAAAATTATTAACAGACATACATTCTAATTAATCATTTATGAAGTTACTTAAATTCCAACTTAGTGGAATAAGTGTTGAAGTCATTAGTGTTCACTTTGAACGAAATTCAAGTTAAAAGAAAACATTATTTTTGGTTTCAGTTTTAACTTAGGGTCATTTTGTCAAATTTCAAGATTGTGTGTAATATTTAATTACACGTTTAAGTGATATAATGTTTTCAATTATTGTCTTTCGTTGGGGTAATGACATTCATATCAAAACATTCAGAAGAATATTACTTAAGAATACAACAGGATTAATAGGGGGTTCTGTTGTTTCCATAGGTTAATGGTAAGAAGGGATTGTTGGGCGTCAGGATAATGAAAGATACCTCTTTACTTGAGGAATTTGGGTTTGCTCGGTACTCGTTATAAGGTAGGAGATGCTCTTAGTTCCGGGACACGCAAGGATTTGACGGGCACGATTACGTTTCGTTGTTTGAGAAATGATGACAGAGTTGTAGATTTAGTTTAACTTTAATAATTCTTTTCACTTCACACAATTTCACAGACAGTTATAATTAACATGTAGTGATCAGCATTTATCATGTGGTTACACTTATATGCTGAAGCGGCTTAACTAACGGTGGTACAGTGGGGTATTTTGCCGATTTAGGCGGTCAAAATTATTTTTGCAATTCAGTTGAGTATAAATGTGACCTCTTACTAAATTAATTGTATTTTAAGAGAAATGTAGTACATTTTAGAGAAAAATATATATTTTACGTTTTTAAACTATATAATCCAGATATTAAGTACTATGAACAGACATAAGAAACTACACCTCAAAAAGAGCACTGTTACAATCAATTATACCTAAATAAGGCACTGCTACAAGCATTGAACTTTGAGTCTATGTCCAGAATCTGCAGTATTATGTACACAATTTGTCCTTCTGTAAGATGTCCTTCAAATTTCTACTTTCCCATTTGCTGGCAGTTAAGACCAATCACAAACTTAACATAAACTTTGATGATGATGATGATGATGATGATGATGGTGATTGTGATTATTAGAGTCACAGTTCTTCATCAGAAGATACTTCCATTTCATCTGATGATTCAGCTGTATCTGGTTCCAGATTTGTAAGTTTTGTGCGTTTTCTAGGTTGTGGCCTCAAACCAGTGAGAACTGGATCTGAATTTAGCAGTAGTAGTTAAGCACGTCTATAGGTTGCACGATACCCTAAAAAATTTCCTTGCGTAGTTTTGACGGTATAGACGAAAACATTTATTTCTTGATTCTTATGCCTCTTCGGACAGCTTATCTTTAGGTAGCAAGACGTCCTCTAATACAATGGTACCGTGAATTTGTATCTTGTCCATCGTAGGTGTCATCGGATACCATGGATATAACTGGACATAATACAACTCATCAGTTTCCATGGTATATTCTGAAATTTTTTGGACATTAATTATATGTCCACTTGATATGGTCTCTAGTATTACTTTGAAATGATATATTAGATTTGAATCAATACCTGTTATTTCGGCAGCTAATCCCGGGTCTATGAAAAATCTTCTACTACTATTACCATCATTGGTATTGTCAAATCCGTGCTTGGGTGCATCAATAATCAACCATTTTATTTCTGATGTCCCGTTGAATATCTGAATTTCTCTGCTTGATAATGTCTTTGTCTCTATCTGATCGTAACTGCCATTTCCTAACCGGTAGTTTATAGGACAGATGCAATAAATTTTCAAATATACGAATTCTGGCATGAAGAATAGATAAACCGAAGTGAAGCGTTTCTGGTTTGACTTCTTTTGAATTTGTTAAATTATTAAAATCTTTACATATTACACCACATGAAAGTTGTATGAGTTGCAGCATTACATATCTTAGCGTCAACCATGGTGAGCATCATTGTGTGCTTGACAGAAAATAATCTTTCCTAATGTCACTTTGGTGTTTTGTAGAATATTTGTTGAGCTTTTTACATATTCTATTTCTTCATTAGTTATGTCAGTAGATTCTTTAACGAATCTTATTCTAAAGGGGCGACAATAATGTGGCGAAGAAGGAGTTGGATTCTGCCAGATCAATTGATCTTTATTTATACTACAAATTAGTTGAAGCGGTACAAAAGAACTATGAAAAATAGTTACATCTGAGTCAGCATCATTCTGAAATTTCTGCTTATATTGAGTTTGTTGCGATCCATCACAGCCCCACTTGCAAATTAACATTAATGAGCTGCTTTCTTCTTGACTTAAAGTCTGTACAACTTCCTCTAAATGTGTCAGCAATCGTATAACAGTAAGATCCAATAATTGCTGTAAATTAATTGCAGCACAAGTACCAGTAACATATAAGATTCTTTATCCGGATAGCAATACATTTTTGCCTTTTGTAGTACACTGTAACAATGATATATATTTTTATTGACGTTCCTTATTACTTCGTATTATCTTCTCGAAAGACCAGCTTCGACAAACATGGTCAATGCTTTGTCATCCTGATGACTATGAGAGTATGCTTTCTTATATTTTCCTGCACTCTTTGGAGAACTGGTTATTTCCTTGAGTACTTTAGAAGCAAATTTTCTTCCCGTAGTTCCTAATTTCACTTGTGCAGAGCATAAGTCAGGACACCCGTGTCTGTACTGCTACTTAAATCCTCTATTTTCCTTCTTTTGCTTCTTTCGCTCAAATCTTGAAATGTCTTCGTTGGCCGTCCTCTTCGACTCACTACCATAGGAATTGTGAATATCCCTTCAAGCCAATCGCTATTTTTCCTAAGAAATATATCCTCTTTCGTATGTGTTGCTGTCCATTTTCTTTTCAATTCAGACTTAAAATGTGAAAATTTGTGTTTTATTTCCTTTATTTGTTCGTCTGAGTAACTATTATACTCTAAAAGGTAATTTTCCAATAAGTGTAATTTTTCATTAACATCCAGCAAATTTTGTTGTTACATAATGTTAAACAGCTTTCTTCGAGTCATTATATTGACTTCCGATGGCACTAATACAAAAATCGAGAAATTTAAATTAGAAATAATCACTTAGTAAAAAAATAACATTTTTACTAATGCCTTAATAAATCTATATATCATGGAAAACCACGAATCCGCGACCAATTTTCAAGAAATCGCTAAGCCAACACTTCAACCTTTCTATTACACTAAAGGAAAGCCCCGGGGAAATACTGACGTTTGTTAAAATTTGCTTCAGAAAATAACGAAAAACATACCCTATTTGAAGAAGCTTTATCTGAATCAAAATAGATATCAAGAGGATAAAAACAATTAAAATATGTTAATACTTACTGGTTTATCACAATCCATAACTATTCACTTTAAAATATAATCCCTAATTAGCAATAAGCTATGTGGAACATAAGCTTGTACAAAGAGCGCCGAGAAAACATATTTGCAGTATGAGAGACTGTCAATTTTCGATTGATCGTACAGACTCAAGGTAACACTGACTGATGAAAATTGGGTACCGTATTATCGCCTGATTATTCAGCTCTGCTATGTGCTTTTTTTCAGTCTAGAATAAATTTCAGAAAATCGACTTTTGGCCGCCTAAATCGGTCACATACCCCATTGTCGGTGGGTTTATTAATAGCACCGCGCCTATACTGGTAGATAATATCACTCGTTTCTATAAATTAAGATAATTATTAATTCAACTTTATGTAGTTCACCTGAGTGAATAATTGTGCTATCTTACTACAGCAAATTTTCTAAGTATTTTAATAAGTTCCGTTGGCCGCTAGAGAACGAGTATGTGTGCCCATATTAGCACTACAAGTAATAATGTAAACAAGTAAGTGTGCCGATGTTGGCACCGCAAGATGAAGATTATAACTACTTATATATAGGACACCGCAAGATGAATATGAAGAAGATTATAAATACTTGTGCCTAGGGCACCGCAAGTTAAAGATGAAGATTGATTTAAGTCCTCTGTTCAAGACATAAGGTAAACTTTGACCCCCGCTCATCAGAGTTTGCCACCACATGATCATGCCTACCTTAAGATGTAAAATTGCAAATCATTGGTTCATATATCAATTTTTTTTTAGGATGGAAGGATTTGCGAACTAGTGAATCGCCGTGATGTCAACAAGTGTCTTCGGGCCGCCTTCCTACGAGATTTGGTACAGCTAGAACATGAGTTCATGAAGCCCCAAATCTGGAAATACCTTCTAAATTTGTTTTTAATTCAATTTAGGTTCGAAGGCCGTTTTCGCGTGGTTTTAGTACTTTAGCGCTTATTTTGTGTTTCCACCTTTGTAAAAACACCAGTGTGCTGAGCTTCCAATATTCCCCGGCAATATATCTCATATTGTGTTTACGCTGTCAAAGTACAAGGTTTAAGCATTGTTACGAATTTAATCCACAAAGAAACGCTTGTACTTGCTCGAGAAGTCAAGAATTTCAGAGATGTTTAACTTATTGTATATGCATCTCAAGTTTGTCAGTGGACAATAGAAAAGGTTGTAGCCACCTGCTTGAGCTTGGTTACCCATAATTGGATTATATTAATTAAACATATGGATTCCTCGGGATCATCTAATTTATGAATAATAATTATATCATTAGATTCTGCATGTTTTTCTAGTTAAAATGAATATAGGCAATATATAGGTACGATGATTCTTTCTCCTATTTAATTTATTGATTATTTATAAATGTTCTTCCTATCTCCTGATTTATTAATTGCCTCAGTAGCTCATTGTGAGGGAGGCTGAGTGAAACGAAGACGTGCAAGAAATCTAATTTTCATTTCTTACGGAATTAAATAATGATTATATTAAACCAAATTTAAGTATTAATTAATAATTATGTTTATTAATAATTATGCTTATTAAAGGCGTCAAATATGCACCTATAATACACTATATTGTCATCAAGTAAGTTTAATTTTTTCAGGAGAAAGAGTGTCCACAAATTTTGTGATTAGCTCATCCTTGCAGCTTTCAAGCAAATTTCA
Organism: Diploptera punctata; assembly: GCA_030220185.1. NCBI lineage: Eukaryota > Metazoa > Arthropoda > Insecta > Blattodea > Blaberidae > Diploptera > Diploptera punctata. The sequence goes on along the minus strand of JASPKZ010007936.1, from coordinate 118,573 downwards.
AATCCTTCTTCTTCTTCTTAAACTTAATTTGTAGGATTTTCATCCTGTTTATTTCCAAAATCATTCCTCGGAGGAAGACGTACTGGATGTGCATTCACTGTCTATCCATCTCTTGGCTGGTATTCCTCTTGTTCTTCTCCCGTCCATTGGTCTATCTTCTTTAGCTCTTTTTGCAAGCCGGTTTTCTTCCATTCTTTCTATATGACCCTTCCAATACCCTGGGGGTCCGTCGGACCGCAGCTGTGCCCACAACAGCAACAGGGCGCGTCCCCGGGTGGCGGATAGGGGAACGGTCGGTGGTTTGCTTGCATTCCTCCCGGCTAGGTCCAGACCGGACCCGCGGGCCATTTGTGGGGTCGTCAGGACTCGAGCGACCTGACGTACTATATAGCTCGTCCTGCGCCCACTCCAGCAGCAAAACGCGTCCCCTCGGTGGCGTAGTGGGGAAAAGGTCGGTGGATCTGCTAGTCAGTCCTCCCTTCCAAGTCCGATGGATTCGCGGATCATGAGTGGGGTCAGCAGGAAAAATTTATGCGAAAGGGGCCTGCTGTCAAGCCTAGAACTATCCCGGCCCACAGCGGGGGCATGTGCCGCTGTTGGCGTGGCGGTGGGAGAGTGGGGGATCTGTCGCTCCTTCTCTCTTGGTTCATTGAACCTGAGACCATCTGTGGGGGCACCATGGGAAATGAGCACCCTGGATGCCTACATTGCTCAGTGGGCTGCCTCACAGCAGCTACACGACTAGGCTTAGTCTTGCGAACGGGCTGGATGGGACAATACCGGGCGTAATGCTGGGAATTACCACCAGGTCGACAAGCTCGAGGAAGGAGGAAGCGCGGTCTTTTGGCTTCTGGGACTTAGCGCCGACTCTCGAACCGAGTGACCCAAGGACAATCTGTGAGGTCGTCAGGAGTTGAGCGACCTGACGTACTAATGCTCAGGCTGGACCCACTTCAGCAACCAAACACGTCCCCAGCTGGTGCACTGGGGGAAAGATCGGTGGATCTGCTAGACAGTCCTCCCGGTTAAGTCCAAGGGACTCGTGAACCATTAGTGGGGTAGGCAAGAGTTGAGCGCCTTGTCGTACTAGTTGCTCATCTGTTGGAGCTTGCGAGCTCCGTGCTGGCCCACAACAGCTTCAGAAGGCGTCCCTGGGGGCACACCAGGGCTCGGCTCGGACCAGTCCAGAGGGGAGCTACTGTACTGGTTCCTGGCTCGGCCTACGGGCCCGTCGACAAACTGTGGGGTCGCCAGGAGATGAGCACCTGGATGTACTAAAAGTCTCACACTGTTAGCCGGTCTCACAACGGCTGCAGGACACGTCCCTGGAGGCAGAACAGGGGAATGGTCGGCGGATCTGCGACAGCAGTCCTCCCGGCTAGGCTCATGGTGCCCGTGGACCAACTGTGGGGTCGTCAGGATTGAGCGACCTGATGTACTATGTCGCTCAGCAATTCCCAGAACTGCAAACTCCAACACTCTCTCCCTGGGGCGTTGGTTTAAGGACCGTGAACTTGAACGTGGACGTGAACATAGGATAGGGAGGACTAGAACTAGGACTTGGGAGTATGGTCATGACGACCGAGGTATCCCAAGGGGTGGACGGATGGGCCTAGATGACCCTTCCAATATTTTCGTCTACCTATAATAAATTTGGTTATGTCTTGAATACGGCATTTGTCCCTAATTTCTGTGTTGCGTATTTTATCAAATAATGTTTTACCCTGAATAGTTCTTAAGATTTTCATTTCGCATGTGCTTATTATTTGTTTAGTTTTTGTTGTATCAGCCCTAGTTTCTGCTCCATATACGATAACTGGTCGAACTATCGTTTTGTATATGCGCGTTTTGCTTTCTATTGACATATGTTTAATGCGCCAAATTAAATCTTTCATAGATCCTGATATTTGTGCTGCTTTCTCAGCTTGTTTCTTTACTTCTTTTATTAAATTTTTAGTGTTTGTTATTAATACACCTAAATAATTAAATTCTGACACTTGTTCTATAATTTTTCTTTCCACTTCCAATTTGCATCTTACTGGTTCTTTTGATATTGTTAAGCATTTTGTCTTATTCTTGTTAATTTCCATATTGTATTTTTTGGCATTTATATTAAATTGATGTAAAGATCTTTGTTAATTATCTTCAGATTCTGAAAGGAGAACGACATCATCTGCGTAACATATTAAGTGAAATATAGTGTTTCACATTTTATAACCCAAACGTGGTGGTATGTTTTCAATAATTTTATCCATTGTAATATTAAATAAGAATGGTCTTAAAAAGTCACCTTGCCTAATGCCCTTTGTGAGGGTTATTTCTTCAATTTGCTGTTCTTTTACTTTGATTACTGTTTTGCAGTGTGTATTAATTGATATTATTGCTCTAATCAGTTCATTAGGAATTTCATTCTCTCTCAAGATATGTACAACATCTTCAAGCTGTACTCGATCAAAAGCTTTCTTCATATCTATGAAACATAACAATACTGGTTTATTGAATTACCAAGATTTTTCCACAATTTGTCTATGTAAATTGTATCTAATGTGGATCTATGTTTCCGAAATCGTTGTTGTTGTTCTTTAATATGGATTAATGCGTTTAATTTAATGTTTAATATTTTTGTGAATACTTTTAGAGAACTATTATGTAATGTAATTCCACGATAATTTTCTGGTTTAGTTTTATCACCCTTTTTAAATATTGGGATAGTTATACTCGATTTCCATTCTAGTGGGGTGGTACCGCTTATAATGAAATTTTGGAATACCTTCTGTAGTTAATTTATCAGTTGTATTCCTCCATATTTCAACATTTCATTTGTTATCGTATGAGGACCTGCAGCCTTTCGATTTTTCAATCTCTGTACTGTGTCAGTCACTTCATCTATTGTTATTTCAATTAATTCACCTTGATTTTTATATTCATAAACATCCTGATTGTTTTCCTGAATATTTCAAATCCAATTGTGTGATTTAAAGTAATCCACATTCATATGTAATAACTTAGTTTTACATTTGGTTAATGATAACATTTTTTTGAAAATTTGGAAACTTAGTTTCTTTTCAATGATCATTTGTAATAATTAGTTTTTTATTTATATTTAATTTTCTAAGTCATTCTCAATTGAGAGTTTTCATTAACAACACTTTTACGTTTGTTGTTTATAAGTCAGTTCAATTACTGTCATATTATTGTGAACATCATGGGATGTTTCAATTTTGCAATCAAATCCTAAATTTAATTATAAATTCTGTGAGAAATACACATTTTAATCATGAAGACAGCATTTATATGATTTCTTTCTAAGATAAAGAATATCAGTTAGATTACTATTTTAATTCTCTAAGTATTCAGAATATTATTGAGATATAGTGTCTCATTTTATTTATTTATTTTTTAAACTTTTCATTCAAAACATTTGAATAAGCCGATTTAATTATTTGTTCATGGTTGACAATGATTGTAAGATGAAGGATGAATTTTAATAATGATGTGATTTTGTGCTAGCATATTTCAAGAACAACAATTCTAAACTATTTCATGTAATGATGTTAGAGAGTTAATGAATCTCTCATAGGTAGACATTTGTCTGGAAGTTCATGTTACTAAACAATTTACATTTTATAAGCACCATGTAGTCCAGTCAAAATAGATATTTCAATTTACAAAAATTCGCATAAAGCTGAAAATTGGTACGAACGTTGGGAACACCATTATAAATGAAATGTGAAAAGTCCCCATCGATACCACATCTGCATAAAAAAACTTATTCAAGGTCAAAGTTCGCGAATGTGGGTTTTTTGCAACTTTCAGCCAAACGGTAAGTTTTATTATAAAAATAGGTCAGACAAAAGTTGTAAATCATGCAGTTGTCTACACAAATTGTTCTTATACTTTTTTCATAATAATCACCATTCTTGAGATATCGCGGTTCTACAATTTGAAGAAGTCGTAATTCTACATAATATGCACACATTTCCGCACCACCTATGTTTACTTGACACATTTTTTTTTTGTGATGTCTTCGAAAGGTATACTTCACGATCTATTGTGATTAAGTTTTATTACATAATATTCTATTAATTAAAACATGACACTATTAGGAAAGATTTAAGTGAGAAAAATTATTCTTAATTCCGTCTAATGTTAATCTGACTGATAATCTTCGAATTCTACTACGACAGTAATGTCTTCTTCGATTTCTTCTTCTTCTTCTTCTTGCTGGATATTTGTTAATTGTTCTGAGAAAGATGTATCAGTTGTTTCATCATTGAAATCATATAAATCTTCATCTATTCCATTTGATTCAACATTGGAGTAAGACTGCCCTTGACAATTAGTACATACTGGTGAACAAAATAATCCGACTTTTTTACAGCCACATTTTGCACTACAACCCTTTTGCAATTGCAGAAAATGGTGTTAAGAATATTTGTGGAGCAGGTGGTAGTAACGTTTTAATTGGTTCCAAAGTATTATCTATTAATTGCCCCAATTTAAATTTTGATTTGAAATATCTAGGCTAACAGCAGTCATAATACTGTGCCAGATATTAGTACATACTAGTTTTAATAGTTCTAGTTTAAATTGTTTATTTTTAAGAATTACTTGTTCCAAAAAATAAGTCAATGACTCCGGAATACCGCTGTTAATGTTTTCAAACATTTGACTAGGCGGGGGTTAATTGGTATTATCAAATACTAAAGATTGAATGTCCTCTCGAATGATTACTGCTGCAGCTTTGATGATTCTAAATCGTTCTTCCTTTTCATTTTGACTTTTTTTCTCATACCAAGTTTGGTTAAGAATATCGTGATGATCATAGTTTAACTTCAATCGAATCATAATTGATCTGTTATCTAAATCTGGATTATTACAATTACTTTACAATTCTTCCAACGAAAATTAACAGTCATCACTTTTTCTCCATCCCAACATTAGTAGATTCATATTGAGAATGAACGATTTTACCCCCAGTGGTGGATCTCAAGAAGGAATTATAGCAATGATTATGGTACCTAGCCTCGGCAGCAACTAAATCATATCCGTACTGAATACATGCAGTATTTTTTTTTGTTACGTCATCAGAACGAGTCCGAGCTACCTTCAGAATGGATTCTTTAAATTCAAGTATAGCAACTTTATGAATTTTACGTAAAACATTTTGCGCTTTTTTTTCTTCTCAGCCTCTTCATTCGCTTCATCTCCACAAAATAAACAATATTTTTTTAACAAGAAACGGATTCACTTACGCGTGCTCTAGTACGAGGTGGACTGATTTCAGATGTATTGACTTGCCCATCTCATGCGGTCTTTTAACTGCAGCAATATAACTCTTCGGAGTGTACAATTTATGGCACTGCACATAAATTGTCACAGATTTCTTGTCTTTCAGGTATTCAGAAAACCCATAATTTCTTTGAACACTTGAATCGATCAAAGTCTTCATACTACGATCAACAATAACTGTTTCATTTTCAGTCAAAGGTTTACTACAAACAAAGCAAAATTGCGACATTTTTATAATTATTGAACAGCACAAATTGTTTTAAGAATTATTATTAACAAGTACGTGTATCAATAGCCACGTGTATTCACTGTAAAGGAACACTATAGTAAAAGTCTTTCGTTTATACCTTCCAGAAAAAAACAGGCATATGACTGTCGCCATCCGGACAAAAATAGAATAGTCGCAGATGTTGCTTCAGGTTATACGGCCCAATTAAATTAGGGACTGATTTTATTTTTTATGTACATATAATATATAATTTGTATTTTTTATATTAAATATCCCATGATGTATAGAAGGTTAACTTGCGGTTGAAACGCGAGCATATTATTGTTTTCAGTGCTTCAAATGGTGATATCTCAAGAATGGTGATACTTCTAAAAAAAGTAGGAGAACAATTTGTGTAGATAATTGCATTATCTACAACTTTTGTCTTATCTATTTTAAGATAAAACTTACCGTTTGACTGAAAAAATGCAAAAAAAACATTCGCGAACTTTGACCTTGAATAATTTTTTGCAGATATGCAATCGATGGGGACTTTTCACATTTCATTCATAATGGTGTTCCCAACATGTATTTCAGTTTTCAGCTCTATGCGAATTTTTCTAAGCCTACCCCTATTTTTTGAGCTAAGTTGACCGGGCTAATGGTGGTTGCTTTTGTTTATTGGATAGACTGTTTACATTTATTGAGACTTACCATTTGTTTCACATGATTAGTCAATCAATTATGGGATACATTTCCTTTCATTTAATTTTTCTTCTTCTTCTTCTTCTTCTTCTTCTTTTGCTTTCCCCACTTATAGGTTTGCCGTCTTCAGTTTCCATTTATCTCTATCATTCCAATCTTCCTCTTCCAAATTCCTATCATCCATCATGGTTCTGACGTAGGTTTTCCATTTCCATCTTGGTCTGCCACGTTTATTTCTTCCAGGGGTGAACATTGGTATAACCATTTAATTTTTATTAACTTAAAATTAAATGTTGGAGTTTTTAATTCAATTAGTAACATGAATTTATACGTACTTAATGCTTAAAACAGGCTTTCCACTCTACAGCAGTTCGCCCTTAATTCCTGATTTCCTGAGATTCCTATCTTCCCATTGTCCTTCTTCCATACCCCTCTTCATCATGGCATCATATATTCCCTCATGCCATGTTCTTCTGCTTCTCCCTCTCTTCCTTCTGCCTGGTACCATCCAATCCAACAACCGTTTAGATCACTGTTCTTCAGACATGCGTTATACACACCACTGTAAAGCTCTCTTTGTTATCCTATTGATAACAGTCTCTTGTGCATCCATTTCTAATATGTTGTAAACTAGATATTCTCATACTTCTCCGTAATCCATCCATTTCTGCAGCAAAGACTCTTTTCTGCATCCTTTAATTTATTGTCCACCTTTCTGATCCATATGTAAATATTCTTTCTATTATATATATTTTTTTGTAAAAGGGAAGATGCTAAGAGGAAGGAGAGCCTCTAATTGCTTTAAATTCTAAGACTTAGAGGAACCGACCTGCACATCTTCCTAGTGTCCAATCCCACCTTCACGTGGTGCAGCTGTTAGTAACCATATATAACTTATACGTATAACTTATGTGGTGAACGGACGGGATGGGCTACTCACCAATATTGTACTGGTCAGCATGGTGATATATTGACCGATATGGTATTACTTCCACTTCCATACCATGTCTCTTTTTTATCTTTCCTATCCAGTGTCTCTGGACTGAACACTTGTTTTCCGACCCCGATGGTATTAGAGTATTCGAGGCCGAGGGGATCATTTCATCTTATCGTTTCTGTCAAATTCTTCCTATAGGGCAGATCAGGCTCTTAGCTGTAGTGAAAGCAACTGATCTAAAGATGGACACCTGAGAAAATCCCTGGCCCTCCAGGTTGGGGGTTGATGCGGTAGGCCAGCTCCCTCCCATCAGAAAAAAATTGCAATGCTAAAAAACCTAATAGAGATAAGCCGGTCAGATTAAAAGGAAGACGAATCAAGCTACGAAAACGAACTCTGCTAATTGGAACATGGAACGTACAAGGCATAAGGAATAAAATGGAGGAGGTCCTTAAACAGATGGAGGATTTGAATCAGGACATAATCGTACTGACAAAAACAAAGAAGAGAGGAGAAGGAATGGAAACTTTAGTATCGTATGTTCACATTTACAGTGGTGTTAAAAAGAATGAAAGGGCTAAAAGAGGGGTTTCAATACTTATCAAGAAGAAATATAAGAGATATATCACAAACTGGGAAGCAATAAATGAAAACATAATTAAAATGAATATATCTCTTTTTGGTATAAAAAGCTCTATATTCGGAATATATGGAATTAGTGAGGATGGAAATTATTTAATAAAATATCAATTTTATAGTACATTAAATTCTATTATGGATGAGATCGGGACCTCAAGAGAAATTATATTAGCTGGCGATTTTAACAGCAGAATCGGCAAAGAGATAGATAATGATGTAGTGGGACCATATGGAGAAGTGGAGAAAAATGACAATGGTAGAAGATTGATAGGATTTTGTGAACAATATTCACTTAAAATCCTAAATGGATTTTACCAACATAGAGATATTCATAAGTAAATAATTGGCACCAAGATACTCTTAATCTACAATCGATAATAGATTATGTAATAATTAAGAAACATTCAATTTTAAAGACACAGGATATAAGGGCATACAGAGGATTATCATGCGGAAGTGATCATTATTTATTGAATGCAAAAATAATATTTCCATTCCAAAGTAAAAACGACAGGATAAATAAAACTAAAAATGAAGATGGCAGTTTCCATGACTTTCCAACAACTCTATACAACTTGGATAGTTTGGAGAATGAGAGCACATCACATCTGTATAAGAAAAGGTTAGATGATCAGTTACTAATCTCTACGTTTGACAATACTCAGGAAGAATACAACTTTATAGTAAAAAGTATTCATCAGGCGCCAAAAGAAGCTTTAGGAGAAGCAAATAGAGAAATAAATAAATCCAAATATTTTTGGAATGAGGACTTAGCAAAAGAAATAGCAAACAAAAAAGAAAAATATTTAATGTAGTTGAATACCAAAGATCTGAAAGACAAAATACAATATAAAGAAGCTCAAGCAAGAGTTAGAAAGAAAATTACGGAAGCTAAAAATCAGAGCTGGGAAAAAAAAATGTTTAAAAATTCAAACATGTATTGTATTACAGTCATTTGGTAGTTCTACGTGGAAAGTTTTCCAGGAGTTTTGAAAATGGGCAATTTTATAGATTTCGATGCGCTCTTTCCGAATTTCAACTTTGCCACCTCGTATCTTTGCCGCTCGCGCCGCCATCGTGGAAAAATGGCGCCTAAAAACAGTTTTTTGATAATATCTCCTTTCCGATTCATTTTATGAATAAAACATTTATATACAAAACTAAATTAGAAAAAATTCCTACAATTCATGTAATAAACGTTTTTTTTCGTAAAATCAATAGATTCGACGTACGAGCGCCGCAAAGTGTAGTTCAACACGCGTTTAGGCCACAAAACTCATTTCCACACTATCTTGAGGTAGAGTAAGCGGAGCGTTTTTTAAACGTGGTATCTCCAGTAGACCTAACCCACATGCAATTCACTGTTCCAAAATTTAGCGCATTTCCGTTCGCTTCGCTGTTCTTGATGGACCAGGTGTTGCAAGTTCATTGTCTTTAGTACCGATCTAAATGTCACAGACCGAACTTTCTTCCACATCATCCTTGATGGGATTACGTATGAGTTTTATCGTAATCCTCTTCCTTCTCGATTTCATCATAAGTTTGCTCGAAAATAGTCTCCGTTTCATCCTCTTCATCGCTATCCTGCGATGGAACTTGCGAGTTACTACAGGTACCACCACAATTCGTGCATACGAGGCTTTCTGACGTCTCTTTTTGCATTCGCTGGGAGCTCGAATGTGGTGAAAGGAATTAGCCCGTTCTTGTTTCATTTCCATTCTTATTGCTCTGCATTTTGTTTATTCCCATACCACTGCTGAACCTCGTGATAGATTGTCGATGCTGCTGCTTCTGTTGGTGGTAGCGACTCTACATTAAATTTACTTTTACGGTATATGCTGATGTTGTGAAGCAGGCATATCTGTAGCTGTTTAAATACATACTTTTCCTACATTTCACGTTACTGTGACTGTATAATTCAAGAAGGAAGCGTTCTCCAGGTTTAGCAATGATCACTGGATCAGGATTAGGATTTTTGAATGCCTGGAAAACCTCGTTTAAATTTCATTTTTCCTTGATTAAATAATGCTGATGTTGTATCACAGTCACTGAAGGCATGCAAGAATAAAACGTGATCTGCGAATGTTTTATCTAGGATAATTTTTGTGTGAATATATTTGTTGCGAATTTTTTCCTTTTGCTGGATTGAGAATATATGTGTTTCAACGCGTAGATAGAGCCGTCAAAAGAATAAGAAGATCTATATCTTCGGCGACAACCAATACGAAATCAAATGCCGATGAAACGCTTATTACGGTATTGATTATTAGCATACCCGCATCTTTCGTGGCTTGTTTGACCATGAATTCTCAGCTTCAAATTTTGTCTTCAACATTCCAATGAGGCTGTTCATGTTTGCATCATTGCCCAAGAATTTATTTTGTGACAAAGTTGGGACCATTGTCTCGTCAGAAAGTATGCCTATGAAGCAGTTTTAGTGATCGGGATTACTCTGTATATTTGGTACTATGGTTTGCTACATATTCCGGATATCCGCCAAATACCATAATGGCATTGGATCTTTAGTTCGATCGAACGTATGTAATGCATTTATTGCAAATGGATGAAAACAATTCACAGCAACGTCAAATGACTCGGTATTATAAGTATCCTCCGTCGGCGATATAGATCTTATTTTTTGACGGCTCTATCTACGCGTTGAAATATATATATTCTCAATCCAGCAAAAGGAAAAATTTCGCAACAAATATATTCACACAAAAAGTATCCTAGATAAAACAGTCGCAGATCATCTTTTATTCTTGCATGCTTTCAGTGACTGTAATACAACATCAGCATTATTTAATCAAGGAAAAATGAAATTTAAACGAGGTTTTCCAGGCATTCAAAAATCCTAATGCTGATCCAGTGATCATTTCTAAACCTGGAGAACGCTTCCTTATTGAATTATACAGTCACAGTAACGTGAAATGTAGGAAAAGTATGTATTTAAACAGGTATAGATATGCATGCTTCACAACATCAGCATATACCGTAAAAGTAGTAGTAATAGTAGTAGTAGTAGGACTTTATTAGACAAAAAGTAAGATATTTACAAATATGGGTCGCACGGGCAGTAAGCCGTACGTGCTGTTGACAGTCCGTTACAATAAAGTAATAATTGGTACTAGTGTAAAGAAAAATAAACAACAAAAACAGCAATAACATTACAATTACATAAAGAAAACACAATAATATTACAATTAAATAATAATACAATAGCATTATACACTAGAAAAACATTAACATTACAATTACATAAAGAAAATACATTAATATTACAATTAAATAATAACACAATAGCATTATACACTAATTAATTTATATATAATTGTTAATAATTAATGGTATTGCATTTTGATAACATATATTTATTCATGAATGAGTGTTGTCATTATTTTTCGCGTTTTGTCCAGAAATTTACCGAGGTTTATCCAATTTTCTGGATTTACCAATAACTCGTAGCATGCCAATCTTTCCCGATTTGAATTTAGAAATCTTTCCATTAATAACTGACGTCTCCAATATTCTAAATCATTACATTTTCCTAATATATGTATCTCATCTTCAAAGTTCCCGCACATTGGACATATTCGCATATCGTGATCGTCGCTAATTTTTAGAAATTTCCATGCCCCTAGCCTAAACCAAGCAAGCCCTGATCTCTCCTTAAATCCTAGGTTGAGTATATACGATTCTTTTCCCCAGACGTGTTTTAGGTCTCTTTGTAAACACAGTGAGCGTTTTCCTGTACATTCGGCGAAAGTATCTTGTTGGTTTATATCTAAGTACCTCCTCCTTATTTTTCTCCACACGTTCTTGCGATTTTCAGTCCCTTTTTCCCATATCCAGCCCATCCCAATCTTTTGGAGTTCTCTCCTAACCTCGTCTGCCCAAAATTTAACATCTATGTTTTTAATTTGGTGGTCGTAACAAATTGCTCTAAGCATTGTTTGTTCACCTTGGATTACTCGCAACCAGTATTTGAAGTACACGAATTTTACAGTTAATGTCGTCCTGGAATGACCCGAATTCATATAAAATTCCACAGTTAGAAACGGCCTTACTAAGTCCTGTAATATACTTTAGAAAATGCGTATATACCTTATTTAGTATTTCCGTTCTTTGGAAACCCCAAATCTCACTACCATAGTACATTACTGGCCTGACCATTGCTGCATACATTTTTTCTAATGTGCTGACTGGAATATCAGGCACTCGACCCAGAATACCGAGTACACTGTTAAGTTGTCCCCTCCCTTTAAATAATGCTATATCAATATGTTTTTTCCACTTTCCGTTCATTTTCAACGTCGTACCAAGATATTCAAAATGTTTCACTTACCGTAAAAGTACATTTAATATTGCGTCGCTACCACCAACAGAAGCAGCAGCATCGACAATCTATCACGAGGTTCAGCAGTGATATGGGAATAAACAAAATGCAGAGCAGTAAGAATGGAAATGAAACAAGAACGGGCTAATTCGTTTCACCACATTCGAGCTTCCAGCGAATGCAAAAAGAGACGTCAGAAAGCCTCGTACGCACGAATTGTGGTGGTACCTGTAGTATCTCGCAAGTTCCATCACAAGATAGCGATGAAGAGGATGAAACGGAGACTATTTTCGAGCAAACTTATGATGAAATCGAGAAGGAAGAGGAATGCGATAAAATTGATACGTAATCCCATCAAGTATGATGTGGAAGAAAGTTCGGTCTGTGACGTTTCAATCGGTACTAAAGACAATGAACTCGCAACACCTGGTCCATCAACAACAGCGAAACGAACGGAAATGCGCTAAATTTTGGAATAGTGAATTGCATGTGGGTTGGGTCTACTGGAGATACCACGATAAAAAAACGCTCCGTTAACTACCTCAAGATGGTGTGGAAATGAGTTTTTTGGCCTAAACGCGTGTTGAACTACACTTTGCGGCGCTCGTACGCCGAAACTATTGATTTTACGAAAAAACGTTTATTACATGAATTATAGGAATTTTTTTCTAATTTAGTTTTGTATATAAATTTTTTATCATAAAATGAGTCGGAAATGAGATATTATTAAAAAACTGTTTTTAGGCGCCATTTTTCCAAGATGGCGGCGCGAGCGGCAAAGATACGAGGTGGCAAAGTTGAAATTCGGAAATAGCACATCGAAATCTATAAAATTGCCCATTTTCAAAACTCTCGGAAAACTTTCCAGGTAACCTCTTTTTTAGAACCAAATGACTGTACTACTGGAGGAAAACGAAGTTCTGAATCTTGGAGAATTTTAAAAAATTTGAGAAATAAAAGAAGTGGACAAACAAATGTACAAACAATACCTATGACTGAATGGGTAAATTATTTTAAAACGTTACTATCAGAAAACAGGGTATTTAATTTAGATAACGTTCAAAATATTCCAGAAATAAATGAAGATGAACATATACAATTGGACATAGAGGATATTAAAATGAATATTCAATCATTAAAAAATAAAAGAGCTTGTGGTCCAGGAGGAATACCAGCGGAACTATTAAAATACGGATCCGACCATTTATCAGAAAACAGGGTATTTAATATAGATAACGTTCAAAATATTCCAGAAATAAATGAAGATGAACATATACAATTGGACATAGAGGATATTAAAATGAATATTCAATCATTAAAAAATAAAAGAGCTTGTGGTCCAGGAGGAATACCAGCGGAACTATTAAAATATGGATCCGACCATTTATTTGAACGACTGAGAAAATGATTTACAAAATTTATGAATGGTGAAAAAGTTCCTGAAGAATGGAAACTAGGATACATTTCGACAATCCATAAAAAAGGAAAAAAAGACCAATGTAAAAATTATAGAGGTATAACAGTAACAAGTATTATGAGTAGACTCGATGGACGTATACTAAAATATTATTTGGAAAAAAAAAACTATAGTGATATGGAATTAGAGGAACAGTCAGGATTTAGAGCAGGTCATTCCACAACCGACAATTTATTTTGCATTACTCAGGTAATCAACTTTTATAAGATTCATGATGTGTTCCGTTGAGGTTTATTCAAAATTAATATAAAATTATAGAATATTCACCTGAAATGTCCGTCTCCCCAACTTAATTATCATTTAACTGTAGCGCTTTCGGGACTTGTCCCATCATCGGCAGGATTCAAAACTGGTGTTTCACTGAAGATCTAGTGGAGGGGGTTGCATGTATTGGGTTCGTTTTCGTTTATCAGGCTGTCGTTGTGAGCTGCTTTCATGATTTCCATCTCTTCGAGTACGTTTATCTTCGCTGGATTATTTTCTCTGTGCATTACTGTTAGGGTGTTTTCAATATTTAACATGCGATGTCCTTCATGGATAACGTGTTTTGCATAGCTTCATTTACCTTCTGCGTGAATGAAGTCTCGAAAACGAAAATGTTCTTTGAATCTGATGTTAAAACTCCTGTTTGTCCTCTCCTATATAAAATTTGTTGCAGTCCTTACATGTCAGTTTATAAACTCCTTTGCTGTTGAAAATGTTATTTTCTTCAATGTTATTGTTTATTATGTTGTTTAATTTGTTATTGGTTCTGTATGCTATTTTTACGTTTTTATCGGCTTTCTTTAGTGCATTTGCTAATTTTGTCGTTTCTTTTCCTGTGTATGTAAGTGTTATCCATGTTTTCTTGTTGTTGTCAGATTATTTTTCTAGTTTAGTTATGTTGGTTATGTTGTTCTTCCTTTTTTGTTTTTTTACGAGCTTATCTATGAATTCTTCATTATAGCCATTGGTTTTTGCCATATACTTAATGTACATAATGAAGAATTCATAGATAAGCTCGTAAAAAAACAAAAAAGGAAGAACAACATAACCAACATAACTAAACTAGAAAAAGAATCTGACAACAACAAGAAAACATGGATAACACTTACATACACATACATATACTTAATGTACATTAAGTATATGGCAAAAACCAATGGCTATAATGAAGAATTCATAGATAAGCTCGTAAAAAAACAAAAAAGGAAGAACAACATAACCAACATAACTAAACTAGAAAAAGAATCTGACAACAACAAGAAAACATGGATAACACTTACATACACATACATATACTTAATGTACATTAAGTATATGGCAAAAACCAATGGCTATAATGAAGAATTCATAGATAAGCTCGTAAAAAACAAAAAAGGAAGAACAACATAACCAACATAACTAAACTAGAAAAAGAATCTGACAACAACAAGAAAACATGGATAACACTTACATACACATACATATACTTAATGTACATTAAGTATATGGCAAAAACCAATGGCTATAATGAAGAATTCATAGATAAGCTCGTAAAAAAACAAAAAAGGAAGAACAACATAACCAACATAACTAAACTAGAAAAAGAATCTGACAACAACAAGAAAACATGGATAACACTTACATACACATACATATACTTAATGTACATTAAGTATATGGCAAAAACCAATGGCTATAATGAAGAATTCATAGATAAGCTCGTAAAAAAACAAAAAAGGAAGAACAACATAACCAACATAACTAAACTAGAAAAATAATCTCACAACAACAAGAAAACATGGATAATTCTTTATTATGTACATTAAGTATATGGCAAAAACCAATGGCTATAATGAAGAATTCATAGATAAGCTCGTAAAAAAACAAAAAAGGAAGAACAACATAACCAACATAACTAAACTAGAAAAATAATCTGACAACAACAAGAAAACATGGATAACACTTACATACACAGGAAAAGAAATGACAAAATTAGCCAATGCACTAAAGAAAGCCGATAAAAATGTAAAAATAGCATACAGAACCTATAACAAATTAAACAACATAATAAACAATAACATTGAAGAAAATAACATTTTCAACAGCAAAGGAGTTTATAAACTGACATGTAAGGACTGCAACAAATTTTATATAGGAAGGACAAACAGGAGTTTTAACATCAGATTCAAAGAACATTTTCGAGACTTCATTCACGCAGAAGGTAAATGAAGCTATGCAAAACACGTTATCCATGAAGGACATCGCATGTTAAATATTGAAAACACCCTAACAGTAATGCACAGAGAAAATAATCCAGCGAAGATAAACGTACTCGAAGAGATGGAAATCATGAAAGCAGCTCACAACGACAGCCTGATAAACGAAAACGAACCCAATACATGCAACCCCCTCTACTAGATCTTCAGTGAAACACCAGTTTTGAATCCTGCCGATGATGGGACAAGTCCCGAAAGCGCTACAGTTAAATGATAATTAAGTTGAGGAGACGGACATTTCAGGTGAATATTCTATAATTTTATATTAATTACTCAGGTAATAGAAAAGAAAATGCAATATGGACAACTTTTGCACCTACTATTTGTAGATCTAGAGAAAGCTTACGACAATGTCCCTATAGAGAAACTATGGATTGCTTTAAGACGTATGGGAATTAAGACTATAATAATTGAAGCTATACAAAATTTATATGGCAAATGCATGTCTAAAATTAAAATTGGCAGTAAATTGCCACATGGTTTTTCGATAAATAAAGGTCTTCGTCAAGGTTGTTGTCTATCACCGACTCTGTTTAAAATATATGTACATGAAATATTAAAGAATTACTTACTTACTTACTCGCTGGCACTATCGAACCCGTAGGTTCATGGCCGCGCGGACATAAGCTCTCCATACATCCCTATCCTGAGCTAATGCTTTCCAATCATTCCCTGTATAATCTACTTCCCTCAAATCATAGGTAATGTTATTCTCCCACCACATTCTTGGTCTACCAACTGGGCGTTTTCCCTCTGGCTTCCCAACAAGAAGCTTCCATGCAAGTCTTTCATTCCCCATACGTGCAACATGTCCTGCCCATCCCAGTCTACGAGACTTAACTGTTCTTATTATATCTGGCTTCCTATAAAGACCATGTAGTTCATTGTTATGTAGTCTTCTCCATTCACCTGTCTGTTCATCTCTCTTTGGTCCAAAAATTTTCCTAAGTACTTTATTCTCAAATACTTGTAATCTCCTTTCCTCCCTTAAAGTAAGAGTTCATGTTTCGCACCCATATAATATAACTGGTAGAATAATAGTTTTATATATTTTCAATTTAGTGTTTTTTGAAAGGAGTTGGGACATCAAGAGTCTCTGCAATGCATAATAGCACGCATTTCCAGAATTGAGCCTATGTTTAATTTCTTTGTGCATCTCATTCCTATTTGTGATTATTGTTCCTAGGTATTTGAATTCAGCCACTTCCTCAAAATTTCCCTCATTTGTCATTAGCTGTCCATTTCCATTATATAATGAATTTCTACGTGTGACCATATATTTAGTTTTATTGATATTTACTTCCAGTCCTAATTTCTTAGTGTTACTCAATAGTGGTGTGTGTATTGTCCTTTAGTATCTCCTCGCTATCGGCCAATAATACTACATCATCAGCATAAACTAACAACTTATTAATACCATTGAGTTGTAAGCCTTCCTCATTCTCTAAAGATTTAATGGCATGCTCTAGTACAAAATTAAACAGTAGAGGAGATAGTGCATCTCCTTGCTTCAACCCATTCTTGATTTCAAAAGTGTCCGAAAACTGTTTGCCTACACGCACCCTACTCTTTGTGCCATCTAGAAACATTCGTATAAGTCTAACTAACTTTTTAGGAATTCCCAACTCCAGCAGGATACTATACAACTTCTCCCTCTTAATTGAATCATATGCTTTTTTGAAGTCTACATATAGTTGATGTACAGTACCATTATATTCCCATTTCATTTCTAAAATCTGTCTTATACTAAAAATCTGATCTGTTGTAGACCTGTTTCTTCTAAATGCACATTGATGATCTCCTAGAATTGCAGGAGAAAATGTTCAAGCATGGGAGTTCTTATTTCAAACAACAAAACTTTATACAACTTGCATTTTGCAGATGATCAATTGTTAATTGAACAAGATTATGAAGATTTAGAATATATGACTAGAAAATTAATAGAAGAATATGAAAAATGGGGATTAAATTTGAACATGAAACAAACAAAATATTTATCAATTGGTGAACCAGAACAAAATTTAATTTTGCAGACTGGAGAATCAATAAAATCTTGTTGTGAGATCACATATTTAGGAATTAAAATAAATAAAAATGGGAGTTATGAAGAGGAAACAAGAAATAGAAATAATAATGGAAAATTTGCAATTGCTTGCCTCAATGGAATATTGTGGGATAAAAATATAAGTAATAAAAATAAAATGAATATATATCATACAATTGTTAAAAGCATCATTACTTATGGAGCAGAACTTTGGTCATTAACAACAAAAACAAATAAGTACCTTTTGGCCAGGGAAATGGATTTTATACGAAGGGCCGCAAGAATTTTAAGAAGAGAAAAAAATTAGGAACTAAGTTATAAGGGAGAAAATGAAAATTGAAAACACTATTTTAGATTATATTAAAACTCAGCAATTAAGATGGTACGGACATGTCCAGCGAATGGAAGAGGTTCGACTACCAAAATCTGTTTTGGAATGGAAACCTGAGGCAAGACGAAGTAGAGGAAGACCTAAAACCTCCTGGAGTCAGTGAATATGTTTATATATAAAGGAGAAACATCTACAACCAGCAGATTGGATGGACCGACAAAACTGGCTATTAGGAATCGGACGATATCAAAGACATTAATCAACCGATGATCTATCTATATATTTTTTTGTTCTTTCTGGTGAGATTCCTATTCCAAAAAAGACCATTCAGGGATTTATTAATGTATGTTTTGAGAAAATTATAATTAATCATTTTTCTTATGTAATGGTATGAGTTTTCAAAAAATTATCTATGACTAATTTACATTATATTGTTATATATTGTTGTTACATTGTTCATTTTGCGATATATGTAAATCATGCAAATTAGACAAGAATTCTAATTATAATATTATTAATTGATATTGTTGTCACTATTTGTGTTTTGATATTGCCTTGGTAATTATTAACAATTAAGTAATATTTAATTACTAAGATATTTTCTTGCTTTACAAAATTTGAAAAACAAACATCGAGACGACCATCAAGAATCTTCCCCTATATAAATCTGAAGAAATTCGTTACGAAACAGCCAGAATACTTCGACGCGCCCAACCACCAGAAAGCAATCTTATGAAGAAGGAGAGAATAGCTCTAAGAACCTTAAACAACGACAAAGATATAATAATTTTATCAGCCGATTAGGGAAACTCAACAGTTATTATGAGTACCCAGGAGTATAAGGAGAAGATATTAGAACTACTGACGCCAGACACATATAGAACTATCAAGCGAGACCCTACATCCAGTATTCTTCGCAAAACAAATAACCTGATAAAACAATCATCCCTATCAGAAGAAACAAAAAACAAGTTACGTGTCTCCGAAACTCAACCACCACGACTCTACGGTCTTCCCAAAGTTCACAAGAATGGCATTGCACTCCGGCCGATTGTTAGTGCTATTGGCTCTCCGACCTACACACTCGCAAAGCATCATTAACATCAACTTTTACATTAGCAACCATGTCATTGGGAAAATCGGAGTAGCTCCTGTCAGAGACTCGAACGCGTCCTAGTACATTGAGAAACTACAAAAACATAAAAATAAATACTAACGATATACTGGTCAGCTTTGATGTAGTTTCCCTGTTTACTACGGTGCCTGTCAACGAAACCATGACCTATATTGGACAGATCTTCACAGAAGACATCTCAAAACTATTCAGACACGTATTAACAATTACATACTTTCAATGGGACAACAACTACTATGAATAGATCGATAGAGTAGCAATGGGTAATCCTCTAAGTCCGGTAGTAGCTAATTTTTTCATGGAGAAATTCGAAGAGGAAGCACTAAAAACAGTTCCCAAGTCCCAAGAATATTAGTTTCATTATGTAGATTATACGTTTGTAGTATGGAGACATGGTAACGAAGAATTAGAGCGATTTCTTCAACATCTCAACGGCAGACACAGTAAAATACAGTTCACAATGGAGAAAGAAAACAATGGAAAACTCCCGTTCCTGGATGTACAGATAACAAGAAAAGACAAACGGAGAAATTCAACACATACTCTATTGAAAACCCACACACACAGACCGGTATCTACATAAGAATTCTAATCACCATCCTAGACAAAAACGAGATATCATAAAGACACTGTTCGACAGAGCGAAGAAGTTATGCCAACCACAACTTCTTAACCAAGAGCAGCGCCATCTTTTCAACTGTTTCAGGAAAAATGGTTATACATTTAAGGAAATAAGACAATCCATAAATCCACGCACACAACAACGCAGAACGGACAATACATCCACAGTCAGCGCAGCTTTCTTGCCATATATACAAAGAGTCACGGACCGTATCGGAAAGGTACTACAAAAGCTAATATTAAAACAATTTACATACCTACAAGTAAAATAGAAAATTACCTTCGCTCAGCAAAGATCCTCGACCACCACTCTCCACTTGCGGCGTATACCGGCTTCCATGTTCCTGTGGAAGATCATACACAGAAACCATAAAAAGAGGCATAGCCACCCGTTTAACTGAACACAGAAGAAACTGCAGATTAGAAAAAATAGAAAAATCGGCCGTAGCAGAACACTTCATTACGGAAAACGGACATCAGATTCTGTACAATGAAACACAGGTTTTAGCCACAATACCATATTATATTCCCAGACTATACAGAGAGGCCATAGAAATCTACAAACACAAGGACAATTTCAACAGGAATGATGAAGGAATTAAACTGGCTAAAGCCTGGTATGACACATTAGACAATAGACGGTTAAAACTAATCAATTACAAGGAGACCGTTCCGAACCAATAAGAAGCCAGTTTGATGATGACGTCTACGACTCCACCCAGCTATCCAGTGGTTATCTGGACCCCATGCCTCCACCCCTTCGGATACCTCGGTCAGAGACCATACTCCCAAGTCACAGATACTTGTCCTCCCTTAACTATCGCGTCCACGTTCAAGGTTCTCGGCAAATAAAACCAACACCTCTGGGAGAAGGTGTTGGAGTCGCAAATTCAGGGAAATTGCTGAGCTACATAGTACGTCAGGTCGCTCATTCCTGACGACCCCACGGTTAGTCCACGGGCTCCTCGAGCCTAGCCGGGAGGACTGCTGTCGCAGATCCACCGACCATTCCCCTGTTCTACCTCCAGGGGCGCATTGTGAGACCGGCTAGGGCTTGAATCCTCAAGCTCAACAGTGTGAGACTTTAGTACATCCAGGTGCTCATCTCCTGGTGACCCCACAGTTTGTCCACGAGCCCGTAGGCTTAGCCGGGAACCAGCACAGTAGCTCCCCTCTGCACTGATCCGAGCCGTGCCCTGGTGTTCCCCCAGGGACGTGTCCTGTTGCAGTTGTGGGCCTGCATGGAGCTCGCAAGCTCCAACAGGTGAGCAATAGTACGACAGGGCGCTCAACTCCTGCCGACCGCACTAATGGTTCACGAGTCCCTTGGACTTAGCCGGGAGGACTGTCTAGCAGATCCATCGACCTTTCCCCCAGTGCACCACCTGGGGACGTGTTTTGTTGCTGAAATGGGTCCAGCCTAAGCATTAATGCGTCAGGTCGCTCAACTCCTGACGACCTCACATATTGTCCTTGGGTCACTCGGTCACGGAGTCGGCGCTAATCCCACACCCAAAAGACCGCACTTTCTCCTCTTCCGAGCTTACAGACCTGGTGGTAAATCCCAGCATTACGCCCGGTATTGTCCCAACCAGCCCGTTCGCAAGACTAGGCCTAGACGTGCCGCTGCTGTGAGTCCAGCCCACTGAGCAATGTAGGCATCCCGGGTGTTCATCGCCCGTGGTGCCCCCAAAGATGGTCCTCGGGTTCATTGAACCAAGAGAAATTAGCTTCTGATCTCCAGTCTCCCACCCCTTCGCCACGGCGGCCGCGGATCCTGCTGTGGGCCAGGATATGTGAGCTTTGACAACAGGTCGCTCATCTTCCCCCTGTTGATCCCACTTATGGTCCGCAAGTCCATCGGACTTAGAAGGGAGGACTGACTAGCAGATCCACCGACCTTTTGCCCACTACGCCACCGAGGGGACGGGTTTGGCTGCTGAAGTGGGCGCAGCACGAGCTATGTAGTACGTCAGGTCGCTCGAGTCCTGACGACCTCACAAATGGCCCGCGGGTCCGGTCTGGACCTAGCCGGAAGGAATGCAATGCAAACCACCGACCGTTCCCCTATCCGCCACCCGGGGACGCGCCCTGTTGCTGTTGTGAGCACAGTTGGGGCCCGAGAACCGGACTCCCAGGGGCTATCCAGTGGTCAGCACGATCATAAATACGAGCGTCCAACATTCCGCAGATCACTTACAGCCGAATCTACGACAAGGTAACATCACCTAGAAGCACTTGCCACTGAATATGCGTTCCGCAGTTGAGGGAGAAACGTCCTGAAGAAATACCAGTTAATGTAACTCATAGTCACAGTAGACGGGAGAGGGTGAGAGCGAGTATCCGACGCTCACAAACCAGACCCACTGACTAAGGAAGCACTTACAAACAGAAAAGTAGTTAAGTTCATAGGCCTCAATGTGGCAGCCCCACCACTGAACTTTCTCAGCGATGGGGTGTACCCCATTCTGAGGAGATCTATACATCATCAGAATTCTACAGGAAAGAAATGACCGGACTGATATCACGAAGACGACACATGCAAAGAAAAAGAATAACGACATGAAAATTGGTGTTTGGAATGCCAGAAGTCTGTGTAATAAAGAAAGTGAATTAATAAAAGAGTTAGAAGCAGCCAAAATTGACATAGCAGTGATTCCAGAAACTAAGAAAAATTACGCGGAAGTAAAGAATTTAGAGATTATATTCTATTTTATAGCGGAGTAGATACGCTCAGACGATCAGCTGCAGGAATAGAAATCTTCATAAAAACACAATGAAAAATAAAATTGGTTCATATTGCTTCATTAATGAAAGAATTCTAACATTACGGGTAAAAGTATGCCAAGGTTTTATGACTACACTTGAATTATACACCCTGGATGTAGGGACAACTGAAGAATTGAAAAATGTTATCAGGAATTACAAGTTCAATATAATATAAACAAATCAGATTACATTATAATAGCAGGCGATTTAAATGCCAGAACTGGCAACACTCCACTACAAGCAATTGTTGGAAACAATAAGCGAACAAATCATTAATAAAAATGGAGAAAAACTTGTATTATTGATTTTGCAGCACTTGACAGTCTTAAAATCACTAATTCCTTTTTCCGACATAAACACATACACAAATATAGCCTACATGTCAGCGAGAGAGACTAAATCAATAATTGATTACGTGGTCACACAAGAAATAAGAGGCTGCCGGACACTGGCATCTTTTAAAAGAAATATAATGATAATAATAATATTTTTATTATTATTATTATTATTATTATTATTATTATTATTATTATTATTATTATTATTATAACAATAGTATAAATATGATAAATTATACGCGATATACCAATTAGTATATGTACTTTACACTGGACAATGATAAAAGTCGAGGTTAGAGCAAATATAAATTTATTCTATTCTATTCTAACTGTATATTTGATCTAACCTCGACTTCATCATTACCCAGTGTAAGGTACATACACTAATTGGTGTTTCTCGTATAATTTATCAAATTTATTCTATTTTATTATTATATTTATTATTATCATTATTATAATTATTATCATCATTATTGTAAGTATCTTCTTCTTCACTTCCTGGTTTAGGCAAGAGTTGCCTGTTCCGTCTTCACTAATAGATCTAAGACCATCTCTTCCGAGGACGTCCGACATCTCTTCTTCCTCTTGGAAAATAATGGAAGATTTTATTTGGTAATCTTCTTTCTTCCATTCTTTCTACATGTTCTTTCCACTGTATCTTGTTGTTAAATATATTTTCTTTTATGGAGTAGATCTGCAGTTCTTCACGGATATTCTCGTTTATTATCTGGTCCATTCTAGTGCAGCCTTTTACACTTCTTAAAAATTTCATCTCGGCTGCTTGGATTTTACTTTCTTGTTTGGTAGTGCTAATCCAAGATTCACTCCCATACAAAATGACAGGGACAGCCATTGTTTTATAAAATTTTAATTTAGTTTGTTTATGGGTTTATTATTCAATGTTCTATTTATTGTACCACAAATAGCTTGAAACTGATGTGTTTTGTGTTCAATATCTTTATCATACCCATAGCTGATGTCACATCCTAAATATTTAAAGTGGGATACTTGTTCAATAATTTCGTCTCTAATTACTATTTTTGCACGCAGAGTATTTCTTCCACAAAATGCCATAAGTTTTGTTTTACTTATTGAAATTTTAAAATTATAATCGCTACATATTGCATTTAGTTTGTAAGCAGCCAATTGTAACAGATCTTCATCATGGTGTAGTAAGACCAAATCATCGGCGAAAAGTAAGTTATTAATACTTGAGTTATTGTTCAATCTAAGGCCATTGTCCATTATAATTTTCCATTGTTTCATAATGTCGTCGATATATATATTAAAAAGAGTGGGTGATAGACTACAGCCTTGTCTAACTCCTTGATTTATTAAAATTTCTTCGGACCTTTTTCCATCAGTTTTTATCACAACTTTAGTTTCTTCATATAAGCCTTGGACTGATTTTATTAGATGGTGTGGATATCCTCGTTCCTTCATTATTTCCCATAGTATAGATCTATTTACTCTGTCAACGGCCTTTTCAAAATCAATGAATAACAAGTATGTTGGCAGGTTAAATTCTCTTTTCTTTTCAATTAGTCTCTTTATAATAAACACATTATCACTACAGGATCTTCCTTTTCTGAACCCTGCTTGTTTTTCTTCTAAGGGTGTGTCAGATATCTTCTTCAATCTATTATTTATTATTTTTGCATATAATTTATAAGTGGAGTTCAATAAGCTGATACCTCTATAATTTTTACTATCTAATCTATTTCCTTTTTTGAAGAGGGATATGACTTCACCTTTCTTCCAATTTTCAGGTATTTTACATGTCTTCCAACATTCGTTTATTAAGTTTAATAATCTTATTTCTGCAAATAAACCTGCATACTTTATCAGTTCATTGTGTATACCATCTATACCTGGTGCTTTTCTATTTTTCGTTTCTTTCAATGCCTCTCTAATTTCGCTTAGAGTAATTCTGTCTATTTCTGATTTATTTTCACTTTCAGAAGGGCGTTCTAAAACTAATTCTTCTTCGTTACACCATAATTCTCTGTAGTGATTCTCCCATGTCTTCAGATCAATGGTATTTAGTTTTGCAGTATATTTTTCTGTTGTATTTAATTGTTTCATTACTTTAAATGCTAACGATTGTCTGCCATGTACATTGTGCTCTATTTTGGAAATAAATCTTTCCCAGGAATCTTTATGAGCTGTTCGAGTTATTTGTTTTGCTCGATTTCTTTTCTGTTTTATATATAGTTCTAGATTCTTCAGTTTTCTTTTGTAAGTACTCTACATAAGCTATTTTTTTGTCTCGCACAGCTTCCTCTATTTCGTCATTCCATATCTTTAATCCTCTTTTGTTGCGAATCTTTTTCTTCTTTCCTATAGCTTTATTCAGCATTTATAATACATGTTTTCATATTTTCCTACTCTTCATTTAGATTATCATTAATTGCTTTTCTTTCTAAGTGTGCTTGTAGCCTTTTTTGGTATAATTGTCTTATACTTTCTTCTTCTAGAAGATATACTTTAAAAATCTCTTCTTTTATTCTTTCTTGAGTTTTCGGTTTAGTATTGTTATTATCGTATAAATGTTGTTTGTACATGAAATTTACATTACTACATTAATATATCTTTAACTGTTTATAATTAGGATAGTGTATATCTATATTGTCAAATAAATTTTTTGTAATTGTGCTGGCTGAGTGGAATAGAAGGTCTTATGGTCCTAACTCTGTCAGAATAAATAAAACATTATTATTATTATTATTATTATTATTATTATTATTATTATTATTATTTTTTAATAATAAAACCTCGCCATATGTTGAAGACGCTAGAATATGTCGAGGTTACACTATTAACTCTGACACAATCTACTGGCGTCCACAATCAATGCCCCGCTAAGATGGTATAAAACACAAAGAAAGATAAATTCTCCTGAGAAATACTTCAAAATACATATATTACATGAGCCCTGTATTAGAAACGTATATCAAAATCGAAGGAATACTTACCTCCCACAATATACGGTAAGCGCCAACATTAATCAGGAATGGGACATATTGAAAGAAATTTTACCAAATACAGCAACAAGAACAAAGAGACAAAATAGAAGAGATTTGGGTATTTGGAATGATGGTATTACAGTTAAAATTAAATGTAAGAAGGAAGCTTATATGAAACACTTAAATGATAAGTCACACGAAAACTTAATAAATTATAAAAGACTACCAGCAACTGCCAGACGAGAAGTTCGCAAGATCCAACGTCTAACATGGGAAACATTTATTAGCAATAATAGATAGATAGATAGATAGATAGATAGATAGATAGATAGATAATGGAATTTATTGCCTTTTTCTTCAGAATAAAGAAAATACATATGCATTTACATTGCGCACGGGCCTGCTTGGCCGTACCGTGCATTATTTTTCCATGAATAAAAAATAAAACTAATAATATAAACAAATACCTACAAAATACACCTGTATCAAAATACAATAACAGGCTACATATAAGTAAAATCTATGTCTACACTACATCACAATAATACATATCTACATTCATCCATATTCCGTACATTAATATTAAAAAAAATGCTAGAAAACAAATTAGAAAAAAAAAACACACACACACATACACCCACACACCCCTACACATATACACACCGCACGCTCATACCCCCCGCCCCCGTCCCTGCATGCATCAAATACACTATCAGACTATTCAACTTATCGGACCTACTTATTATATAACATAATTAAAGATCGAAAACAAAGACCATATTGAGATTCTTCTTATTGTTAATACATATATCCTTAATCTACAATTTTGTTATATCTCAGTTTTCTTCCGATTGAGGGTCTTTCCACTTTTCAGCGGTTGCCCTTTTACCAGCCGGCTGCTGGCCCTTCACATCCACATGTGTCAATCACAGAGGTAGATGATCAACAGCCAGTGTAGGGGTGACATGTGGTTAGCATGTCGACTCCCCCAGCCGTTATAGCTGGTTCCTCAACCTGGAGCCGCTACTTATTGTAGTACCCAATTGCCTCACGATGCTGGGTGGGCACCGGTCCCATACTGGCCGAAATACCATGAGAAAATTTCTTCCCCCATGGAGACTCGAACCAGCGCAAGTCCCGTAGCTCTGCGCCAAGGCTTCCTACCTTAACCGCTCGGCTACGGCGCGGGACTCTCAGTTTTCTTACTGTACCCAAAAATTTGCATGTTTTTGATTCACTCTCGATCCGTCCTAAAAGATCCCAGCACGCCACTCTCCCTCGATCCGACCTGAGAAATCTCTCCGGCAGCATCTGCAATCTAAGTTGTTCTGTCTCTCTACAGAATGCTATAATATGCTGCCAGTTTTCATGATCATCGCATAGTGGGCATAGTTTAATGCCTTCATCATTTGTTAAGTTATGGGCCATCCATCCCCCCAAATGAAACCATGCAATAGCACTTCTATCATCCCCATCCAAAGAGTCAATATATTTCTCCCTTCCCCACGAAAGTTTCAGTTCCGTCTGCAGGGTGAGCGATATTTTCTGGCTACACTCTGCTTCTATATACTGCCTGTCTATATCGATTAGTCTCTTCTTAACTGTCCTCCAAACATTTATATTATTCCGCGTACTCCTCTCCCATACCCAACCCATCCCTATGCCCTTCAATCCCCTTTCTACACCGAATACTCAATCTCCCGAAACACACTGCCTTTTCTGTTCATTGAAACACTCTGCTCTAAGCGAGTCCTGATTCCCGTTTATTATGTCCAACCAATACTTAATAGCCATCATTTTGCCCCTTATTGTGTCCGAAAATGTACCGAATTCTTTCAGTATGCCACAATTTGAAGTCTCCGTTGCTAATCTCATCGCTTTCTTAAGAACATAGGTTGAATTTTATCTAGTGTCCCCGTTCGTTCCCAACCCCATAATTCTGAGCCATACAGCAAGGTCGCTCTCACAGTCGAAGAATAAACCTGTTCTAGTGTGCGCATCGGTATGTTTCGCAATTTTGACATATTAGTAAGCATTTCGCTTGTCCGACACCTAGCTCTCATTGTTGCATTCTCGATGTGTCTCGTCCATTTTCCATTCATTGTCAAAGTCATCCCCAAGTAGACAAAGTTTTTAACATTTTCTAAATTCTCACCACGGTATGTCCACCTTTCCCTCCCGCTGTATACCGACCCGTTTTTAAAAGTCATGGCTTTAGTTTTGCTAACGTTAACAGTAAGTCCCCAAGTCGTACAGTATGTCGATAGTAAATCTAAACCCTTCTGCATGCCATCTATTTTTGTGGAAAAGAGGCATAAGTCGTCTGCATACATTAGAACAGGAATACTTCGCTCACCCACCGTTGGAGCATCGATCCCCTCTACTTCCAGCGTCAAGCTACATCGTCTATAAATAAGTTAATAACAATGGTGACAATACGCATCCCTGTTTTACACCCTTAACTGCCTTTATATTTTCTGAAACTTGGTCCCTCCCATATTTAACACAGAACTCCACTTTTTTATAAATTCCCATTAGCGCTCTAACCATAGTTCCCGATACTCCTAGTTGCCATAATTTCTGCCATAGGGCATTGCGTTCAACAGAGTCAAATGCTTTTTTCAGATCTATAAAAGTACAGTGTAACCTGCCTCCTTTGACACTCAAACATCTGTTAATTGCAGTTCTCAGGACAAATAGATTGTCCGCCGTCCTGAAGCCTTCCCTGAACCCGGCTTGGTATCGTGAAATTTTATTATTTTCATTTATCCAATTTTTTAGCCTGTTATATAGCACTGTGCAATAAATTTTTCCAAACACTGGCAGAAGAGAGACACCGCGGTAATTGTCCGGATTGTTAACTCCACCCTTACCCTTGTAAATAGGATGCAGTATTGATGTGGACCATTCATCTGGACAGCTTCCTTTTTCAAAAATGTTGTTAAAATACCTACTATGTACCCTGTCCATTTATCAATTTTCAAGGCTTCTTTAAAGAACTCGGCTGGTATACCGTCTAGACCAGGAGCTTTTCCATTTTTCATGGATCGAATCGCATCCCTCACCTCCAGTTTTGTTATCTCCGAGTCTAGCATTGGTACGTCTTGACCAACTAATAATAGCCGCGGTCCCTCCCAATTCCCCCCTCCTGTAAACACTCTTTCGAAATGAAGTACCCAAGTTTCTGGCGAAATTTGATTTACTTTTTTACGATATTTAATTTCCCTAATTACTTTCCAAATTTTGGTAACATCCCGTTCCTTCATAGCCTGATTAATTCTCTCCAAGATTTTTCCCTCCCAATTCTCCCTGGTTCTAGCCGTTATTTCTTTATATCGTCTCCTCATCTCTGTGTACACCCGCCGATTGAAGTCGCCACCCTCCTTTCTGAACCTCACTAAAGCCCTCTCCGCTCGTTTTTTTTTCCTTCCCTACATGCATTATCGTACCAGCCTTCATATCGTTTTTGCCCTGATTTTCCTCTAATCTGCATATTTTTCCCCCCTTCCCACATTAGTAATCTTAATTTTTTCACCTCTTCCTCCACATCGCCTAATACCTCCGGTGTCGAAGACTCTAGTTTGTTAAGTAGTTCCTGTGTCTTATCCTCTCTCAAACAGAACCGCCTAACAGTTCTAATGTCTCCCCTCCTTCCCGTATTAAAGCTCCCCACTTCCCTTTCCTCTTCTTCAATAGCAATAATATAGAATATGCCGTTCATGGCCAAGGAGCCAAAGCATATAACACAACATACTGTCAGTGATTATGGCGTAGATCCTATCACCTTGGATGAGTTTAACTCCACTTTATACAAATGCAAACTAAGGAAGACATCAAGATCAGATCATATCAACACAGGATTATTAAAATATGCTTCGATCCAATTTTTTTAACAATTTTTTAGATCTTATTAACATATGTTGGAAGACTGGCTGTATACCAGATGAATGGAATGACTCGTTAGTTTTACCTATTCATAAAAAAAAGAAAACAAAAATTATATTAATAATTATAGAGAAATCTGTCTGATAAATGCTGCCTATAAAATGTATGCAAAAATAATTACCAACAGATTAAACACAATTTATGGCGCAATTATCCTAGAAGAAACCATTGGTTTCAGACCCAACAGATCCTGCACAGATAGTGTATTTACGTTAGCACAAATCACAGAAAAACATCGGAAATTTAATATACCAACTTTTATTATATAAGTAAGTAACTTATTATATTCATTGATTATCATAAATCCTTCGACACAATAAACAGAATAAAATTATGGGATATCTTACGTAATGCAGGAATACCTAAGCATTTAATTCAAGCTATTCAAATCATCTAACATATACATACGAATTCGAATAAAGTAAAGTCAGCAAATCGGCTAGTTAATAACCCATAGTGTAAAACAAGGCACGCCACTTTTCCCTTTTCAATTTAATTTATACTACTACTACAGTCATTAAGTTCTGAGATTTACGCCTGGAGGATAGGCACCCACAAAAATCTGTATGTCTTACAAGATGCTGATAACTCGGCGTACACTTAAACCGAACCACATCCTCCCTCAAAATAGTGGCCGTTGGCCATTATGCACGTTTGCCATAGCTGCTGGAAGCACTGTTGAAAGATGTTGGCACGAAGGTCCCGTATGGTTTCTCTTGTGGCAGTCATGACCTCTTCAGAAGAATGAAATATACGCCCATGTAGGATTGCTTTCATGCGAGGAAAGAGAAAAAAATAGCATGGCGCGAGATCAGGTGAGTACGGAGGGTATGGCAAAACTGTCATCTGTTGCTTTGCAAGTTCCTCTTGGACAAGGACAGAACGATGTGCGAGGGCGTTGTCGTGTAGCAACAGCCTATTCTTTGGACGCCAAAGCTGAGGTGAGGTCGCTTACGGCGAATTCAATCGCGTAAACGGCCAAGGATCTCTTTGAAGCGTGTTTTGTTTACAGTTGCACCCTCTGATATAAATTCCGTGTGAACAATTCCATTCGAATAAAAAACAGTTCAAGCATCACCTTGCCTTTTGACCTGTCTTGTCGCAGTTTTTTCTGTCGTGGTGATTATGGCGTTTTCCAGATGGCGGATTGTCGTTTCAGTTGCGGATCGTAAAGGAAACACCATGTTTCGTATCCAGTTTTTATCCGGTTGAGAAACGTCGGATCATCGTCAGCACTACTGATGAAGTCACCACAAATCGTCATGCGGTTATCACGTTGGTCTTGTGACAGGATTTGTGGCACACTGTGCTGGGTAACACGAGACATGTTCAGGTCATGAGACAGAATTTTGTAGCAAGTATCATGGCTGACCGCTGCTGCCAGATCGTATACTGATTGGGAGCGGTTAGCATGCACCAATGTTACAACTTCTTAGATTTTGCGTTTAGTTTGAATTGTTTGAGGCAGACCAGTACGCACATCATCTTCCAAACTGTCTCTTCCCTGCAAATAACTTCGGTGCCACCTAAACACAACACTGTGACTCAATGCGTACTTACCGTAAACTTGCTGCATCATTTGAAACGTTTCGGCAACGGTTTTGCCTAATTTCTGACAATTTGATGTTTGCCCGTTGCTCAAACTGTGACATCTCGAGTTCCGACGTGCGTATTCAAATCGCCGTTATAACAAATACCGTAGTTCTCCTTACAGTGCATGCTCTCAACTGTCTCTTGCTGGGACGAGAGACTGACAAGGTGCCATACCACGGCGCCACCTATGCGCCATAGTGCATCACAGCGTCACTATGCGCTAAGTCTCAAAACTGTACCCCGTATATGAATGAAATCATAAAATTATAACAAAACAATTACAATCACACTTTATGATTGATGGCCGACCCCTCAATACATTAATGTATGCATATGATCAAGTAATAATGGCTACTTCTGAAGATCACCTACATAGAGTAGTACATTGATTGTCAAATATAACCCAAGATTATAATTTACAACTTTCGGTGAATAAGACAAAGCTATGGCATTTTAAGGGAAAATACCGGTACAAACTAAAAGTGTTATTAACAACAATATAATAGAACAAGTTAATAACTTTACTATCTTGGCTGCAACCTTTCCTACTACACATTTAAAGACATAGACATAAAATTGATCAAATTCCAAAAACTTATAGGACCAATAAAAAACACTCTTCTCCGAAAAGTGCCCTCAGATATAATTCTAAAATTTCAACTCTACTTTATGGCTCTGAAACCTGGACTCTTACTACAGGCAAATTAAATAGGATAGTAGCTGCAGAAATAAAGTTATTAAGACCTTTAGCCGATTATACGTTTTATGACCACATGCATAATGAAGATATCCACAAAGCTCTCAACATACCAGCAATAACTGAAACCATCCCAAATATACCACAAGAATGACAAACAATATACTACCTCTGAAGCTATTCAACTACAGACCCAGGAAGACCTAAGAAGCGATAGAGGGACCAATTTCTATCCTGAAGCGGAACGTGCCAATGGCCTAATCCATGACTGTAATTGTTGATTATGAGACAAAAACAAGCTGAAATGGAAGTATTTCAATTATCATTTTATACAATTTTTATGATAGTAAGTAATCTTAATATAGATTATCAATGCTTAATTTGTGCATCAATAATTTTGAATTAACAATTAATTTCATTTATATGTATTTACAACTATATTAAACAACTATTATAGAATTCACGTTTATTTGTAACTGAATGTATTATTGTCATATTGCAAATGTGAATCCTCATGTGTAAGATTTCTATTTTAAGGTTATGTTTGATGTAAACCTATCCAAGTTTATTTCTATATTTAAGGCACATAGTGAAAAGTGTTGTTTACTCATAGGAGTTTAGTGAAGTGTAGTGTAAAGACCAGTGCTCATGGCTGATAAATTAATTAAGCAATTTAATATTTCTTCGTCAACATATAATTTAGCTCTAAGCATGAGGTATTAATCAGTGATATTAAAAACCCTATGAAGAGGTTCAGTGAAACGTTTCAATAAGTGAAAGGAACTTGCTACAAATATAAAATTTTCATATTAATGACATTTGTATTTCGATTTTTGATTTTCAGAATGGACAGTCAATTGAAAACATTCCTCAAGAATAAGAATTTGAACACTCACTTAGTGAGCAGTAATTTGATTTGCTTCAAATAAGCAATTCTGTATTGAAACAATTTCCAATGTTTCTTTTTCAGATATGCATTTTTTGTAAATGTATAACACTTTTTTTTTGCAGGTAAGTTATTATATAACTTGTATGTCAATTTTTTTCAACTAATAACATCTTATTAGATTGTTAATGTTAAACATTTAACATTTATTCACTATTAAGCTATAATTTTAGCAATAATTTGCTTTCATCTCCTTAATTAGTATTTTCATTAATTCTGACCCAAATATAAAATATCATGTTCATGATTTAAAGCAATTATAATGGATCACACCATAGTGTAGGTGTTTAAGGAATCATGCTACAATCTGGAAAATCGTGGGTTCGAGTCTAGATATGGTTAAGATTTTTAGCTGGACTAGACCTTCTGGTGGCATTATGGTTCTGGGATCGACTCAACTCCTAACGGAAATGAGTACTAGATGCATGTTCTGGGGACAAAGGCAGGACCGACAACTCGGAGGACATCTCGTGTCGATTGTCTAGAAAGATATGACCTTCAACATGCCACTACCCCAAGGCCTCCCAAGCTTTTAGTGGAATCACTTTACTTTAATAAATCAAAACGGTAGGTTATATTCATTACAATTAATTGATATTTAATTATGAAGAAGAAGCACATACAAGAAACAAAATATGACAACCAAAACAGACAGGCTTCCATG
This sequence comes from Diploptera punctata, assembly GCA_030220185.1. Classification (NCBI taxonomy): domain Eukaryota; kingdom Metazoa; phylum Arthropoda; class Insecta; order Blattodea; family Blaberidae; genus Diploptera; species Diploptera punctata. Next base: position 84,690 of record JASPKZ010007936.1, on the reverse strand, counting down.
AAATATAGCACTAACAAAATTTAGAGTAGTTAAACAGTTTGGATGATTTTTACATTGCATGAAGATTTTAAACTCCAGTTGATGCAAATGTAACAATAACATTAAATTCGATGGTTCAGAGCACACATAGACCATTCCAGTATGTCATATTTGGAAAAACAAGATGTTAAAAGCTACTAATCCACGATTAATTCTAAGGATTGTTTCAGAACTCTCTTTGCCAATTACAGTTATACGAGGGCGGATCGGAAAGTAACGCACAATAATTTTTTTCTGCCTTGGTATTGCAGCTAGAATGTTGAAATTTCACAGAGATATAGTTTGACGTTTTCACTTCACTACAGATGGTATTTTTTCTCAGGTGCACCTCTTGCGAGAGAAGCTTGAACTATGCAACAAAGGTGGCGCGCATGCTACAGTCGTCCACCTGTGAGGAACAGAGAAGTGTTGTTCGATTTTTGTGGGCCAAAGGGCATAAACCCAGTGAAATTCACAGGGACATGCATGGCGTGTATGGGGATGATTGTATGGACCGTAGCAATGTCTCCAGGTGGTGCACATTCTTCCAAGAGGGACGCGTGAACCTTAGTGATTCGCCACGCTCCGGCCGGCCGACAACAGCAGCAATCCCGCAGAATGTCAGAGGCATTGAGGCGGCAATTCTGAACGACCGGCGTGTGCAACTGCGAGCCTTATCGCAGAAGTTCAACATTTCCTATGGTGCGGTGTACGATATTGTTCATGAAAATTTGAAATTCCGTAAAGTTAGTGCTCGCTGGGTGCCTAAGAACCTGACAGACGACCACAAGGGCCAGCGAATGATGGCAAGCTTGGACCACTTAACGCGGTACACCGCACAAGGACATGACTTTCTGGAAGGAATCGTCATAGGTGATGAGTCGTGGGCGTACCACTACACGCCCGAAACAAAGCAGGCATCAATGGAGTGGAAACATGCTGGTTCCCCAGTAAAGAAAAAATTCAAAGTGACTCAATCTGCCAGGAAAGTGCTTGTGACAGTGTTCTGGGATATGCATGGTGTTTTATTGGTGGACTTTGCTGAACACGGGACCACTGTGAATGCTGCGGCCTACATTAAAACTTTGGTGAAGTTGCGTCGTGCCATTCGTGACAAACGTCACAACATTAACGTTAAACTTCTTCATGACAATGCTCGCCCCCATGTTGTTGCTGTCGTTCGTCAGAAAATCGCCGAATTTGGTTGGGAGGTGCTCCAGCATCCACCATACATTCCGGATCTTGCACCATCGGACTTTCATCTGTTTGGTCCCATGAAGAAATTCCTGGCCGGCAAACGCTTTGAGACAGATGTGGAAGTGAAATCAGCAGTGCGCAGTTGGCTACACTCCAACCAAACGGACTTCTACGAACAGGGCATATTGAAACTGGTAACACGATGGGAAAAATGTGTTGAGAAAGTTGGTGACTATGTCGAAAAGTAGGTAAAAGATATAAGTTCATTTGTGATTTTTTTCCCTTTTTTTACTATTAAACTTTTAAAAAAAAATATTGTGCGTTACTTTCCGATCCGCCCTCGTATTAAAAATTAAACTACGAACATTAGTTAAATGTAACCGGAATTAGTTTTCTCATGAAATGGACCTAGCATAGTGTGTTGTCTTGGTCTACTTTATCTTTGAACAATCCAAATTATCAATTCTGTTCGTAATACAGAGATGGGAGCTTTCTCTATATTTTCTGATAGTAAACTATAAGGCCTGTCTGTCAGAATTGTTTTGAACGATGAAAAATTATGCTCAACAACACGCGATGTTATGGGAAATACTTGTATCATGCTATATTTGATGGTTTAATGTAAGTGACAAAAATGTTGATCTTACCTACAAGACTTTTACTAGTTTCACAATGCACTATTCCAAGTTTAGCAGCAGCAGTCTTTCCTACATTTAAATTCTATAATCTATTCACAAAATGAAGACTGCCCTTAGGTAACAAGAATGAACTGGCTGCTACCTGAGAAGTAGAGAAGAGTGAGAGGTTAATTTCCAATATTGTTCTACTTATTCATCTAGGCTCATGTTCTTGTTCTGGGGATCAAGTTTCGAACAAAAACCTCCATCTACCTTGCGACTCCTCATCCAATTATTTACTTTTATAAATCGATTTATCTTGTTCAGCAGGATACTGAAGAATTTTCACTTATCTACCATATTAAACTATATTACATTGTCAAAAATTACATAAATACTGTAATTTTAAAATGTTTTCAATTAATTCCTAGAGCCTTTATTAAAAAACGGAATTTGAAAGTTGATTAAAGATACTTTGTCTCAGCCAGTGGCGAGGCATGAGTTTGGGGAGAAGGGAAACTCCATAGTGAAAAATAAAATAAAAAATACAGGATTATATTATGTTATACATAATTCAATTATAGTTTTGCCGAAATGTTTCAACTGCTTAAGGCGTGTTATGTGATGAAATGAGAGTTTGTGTACTTTTTGGGCTTTATGAAAATTATTCAAACCCTCAAAATCTTTCTTATTCAAAACGTTCTTTTCACGCTAAAACAAATGACACGTCCAGCAGAATTTTTTTTTTTGAGATTATTGCAACCACGGGAAATTGTTTGATAAGAATTTTGATTTTGATTGAAATGCCCTGTGAAAATTTTACGGCCTTTATATTGCGTATTTAATTCTGTGAGAGGCTCTACAATGTTCTATTAATTTCATTTTGTCTTGAAATGAAATTGAATTAAACGGGTTTTGTAAAAGTTTTTTAATAGCCCACTAACATATTACAGGTTAATGATGCTGTTCCAACTCCGTTTGAACGTTTGCGGCAGAGCTACTAGCATGAGAGGATTCTTGGAAGCTCTTGGCTAGCTCCTTTCTAAACCATTCACTCATGACAAAATGCGGATTAAAATAAATTACAAGTAACACTTGAAAATTCACTATTTACAATCACACTAGCTAGTGACAAGGTCACAATAAAATATAACATACAATCTATATACGATAAACAATTAAACTAAATAACATGAATGAAACTGATATTTCAATACTAACTGAGTGCAACGAACTTAACTTTTTCTTTCAACATAGAATGTCGACCATAAGACAGACGTGGCTAGAGCTCCCGCTTCCAAGCTACCAGGAACGGAAGATGTAATTTGGGAAACCTCCGACAGATGACACTAGCATACAGATTTAACTTATAAATAATGTACTTATAAATTTATTTTAAATGAGTTAGATTTTTTAACATAAGAATTTTATCATTTTATAATTTTACATTTTAAAATTATGTTTAAAATGGATTATTTTATAAATATTATAGGGAAGCACCGCTTCCAGCGCTTCCGTTGACGCCTCGCCACTGATTATCAGCGTTCTTTGACTAATAGTTTTAAATATGAAATTTCATAATCTTTCTTTACTCCCGTATATCTGCATCGATTACTTCATAAATGAAGTATTTTCAAGTAATTTAATAATATATTATTTTGAAATTAGTAACAACAGTTACTACTGTTAAAAGTACGAAAGTTCAGTGTCGTCAAAATATGAAGTACAAGGCAGAAGAAATATAATTTTCATTGTGAAAAGTGATTTGTTTAAGTGCAATTAAGTAATAAATATACATGTTTTCGTTAAACATGTTATTCTCATTTTATGAGTATTCCTCTACATTAATAACTTTTTCGATCTAAATTTTAACTGTGACTTTCGGACTAAATCTAGACCCGCGACAATGCCATTATGTTATAGTATTTTCATTCCTTGTAGGCCTACTAGTAATGTGTTGGTATTAAGTGACAGTTCTATATTTAAAGTAAGTCATATATCTCTTGAAGGTCACAATGATTTAGAGCTGTCTGGAAGTTTTGCATGGATTTCATCTACAGAACGTAACAACATACGCCTACTATTCTAAATTAAATTATTATATTGCGTGGTGACTGTCTCTTGGCATAGATACAAAATGTCAAGTCTCGCTGTATGCATCGGTACATTCATTTTTTAGCAGCTTGCATTTCCACTGTGCTACATTTATAACCTTGAGCCCTATGATAGAGAATTGCAGAAACCAAACATCACATTAGAAAATAAATATAATTATTATTGCAAAAGCATTAAGTTAACTTAACTTCCTCATTGTCCTCACTAAATATTTTGTCTTTTTTATGTTAAACGCAGTCTGTCTCATCTCAATAAATCTCTGATTTTCGCCAAAAAAGTTAAATCAATATACATATTTATATTAATGTGTTATGGACAAAACCTAGTGTAAGAAAATGATTCGTTACAGACCTGTTTTTTTTTAAACAAAATAGTTGATATTGCAACCGAAAATCTTCGATCAACTTGTAAATACTTGGATGACTGACGTATATTCCTGGTAAAGTTTAAGTGATTCCGATGCAAACCTTGGGAGTCTTGGAGGTTATTGCTTCCCACCTTTCTAAACAGTCGGCACTAGACGTCAGGTGAGTTATCAGAGCCCCTTTTACTCCCAGAACAATTTTCTGGTACTCGATTTCAATATAAGGCTGAGTGTAACCAAGGGCCATGGTGTCGCCATACACTTTAGGCCAGTTTGAAAATCCTGACTCCCCGGGACTCCAAATCCCAGTTTCCGGTTTGTAGCGTATTGCCTTAACCAACTACGCTATGACACGGCGTGCCCTCCTGTGTCTTCCGTAAGATATATAATAAAAGTACTTCACTAAAAACTGCGTAAACGAAGCGAATTCATCAGTAATTTTAATTTATGGTCCGATTTTGCGGATCTGTGAAATATAGTGCCTCTCTCTATTTTCACAATTTCATTGCGAGAAAACATAAATTGCACCCAGTAGACAGTGAGAAAATGTTCCCTCAAATTTCAGATTTCAGGTTAACCCCCACTCTTAGTGGTCCCAATTCGATTATTTTTTTAACGAACTCGACGTTGTTTTTCTTATTCAAATGCTACTTTAGTTAGGAGAAAACAATATGGCGGTTATTATAACGATTTTAAAATTTCAACTTTGATTTCTAAGATGTTAATTATAAAATTGGTACCTGGTAAGTCAGTCGTCCTCAACTAATTTATTAAACTTCATCAAGTTATTCCAATATGGAGGCCTTTCAAAAACTATGTTTCATCTTCTGCATTTAACTGGTACTATTGATGTTGTATAGACTGTATAACGGATTTATGTCTGCGGGTATGTTCTCATTGACTATGGTTTCATTCTCTGCTTCTTTTAGAATCTCTATGTCTTCAAGGATGCTGAACCTGTTGTTATTATACTCTCTGTGTAGTACTGACATGGAGTTATCGATTTTTTCGAACTGATGACCCATTTCTAGTATATGTTTGGCAAAACTTGATTTTTCTTAATTATTAATACAATTTTTGAAATGTTCAGAATATCTTGTGTTGAAATTTCTTGTTGTTTTGCTATGTAGAACTTTACACAATTATTGCATTTTAGTTTATAAACGCCTTTATTTTCGAATTAATTTGTTATTTCTGTTTGTTGGATATGATGTTGTTGAGTTTGTTATTAGTTTTGACGGTGATTTTAATGTTTTTAACTTGTTTCCTGATCGAATTAGCTAATTTTGTCGTTTCATTTGCTGTATAAGTTTTTGTAATCCATTTGTTGTATTTGTGTTACATTCTTTTTCTGGTTTTGTTATATTTGTTAGACTGATTCTTCTTTTTTGTTTTCTGACCAATTTGTTGATCATTTATTCTTTGTATCCATTGTTATGTGCGAGGAATTGTATATAATTTAGTTATTTTCTGTAGTTTATTTTGTTTAGTGGTAGCTTCAACATTCTGTTGATTATAGGCTGATGAAGGCACTCATTTTCTGTTGTATTGGGTGTGTTGATTTTTGGTGTATAACTATTGTGTTGTTTGTTGGTTTTCTGTATATTGTTATGTCTAGACCAGCGGTGTTCATTACGCGGCCCGCGGGACGCATGCGGCTCTTGAAGATATTTATTAAGGCTGTAGGAATAATTTTACCTTAATTACATTACATTTAGATTTTAAATTCTAAGTATAAAATAATATTATCTTTATTGAAATTCTACAAACTTTGAATATCCCAGAGTAATTCCGAGCAGTACGGTACCGCACGTGTTCAACAATGTAATGCAATGTCCTGGCTAGTGTTATTGGTTTTGAATATGTGTACGTTTGTTTTTAAAACCGTTTAAACTTCCACATTGTCGTCCGAATTTTTCACAATGAAATATTATACAATTTAGTTTCTGTGAACAAGCGACTGGATACTGTGTGTTACCTAATCAGTTGAAGTGAAGTGAAGTGAAGTGTTTAATAATGGTGGTGTATTTTCGAAAGGGAAAAAGAGAAAACTCGAAGATGAAAGAAGAGTTTTTCAAGATACTTGGGAGCATGAATGTTTCTTCATACCTGCTAAAAAGAAAGGCAGTGCGATGTGTTTATTATGTCGAGACGTAGTTCAAGGTTATAAACGATTTAATCTTAATAGGCATTATAAAAAGGGTGCATTCAAATTTTGAGTGCAAATATTCTAAAGATTCTAAATTGAGAGCAGAAAAACTAAAAACATTAAAAATGTCAATAGCGTCTGAACGGAAAAATGATGTTGGATACCGTAAGTGAAAATAAATTGATAACAAAAGCATCTTATGAAGTAGCAGAAATTTTAGCACGCAAAATGAAACCGTTTGGTGATGCAGAGATTTTTAAGGAGTGTTTTCTAGTCGTTTGTGACACATTATTTTCTAAATTACCAAATGCAAAACAGATAAAAAGTCACATACAAAAGTTCAAACTTTCCGATTATACTTGTGTTAGGAGAGTTAACGAAATATCTATAGACATGCTCCTTTGTACTCTCGATGAAATTCGTGAATTTGACTATTTCAGCCTTGCTCTGGATTCGGCCACAGATATTAGTTCCACCTCTCAGTTGCTTTTATTTGTTAAATATCGTACGTAATAAGTTCGCATCTCACGAAGTAGAAGAAATAATAAACAATTTAAATGAAAAGAAATGTCCAGGCCCCGACGGAATTGATGGAACTATTATTAAAAACATACATCAGACCTTACCAAAATTCTGGAAGATAGTTTTTAATAAATGTCTACATTTAGGTTGCTTCCCGAAAGTCTGGAAAGAGGCAAGAGTAAGCTATCCCTAAGTCAGACAGGAGAAAGCTGCTATCCGTCACTGGATACAGAGGAATCAGCCTACTATCTATCCCCGGAAAAGGTTTGGAAAAATTGGTGATGGAAAGACTCAACTTCTTTCTCGAAGAGAAGACACTCATTCCCCCACAACAATATGGCTTCATCGTTGGAAAATCCTCTTCTGATGCCATCAAAGCTGTCTCAGATTTCGTACACCAAAGTAGAAGTAAGGGGATGAAATCCTGCCTCCTTTCCCTGGATATCAGTGGCGCCTTTGACAATGCTTGGCACCCAAGTATCAAAGCGCGTTTACGAGAAATAAACTGTCCTTCAAACATCTATAATATCATAGTGGACTTCCTACATGACCTACAGCTTACTTCAGACAAGGAAACTCTTCAACGAGTAAGAACGTCACCAAAGGATGCCCCCAAGGATCTGTATCAGGTCCCACTCTGTGGAATATTTTAGTAAGTGGACTTATTTCAGAGCTGGCAGACGTATCCGACCTGAAGACCGTGGTGTACGCAGACGACATAATGATTATACTTAATGGTATTTCCCATTATCACATACTAAACACGCTCCAATTAACACTGCAAATCCTGCAAGATTGGTGTTGCAGAAACAAACTTGTAATCTCTAAGGAGAAATCTTCTCTAATGCCTATGTACGTCAGAAAGAAAGACACATACGCCAATCACCCAATAGTTACAGAATGGGGCCCTAAATGTGGTAAATAAAATGAAATATTTGGGTGTGATGATAGACACAAAATGGACTGGTATCCCCATTCACTATACCTGGAAAATAAAATACATCTCCGAAATATGCTAGTCAGATGTTCCAAGGCGACTTGGGGCATGTCCTTCCATCATCTTATGACAATCTATCATCAAGCCATTCTGCCTATGATACTGTATGCTGCAGATTCCTGGAGCCCACAAATCTCCAAACGGGCTAAAACCAAATTGAATCAAATACAAAGACATTTTCTTCTTTTCGCAACAAAAGCATACAGAACAGTTTCATACAATGCTCTCCAAGCTCTAGCATGCGTCATGCCCATGGATCCAACAGTACTCCTACACAACGACATTAAAGCAATATCTAGAGGCCAAGCCACCAATGCTATAATCCCTCTACTGAAACGAACTGAAATGCCAACACTAATGAAAGGAATTCATCCCAAAGATAGCTATATAGAAATAGATTCAACTGGAACTGTAGGGAGTGCCGACTACTTAATATTCACGGATGGGTCCAAAACGACTAAGCATGTGGGAGCAGGTATGGTAGCCGAGAAAAACTCAAAGGAGGTATTTACCAATATGAAAAGACTTGACATAGAATGCTCAGTCTTCCAGGCAGAACTCCTTGGAATTCAAATGGCAGTTGAATGGATTGAACTACAAAAAGATGTAACTTCAACATATGCTATCCACGTAGATTCACAAGCCGCTCTTCTAGCCATAGCCAATAGAAAATCAACCAACCCTTTGGCGATCCAAATCAGAGAAAAGCTAATCGTACTCAAAAAGACGAGAAAGATTGACCTGCACTGGGTTAAAGGTCACGCAGGTCTTCGAGGGAATGAAAGAGCTGACTATCTGGCTAAAATAGCCGCAAGCTACAAAAATAATATCGACTATAACTCCATCCCTATAACACGAGGCAAGCAGTTATTAAAAGAATACTATGAAACAATCTGGAATTTAATTTACACCAAATCAAATGACGCCTTCCATACCAAAATGTTCATCCCCAACATACCCTATAGACTGTCCCTATCCCTATGGCCTAACTATATAACCACACAATTTCTCACCAACCATGGACTATTTAAATCCTACCTACACAAAATGAACAAACTGCTTCACCTTATTGCAACTGCCCAGAAAAATCACTGCAGACGGCCCACCATCTGATGACTGAATGCAACATGTTCTCCAGAGATCGACCAGCTATACTACAAATACTCCGCCAAATATTCTGAAGTTCCATTTTAACACAGTCAACGTTGCAGAATTTCTTACGAGGATCTTCCGTCAACTACAAGAACAACTAGAACAATAATTGAACAATTGTAAAACTGTAAATATCCCGTGATATATCATTGGTGAAACACGGGTTGTAACATATATGTAAATAAAAAAAAAGATAGGGATTATAAAGGAAGAATTTTTAACTGTAATACCTATGACAGGTCAAACACGGGGAATAGACTTTTATCAGTGTGCACTGACAGTTGTCCCTCAATGGTAGGTTGTCATACAGGATTCATTTCTCTGTTAAAAAACATTTAAATAGAGACCACTTATTAACATATCATTGCATTTTACATCAAGAAAATCTTGCTGCTAAATTTGACGAAACTTTCATATCTGTGATGAAGAAAGTAATTAAAAATGTTAATTTCATTAGATCACGTGAACTAAATCATAGGCAATTCGTAGAATTTCTCAAATAGCCTAATTCACAGTATGATGTTATTTAACACAGTGAGGTCAGGTGGCTAAGTAAAGGAAGAGTTTTAGAACGATTTTTTAATCTTCGCCATGAAATAAAACTCTTTTAAGTGAACGAGATAAAGAATGCCCTGAACTAGACTCTTCTTTATGGTGGTTAAAAGTTGGCTTCCTGGCTGACATAAGAGGAATACTGAATGATGTCCAAATTAAAACACAAGGTACAAATAAACTTAATACTCAGCCCACAAGTGCAATTTTTTCTTTAGAAGAAAAACTGAAAATGTATAAAGAAGAACTTAGTAATAATGATTTCACTAGTTCCCCATGTTTCCAACATCTTATTGAAGAATATTCAGAGGAAGAAATAAACTTCCAACCCTTCATAGAATTGCTCACTGTACTACACCATGATTTCATCGCGAAGATTTAATGATTTTAGAAAGTTTCGAAACCCATTTCGATTAGTTGAAAATCCCTGGTCAATAACTACAACAGATGTAACTGGGTTGTTAATTTTTGGTCCTGAGATTAGAAATCTAAAAAATGAACTTATTGACCTCCAGCAGGATTCAGAACTGGAAGGTATTTTTCAAGAGAAACGAAAAACGAATTCAATTTTAGATTTTTGGAATACGGTTCCAGAAAAACAGTTCGAAAACTTGGTGTCGTGTGCATATAAAATTCTGTGTCTTTTTGGATCAACAGATATTTGTGAAATGACTTTCAGTAAGATGAAGTTCATCAAGGGTAAACATAGATCTCGTCTCACCAATGTGAACTTGGAAAACCTGCTGCGGATATGTGTGGCAAATTAACCAGCTCGTATTGACAAAATTGTGCAGGAGAGTAGCAGAGTTCGACCATCAACTTCACAGCAGTAATCTACACAACTGTAAGTTGCCTTAAAATTATGTACAGTACCGTAATAATAATAATAATAAAATAATAAACAGTTAATGATTAACAAAAATTAAATGACAGTAATCAGTAATTGTGTTTTGTCCATAAATGTAAAAAAAAAATAGCTGCGTATTACCAAGACTGAGAACTGTGAAAATTTGGTGCGGCTCTCGAACAGATACGGTTTCTTATATTTGGCTCTCTTGTAATTTCTAGTGAGTACCACTGGTCTAGACTATTGTTAGTAAAATTTTTGGAAAATGATAAGTCTAAATAGTTTATGGAGTTATTATTTTCAGTTTCTTCTGTGAATTTAATTTTGTTGTGCATTTTATTTAATTCATCTATGATTTATTTTTCTATGTGAATGTAATTTTCATATATTATTAAAAGTTCATCGACATATTTTACTAATAATTAGATTTTGAATTTCTCTTTTAGTTTTTCAAAATGTTTGCCTTCTAGGTGTTGTAGGAATATTTCAGAAATGATGCCTGATGCTGGGTTTCCCATTGGTATTCCGTCGTCCTCTGTGTATATTTCGTTGTTGAACTTAAAGTAGTTTTTCTTAATAGTGTTAATCATTTTGTGTAGTTGTTCGGTGTACTTTTTGTCTGTCTTTTTTTTGTAGTTTCTGTTCTATTATTTCTATTGTTTCATTGATTGGAATGTTTTTTATAGATTTTTTATGTCTTCTGATGCTAATTTGGTGTTTTTGTTGATTTTTAGATGTTTTATTTGGTCGGGTAGATCAAATGAGTTTTTAACTGTATACTTGTTTTGTTGTGTAATTCCTTCTTTGAGTTTTGTGGCAATTAGTTTAGATAGTTCATAATTAGGTGCGTTTATGCAGTAGATGACCGGTCTTATTGGAATGATTTCTTTATGTACGTTTGATATGGCTTTCATTACTGGTGCGAAGGGATTGTTGTTGGTCCATTTGTAGTTAATAGCTCTACTGTTCCTTTTTTTGGTTGTTTATGTTTTGTACTTTGTGTTCATTTTTTATGATGGTAACGGAATTATTTAGGATTAAACAAAATGCACAACAAAATTCAAGTCACAGAAGAAACTGAAAATAATAACTCCATAAACTATTTAGACTTACCATTTTCCAAAACTTTTACTTACAATAGTCTAGACTTAAGAATATACAGAAAACCAACAAACAACACAATAGTTATAAGCCAAAAATCAACACACCCATTACAACAGATAATGAGTACCTTCTTCAGCCTATAATCAGCAGAATGTTGAAGCTACCACTAAACAAAATAAACTACAGAAAATAACTAAATTATATAAAATCCCTAGCACATAACAATGGATACAAAGAATAAATGATCAACAAATTGGTCAGAAAACAAAAAAGAAGAATCAATCTAACAAATATAACAAAATCAGAAAAATAATGTAACACAAATACAACAAATGGATTACAATAACTTATACAGCAAATGAAACGACCAAATTAGCTAATTCGATCAGGAAACAAGATAAAAACATTAAAATCGCCGTCAAAACTAATAAAAAACTCAACATCATATCCAACAAACAGAAATAACAAATTAATTCGAAAATAAAGGCGTTTATAAACTAAAATGCAATAATTGTGTAAAGTTCTACATAGGCAAAACAACAAGAAATTTCAACACAAGATATTCTGAACATTTCAAAAATTGTATTGATAATGAAAAAAATCACGTTTTGCCAAACATATACTAGAAATGGGTCATCAGTACGAAAAAATCGATACCTCTATGTCAGTACTACACAGAGAGTATAATAACAACAGGTTCAGCATCCTTGAAGACATAGAGATTCTAAAAGAAGCAAAGAATGAAGCCCTGCTCAATGAGAACATACCCGCAGACATAAATCCGTTATGCAATCTATACAACACCATCAGTACCAGTTAAAATGCAAAATATGAAACAATGCTTTTGAAAGGCCTCCATATTGGAATAACTTGATGAAGTTTAATAATTCAGTTGAGGACGACTGAATTACCAGGAACCAATTTTATAATTAACAACTTATTACATAACCTCAACGGTGCTTTAATATGAATTTCAAAAGTGTTGATTTGATTTCTAATTCTTGGATTTCGATGAGTTATGGAGAATTGCTTTCTGGATTTATTTAAATAACATACCGAGTTTCATTGCGAAAAATCGTAATTTGCTCCCGGTTCAGGTTAATTTTCAACTCTTAATAGTCGGATTTTTTTGGTTGATGAACTCGATCTTTCCCAGCATAAATTTTACTTATGAAGAGGAGGAGAATGGAAGGCTGCCCTTTCTGGATATGCTAATAATTAGAAATAATTATAGATTAGAATTTGATATTTATAGAAAAGAAACCAGTACATTTAGATATATCACGGCAGATTCTTACCATTGTAATCAACATAAAATGGCCAGTTTCAATTTTTTAGTCCACCGTCTTACCACTTTTCCGTTAAGTAAAAATAGATATAATAAGGAATTACAAACCATTAAAGATATCGCTAAGTGTAATGGTTTCAATGAAAATATTATTGATAATTTGATTCGTAAATTTGAATTTAGAAAACTTATTACTGATTCTACAGCCTTCCATTCTCCTATTAATAAAGCTAATTTTGCAATTATGCCGTACGTTCCCTCTTTAACTAGAGGTTTGAACAAGATATTCAAAGGATTAGATACTAAATTGATTTTTACTTCCACTTTGACATTAAATAGTATACTTGGAAACCCTAAAGATAAAGTCGATTGTTTAAAAAAATCTGGTATTTATGAAATTGGATGCAATGACTGTGATATGAAATATGTTGGGCAAACCAGAAGATCCATTTTAACTAGATTTAATGAACATATTGCCCATTTTAGACTTAACAGAATTGAAAAATCTGGAGTTGTCCAGCATATTTCTGATTACGGTCATGCTATCAATAAAAGTAACCTTAGGCTGATTCGTTCGGTCATTGATTTCAAATTCCTTGACGTCCTTGAAAGTTTGGAAATTTATAAAAATAAGGATAAAATCATGAATAAAGACAAGGGCCCTATTCCGTACAGCGCCCTCTTTTCTTTAATTGAAACAAAAGAGGATTAGTTTTATTATATTTTATTGTTTACTTATGAATGATTGCGTCATGTGACGTAGTTTGTTTTTAACTGAATTTGTTTATTTATTTATTATCAATTTTGTCTTCAGTCAATATCTGGTCTTGAGAATGACAGCTTGGCTGTAGAAACTTGTTGACCATTTTAAAACATTAATTGGTGAAATGGGTATATTGACTGCATATATATTTTAATTTCTTTTCTCAGTTTATTCTGAAAAAATCGGGCGCTATAACGTTAACCGACCCCTCACACACACACACACATACAAATTATATGAAGACTACAAAGGAAAAACAACCAAAGTCCACTTTTCACAAAAATTGAGTTTTGTGTATTTTATCATTCCTGGCATAGAGTAGGCCCCTACTACTATTTTAAATGTCAATACATGGAAATATCATTCGTAATCCACGTAAAAGTGGCTTCAAAATAAAGTGTACAATAGAAGATCAATCCAAGTCCCACGGTTGTATGTTAAATCAATCAGAGTCTACCCAGTAATAAATAAGAGTATAACTGATTTTCGTTATAAATGTTTGTAAAACTGAATTTCAATTATTGAAAGAAAGAACAATGCGTTAATTTGTTCAAGATGCCCATGCCAGTAACAAAACAGAAATATAACCACTTACAAGAACTGAAAAAGTTCTGCTCTCATACAGTCCAAGACTTTATTTCTCAAATTTAAAGTAAGAAACATAACATTTCTGGTGTATTTGCATTGAAACAGTAGCGCATTTTTTCTACGCGTGTTCTCTTAACTGTCACTGTACATTACTATCCCCTATTTTGCAATTTATAGAAGAAAACGATGTGGACTTTGATTGTTCTTTCATACAAAGTTGTGCTGACAGTGGTTCCATTGTTGTTTTCATTGTTAATTACTCTTCACAGGACGACACAAATATCAATTCCAAAAACTAATAACTTGTTACAAACAGTGTTTGATACAATTTCATGTTCATAATACTTTCATTGTTGAGAATAAAGTTCTTAGGAAAAATTTTGGAGCAAAGAGAGATGAACAGAGAGATGAATGGAGAAGACTGCATAACAGTGAATTACATGATCGTTATAGCAAGCCAGATATAATGAGAACAGTTCAGTCTAGTAGACTGCGATGGGCAGGACATGTGGCATGAATGGGGAATGAAATACGTGCATGGAAGTTTCTTGTAGTAAAACCCGAGGGAAAATGCCCATTTGGTAGACCAAGAATGAGGTGGGAGAATAACATTAACTATGATTTGAGGGAAGTAGATTATACAGGGGATGATTGGAAAGCATTAGCTCAGGATAGCGATATATGGAGAGCTTATGTCCGCGCGGCCATGAACCTACGGGTTCGATAGTGCCTATGAGTTAGTTAGTTAGATCAAATTTACTCAGAATGAGAAATATGCGACTTTGATTGTTTTTCCTTTGTAGTCTTCATACACACACACACACACACACACACATATATATATATATATATATATATATATTATAACTATATTTATTTGACATTTGGCAATGAAGACAAATATGACATGAAAAGGGAAAAAAATGCCTGAGTCGAGTTTTAACCCAAGTCTCTAAACTCTGTACGTTTAGCGCTCTAATGATCTGAGCAACTCAGATATCCAAACACAAACATTTATTTTGTCCACCGCTGTGGTCTCGAGAAACCAACGGGAAGCTACCCACACCTATAATTCCCCAGTAAAGCTGCAAAGCATGGCACGAAAATGCTATGATTGCAGAATTAATATGGATGGATATATGTAGTATTCTAAATTTACACGAGAGGTAGCGGGATATCATTCCAAATGCCATCTTGTGGCCACCATAACAGGTAAGCCTAATCAATTCCCAAATCCTCCAATTAAAATTGGTATTACTTACTTACTCACTGGCACTATCGAACCCGTAGGTTCATGGTCGCGCAGACATAAGCTCTCCATACATTCCTATCCTGAGCTAATGCTTTCCAATCAATCCCTGTATAATCTACTTCCCTCAAATCATAGGTAATGTTATTCTCCCACCTCATTCTTGGTCTACCAACTGGGCGTTTTCATTCTGGCTTTACTACAAGAAGCTTCCATGCAAGTCTTTCATTCCCCATACGTGCAACATGTCCTGACCATCGCATCTATTTAATATACTCCTGGAATCTGAAATCATATCACCATTTTCATTCGGAATTATGTTTGTTCTAGACTGAAACCCTTTCTTCTCTATACTAATTCCCTGATATAATTCTCTAATGTTCCTATTTTTGCATTAATTTCAAGATCATTAATCTTCTCTCTCAAATATTCCTTCTTTTTACTCTTTAGTAACTTGGTGGTTTCCCGTCTAATACTACCCAATTGCTCTAAATTTACCTCATTTGGCTCGTGTAACCATTTCATTTTTGCGAGCTTTCTTTTCTTTACAATGTCCGCACATTTCTCATCAAACCATTTCTTGTTTTGCCTCTTTTTTAAGTAACCAATGCTTTCTGATGTTGACAATTTAATAATATCTCTTATAGCCTCCCATTCTTTATTTATATGAGTTTCTTCTTCGTTTACCACATTGTCATCTGAAGATTTTAGTACCTCAAATCTGTTATCAATTTCAATTTGGTATTCTTGCCGCATTTCATCATTTTTCAAGTTTTTTAATTCAAATTTTACAGAATCGTCTTTAGCGTTTGTCCTCTCATTAGCGATAGCCGCTATCTGATTTTCACTCTGACCAGATTATGATCGGAATTACAGTCTTTCCCTCTAACTGATCTAACATCGATACTGTGCCAGCGTTTGTCCACTAATACATGATCTATCTGGTTCCGAGTTTCTCCATCTGGAGACGTCCAGGTGTATTTATGAATATCCTTATGCTGAAATGTTGTGCTCTTAACAATGAGATTCTTTGATGTGGCGAAGGTGACTAATCTAACCCCATTGTCGTTACTATCTTCATGAAGACTGAATTTGCCTATTGTTGGTTTGAATATATCTTCCTGTCCCACTTTTGCATTAAAATCTCCTAAGACAATTTTCATATGATATCGTGAAAGGCTATCAAATAAGCATTCTAATTCTTCATAGAACTCATCCTTGATCTTGTCATCTTTGTCTTCTGTGGGGGCATGTACATTTACAATTATAAAATCATGTTGTTTACCCTTTAGAATTATGTATGATATCCTATCACTAACAAACTTAATATCTCGGATAGCGGATAGGATCCTCCTTCTGACTAAAAAAACCCGTTCCAAATGCAAGTCTTTCTGCACCCCCATAGTATAATGCAAAGCTTCCTGATTCCTGACTACCTTCTCCTGGTCACCTAACGTCCTGTAAAGCGACTATATCCAAGGGCGATTTATTCTAATTCCCGCGTTAATATCTCTAGCGCCCCGCTATTGTATAAAGTCCTAACATTCCATGTTCCTAGGAACATGTCCCTGTTGTGTTTGAGCCTTTGGCATGGGTTCCCTGAAGTAGTCTCCGCCCGGAGAACCGAATGGGGGACTATTTGACCTCCGGAAAATTTTACCCCAGTTGAACCCATGTCCGCATTTCTTGACGATTGTATTTTTACGGTGAAAGATCGTCACTCTTTCGACCAAGGTACTTTTTTCGTCTGGCTTATCACCTTCGACCAGTCCGGCATGGGTAACACTATCGGCAGCAATGCTACCGCCGGTATAGCTCTCAGGATCATTTAAGCACGAAAGCCACTCCACCACGACAAGGTAAAGATACCATGGAGGAATTGGTATTACTATAAAAAATTATGATAAAAGCATGAGCAGTTACAATAAAATTTTAAAGAGAATATTTTACTTTACAGCAGTAACGCTTTCGTATTTAGATGTTATATCTATATTTTTTTGGCATTTGGCAATGAAGGCAAAAATGACATGAAAAGAAAAATAAATGTCTGAGTCGGGATTTCAACTCGAGTATCTAAGCTCTGTACGTTTAGCGCTCTAACCATCTGAGCGCTGATGTCATCTGATGGTTAGAGCGCTAAACGTACAGAGTTTGTGGACTCGGGTTCAAATCCCGACTCAGGCATATATTTTTCTTTTCATGTCATATATATAAATGATACATCAGGACTGAAGTTTATAAGTTCACTGTAGCCGTATCGTAGGTAAAAACAGCTATAATATAGAATGTTACATTATAATTAACATATTGTATAGCCAAAAGTTTATTATTTATTAGCATCGCAATAAATAGTTTTCTTTTGAACAAAATGCCACAAATATCTTTCAATATACATAAACACTCTTCCCAACAATCATTTTCAAAGTTAAGAGAAAAAAGTAAGTATAAATATACACTGCAGTGTAATATTCCAATGACGAAATTTAACCTCTCGCCTTATAAGTAGGCCTACTTACTTACACGCGCCACACGCCATCCGGACCTTTAAGGTGGCATGACTGTTGTGGAAGGGATTTTGATTATACTTGTTTGACCGGATATGGAGAACCTCCCCAAATGGGAGATCAGCTCAATGTAAGGGTCTCCTCATAGACATCACAACATTAAGACGAAATACGTCATTCATACATTCATATTAAACATAGGGAATATGATAAAGATGATTATGGTACCCAGATGATGATCGGGGACAGTTTGGGCCTTAAAGTTTCCTGATATTTGTCTTACAGGTGAGGGATAACCCCGGACAAAAATCGCCTAGGACACTTGTCCCGACAGGGGATCGAACCCGGGCTCGGTACACAGCGGTGGACGGGTACAACCTCAATTGCTAAGTTTCTTCTGAATTCGTTAAAATAAAAACATTCCACACCGTATTATTTCCAAGGTAACTTCATTAATTTGTTAACATGTCTGAAGAAAGTACAGTGTACCGAAACAGCTGTAACTAATTTATATCTTAATAAATATGAAAATCAAATAAAACTGTAAGTTTTATTTTCATTTATTTAAATAAATGGAATTAGTCTACAAGACAACATTGATGAAAAGTTTATGCTGTGACTCCCGATGTGTTGGCTAACTACTCCAACAATGAAAAGCGTGTTCAGACATGATCACTTGCTTTGAATACTGTGGAGTCTTCATGCTTTAATACTTGTTGATAGCAAATTTAAACATTTTAATTTTTTTAAAAGAAGCTATGGAACTAAAAATGATAAAAACACTATGTAGCTATTTCTTCATTGTTTAAATAGCACGCTTATATGATAGGATATGACTAACTTTAACATTCATTAACATTAAATTATCTAAAAATTAGATTTTAATTTCATACCTAAATCTGGAAATTAATATTTCTGGCAAGCATCTGTTTGCTACAGTTAACACAACTAACTAAACCAGTTGCAATGATCTGGAGCTCAGTAACTACGCGAATATAAATTTCCATAAACTGAGCTAATATTTATCAACCGTTAATTGCATAATCCACCTCCCTTAAACCATCATTAATATTCATCTCTCACTGCTGTCTTGCACTACCTACCGGCAGCTTAACATCTGGTTTGTTTTCCTAAATGAAGTTGCCATGCCCATCTTCCATTCCGTCATTCGTGCCAAACATCTATAATTCATTGACTATGAGGCTTAACTGTTCTTATTACGTATATTTGGTTTCCCATAAACATCGTGTAGTTCACTGTTAAATACTTATTTCCATTCACCTATCTTTTCGTATCTTTTTAGTCCAAAAAAATTCTAAGCTCATTGTTCTCAAACACTCGTAATATTTTCTCCTCTCTTGAAACAGGAATTGAAATTATTCATAGTTCTACACCTATTAATTTATCACAATTTAGATATGTTAATTAATTAAATTGACAACTGTTTTATTTACATCATTGTGTTCTTATACAACATATCAATCGATACGAAAATGAAGCTATACATGATATTAATAATTATGTATTAATTTAATCTAACATAAAATCAATAATATGAGGACTTAAATACATATAGATATTATTACTTATAAGTAGAAATCCGTGAAATTCGCGAGTCGCGATAACGCAAAATGCTCTAATTCTGTCATATTCTGTACCATTTCTTAATTCCACTTCCCATAATCTCAAGAAAAGCATTTTTGAATCGCAAAATAACGCGAAATCGTACGATAACGCGAAATAACACCCACATTTAAAATTTTCAACGATTTCCGGAGATTTTGTTTTCTAATCGCGAAATTTTTCATAGTGCATTTTTAACCACTTTTCGGATTCTTTTTAACTGCCATATCTCATGGCACCATTGTAGTCTTGCAAAGGGAAGTGGTTGCAACACAGTTCACAAACATGGAGGTAATATTTCTGTCCTTCTCATGCTCAAATATGATCACTCAGTGGATTTTATGGCCAATATGAATTCCAAGAAATGCAAATTATATTAACGTATAAGATAAGTTTTCCCCCAAATTTTTGCTGACATAATTATGAATTTTATATCAATCATTATTAAGTAATGGTATGTTAAAATCTGAAGAAAACATTTATTTGAGTATAAGCAGTAACCTGACAATAATGCAAGCACTGCCAAATTTGAATAAGCCAACAATGGACCATGAGTAATTATATCATATAGATAACTAACTCCCCACCTAGGGAGTGTAAGACCTTATAGTTGGTGGTGGGGTTTGAGAGGACACGAAGTAGCGCGCTGCCTTGCCACACAGCGGGCCCGGGTCCGATTCCCGGTCGGGACAGACTCTTGGGTGAGGTCATTTTTCGGGGTTTTTTCTCACCTGTAAGACAAATGTTAGGAAGCTTAGGGTCCAACGGTCCCCGAAAATCATCCGGCCATCATAATCGTCCTTATCATTATAAGCATCATCCTTCACCCGTGTAGAAAGCAACGGGAAGCTACCAAACCTATAATCCCCTAGTAAAGCTGCAAAGAATAGCAGGAAAATGCTATAATTGCAGTGAAAAACCTGCCCTTGGGCAGAATTACTATGGATGGATGGATTATATATATTAATAGTGAGAGACATTTCTTGTAAATAGTATTAATATACTATTGGTTTGGTTTTCAAACTGTACACAATGTCATACGAAGAGAATATGAATCGGTTATTACATGATGAAGAAAGCGGAAGTGAATTATTTAATTTCTTAGAGTGAGATAATAGTGAATCAGAGTTTTGTGAAAGTAATGGACATGACACCGAACAGAGCAATCACGTGACTCTGATAGCGAATCATCAACTTCAGGTCCTAGAGTGTTCATTATGGGTAAAGACCAGAAGACCTAGTGGATAACTGCAACTGCACCGGCTACCATAGGACAAGATCTCAGGACAGTGTAATGCTTCTGCCAGGTACAAAGATGCGTGCAAAGACATCTAAAACATCATTGGAGTGCTTCAGTATTTTTGTAGATGATGTGAAGATTAGAATAATTACTCGCAAGGGATGCTATCGGACCTCCCGATCAAAATCTCCACGAAACTTTTTGGGCTGAACAAGCATGAGGCCAAATTAATTGGTGTAAAGTGCGACATTTCTCAATCATTCGCTACCCCTAAAACAAGACGTAAAAATGTAGTGTTCGCAAATGTAACTTTTGTAGACATAAGTTATGAAACACGCTGTACCTGAGAGACATGATGTAAGTTTGTGATAATGCGCATGCCTGATAGATCTCCTGCCTTGTGTAAATAAATGCGTTTTGTATAACCGTAATTGTCCAGGTAGTACGATTCACGGCATGGGCCTGTCTGTGTGTTAAACAATACTGTAAGTTAAATACGTGTACACTATTGTGTGTTTAACAAAATGAGTTGTAACTCTCATGCTGTGGTACAGATACTGGTGAATGAGGTGACAACACGCATCCAACATGCATCGAAAAGCGAATTACACGGGAGTTGCTTATCATCCTAAAGAAATATGTCAGTGGCAGCGTGGATATGTCGGAAAGACAGACATTGTGGTGTGATAGTGATGGAACATCGGACACTTTATCTGAAGATAACGATGTGCTCGGCAACCAGTTACGGTTCCTATGAACCATCACCTCCCAAATTCAAACGGAAAAGTATCCACGAGCAGTTCTATAAAATAACAATGCAAAGGATGTATGACATTGTCAAGATTGGAAAGATAAGCGTTGCAGCAGCTGTCCGAAAATTCAAGACATCGCCGGAAAAAGTGAGGCAAATAGTAAATACTCTTGAGAGTGGTAGTACGATAGAAGACAGACATACTCGCATTCGAGAGCAGATGTACACCTAATTCAGGAATGCGCGTAAAGTTGGAAATACAATTCACTACTGGCATTTAAAGACATGGGAGATAGGAGCAGCTTGTTTCATGAGCATTCCTATATTTAAAGCCAGCAATTATTTTCTCCAATTCAAACGCCGCTACAATATAACATCACGAAAGATTACAAGATTCATTACTAGGCAGGACGATACTCTTGATACTATCGTGAGGACCAGAGCTTTGAAGTTTGTGCGAGAAGTTACGGACTACGTTTCTGCTAATGCAATCATGTCGACATGATGTTGAATACGGATCAAAGTAGATTTGAGTATGAAATTACCTCAAATATCACACTATCGATGAACGGGGGGGAAAAATGAAGCAACTGTCGAAAGCGTTACATCTACTACTCACTCCTGCATCATTCAGGTCCTTACTTCTATGTCAGGACGCCTCGTAAAGAAATTGTACATCTGTTTTCAGGAAGCGGCTGGTAAATTTTGGCAATCATGTTTCCGAAATATTACAAAGTAAACAACCTCCAAATATAGAATATGATTTCAGCACCAGCTCTCGTACTGTCCTGGATTAGTATTGTACTGCAACCGGAACTAAAGGGAGCATAGCTTTTGCTGCTGGATTCATGGTCTGGTCAAACAGACACAGGTTTAGCGGCCAGAGGCTTCGGAAATAGGGATTTAAACTTACACACAAAAATCATACCACCTAAAGCCAAAAAGTACTGTCAGTTTCTAGACGTCTACTTCTTTCGCCAGTACAAACTATTTGCGCAATGCATTGAAGATAACATACTTCATGATGAGGGGAATGCCGTCAAGTTTGTATGATAAGTTCTTAATTTTCAAGTTGCATTCCTTGTTATACAATCAGTTGGATGCACCACAGTACCAGCCTATGTTTTGTTAGGCGTGAAAGACGTCTGGATACGTGTCACAGGACATGCTACTTCCGTTCCGTAATATGTTGGACATACATTTTGCTGGTCTTGACATATTCAGCATTCCTGACTGTGATTGCAGTTCCGTCATTAGTTGCTCATGGTGAGAAATTCACCTTTGTTTGCAGCATTGCCTTCTTACACCAAATTACCATGAGGGAGAATGAGGTACGTATATGATATTTTACAAATCTATCTGCTGTACGTAATCTCGTCATTTACATACATCATATTCCATAGGTAGATGATGTTAGGCACTCTATGACAACAAACATTACAGTTTCGAACCCTACATTTATACGCCTTGTTTTAAGGGTAGCGAATGATTGCAAAATGCTGCATTTCACACCAATTACATTGGTCTCATGCTTATAGAGCCCAGTGAAACAGAAATGCGTGCATTTATAGGACTGATTATTATTGCTGGGTCTTACCGAGCCTCAAAAGTGAATTTAGCAGACTTATTTTCGACCGGAGGGTGTGGAAGAGGCATATTTCATACAACTATGTCACTTGTTTTTACTTTGTTGTTTAAGATTTGATGATTTGAATGATCGCGTACAGAGAAGAGAAATCGACAGTTAGCGCCTATAAGGGAACAAAATATCTTCTTCAATGAAAATTGTCAGAAATCATGTTATCTAGTTGAGTACACGTGTAATGATGAGCAACTTGTTCCATTTAGAGGGAAATGTTTCTTCAAACAGTACATACCAAGAAAACCGGAAAATATGGAATCGAGATGCTCACACTTTGTGACAGTTGAACTTGGTATACTTCAACAATGGATGTACCGGTATATGCAGGAAAATAACCCGAGGATCTCTATAGCTTCTCAAATTCTCCAAATGATGCTGTTTTGCAGCTGAGTGAAAATATAATGGGAGCAGGGAGAAACATAACGACAGATAATTGTTTACCAGTATTCCTCTTGCAAAAACATTGTTGAACAGGAGGCTTACACTTGTTGGAACAGTCAGAGAAATAAACAAACGTGAATTACAAACACAATTGATTGAAATCAAAAACAGAGAACTAAGACGTTCTGTGTTTTTACACTCTACTGACATCATTTGTTGTTCATATGTCCCAAAGAAAAATAAGAATGTGACTTTGATCTCAATAATGCATCCATCTTCCTCTGATATTGACACTTCTACAGATCTACGAAAACCCGAGATAATAGCATTCTATAATCTTGCCACAAAATGTGTGCTACATACAGCGTGCAAATAAAAACAAGAAGATAGTCATTAGCATTGTTCTTTCGTATTAAAGATAGAGCTGGAATAAATTCACAAGTAATCTACACATCAAACAATTCATCCAGCAACATGCAATGACGAGATTATCTGAGGGAATTTGACCAACAACTTGTAAAACCGTATGTAATGAAAAGAGCTGCATGAATATCCATTCCTAAGTTTCTCCGAACGAATGCTGCTAGAATATCGGGTGTTCCCGAAATTCCACCAGCAACTGCTAGTGTTTCTAGGAATCAGGAAAATACACAGTTTGTCCGAGGGCGAAGGACAAGAAGACTATGTATGCTTGTGCTAGGTATCAGAAATGCATTTGCCCTTGATACGAGGGACAGAATTCATCTGAGAGCGAGGTGAACTAAATAAGTAGGCGTACAGTAAAGTGTTAGTGCTTTTTTAGAATAGTGTCTCATAGGCCTAATTCAGTGGTGACCAACTCATGCTATTTGTGCAAGAGCACTCTTCCCCGCACGTGTGCACGACAGAAGAGCAGAGCGCTCAAAGACACAATAAAGAAGGAATGAAGGGGAGGGAGGTTTGGGACGCGGCGGCTGGTTAAAAATGCGGCGTTGCAGTCTAAATGAATATCTGTTTGCTAGGATTCTCGGTGTAATCGTGCCGGAACATGCAGCAGATTTGGAACGGAGCGGCGTTCGTCATCCCCAATTATTTATTTTAATCGGTAATGGGAATATGTATACTTACTTACTGAATATGAAGGAAAGGCAAAACGTTTAGTGCGTCTAACGCGAGAAAGTTCAATATTCAGATCCATTATTCTACATAGCATGCGAATTATAAGGAGGTCGATTATACAGTGGAGGTCAAAAAGCTAAAGGAAAACTTTTCATCCGTGTCTGCACAAAATAGTGAACATTTGTTTCTTTAACTCTTATTCTATTTTTAAATGCATTTATATGCATTAGTTCAAATTTTAACTACCGCACTTTATCATTAGAATAATTATTATTATCTGTCTATATAATCTGTTATTCCCCGTTTAGGGTTAGATCGTTCCCTAGTGGTAGTGTTTAACCAAGCTAATTGAGTTATGCTTATTTACCTTATAAATGTCAGCTATTATTATCATTATTATTATTATTATTATTATCATTATCATCATCATCATCATCATATACCCGCCAAAGCCTATCCCAAGCCAGATTAGAAAAGGGTGAGGGGGAGGAGTAACAACCTTGTTAAAAACCCAGGGTTCAGTACCCCCGGCTGATAGTACCCTATGATGGCACCTTATCTAGGGTACAGATACTGCTGCCTTGCAGTTCGTCATTGGTTTGACAAAGGCTAGAGGAAGAAAACCTTGACCAAAAATTACCTGGTCCTTCAGGTTGGGGGTTGATGCATCAGGCCAGCTCCATGTTCGTCACAAAAAAAACATAACAATGCTAAAAAGCCTAAAGAAATTAATTAGTATCATAATCATCATCACCATTATTATTATCATTATTATTATTAGCAGTCGAAGCAGTATTATATTATCATTATTATTATTATTATTATTATTATTATTATTATTATTATTGTTATTATTGTTGTTGTTATTATTATTATTATTATTATTATTATTATTATTATTATTATTATTATTATTATTATTATTATTATTATTATTATTATTATTCAATAGTGAGAAGCACTGTCACATATGGAGCTGAAGTTTGAAAATTCAACAAAAACATAGAACAAAAACTTATGTCGATGGAAATGGATTTCTTAAGGAGAGCAGCAAGATGTTCAAAATTAGACAAAATAAGAAATACTGTCATAAGAGAAAGACTGAATATTTGGTTATTCAATAGTAGATTATATACGGTATAAGCAATTAAATTGGTATGGGCACGTACGACGAATGCAAGAAGAAAGATTACCCAGAAAAACATTGGAATGGTGTCCACCTGGAAGAAGCAGGAGAGGAAGACCTCGAAACTCGTGGATGCAGGAAATAAGAACTGGAATGAGAGCAAGAGGACTGGAGGACATGGATTCGATGGAGAGAGATGAGTGGAGAAGAAAAATAAAACTTTAGGCACAGAAAGATGTGTAAACATTAAAATTCTGTATATAAATAAAACTATTATTATTATTGTTATTATTATTGTTATTATTATTGTTATTAATTATTATTATTATTATCAATAGTAGATTATATACAGTATAAGCAATTAAATTGGTATGGGCACGTACGACGAATGCAAGAAGAAAGATTACCCAGAAAAACATTGGAATGGTGTCCACCTGGAAGAAGGGGGAGAGGAAGACCTCAAAACTCGTGGATGCAGGAAATCATAACTGGAATGAGAGCAAGGGGACTGGAGGACATGGGTTGGATGGAGAGAGACGAGTGGAGAAGAAAAATAAAACTTCAGGCACAGAAAGATGTGTAAACATTAAAATTCTGTATATAAATAAAAAAATTATTATTATTATTATTATTATTATCATTATTATTATTATTATTATTATCATTGTCATTATTATTATTATTATTATTATTATTATTATTATTATTATTTTATAAAGAAGAAACAATTAAATTGGTACGGACACATTACAAGGATGGAAGAAGGAAGACTACCTAAGATAATCATGGATTGGGAACCACAGGGAAGGAAAAAGAAGGGTAGACCAAATATTACGTGGATTCAGGGAATCAATGAAACTAAGAGGGAATGGGAAATAGAAGAATATATATGGATGAACAGACAAGAATGGAAAAATGTGTTGAAACAAATGTGTAGTTAACTGTGAACATGGGTACCGGAAAAATGTATATTCATTGTAAAAGCCGGAATAATAATAATAAAATTATTATTATTATTATTATTATTATTATTATTATTATTATTATTATTATTATTATTATTATTATTATTATTATTATTATTATTATTATTATGATTATTATTGCATGCGTAACCGTCTGTACGTCTGCTTGTAAGTCCGTTGTTAGTGTCAGCTACCAAAATCGCAATGCATATTTGAAAATCAGAACGAAGGTTGTCTCATGACGAATTTATTAAAGACTTTAAAAAAATAGCAGCTGAATTGTTATACCCCAATAAAATTTAATTATTTAGCGCAATTAGACTTTCTCGCACAATTGTTACTCGCTGTATACAATATCTTGCTGGTGATATTTTCCACAAGTTAATGGAAGTTGCAAGTAACTTTATTGTATTTTCCTTTGCTTGTATTTGTTGATGTATTTGGCTTGAAACGGTTTTTTTATTAAACCAATATAGTAAATATTTTAAAGTAATATATATATATATATATATATATATATATATATATATATATATATAAGTCCAGCGCTGTGGTCTCGAGGTGGCGTGCTGCCTTGTCACGCAGCGGGCCCGGATTCGATTCCCGGTCGGGACAGGCTCCTGGGTTAGGTTTTTTCGGGGTTTTTCCTCACCTGTAAGACAAATGTCAGGCATCTTAGGGCCCAATGGTCTCCGAAAATCATCCGGCCATCATCATTATTCTTCAACGGTGTGGAAAGTAACGGGAAGCTACCACACCTATAATTTCGTAGTAAAGTTGAAAGCATAGCATGAAAATGTTGTGATAGCAGTGAAAGATCTGCCCTCGGGCAGAAATACTATATATTCCTACAAAGTAAAATTTAACATACTTAAATTATTAACCAACTTTAAACCCACACCATTTTACAATAATAAATCACTTATAAAAATTATAAATAAGCTCAACGAAATAATTTTAAAAATTAGTAATCTGACATAATATATAAATAAAATTATTAAACTCTAAATGAAAATGTTGATATCTTCAGCACAGTAGGTCTAAAAATGGTACTTTTCTTTTTTGTTAGGGGTGTGAACATCGAACTATTAAGTATAGAAGAGCTGTTAGATCTAGCGCCAATGCGAGTTACAATGGGCAATAGCATATTATCATGTGTAGAAGAAGATGTAAAAAATATCGATATATCATGGAGTTCATTTGTATCTGCAATTACAGATGGGATACTGGTTATGGTAGGATGTAGCTTGCGAATTGTGTAGTGTTTCAAAGACAAACTAAAAGATGAGACAATCTGGGGAATCCATTGCATCATTCATCAAGAAAATCAGTGTGCTAAAAACGTTTTGCTGAATGAATTGATGAGAGTTGTGGTTAAAACAATAAACAAAATCAGATCCCAAAGAGTTCTCGACATATCTTGATTGCAAGTATGTGACATACCCTACTTTCGGTGAAGTGCAATGGTTCAACAGAGAAAATTATTTAATCGATTCTTCGGGTTACTTTATGAAATTGCGATATTCATGAAAATGACAGACTCAATATATTTGC
Source organism: Diploptera punctata (assembly GCA_030220185.1). Classification (NCBI taxonomy): domain Eukaryota; kingdom Metazoa; phylum Arthropoda; class Insecta; order Blattodea; family Blaberidae; genus Diploptera; species Diploptera punctata. The sequence goes on along the minus strand of JASPKZ010007936.1, from coordinate 56,284 downwards.
TTACTTACTTACTTACTCACTGGCACTATCGAACCCGTAGGTTCATGGCCGCGCGGACATAAGCTCTCCATACATCCCTATCCTGAGCTAATGCTTTCCAATCATTCCCTGTATAATCTACTTCCCTCAAATCATAGTTAATGTTATTCTCCCACCTCATTCTTGGTCTACCAACTGGGCGTTTTCCCTCTGGCTTTCCTACAAGAAGCTTCCATGCAAGTCTTTCATTCCCCATACGTGCAACATGTCCTGCCCATCGCAGTCTACGAGACTTAACTGTTCTTATTATATCTGGCTTCCTATAAAGACCATGTAGTTCATTGTTATGTAGTCTTCTCCATTCACCTGTCTGTTCATCTCTCTTTGGTCCAAAAATTTTCCTAAGTACTTTATTCTCAAATACTCGTAATCTCCTTTCCTCCCTTAAAGTAAGAGTCCATGTTTCGCACCCATATAATATAACTGGTAGAATAATAGTTTTATATATTTTCAGTTTAACGTTTTTTGAAAGGAGTTGGGACATCAACAGTCTCTGCAATGCATAATAGCACGCATTTCCAGAATTGAGCCTATGTTTAATTTCTTTGTGCATCTCATTCCTATTTGTGATTATTGTTCCTAGGTATTTGAATTCAGCCACTTCCTCAAAATTTCCCTCATTTGTCATTAGCTGTCCATTTCCATTATATAATGAATTTCTACGTGTGACCATATATTTAGTTTTATTGATATTTACTTCCAGTCCTAATTTCTTAGTGTTACTCAATAGTGTGTGCGTGTTGGCCTTTAGTATCTCCTCGCTATCGGCCAATAATACTACATCATCAGCATAAACTAACAGCTTATTAATACCATTGAGTTGTAAGCCTTCCTCATTCTCTAAAGATTTAATGGCATGCTCTAGTACAAAATTAAATAGTAGAGGAGATAGTGCATCTCCTTGCTTCAACCCATTCTGGATTTCAAAAGTGTCTGAAAACTGTTTGCCTACACGCACCCTACTCTTTGTGCCATTTAGACACATTCGTATAAGTCTAACTAACTTTTTAGGAATTCCGAACTCCAGCAGGATACTATATAACTTCTCCCTCTTAATTGAATCATATGCTTTTTTGAAGTCTACATATAGTTGATGTACAGTACCATTATATTCCCATTTCTTTTCTAAAATCTGTCTTATACTAAAAATCTGATCTGTTGTAGACCTGTTTCTTCTAAATGCACATTGATGATCTCCTAGAATGTCATCAATATAGGGAGTAAGTCTGCTTACTAATATATTTGTTAGAATTTTGTACGAAGTTGAAAGTAATGAGATGCCCCTGTAGTTGTTGCAATCAGTTTTATCTCCTTTCTTATAAATTGGTACGATAATTGATTCCTTCCATTCATCTGGAAGAGCTTCTTTTTCCCAAATCATACTAAGCAACCAGCGTATCTTGTCCATCAATTTTTCTCCCCCTGATTTTATCAGTTCTGCTGGGATCTCATCTGAACCTGATGCTTTATACATCTTCAATTTTTCAATCGCCATTTCAACCTCTAATGCACTTGGCTCTGCGACTAGCATTTCTGCTGTCTGTAACTTATCCTCCTCAATGTCCTGTTCTGTATGTACATTTAATAGCTGATTAAAGTAACTTTTCCATCTATTTAATATACTCCTGGAATCTGCAATCATATCCCCATTTTCATTCCGAATTATGTTTGTTCTAGCCTGAAACCCTTTCTTCTCTATACTAATTCCCTGATATAATTCTCTAATGTTCCTATTTTTTGCATTCATTTCAAGATCATTAATCTTCTCTCTCAAATATTCCCTCTTTTTACTCTTTAGTAACTTGGTGGTTTCCCGTCTAACACTACCCAATTGCTCTAAATTTACCTCATTTGGCTCGTGTAACCATTTCATTTTTGCTAGCTTTCTTTTCTTTACAATGTCGGCACATTCCTCATCAAACCATTTCTTGTTTTGCCTCTTTTTTAAACAACCAATGCTTTCTGATGCTGACAATTTAATAGTATCTCTTATAGCCTCCCATTCTTTATTTATATCAGTTTCTTCTTCGTTTGCCACATTGTCATCTGAAGATTCCAGTACTTCAAATCTATTAGCAATTTTGATTTGGTATTCTTGCCGCATTTCATCATTTTTCAAGTTTTTTAATTCAAATTTTACAGAATCATCTTTAGCGTTTGTTCCTCTCATAAGCGATAGCCGTTGTCTGATTTTCACTCTGACCAGATGATGATCCGAATTGCAGTCTGTCCCTCTAACTGATCTAACATCAATGATGCTACTGTGCCAGCGTTTATCCACTAATACATGATCTATCTGGTTCCGAGTTTCTCCATCTGGGGACGTCCAGGTGTATTTATGAATATCCTTATGCTGAAATGTTGTGCTCTTAACAATGAGATTCTTTGATGTGGCAAATGTGACTAATCTAACCCCATTGTCGTTACTATCTTCATGAAGACTGAATTTGCCTATTGTTGGTTTGAATATATCTTCCCGCCCCACTTTTGCATTAAAATCTCCTAAGACAATTTTCATATGATATCGTGAAAGGCTATCAAATAAGCATTCTAATTCTTCATAGAACTCATCCTTGATCTTGTCATCTTTATCTTCTGTGGGGGCATGTACATTTACAATTATAAAATCATGTCGTTTACCCTTTAGAATTATGTATGATATCCTATCACTAACAAACTTAATATCTCGGATAGCGGATAGGATCCTCCTTCTGACTAAAAAACCCGTTCCAAATGCAGGTCTTTCTGCACCCCCGTAGTATAATGCAAAGCTTCCTGATTCCTGACTACCTTCTCCTGGCCACCTAACTTCCTGTAAAGCGACTATATCCAAGGGCGATTTATCTAATTCCCGCGTTAATATCTCTAGTGCCCCAATATTGTATAAAGTCCTAACATTCCATGTTCCTAGGAACATGTCCCTGTGTTTGAGCCTTTGGCATGGGTTCCCTGAAGTAGTCCCCGCCCGGAGAACCGAATGGGGGACTATTTGACCTCCGGAAAATTTTACCCCAGATGAACCCATGTCCGCATTTCTTGACGGTTGTATTTTTACGGTGAAAGATCGTCACTCTTTCGCCCAAGGTACTTTTTTTCGTCTGGCTTATCACCTTCGACCAGTCCGGCATGGGTAACCCTATCGGCAGCAATGCTACCGCCGGCATAGCTCTCAGGATTATTTAAGCACGCAAGCCACTCCACCACGACAAGGTAAAGATACCATGGAGGGTGGGTCGTTATATATTATTTATTTTTGTCTTGAAGACTGATAAAACCTATTGTACATTTCCGAAATTACAAATAGTCCACGTGAATCTATATTCTTGTGTCATATTAATTTGATTGATAAAATATTTAAAATTTGATTAATAAAATAAAGTAGTAAAAATCCAGACTGGATTCGACAGCGTTTTAATAAATTTGTTAAGATAATATGCCTAATAATGTTCACATGTGCAAATATGTCTTAAAATATCCCAACTATATGTATTAATATGGTATTTCCTTTATTAAAATATGTTTTTCTATAGTTTAATATATCTCATATTGTTAGTGTTTACATATTTGATCTTCGTACAGCAGACTAAATGAATCTTAAATAGAAATTGACGAAATAATACAAATTTTTACAACACTATAATTTCAGTTCTTATTTTAATTTATATGATATTTATAACATAGATACTCTAGTTCTAGACACATAAAGCAACCATATTTGTAAATTCTGTGAAATTTTGAAGTCACGGTTTTTTTAAACTGTCATTTCTTCCGGGAGTTGTTACCACTCCACCTCCCCAAATGAGTAATATTCTATCACCTCCCTAATGAAGGGTTAAATAATTTGGCATCGTCGTAAAGATATGACTAGAAAAGAATTTTAAAATCACCCCATAAAAACATTTGCTAAATATTTCCAGAACCTCGCTAAAAATATAGCGTCTACATAGCGTCGGTTTGTAGGCTATATAATCCAGACATGCTCATTGTCAGTCTCTCAAAATTTGCAAGACTTCAAGACATGATTAGAATTACGTGCCGGACCATAAGGGACATGTCAGTCCCCAAACTTTAAATATTTAAAATGTAATAAATTAACTTGATTTTTTTCGAGTTACCTCACACAGTGGAGCATCGTTATACACACACACACACACACACATATATATATATATATATATATATATATATATATTATTTACTCGAGTAATTTTCCCTTTTTCAAGATTTACACTATCACGTGGAAGACGTTGGGCTAGAGTTGCTCGTCTTCTCAAACTCAGTCAATTTCTCCTCATAAAACGAACAGCCCACCCCCTGCTCGCCTTGAAATCAACACCTGTAATTGAACGCTTTGTTGCAGCCTCCCTTGCTTTGAATTGTATGATCTCGTGTGTTACAGTAAAACCGCCATTACTAAGTTCCATTGTGTAATCCAAAACTTCGCAGTCAACCACGGGATATTTGCGACGCTTTGGGCCACGAAACGAACGAAACGTTAATTTTGCTTTTTCTATTTGTTATTTTTGAGACCTCCAATATCACACTAATCTCGGTTAAACAACGAAACTTTCTTCCTGCATGTTTCACTTCATTTTCCTTGTCGAAATTTACCGCTTGTAACTTAAAATTTGCAGTATAGCTGTTATATATTCTACCCATAGTTGAGTTTAACGAGCTGACGCTGTGACGGAATAACACTGTTATCAACGCACAATGATACCTAACTGTATTCGGAGTTCCGTTGTCTATGATTCAGACTGACAACAACAGATGCGCGAGTAACAGAGACTGAAGATGCCGTTATATCTTTGTAGAAGGGGATGGATTCGACCTTGGGGTTTCCATGAATTCCTTTGTGCTATACTTGAAATCTTGACAAGAATGTCCAAAGTTGTAACTGAAAATTTTTGGCCTAGGTAATGCACATCGTACCAGAAGTGGATTTTTAAAATATATATATATATATATATATGTGTGAAAAACCTAGGGGAGAATTACGCGAGGGGGTCAATTATGCGAGTAAATAGGTATATAAAGTTTTATAATACTAATCTAAAGTTAAACTCTGCGTCGAATAAATATTATCTTCCACAACTAGTGTTTGCTAACTATAAAGAACATCAACGCTCTGCCGCAAAATAAATTAAATTCTACAAGTGGATCAGGAAAGTGAGGCAGAGATTACAACAAAAAAAGGTAAAACTGAACATTCCTGAGATAGTAATATGTTTGTGTCTAACCAACTAATTCCGAATTCCATTTCAAACTGACGCCCAACTTTTAAGGTCGTATAATTCACACACTTCCATGGCCCTCTCCTCTCCTCCCTAACCAACATTAATTTCAGAGAGCATGCAAATAACTGGAATAATCACCGTTTTTTATATTTTTAATTTAAGATCTTTTAGATAAGTTAGAATGGCAAGAGATGCTATAATGCATAATAGCATGCGTTTCCAGGGTTGAGCTAATGTTTAAGTTGTTTGTGCACCTCATTCCTGTTTCTAATTATTGTTTCTAGGCTCAATTCTGGAAATGAATGCTATTATGCATTACATGGACACTTTTCTCAAAAAACATTACACTGAAAAATAGGCCTATATAAAACTATTTTCCCAATTATATTATATGGATGTGAAACATGGAATCTTGTTTTAAGGAAGGATAAAAGATTGCGAGTTTTGAGAATTACGTTCTTAGAAAAAAACTTTGGACCAAAGAGAGATGAACAGACAGGCAAACGGTGAGGACTACATAACAGTGAGCTACATGGTCTGTATAAGAAATAAGATTTAATAAGATCAGTTAAGTCTTGTACTCTGCGATGGGCAGGACATGTGGCACGAGTGGGGAATGAAAGACGACCATGGAAACTTCGTCTAAGAAAACCAGAGGGAAAATCCCCAGTTAGTAGACCAAAATGAGGCGGGAGAATAACATTAACCATGACTTGAGGGAAGTAGATTATACAAGGGATGATTAGAAAACATTAGGTCAGGATAGGGATATATGAAGAGCTTATAACCATGCGGCCATTAACCTATGGGGTTTACATTTAGTTTTATTGATATTAAGTACCAGCTATAAATACTGCAATGTTTGTTTTTTCTTACCTAAACTCGGCATATAGGCATCAATTAAGAAAATAAAGAAATAATTCGAGGATTTCGCTTAGTTACGTGATGGAATTTCGCTTTTACGAACAGTATCCGTACACTGTTATTGACATTTCAAATAACATCGCG